>JAWNLN010000018.1:6685000-7885000 GCA_035042305.1 Drosophila glabriapex
CAGCAACAGTTGCTGTTGAGCAACAATAACAATAACAACAACAATAGCCTGGAGTTGGCCACGCAGACAGCGACCCGAGTGCAGTACACACAGCCCAGTGTGGTCACCTCGCCCCCCTCCTGGGTGCATTAGATCCGTTCGAGATCTCCAAATAGCTTGGAACCACCGCTCGTTAAGACGTTGGCTGGGCCTAAACTAAACGACAATATTGTGTACAATTTAAGCAAAACAGCGGAGATACGACGATAAGCACAATGAAGGGAAGGGACTTGATCAGGTTGAGGATTGAGGGGTGATTTGTGGATTGAGGAGCTGAGGCGCTGAGGAGCTGAGGCGCTGACGATTGAGGAGCTGCAGCTGGCCGCCCACTACAATTTACAAAGTGAGTAGAGAGCCAAGATACATTCGCTTTCAATTTGCATCAAGCCTAAAAGCCATTCAATGTGACAGTTATGCATAAATTATGTTAATAATGTAAAATCACGGCGCATAAAGCGATACATTATGAATATGTAAGAGGCTAAAATACAGAAAAAAATGAATGGCAAAGGCACAACTACCCTCAGACCCTCCCTCAAAACCCAAGCTGCAACATTTTTCTTTTCATTGCGCGTCCTCTTCATATATATATATATGTATATATATATATAAATCGCCTTAGTTCAGTTCATTTGACTGTTCCATGAATCTTTCATTCCCATTTAGAGTACTTATTCTGACTGCTGACTGTTGGACTTTTTTTTCACTCTCTTCGCTACTTCAGGGCAATTACACGCGTTCAATTATCATAATACAATGTCAAGTGCTCCCACCCTGCTCAAAACAAAACCAAAAAAAAACATATATATCCATATATATATATATATGTATGTATATAAGTAGAAAATACACGCTTAAAGCGCTGTTTGTGACTTTAAAGCGGCGCACGCTTCAAAATTATAGGAAATTAAGTCAATTTACCGGTGCCAAATGAAATATGTATAAGAGCCAGAATGTGGGCAGTGGCATTCAAGTGTCTTTATGTCCTTATGTCCTTATGTCCTTAGGTACTGTGCCACTCCCCCCCCCCCCCTCCCCCCCGTTCATCATCCCTCTGTCGCTCACGTAATGGTTGCGCTAATTTGGTTTGGCCAAGCGGCCCCAAGCATTTCTCACAGGTCCTTTTTAGCAACCGCGGCGCAAATTCGTCAAGGCAACCTGAACCTGAATTTGCCTGAACTGAACTGAAGCGTTCAGGCAGCGGCAGGCAGCGGCAGGCAGCAAAGCAAATGCTGAAAAATTAATTACGTCCTTAGGGTGACTTATGCACGGCTAGTCCGCATCATGTCCTTCTGCTCGTTGTTGTCCTTGTTGTTGCTGCTTTTGCTGTTGGCCATGGCAAGAAAAACCTATGGCTATTTACCTGTTTTGCCCTCGCTCAAATCAAGTGTGTTAAGTGTGCAGCTAATATTGAGAAATTACATTTGAATTTTTCGCATATTTTACAAGAGTTTTGCCATCGAATAATCGACGAGCTTTTCGAGTGCCGCATCCTTTAAACCCTTTAAACCCTTTAACCCCTTTTGTGTTTTGGAGTGTGTTCGCTTTGACATAGTTGAGTCAAGTTCGCCGACTTGTCGCAAGGAGGGATGTGGCAACATGTATTAAGTGCTGCTATTCCATTTACTTTTTGAGCCTTCTATGCCCAATCCATATGAATTGAGAAGGACAAAAAATATTTGTTTAAATTGAATGAAAATTTGTGAAAATTCGAGTAATCAAATAAAATTGACAATCTGCCTGCTGAATGGTTTTGGTTTTGGTTTTAAATAAATCATGGATTTTAGTGTGAATATTTACAGTGTATTAATGAGTCGGATACGATGCTGCTTGCTGGTTCCAATACCTTTGCTCATTTTCATTATTTCTGGCTATTTTCAATGTCAGTTAAGCTGTCAGTTTGCATTTTTGCTTTGTTTCCAAGTGTTTTTTTTTGTTGTTGTATGTTTTTTTCTGTTGCGGCCAACAATGGGCGACAAAAAACCCAAAGAAATGCCATGAAAAAGTTTTCAACTGAACCCCGCCCACCCCGCCTTCGCTTAGTGCAGTACGCACAAATTGAATTCCACATTAAGTTTGTAAGCCAACAATTAGAAAACAGCAAAGCGACCAGAAAAAAAAGACATTTTGCCCAAGAAAAAGTTGGCAAGAAGGCGAGAAAGAGAGGGGGACAGTCAGAAAGAGACAGACAGAGAGAGAGAGAGAGAGAGGGAGAGGGAGGGAGAGGCGCTGAGAGTGAGAAGAAGTCGCCAGTCGCCGCGGCAGCAGGACAAAGTTGTAACTTTTTCAAGTTCTGGCGCCAATCGTGTGATGTGCTAATAAAATAAAATCAAATCGTCTTCGTGGGTGGGCAGTGGGTGGGGGGCAGGGTGGTTGAAGTGGGGTGCAAGAGGGGGTTGGCTCTATGAAATTTATGCCAAGTGCAAACTTTTGTGTTTGGCTCTGCTGCCGCTTCATTTGAGTGAATAATTTGAATTGCAGCCCAACAGTTTGAGCGGATTTACATTTTTTTTCCATTCTCTTTTTCTTTTTTCTTTCTTTTTTTTTTTTTTTTTTTTGGTTCCCATCTCTCAGATTTTATAATTTCGCTAACTGACAGCGCTTAATATTTCTCATATATATATTTGGAATTTTGAAAATTCTTACAATTTGTATTATGCAAATGCTGTGTGGCATGCTTTAAACTTGCGCATTGCATATTTAATGGAATACAACAAAAAAAAAAAAAACGAAAAAAAAAACAGAAAGAAAGAAAGAAAGAAAGAAAAAGCTGAATGCGCATGTTTAAGGACATGCTCACGGCTGGGTCTAATAAGCCGCCAGCGACACATGTCAATAAACGGCTAAAGTTGCTGTGCCAGCTGCAAGGAAGAGGGGGAGGGGCGGAGTGGCGGAGTGTATAAGGTGTAAGCTTCCCGCAGGATATCACAATTTCCAGCTTCGCGTTCTCGTCCTCGTCCGCGTCCTCGTCGTTGTCGTCGTTCTCATCATCATCGTCCGCAGATTGACTCACTTGACACATAATAAAGTCACACAAATTATGGCTGCAGCTGCTGTGTGGAAGGAGGCAAAGGAGTGGGTGGGGGAGAGGGAAGAGAGGTGGTTGGTGGCATGTCTCCTGGTTGCCCCCGGTGAAAGCGCGCGTGAAACACAAAAGCATTTTAAGGCAATTTATTAGTTGAAAAGCGGCGTACAAAAAAAAGCAAAAACCAAAATGCGCGATTTCTGTTGATTTTTTTGTGTGTGTGCGTGTGTCCTGTGTAGATTGAGATCGAGGCTGACATTGGAGGCGTTGTCCTGGCCTACCATTTGGCCTGGCCTAGGCAACGGCGACCCAAAAGTTTTTCTATTTCTTGTGTCCGGATTCCTATAGGTGTTGCAACTTGTCCGCAACTCGCTGAATTATTCAAGCATTCAAGTTTGGTTTCAGCGACAAGTTTCTTTTTTTTCTGTTCTTTGCTTTTCTGTTTTTTTTTTTCATTCATTGTTCATTTGATTAAATTTTAATGCCAACGTGCATCATTAATAAATGTCTGGGGACTTTGCCGGCACAAATTGAGTTAGTTTTGACAGTGCCCAGGAGATCAAACTCTTATCGCACTTCAGCCACTAACTGAGGGCTAATTGTGCAACTGTTCCTCTGATTGAAAACTTGATTATGCTCCGGAAAAGCGAACGGTGACATTCGAACTGACTAACTAACTAAATGACTGGGTGACGGACAACTCAACAACTCAACAACTCAACAATTCAACAACCAGCAGAATCAATTTGCCAGCACCGAATTTATAATGATACAAATTGTCAGCAATTTAATAGCATTTAAGCTGCCGACAGGCAGCTCAACGACAAAAGGACACACACACACACAACTTGTCAGGGACTGGGGATTGGCGGGTTGGCGGGTTGTGGTTGGGCATTGAGGGCATGGTTTGGCTTGACAAAACCACATTTACACTCACTTAACTCGAACGGCACACGGAGGTCGCGCCGAGTTGAGACCCTGGGCTGCCTGCCACGAGACGCCGCCTTGGAAGGAAGTCTCGGAAAACAATTGCCAAGTGGCAGGAAAAGGCAAAAAATAAAACACAAAAACACATACACAGAGAGAAATAATCGAGGGCGTGATTGTCGACAAAGATCGAAATTTATCTAGAATTATTATTGATTTTATTTTAAGTATTATTTAAATAATGTGATATATTTAAAAAGCATCTTTTGATTATCGAAATTTAAAGAAAGATTTTTACTTATATTTAATACAATTACATATAAAGTGGCGATAAAATTCAATTACAAAATTAAATGAACCCTTTATCCAATCGATATCTAGTTAGATTGTGGAGACCAATGTGATGCTATTATTTCCCAAGATAATAAACTTTAAAATATAATATTAATATATATATATAAATAAAAAATACAAATATTTAGATTAGCTATTTGTTTCCAAACTGTTTTGCTTGCTTCAAGTTGAGTGTTCGATTTCTCTTTGATTAAATTGTTCTGAAATAAATATAAGCATAAGCAAGAATATACAAAAATTAAAAATATTTACCATTGCAATAATATTAAAAATTTCGTACTGTTTTTCAGTAATTTCAAATTTTGCCTCTCTCTTTTCTCTCTCTTTCTCTTTGAATCAGTCGTTCATATTTTCTGTAGAATATTTGATAACGCAACGTTATTTTCGCTCTGTGTACATAGCTGCACACATTAAATATAGACACATAAGGACACGACGAGTGTGATAGAATGTAAAGGACGCTTTTGCACAAGCTGCTTAGGGCCCTGAAGGATTTTGTGTGTGGCTGGTTGCTGTGGCACACGGCAAACAAAGCGCTGCGATTGAAACACTTGTTGCACGCCACAAAGGATAATGACGTGACAGACATGAACACACTCGCACACACACGCACACACACACACACACACACACACACACATCCATAAAGCAGCATGTGTAATAAGTAATAAAGCAAACAAGCAACGCGCTTCTTGTAATAAACTGCAAGGGCCTGCAGGACACAATCGAGGCGCTGGCAAACAGTAAAGTAAAGCACTTGTGTGTGTGTGTGTGTGTGTGTGAGTGCAAAGTGCAAATATGCCAGGGGCGTGGCAACTAATCACAGCCAGGCCAGCCAGGCAAGGCAGTCATCCAACAGGGCCCAAGGCCGGGCAATAAACTTATTTGACGGCGCACAGAAGTAGGCAACGATTTGTTCCCTTCACGCTGGCCGTGTCGCAAGTGCTCGCCCATAAAATTCAATTGCCTGTTATAAAAATTGTGCGCGTGATCAACACATCTATACATATATACATATATATATATATAATTTTAAGCTGTAACTAATAAAACGGCTGATAAGCGGCGTCGTCTTTTGATTTTTATGCCAGCAACAACACTTGCTGAGATTCACGAAATTTATTGTTATAGCCAAGGCAGGCAGGCAGGCAGTCTACCAAAATACGGCTAAATATTCGCATTTTAAATGCTTAGCGCTGCCGCTTTTTATGACTCAATTTTACCCTGTCTTTTGTAGTTTTCCATTTTCATTTTCATTTCGTTTGCGATTATTTTTTTGCTTCATTTTTTTTTTTTTTTTGCAATTTGCATAAAAATTGTTAGGCTCGTTGAGGCTTATGGCAGCAATCTCACACATTTGCTTATCGCTTATGAATATTTTGACGCCAGGCTCGAGCAGCTAGCTGCCAAGTGTCAAGTGCCACAAAATGTGAATAAATTAGCCAATTTTTTTTGGGGGGGCGCTCAAATCTGTGCCGCTGGCCAGTTGCTGATTGTCCTTTTATGAAGTGTTGATGTTAGTTTGAGTTAGTCCTCGAGCTGAGCAATAAGAAGCGATAATCGGGTTGATATGCCCATTGAGAGTCAATTTCTTGGATTCATTTTGTGCTTACACTCTGAGAAATAAATCGGATGGATTTTGAACATTTTTAAATGAATTGACAAATCATTCACAATCAAATCACAATTTAGCTTAAACTGTAAACTGTTTTACTGTCTTGCAGTCATTTTAAGTATCAGAAAATCCACCTCAATTTACTCTTCTATTCTTCGGAGCCTATAAACTAATCACAGCTGTATTTCTTTCTTTCTCTTGCAGGATTTATCTGGTCGCTTCTAATTTAAAAGAAAAATAAAAAGAAAAAGAAAAGAAAAACACACACATATAAATACATACACACAAAACATACACACAAAACATACGTATAGCATATAGAAACGCATAAACTTAATTGCATTGAGTACCATAGAAACTAATATCCAATGTTTAGCGCTTATAATTAGTAGAATTCTGTGTGCATTGAAAAACGATTACAAAAAAAATAACAATAAAAACTAAACGAAAACAAAGTAAAAACAGCGCAATATGCAAGCAACAAAAAAAAAAAACAAATGGAAAAATGAAAAAGAAATAAGATTATAACGAAAATAACCATTCGGAAACACTTTGAAATTTCTTTGAAAGAAATTTCGAATACCAACAACAGAAACAAACAGAAGAAGAACCCATGCAAGCAAATATTGCTAGTTAGTAAGTCATACTTTGTACATATTAATTTTAATGCCCTTAGCATAAAGAGAACCACAAATAACAAAAGCGTAAAACGTACATAAATCAAAAAATAAAATATGAGCAAAGAAAGAAAACATAAAACAAAAAAAAAAAAACAAAAAGAAAATAGAAAATGTTCCAAGAAAAAGCAAACAAGATTCAGCGAAAAATCCAATAGACGAAAAAGATGTGAAACTTTAAAACCAATTAGCACAATTATGTAATAACTTATGCTTAACATATTTAATTGACAACAAAATATTCTTAAATCTAATAATAATAATAATAATTGTAATTTGTACATTTTTTCTTAGAATGCTTAAAACGGAAAGAAAAGGTCTTTAAATCATATATATGATGTGTGTATATGTCAAATATATGCTTAGGATTTGCAATGGAATACGTAATATGTGTATATTCTCTGGTACTACTACGACTACTCTATGTAAATAGCTCTGTGGCCCTTGACGAGGCCTAAATACATACATATATATATGGCTTACGAAATTTTCTGTTTTGTGAAAATCGTGAATCCAATTGAAAATAAACAACAAAAAAAAAAATAAACAAGGAAACACACAAATTAATAAAAACTGAACGCTAAGAAAACTGCGCTATTTACGTTTGTTATAAATAATAAGCCCTTAAAGTTGAATGTAATTCATACAAAATTATATACATGCAAGTGTATATATTTAAATATATTAGTCGTTTAAGTAAATGTAAATGTTGCTAGGCAAATAAACGTAATTGAAAATAAAACTAAATAAAAAGTAAAATACTACCTAACTTTACCTACTGCGCATATTTGTGTACTTTTATGGGCTAAATGTTAATTAATAATTAGATTGTACAATTCAAACGTAGTTCATAATATTTAAAAACAAATTACAAAACACACACACACACATATATATACACAAATATATATATATATACATATATAATATATGGATAACGATGATAATAAAACAGACAACAAGAAATACAACTTGCAGAAATTTATAATTAAATAATTCTCATTAAATCGGAAGGGACGGGTTAAAAATATTCTTAACTTGACATTTTTTCAAATTCTAGTTAGTGCAACGATGTCAAATTCTTGTAAAACTCTGGTCTTATTCGGAAAGTTACAGATTGAATGAATTATGAACTAAACGTAAATTATAGCTGATTTATGTGGCGCCATCTATTGGCTGGTAGCTAACTTAACAGATAACAATGGCCAAACTGTCTGTTATTATAAATCTCACAAGTAGATGGCGCTCGCAGCCAGTTTGACAGCAATTGACACACAACACAGCTGCCAATACAGTTTTATTTGTGTTAAATTTGTGTTTTAAACTGTTTTATGTTAAAATCCTTCGCTATCTTGATGAAACTTTTAATATAATCGTTCCCATGCAGCAGTCAAAACACTTGTGTTAATTGGTTTGCATAAAGTGGCAGGACACAAAAATAACTCTAGGCGAAAAGAAATGTGTCGAAATCAGAAAATCCTTGGTTTCGGGGAGTTTATTGGAATGTCCTTTGGCCAGTTGATAAAATTGTTCAACCCCAAATATTTTGAATATATATTCGTCAGGATATGGCAGAGTTATGCGCAATTTGCTGTTCTAAGAAAAGTTACGTTATTTCAGCTCTTTTCTGCTTTTATTTTATTATATTTTATTGTTTTATTTGAATCGGCAGGGAAATGACTAGCTGTGGTCCACAGGACATCCATATAATCCTCGCCTTAGTAAGGTTACACCAAATAATTATATTTTTCACATTTTTTACTCATTTTTCGCCAAATGTTTTTTTCTAGAAATCGGAAAATTATTGCATGCAAGTCGAGAATCCTTTTTTTTGTGATCTCAAAATGATATGTTATTCCGAAATCCTTCTGGAATTCGAAAGAGGAATATCCATTGTACTAAGCTAACTCTAACTAGGCCAAATCATTACAATTATTCAAAGTTAGAATGGCAAGAACCAACTGCATTCAAGGATTAAGAGGTTATCTTGTAGAAATTTCACTAAGAACATCCTGGAACCATAACAATTTTGATGCCCTGGCCAAATTACTAGCTACATTTTTCTCAAATTCTGTAAGTCCTTAAAATCCAATCGATAGTCCTTTCTAAATACTTGTGGACATGGCTGGGCAAATCCTTACAAATTGATTAAGCAATTTTTGCCAGTGCTTTTAATAATTCATTTTTAAAATTGTATTTTTTTAAATTGTATTTTATTGAACAAAGAACTTTAAGCTTAACAATTTGCTTGAACACATTGTGGAATTATTTGAATGAAAAGTATTCTTGCAATCGTCTAAGGATGCCAATTTGCTGGCTGCTGTTGTTCGATGTAATAAAAGCTGTCGCTTACATTAAGCCATCAAATAGCTTTGTTTGCGGCCATGTTACATAATGTAATAGCTGATGAGCTCAATCAACAGGTGCTGGTGCCGTGGCTGAGCAGTGGTTCAATAACCTGGCCAAGAAGCCAGCTTCTGGCTGAGATGCCATTGGGCGTGATACACTTTTCACTGTGTACTAGTATTGATTGTATGCGTGTGTGTGTGTGTGTGTGTGTGTGTGTGACATGAAATAGGAATAATTCAATAGGTGGCGTGGCAGGCAGTCAGTTGGTCCTGTTGCGTAATCAACGTCCTTTGCAGGCTGCGCACGTTTCATGTTTTTTTGCGCTAATGTTTGCCAGTGGCGAAGTCAACTCCTGTGTGTGTGTCTGTGTGTGTGTGTGTGTGTGTGTGTGTGTGTGTGTGTGTGTGCATGCGCGTGCAACAATTTGAGCCGGATCTGCGTGGACTTATTATGACGGACTTCAAGTCTTCGGTCAGAGTCGTAGTCCAAGTCGTAGTCCAAGTCGGAGTCCTTGCCCGTATCCGCGTCAGCGTCCGCGTCGAGACGGAAGTCTTTGTTGTCGCTTGATTCGCTTTTGAAATCATTTTTGGTACTTTAACACTTTCGGCGCTGGCATCTTCGCCTTAATTTGCGTTTTTATTATGGCCCGGGCACGAGTCGGTTGCCGCTGCTCATCATAAATGCAAAACCCAAATAAATTCTTAAGCTACAAAATTTTTGCATACAAATTCTTGACCTCAGCCACGCACAGTGGCCAGAGCAAGCGTGCCAAGCGACAAAGACACTGAGAGAAAAATCTTAATCTAATCAAGAGCGTCTTCTAAGACTTAAAGGACTTCAGTCATAATGATCTTATTTTAAGCACAAAATTGTACTTAATTACGAACTCTTTTTCAAAAAAAATATAGTTGATTATGTTAAAAGAATGCTTTATATATTTATTTAAGTTAAATCAAGATAAAATATATAAAATAAAAATGTTAAAGCAAATATTTGAGTTCTTGATTAAAGCCAATTAAGTTGGATTTCAGACAGTATATTTAAAATATAACAATAATAATAATAATAAGATTTGTCAAGAAAAAACAATAGGAAAATGTTATATCAATTATTTTACTCTTAATTCTATTAATTTAAACATTTGTTGTACTTTTTAATTCGTTTTTGATATAAGCTTTCTAGTATTTATATAAGTTTACTAAAATTGCAAACATTTTATCTTAATTTCACTCAAATTTTTGTTACACTTCGTGCTCAAACAACCAACAACCAACAACCAGCTGACAACAACTGATGAGCAACGCAAAACTTGGCAGCCACAATTTGGTTAAATTAATTTGAAAAACCCTTTGCTGCTCATACATATTTATGAATACTGGCCAAAGGTTGCGGGCCAGCAAACATCGCCAAGAACTTCACCTCAAGACAGTGGGCTGGAATTAAAAATTGGCTGGGAGACTGACTTCTCGGAGCAACAGTTGCTCGAATGCTGCTTCGCATGTTGCTCATACGCCAGCAAGAAGAAGAAACAACAACAGCAAAAGTAGCAACAAAAAAAAAAGGGCGAGCAGCAAGTGCTAAAACAAAGTTGCAGGCTTGCCAAACTCAATTTTCATTCAGCGCCCTTCTTTGCCATTATGCTAATGCCAGGCAAGGCAGGCAGGCAGGCAGCAACAACAACAACAACCACAATGAAATGCGTCGAGTCTGAGGCGTCTCCTGTTGCTGCACAATTGTCAAGGCTCCTCCAAGGTGAGAGCTTCTTCGTCTTTTTTTTTTATCGAATTGGCAATAAAAAATTCGCTAGAAACACCAGCTGCCTTTGCTTATCGCGCTGACTTTTTGCTTCCGGTTCTTGCCTCGGACAGGATAACGACGTGGACGACGGAGACGCCGACGACGACGACGACATCCACGTCCTGGCTTGTCCTGTCGCCGTATAACAAATGTAAGGCGACTGCCTCGTCGCTCTTCAACAAATTGTTGCGCTGTCGCTGCGTAAACATTCCTTATTCTCTCTCTCTCTCTCTCTCTCTCTCTCTCTCTCTCTCTCTCTCTATCTCTCTCTCTGTCTCTCTCTCGCTCAATCGCTTCGGCTCTCTTCTCTGCTTGTTATTTGGCAAATTGCGCATACGCCGTGTGCGTCGTCGGCATTCAAATAATGTATTGCCCACTGTGCATCCTTGTGGCTGGTTTGAAATGACTGTGCTACTCTGCACACTGGTCTTCATTGCTTGCTTCTACATAAATTCATTAACATATTTTTCACTTTAACAATCAACATTCCATAAATTTCAATATATTACATTTTTTGCAGTAAACTAAAAATTCGTTGTATTTGTGAAAATATGGAAATGTTTGTGCAACGCATTCCGCTTTTAAGAGTCCTCAAGATTTTTATGTGTATTTAGTTTTGTTATTAGTTGTAATTTTATTTAAAATTTGTTATTATTTTATGTATATGTGTATAGTAATTGAAATATATCTGTTTACTTGCTTCATTCTTATAAATTTAATAGCTTTGTGCATTACTTTTAAAAGAATGGCTTAAAGAAAAGTTTATACACCAATCGATTACGCACAGATAGTCCTTCAAAAAGTCACCAATAGTTGATACTTTTCCCACACATATAAAATATCAAAACAAAAAATTCTAAATTACAATTTTGTTATTAGTTTTGATTGTGAATTATTATTTACACTAAATAAGCATCGTGGATTTTAAGTAAATGAATTTAGTAAACATTTTTTGTTTTTCTGATTTAGACAGAATAAAAGAGAATACTTCGTACCACTGTGCAGTGCGTATAACAGTGTGCCTGTTGAAATTCCAGCTGCTCCAACAACAGCTCGCCGTGCTCAGTTCGTTGTCAGTCCTCGTTCTGGTTGCACGTTGCACGCGCTAAGACGCACAACAACAACAAAAGCTAAAACACAGCAGACCAGCAGAAGGAGCAGCAGCAGCATCAGCAGCAGCATCAGCATTAGCAGAATCAGCAGCAGCAGCAGCAGCACATTAACCAGTAAAACACCCAAAAAAAAAAAACAGGACCTGGCCAACTGCACAAGTGGCGCGATTAGCTCGACTTCCGTTGAAAGCAACGTTAAAGCGTCTGTGTTTCTCTTAGTGTAAAGCAGTTGCATTAGGAGTGCCAAGCGGCCCAAAGGATAACAACATTGACAGACTGCGTTCGTTTCTCATTTGCTTTTTGTTTTGTTTTGGGAGCGCGTCTTCAGTCGATCAGCAGTACGAGTTTGTTGTGTTTTGTGCCCCAAAAAAACAGGAAAAGCCCACCGAAAGCACAAGCAACAGTTAAGCGCCGTCTTCTGGCTGGATTGTGTGTGCATAATTAGAGCGCGCCACAGAAATCCTTACGGAAGGATTTACGCACGGCCACGCGGCATAAAATGATAAGTAAGTGAAAAATTTGGAGCACAAAGTTGCAAGCCGAGCGAGCTGCGAGCTGCGAGCTGCCTATCTGTGTGGCATTGTCGATGTTGTTCTTCATGTTCATGTTGTGCTTATTATGCTAATAAACCTTGCTTTTGCTGCTCATTTACACGCCACGTGCCCCAAACACACACACACCAAACTGAGCTGAATGCCTCGCAACTCGTTTTGTTTGCATTTATACAAAGGTTTGTGTGTTTGGGTGTTGGTGTGTTTGTGTGTGTATGCATGAAATTTGTATGTTGTGCTTGTGCTTCTTCTTCTGCTTGTTGTTGTGGCTGCTGCAGCAAGAGCAGCCCTGTTAAACGCCACTTAATGTCCTTTATATTTACTTTTACAGAGTTAGTGAATTTCCATGTTATTTGTTAATATTTGTCGCTGTTGTTTTTCTTTTTTTTTTACTTTTGCTTGTCTGCCAACTGACAACTGACAACTGACAAGTGCACAAATCGCACATCAGTACGGTTACACACACACACACACACACACACACACACTTATAGAGAGACAAACGGACAGACTGGCAGTCACTTTGCGTAGCTTGCCACACTCAGCGCAAAGTTCACAAAAAAGATAAACGGTTTCAATGTGCCACAAAATGCACAAAAAGTGAAAAGTTTCTTTTACGTTGCACGCTGCTGCAACAATCCAACGAGTCAAAAAAACACTAATTCATCTGCTTAGAAATAACACTACAAATTTCAACTATAACTGAGTGGGCATTGTGGGCGTGACTGGACTCTTTAAGAATGTTTTAAGTCTTTACCAATTTTTGAAATGTGCTCATTTTAAATTGTGACAACTTTAGACTTGGGATGATGTACTTGATGTGCTTTAAACCCAATTTGTTAGTGAAATGAGAATATCTCATACATTCAAGGATATCAACATTTTAGAAAAGATTGTTTTTCAGATTTGGATGGGCTTTAGCTAGAAAGCTGAGGTTCTTTATAAGACCTAAAAGTAACTCAATTTAATTGAGACAAAAAGTGATCGCACTTTGATTATTATTATAATATTACCACATTATTATACCACTTCAGTTAGAGAGAGAGAAAAAGCGTTTGTTTTAGATATCCATATTCGAGTTTAACATAAACAATATTCTAAATGTTATTATTATTGTTGCTGATGTGTGTTAATGTGTTGCTCGAGCTGCTGTCCCTTTTAAATAGTTATAGTTCTTGTTTAAGCGGAAATAGAATCATTTAAACATAAATATTTATTGCTTTTTAAATTATTTACGAATTAATAACGAGTATTTAATCGAAATGTGTATAAATTTCAGAGTTTCAGCAAATGAGTAAGGGAAAATAAAAATGTTTACAGATGTAATTATGCTATTATTAAACACAAAACACACCTTGCTCCAAATAGCCACAAGTGTGAGCCATAAATGACTAGGCTGATAAATATGCTCACACTTCGCATTTTTTTTTTTGGTTGGTTTTTTTTTAAGCTACTTATGAAACACCTATTAATGTGTTAAAGTATCTCTTTGGGTAGCATCAACCTTCGATGCAGACATCAAGGCGCGATTGCGTATGCAATTATAACTTATTTCCTGCAAAGCATTTTCAAAGATTCACGCGGCTTAACCACACCAGCGATGGTTAAATCAACGGCAACACTCTCCCTGTGTGTGTGTGTGTGTGTGTGTGTGTGCTGTAAGTGTGTTTGCGTTGGATAAGCGCATTGATTTCCATAAGCGAAAGAAAAAGCCTCGTAAAAAGTTGTCAAGTCCCGGATGCTTGTGGAGACGGCCAAAAAGTATTGATGCAGAGTTAATGAAACAGTGCAGCAAACGCTTTCAAATCTTCTCTCTCTCTCTCTCTCTCTCTCTCTCCCCAAAAAACACACTCTGTTAACTTTTGTGAGTGTGTCAAAGAATACATTTTATGAAGTATGATCCCGCCATTTTCATACAAGTGGTATGTGTGTGTATTGCTCTTGAGTTGAGTGTCTGGCAGCACAAACAGCTTAGATTTTATATACTTCGAATGAATATATATCCTAGGTTTTTGAATACGCCTTTGTTTTAATCAGAGTGAAATGATTTATTTCTTGGAATCAAAGAACATTTTATAAGTAATAAGATGTCTAATTTGACATAGTTTTTTTCTGGCTCTATTTTGTTAATTGGAATTTGCACAGCAACAAATAAGAGCTACATAAAATATTGGTTAAATCAGCTGCTGCAGATATTTTCACATGAAAAAAATAATATTTTACAGGCAAACAGGGTATTTGAAAGTTGGAAATCAATTTTTGTTTGACACGTTTCGCTTTTATTTGCCAGTCGTTTTGGTGTACGACTTTTTGGTCCTGTACATTTTTGTGTTGTTCTTGCTGCTGTTGGTATTTCCATTGATGTTACCCATGCCCCCCCACAAACGACAAGCGGCAAATGAAATTTGTTCAGATTTACGCATGAAAATTGTGTGCTTATCATGCAAGTTCTCTCTCTCTCTCTCTCTCTCTGTCCCTCTCTCTTTCTCTCTTTATCTGTCTGTCTTTCTCTTTTGCTGTGCGGTCCAAAAACTCAATTGTGGTTTTTTATGCACAATTCCTCGCTTTTGACGTCCTCATCCTGCTCGTTGTTTGCTTAATATTATTTTTTAATTTATCTTTTATATTCGGGCTTTGGCATCGTTTTCAACGTTTCGACTTAATGGGCCCACTTTCCTCCGACAATATCTTCAAATGGGGCAAATGCATAAAAGTTGCTGGATTTTTTTTTTTTTTTTTTTTTATGAAAATTAATTTAAATGTGGCTGTCATTGAGCAAGTCTTGGCGGACTGTTGGCCAACAGTCGCAGCGCGCAAAGTGCGCAAATAATAAGAACAACAACAGCAGCCACAAGATGCTAAATGCGATTAATGCCGTTGCAAACAACAACATCAGCGGCTTATGTTAATGAGTACTTACGGTTCCGTAATGGCAAAACAAAGCAGGACGAAGCAGGACATTGAGCATTTTGGCACTGCTGAGATACGTACAAATTATGCAGGCCCTCTGGGCAAAGGAAAGCAAGGAGTACAATATGCACACCGGAAGCCAAAAGCGCTGCTTCTGCGTTTAATTAACAATTTAAAACTTAATTTGATCAATATTTTAGTAAGCTAGCCTTCATGGCAAGGACTTGGCCAGACCCTCCGCAGAACGGGGCCGATGGACAGCAAACAAGCGGTTAATATTGCTGTGCAAACAGCCAGAGAAATCAAAAGGTGTCAATATCTGGCCAAGGGATTGGGGCTTTGTGTGGAGCAGGCTGCGATAATTGATACCGCTACGCACAAAGGAGCAAAATTCATTTCATACCAATAAAGAAGTAGCACAATTCAAGAATTTTCATCTTATTCAAAGTACACTTTTAGTAGTACGGAATTCCAAGTATTTACGTAATATTCGATATCAAAAAGTGAGCTTATTACATACTTCAAATAAGAAATTCGTTCTTGAACATGGTCTGCTTTAAGCTGGAATACAGCGTGCTTAAATTAAATTGAAGACTTAACTAAATTAAAACAAGTATTTGAGAATAAGTAGAAACCTCGTAATGAAATTGATTAGTAAATTTCACTTGCCCAATGAGTTTTGTGATTGGTCTCGAATCGTTCTTATATAAACTTGTTGATTGGCCTTCTTTGCGCTCTGTGTGCAAGAAAGTTGTGTGAAAGTTGCTGTTGGAGCTTTCAGGACATCATCGTTTAAATCGAATTTGTAGTTTCCTCCTCCAACAGAGGACATCGACAACGATATCCTTTTATCAGTATGCATATCGCAGAGCAGAACTCCTCTTCAATATTATTTTTTTTTTTTTGTTCTTCCACTTATTCACTAAGACTGTCGCGGCGGCAATAATTTTAAACAGGACAAACACACACACACACACACACGTACACACACAGAGAAGCCACACCCCATTTTATGTGTGGCTGTCGGCGCCGATGCTGATTCCTATGCCGCCCAACATTGTTGCTCCCTTTGCCGCAGCTTGCCGCTTGTTGAGGGCACTTTGTCATGTCATCGAGAACGAAAATTGAAAATAAAAAATGGTTTCGCACAACCACATTGAATAGAATTGCAAAGCTTGTAAGCAGCACAAAGAAATATACGACAGATATGCTCGATAGATAAAGGGACACGAAGAAAGTTTAACATACGCTCCGGGACATCTATGTGTCTGTCTGTGTGTGTGCAAGGAAGAAGGCAACGAATTGTGTATATATATGCAGTCATTTCCCAAACACTTTCGATAAATAAATATTTCCACAATAATACGAATGTCCTTCAAGTTGTATATCCCTTTCCTAATGCAGCTGCAGTAAAGTTGGTGCAGCCTTTCAACAACCTGAAGCGCATATCCCCCCTGTTGACATTTCAAATGGAACTAAACTCGCAATCACAAACAATGGAATATATATATAAATATATATGTGTGCATAGAATATTTCATTTTATTTGTGGAATGTTTCTGGGCTCTCCCATGCCACACAACTCAACGGACCATGTCCGCTGATGTTTCAATGCGAGTTTCGATTTTTCTCTATTAGCGGCTTGGCATTCTTTTCTGACATCGCAAATGTGGCAGCCGCAACGAGAACTGTTAATTGCACATACACAGGCTTATACACCACACATTTGCTGGACGCACACAATTTGGGGTTTGTCTGTGCCCAAATGGCATTTGTATGAGCCTTCCCTTCTCCAGCTAGCCGTTGGCGCCACCCCCTTTTGCAATTCCAATTCCATTGTTATACACTTTATTTTTTGTGCATAGAAAAAAAAATAAATCTATTTTCATAGCATACTTTTCTGAAGCGGTCTGCGAGTTTTTCTCGGCCACTTTTTGTTTCATATATTTTTTGCTGTTGACATTTTTGCAGTGTTCAATGTGGCACTTCACTTTCTGCACGATTTGCCAGCTGCCATTTCGGCCCCGCAAATGAAAAAATATAATTGGGTCTCTTTCATCTCTTTCATCTCTCTCTCTCTCTCTCTCTATTTTGAGTCTAATTAAAAGCTTAGCCATTGAAATTGGATTTATATGGTAGAGATGTGTGTGCCATTCGCCAAAAACCCAAAAACTCTAATAATGCAATCAAAATGTTTTCACTGTGGGCCAAATGGCCATGTTGCGCTTAGCCACATGAGTTATGCACAAGCAATTAGCGATGCAGTCAGAGATGCCAAGCGATAGCCCCTCAATTCCCAAATTGGGTTTCATGTTCAGGGCAATATGTGCTCTCTTTGGCACTCAGGTAATTATTGATACCTTTGACCTGCCTATGCCAATGTGTGGCCAACTGTTGACTGGGGCTGCCACAAGTTAGCGTTACTCCCAAAAATCAAAAGCCAACTGCAACGCTCAGTGAAAAAGTCACGTAAAAACTGTTCCAGCCACATCGTAAAAGTTTCGCTGGAAAAATGTGAGAGACACATACACACACACACATGGAAAGGTTAAATGCATGTACATATTTGTGTATGTCAGCGGGTTGAGAGCAAAATTCAAGAAATGGCTGACAAACCCTTTTTGCATAATTTGCGTAAGGCTCGCAACAAACTGTGTGTGTTTGCCGTATGATGTGCAAACTTTCAAAAGCTGCTCATCCAGCATCTGGAAGCTGGAGGCTGATGATGACAGGCGGAATGTAAGCGGTGTAAAGGCGCTGGTGGAGACAGGACATCATATTTAATGAGGGAAAGGGTCCAGCGAAAGTGCTGCGCTGTGTGGTAATCAAGTTAAAGATACACACGCACACACACACACACATACAACCACACACACACACACGCAGAGAGCACACCTCGCATAGACAGAGCCAAACTGTTGGCCAAACTGCACAGCAATGACGATAAAAGTTTGTTCATTGCCGCCTCGTTACGTGTAGCGAGTGCTGAATCCATTTCGCAGAATAATTAACTTTACATCACACACACAAACACACACACCAACACACACCAACACACACACACAGAAACATTTACACACAGACAATGGCGGGTTGGCTGTAGAATAATTTACGCTTTCGCAATTCACGTTTCCCTGAAATCAGACGCAAAATACTTAAAAGCCAGATCCTTTGCATGCAGATAGCCAAATGGTCTGGTGTGAATAAAGAAATGGCAATGGAATGTTCACTTGAAAAAAAATCGACATTATTCCTAGAAAATCGGCCGACTTATTTTACAGATCTCAAAAATATTTGACTAGAAATGAAATTTCCAAATCGCTGATACAAACAATAATTAATCAGTGTACAGCATTTTTGGAAGGCATTTAATTTTGATAATATTGATTAAAAGGAATTTTAAGTGTATGGATTGTATTGCTGCTTATCTGCAGAAACTGTTTTAAAGTATATTTGAAAAATTGATTTCGAAAAAAATGAATTTTAAATCGCTTCGCTTTACCTTAAAAAAAAAAACTTTGGCTATAATTTTCTAGTTAAAACTCAGAATAAAATTTCTAAATTGCACGGTGGAAGCATTATAAATTTCTTTACCTGCCGGATACAAGTTGCATTGAATAATACTTAATTTGTTCTGTACTTAAAAAAGATAGATTCAAAAATTTTAAGTCTGGGAATTGCGCTTTAACTTATTACGATTAACTGCTTTAAAATACTTCTGAAAAGTAGTTAAAATTAGGAAAATATTTTGATTTATATTCGAAAAAAAAAGGGTTTGTGTTTTTGGGGGATATGTTTTTTTGTGAGTGTATGTTAAATGAAGTAACTGCAGGCAGGCCAAGTTGCACGCGTTACTAAACAGCCCTCGATTGCGTGCCCAGCTCAGCTCAGCTCGGCCCTGCCAGCCAACCACCAGCCGCATTCAACACATTTAGCAAATTCAATTAACCTGTTTGCAGGACGAATTTGCCAGAGGGGAGAGACAAAGGAGCCCAACTGTTTGCCATCTGACAGCAGCAGCAACAGCAGCAACAGCAGCAGCAGCAAAAAGCTTTGAATTTGCTCAAGCTGGCAGTTAATCTTCAACTAGAACACAGCTACAACTACAGATACAATAACAACTACAACTGCAACTGCTATGGCTGCCAGCAAACACACTGTCACATAAAGGACTGCTCTTGCTGAGCTGGATATATATTATTCCATGGTATTTTAATAAACGTAAATTACTCACAGTTGAGGACATGCTGCAAGCAGAGTCGCCATTCCCCCATATTCCTGTCTCTCTCTCTCTCTCTTTCTCTCTCTCTGTCTCTTGTATTCTTTGTCTTTATTTAGCATGTAAGGGGAATATTATTTAATATTTTTAAAACGTATTTAACACAACACAGCGACGACGAGCAGCACACGAACGTATTTTAAATCAACTTTCATATAGAAAATAATTTCATTTGCGCACAGGAAGCGACCGATGTGGTCATGCCGAACGCATCGCAAATGGACAAAAAACACACGTTTTGCCTTAATTTCATTAAATTTTAATTAAAACAACATCATTTACGGTTAGCACTATTTGTGGTTGGTCGCCTGTGCGCCACTCTTCGCTTTGCCTGTGCACCAAATTCAGTTTCAATTTCAGTTTTCAGTTTCAGTTTTCAGTTGGAAGTTGGAAGTCGGTGAAGTTTTGGGGCTATTTGCAAATGCGGCTTAAATCAGCAAACAGCGCATAACAACAGCTCACGCACACAAATGCAATGCCATGCCAAGGGAGTTGGGAAGGATATGCAGCTTTGCTTTGCTTTGTTTTGCCTGGGTGTCCTGGCCAAGGACTGGCGACACACCTGCTAACTGTCCATGAGTGCAAGCGTTTATCAACACAAACACCTGAGCTTCGCAAAATTCCAACACACTCACACAAACACACTCGCACACGTGCAACAGTTTCCATTCACTCAAGTCGCCGTGCCGCGGTTCTTGGCCATAAAAAACAATGGAGAAAAAAGTCTAAGCAGTATGCCGACGACTAAATACCCTTGCAGACAGCCGTACAAACAGTGCTATTTTTATATTTTTATTAACTAAATGCATTTTTGTTATATTAATGAGTTTCAGCCTGGCTAACAAAGAAGTAAACTTCGCTTTAAGGCATATAGACAAGCTTGCAGAGAAGCAAAAATCTATTGTCACGCTTATTTATACTAATTAAGAATATACATAATTGGGCCAAAAGCTTAATATTCTCTGCGAAGGGTGTAACAAATCGTTTCTGCTGAATTGTGCACGAGCAGCGCACACAATCAAGGAAGAGTGCTGTAGTCGAGTCAGCTCGACTACGATTTACCCTGAACTCAGTTGTTAAATATTTGCAGCTTTATTGCAAAATTTCCATTTAAAAGTTTTGCACCAAAATGTGAGCAGCAGAGCTGCTCTGTGCGTGCTCTGCCGACAAACACGTGCGTATAACGGGACTCTGCAGCATACACCTAAATATATATTATATATTATTATGCCATCTCTTTCTCACACATGCGCTGGCATATTGATGCATACAGAAAATGCTGAAAAGGCTGCTGATGGAAATGAGATCAATATGAGCATATATTTTCCACTATAACTTGGGTCTTTCTTATCCGATCTTGATGAAATTTGGGCAGTTGCTCAATAACATGCATATGCATATTACATATTAATTAATAGGTTCAGCCTTTAAAATTGTAGCAGTTATTGCTATCGGAAATTTAAATGTATCGATAATCGAGAAACGTAGACAGATATCGATAAAATAAAGAAAACTTGATATGCGCCTGGTATACGAGAAACTATATGCCAAATTTGAAGACTCTAGCTCTTATAGTCTCCGAGATCTGCGGGATCATACAGACGAACGGACGGAGGGACGGACGACTCGGTTGTTGACCTTGATCAAGAATATATATATACTTAATGGAGTCGGAGATGCTTCCTTCTGCCTGTTACATACATTTGCACAAAGCCATTATAGCCTTTTACGCATTTTGAATGGGTTCAGGGTATAAAAAGTATCATCACCAAATGCCATCATTTCCTTTGAGTTTTTATTTGCCACTCGCCCCTACCTCATTCACGCAAATATTCTGCCACATGTTGCTTGCTCAAGCTTTTTCTTTTTTTGTTTTTTGTCCCGTTTGGTAATCGATTTTCGGCCGAATTAACCTAAAAAAAAAACAAACACAATGGTTGCGAGGCATGTATCTGCCACATGGCGCGCATCCCTTACGTTTGTATTTGTGTATTTGTGTGTCTGTCAGTTGCTGCTTATGTCTGCTTGCGACGAGTCCGAGTCCTGGTGCTTAATCTGGCAGCGAAACACTTGCAGCTAACTTGCGACTGATTGAACAGCCAAACAGATTGGCTCAAACATCAACTGCTTGGGGACCAAGTTGGTTGAGTACTTAATAACGAAATGTATTCGTGTAATTCATTGCCAAATATTTTAAGCCATTCAAATTCATTTTGAGACCATAAATATCACAACTGATTTTATCGTAGTTGATATTTAACATCAAAGGCCAACCAGTACACAAATAATATCCTCTTCGGCTACGAGGCCATCCATGCACCGAAACAAATATAAAATAAATTGAGTTCTTAAGAAAATAAGTAAAAATAGTTGTTTATTTAATATTTCACTTGCGTGTCTACCACACAAAATCAATAATAAATTTGCCTTATTGAGCCAGCCAGCGTTCAAATTAAATTTCTTATCAACAATTTGCTGTCCGCAGGCGCTGTTAATATTTTATAGTAAATTGAAGAGCTTGCGAATTTAATCAGGTATTAGAATATAATCACCTGCTCAGAGAGAGGGAGCAGTGTGAAACCTGGCGGAGCAGCGAGACTAAAGCACTTCTGCATGCATTTTGTGTCCATAAATCCAATGGGTCTTAAACTATGCGCGAGTGATCCACTTGTCGGGTGAGCACCAGCCACCCACCCCGCATTCTCATCCGCTCCCAGCAGCATCGATGTGATGTGAGATGCCATAAAACACAGAAGCAGCAACCACAAATATTTTGAGAGAACGCGATGCGACAAGACGCAACGCGACGCATAAAACTTGTTGAATTATTTTGCGTTAGAGGCAGTGGCAGGCTCTAAATTTTGGAGCGCTGCTTGAAGATGAAAACGGAATTTTTATTATTATTGCAAATTAAAAAAGTTTACATTGGCTTAACTATGACAACATTGCGGGCTCTGCCCATCAACTATGTAAAAGCTAAGTTTTTGCTGTTTTTTTTTTTTTGGGCATAGCCTGAGTAAAAGCATGAAATGGGAATGTTAAATGGAATGTGACAGGCGCGCTCAAATTTTATTAACAAAAGTATTTTGAACAGAATGCCGCAAGCGCAGCAAAATACCAAAGCTAAAATCGGCAGACTTTACCTGCACAAATTAAATTCCATTTGCACAGGTGAACGAATCCACGTGATTATGAGTCCTAGAAGCAATCATGTTTGATGTATATTACAACAAAAAAAAAAACAAAAATAAGAAAAAACAAACAAAAAAAAAAGGAACGAACAAAGCAAAAAAACTTTGGACATTTGGTTGCTTAATGTATGCGATACTTAACAGCGTTTAGCATTCAAAAGTGAAATTTATTTGTGCTGGCTCAGTGGAAAATAAAAATTGACTTGTTCCGAATGTCGAAGAGGTCACCAATGGGTCACATGCCAAATGCCATAACTGTGCGGCATTTGAAGAAGCAAGAAGGAAAAAACGGCAAAATGGCAAAATGAAATAGGAAGGCGAAAAGGAAACTCGCATTTTCCACTTGCTCAGCAGATAGCCACAGCAACAATAGCAACAACCGATGGCAAGGCATTATTCACTTTGCCTGCCTTCCACCATATTATTGATAGACTGACTTGAGGAATTGATTAAAAAACAAAAAAAAGAAAAGCGTTTGCCGACGACGCTGGGACTGCAGATGACTGGAGAACCGCTCAATGAATAACTGACGATGTCAGGCTTAAGCACAAATGAAGCACAATACACGGTACAAATTACACTAACACACACACACACACACACAAACTTGCACACACATACACAAAGCATTACATGTGGGGGCTTGTGTCGTGCTTTGATCTATGCAGGCAAGGACATCAGCTAACAATTTGATGCTTTAATCCGGCCCTGACTGCCGCCTGATCTGGCTGGGGCTCGTGCAGACAAAACTGAGCCATGAGCTTCATTGAGCTTGATTGTTGTTGTTGTTGTTGTTGTTTTTTGTTACTGCTTTGTGAATATTTTCATTTTTTTTTGGTTTTTTTTTTTGTTTGTTTTTTTGTGTCCCATTTTGGCTCTTGTGTTGTGCTTGTTTATGGTGTCAGCGTTGTGTCTCTTTCCCATCGGGTGTCATATTATGGAAATTCAAATCCAAACCGATTAGAGGCAACATGTGGAAGACTGAGTTTTGCCTTTGCCATTGCCTTTCCCTTTGGTTTTGCCAATTTCTTCCTCTGCCCCTCTCCCCCTCTCTCTCTCTTTCTCTCATCCTCTCTTTCTATTTCGCTCGCATTATTCGCTGTGCATTAGAATTAGACCATTCAAGCTTGACATTCTCCTCCTGTTCTGTGACTAACAGCTTACAGGGTTGCTGTGCTACACTACAAAAAAAAATGTATACTGGAATAAATTTGTGTTAAAAATAAGCCGTTTATTTCTACTTTAACAAATTTGCATAATTCTTAAGTTAATAGAATAAATAAATTGTTCCATAATTCACATTGTAAACTGGAAAACTAACTTTGATTTCTGCTTTTTATGAAAATCATTTATTTATACATTAAAAAATTTGAAGAACAAATTATCAGCAACAAATTCAAAGTTTTTGTCTGAGTGCAGCTGCGTGCATGTGTAGAAAATGGTAGAAAACATTCGATGGGCAAATGAGCAAATCAGCTTGTTGCTTCGCATCAACACAAATGAAAATGGCAGCAGCACGTTCGTGCCACATTATTTGTGGGACTCTGTGTGGCATCGGCTGGTCTATCAACTAGGGGACATGTTGCCGGCAAGCATTTGCTGTGTTAAGAGGCATTACACGACATTTAAATTGAATTGGTTGCCAGCTGCTCACCTTGAGAGCAATATCAAGCATGTGGTCTCCCTTTATATTCAGCCATTTGCTTTGAGTCTCACTTGCTTTTTAGTGGTATGCCGCAAACGGATGCACAACATAATTAAATAGCAGGCACACTTTGTGGACTACATTACTCAATAAATACCCTTTTGCAATTGAATTGCAATTGGCTGCAGGCCAATGCTGATTTGATTCTGTCAGTTAATCGAGTGATATTTCTCGTGCCCTGCCCTGTCCTGTCCTGTCCTGTCCTGTCCTGTCCTGTCCTGTCCAATCAGGTAATGAAATGCAATGCAACTGGTTGAACAGCAGTTGAGTAAATAACGTTGAAGCAGACAACTCTAATAAACTGTTATTATTATTGATTTGTATTTGCTTTCCTGATTTCCCATTGCGTCGCATTCCCCCTGAATTGTGCTTGCTTGATTTTTTCCATCTGTGAAAGCATTTCCCATGAGCTCTCGTGCTTGCCACATAACAGATAAGATGTCATCTGAAGTAAGCTGCTGCAATTTGAGGACTGCTCAAGTGGAATTCGAATGAATTCGACTGGTCTGCTCAGCGCTTTGTTGCCGAGACAAATAGTATTAAATATCTAGCAAGTACTTCACTGTCCTTTCACTTTGTACAACTCGCTCAGCGGAATGCTGTCTTTTGATTAAATTATGGACTGCACTCAGCAGAAGGTAGAAGAATTAAGAAAATTGCTGCGAGCAAGAAATGCTTTTTGTTAACTTCGTAATCCGAATTCAAAAGAAACAAACAAAGAAAATATCGCTATTTTTTCAACTTCAGCTCATTTTTTCTCTCTTCTAAATGTGAACAGCAAATGTTTAATTAAAGCTCATTAAAATTTAATATGAAACTTTTTTACTAATACTTAATACTTGATGTTTATGAACAACTTTGCTGACCATATTTAACTATCAAATCTTTTTCAATACATTTAAGCCTCCATTAAGCGCAAATTGTAAGCGCATCAGAGCATATGTGTGTGTGTGTGTGTGTGTCAGTTTGTGGTTGTGCGGAGCTTTACAGCAAATCAATGATCCGCCCCGTGGGACGTGAAATGTTATTACCGCAAAATGATTTCATGTGCCAAATATTTGGTAAAATTGGCACTGACTGTCCGTAATGCTCGGACGATGTCCCCAATGGTTCGCTTTGGCTTGGTTAATGGCCTGCCTTTTACGATGCCGGGCGTGGTCGGGGGGCGTATGGGTATGCCGGTCATGCGCTAAGTCCGCTTTAAGTGCACTTTGCCTTTAATCTGACATTATTGTTACTTACACTTACTTATCGATGGTGCGATTATAATATTATGATTACGACGACGATGACTGATGTTTGTTTTGTTAATTTTGCAGGCATTTGGTACAACAGTGATCGAGACCACCGCGATTGGGTACGCGTTGCCGGGCGATAGTACCCATTGTACCCTGTCAAAGGGTTAAGACCATCATCACTGCGCAAATCGTCCTTCTCCAGCAACAGCAGCATCAACAACGCTTGTCCCCCGCCGCCGCCCACGCCGCATCAAATCCAATCGACAGCCGGCAGCAGTAGCAGCACCAGCAGCCAGCTTCAGAAACATCATCAGCAGCATTCGCATCCGCATCAACACAGGCGTAGCAGCAACTCAAGCCACACAGGCAACAGCAGCTTGGCAACCAAGCCTGCTATTAATTTGCTTGGCAATCAGCTGCAGGTCAACTATTTTGAGTTCCCGCCCACCACTCGCAGTGTTAGCTCGCTGTTGGCCAGTCGGTATACCGCCACCGCCACCGCCACCGCCTCCACACCGTCGCTTAATTGCACTCCGTGCAGTGGCGGTAACTGCAATAGTCCGACAGCCACAGCAGCAGAAAATTTAAGTTACAGTTCTGCGGTTGCCAAAGCGGCCGCTTCGACAGCTTGTGCACTTCTTGCCACGTGCCACGTGGCCAGCTACACACATAACACAACCTCAACCTCGTACCGCTACCCACAGCAACAGCAACAGCAACAGCAAAAGGAACAGGAACAGGAACAGGCACATCATCAAACTTCAGACAGAGACAGAGACAGAGACAGAGACAGAGATAGAGAGAGAGACAGCATGGGTAGACGTGAGATTAAACGTTCAAATACGAGTGGCTCCACTTCACGTTCCTATGACAGCGGCAGCGGTAAGTAATACAAAGACTAAAAATATCATTTACAAACTTCGATCCCAAATCATTTATTTTAGTTGTATGTAAAAATTGAAAATGGGCCTGTTAATCACAAGCTGCGCTTGGTTTGGGTGAATAACAGCGAAAGTCTCGATTTTGGAACTGTTTATATATTTTTAATAATCATATTACTCATAATCTAAATCGACTGGTTACTGGGCACTTTTCGTTGCTTTTGAGTACTGATCTAACTAATAATATTTGCCAGATGCTTTGCCTTTTCATCAAATTTCCATTTGGATATGAAATAACGCAGTTGACACGACAAAAAGTAAAATTTTCTTTTTATATCAAAAAATTTCAGATTTTAATCTTAAAAACTCACATCACAGATTTAAATCTGTTATTTTATTTTTGTTCTTTCTATTATTTTGAGCACGTTGGATGTGGTATTAAAAGCGTATTCATTCCAATATGTATTTAAATCTATAAATTAGGAAATGGATATGAAAAAAATGTTTTCACAAAACATAGAAAGGATCCGCATTCCGGTTTTGTAAACGTTCGAAATACGCGTTTTGTGTTGTCAGTTAAGGAACAGCATTTTGTTGAAAGGACACAAACAGAAATCAATTAAGCCTAGCAGAACGGTGGGCAATGTAGGCGTGGCATTACAGTAACCACAAAGTAATCGCCTTACGGACTTGTGCGTAGGTTGGTAAATAGCATTGCAAGTGACATTGTTCTGGCAAATTAAATCAACTGAGATTTGTTGGCAAACTGTCGCCGACTGTCTAAGGACTTATGTGCGGCTTACAAAACTCCTTGCCATCCAAGAGTATGTTGGATGTCAGCGAGATAAATGCGAAAAAGATTGACAAACAGACACACACTGAAACCTCAGTTTATCATTTACTGATAAGTAGATAATAGAAAATAGATCAACTTACTTGCAGTTTTATCGGTGGAATGAACTTTATTTATTATGATATTATATTGTCTCAACGATTCCCAACACAAGTATTTATATAAATGCTATGCTAAGATGATACATGTGCTATAAACAAACATGCAAAGCGTGCACCTTTTTGTAGTATATTAATAAGAAGCACACAGAGAGAAAAATTACGAACTAAAATGATGTTGAAATAAGGATTGCGCAATTCTACTTGAAAAATTTTGTACAAATAGTTTTAAAATACTTAATAATCTCGTATTATTTGAAATATACAAATAAATAAATCCTAAGCCCAACTACCATTATTGGTTTTATATTTAATAATTCTAAAATGCTTATTCAAAGATGAAATCGTACTAAAATACTTGATGATTCGGACTACTGAAATCGTACTTGAAACAACAACAAATTGCGAGACGAAAATTATTGTATTCTAAATATATTATGAAGATTTTTTCTCTCTGTGTAGCTAGCTTATAAGTATAAATGTGTGAAGATAGTTTATATCGAGCATTGTGGAGCAAACGGCAAAGCAGACTAGACTCCGGTTTTTTTTATACAGTTGCGGTGTTAAATAAAATAGTATTAGGACAAATCAAATAAAATAAATCGCTTTTTGCAGCAGACACTTTGAGTGTGCACTGTCTAAGTACAACACGGCTTAATTGTAAGTGTGGTTAAGAAAAGGGGAGACCAAATAGGTTTACGTCACGCTGAGGTGGTCAAGTGGCAAGCACTAGGAGCAAGATGAGATTACTTCCGAGATGTTCAAATCGCAGTACTGACGACTGAAACAGTCATACAAAGCACCCAGATCAGCGAGGCCGCAGCACAACTTGGTGGCACGATGGCAGGCACTGCCTGAATCATGGACAGGATCCGTGGGATACATCACGGTATCTACAAATAGTCATAAACGATTGAGTTACTCTGACTGACGTCAGTGGCAGAGTGCAAGCGACTCACCTTGCCGTGGCACCGGCCGCAACGGATTGTTCCGACCGGGTGACTCTTGTTGCGCCTCCTCGGGTGTAAAGTCAGCATGCACTGCAATTAAAAGGGACCAAAATGTTAACATTCCTATGAGCGCATGCGTGTGAGAATATATGACAGTGTATGTTAGTACTGAGT
Organism: Drosophila glabriapex; assembly: GCA_035042305.1. Taxonomy (NCBI): domain Eukaryota; kingdom Metazoa; phylum Arthropoda; class Insecta; order Diptera; family Drosophilidae; genus Drosophila; species Drosophila glabriapex. The sequence continues at coordinate 6,713,726 of JAWNLN010000018.1, forward strand.
GTTTGAGTGCTATGTCTATTTACCCAATTAATTGAAACTTCACTTATTTACACTCCACTGAACAAATGTGGCATGGCACGGTCGACCGTGCAGTTATTCGTAATAACAATTGTTGGCTACAAAGTGATAACATTGTTGCGTATTTACTTTAATTAGGATCCACACAATTAAAGCCCCTCTCCCTCTCAGTGTATGGAATTTTGCGTAGTGTTTCGCGTGTGGATTTAAACATTTAACAAGAAGACAGAGGGTCGATTTTAATTGTTGCAGCTTGTGACCTGTCAGTGGAGTGGCAAAGTATTGAGTGACGCAATGGCAGATAGTTAATTGACGAGAAATGTTTATGTGGTTAATTAAAGATAAGTGTTTATGTTGCTACCAGGACTATAATTGAGCGGAGCATGTGCACTTGTCCATTGCGTATTGCCTTCAAACAGCTACCAGTTAGTAAAAAGTAATTAAGTTCAGGGTTGAACATGTTTATTGGCAGCAGTAGACAGTAGATAATAAATTACCAGACTAGTGAATGCTCATACATATCACATTATGTATATATATATATATATATATATATTTATATATTTATTTATATTTCGTTTGAGCAAAAGCCGTAATGTTTTTAGTGTTGATCAAGAATACTGTTTATTCAGATGCTTGAACCATGTATTGTAAATAAATAAAAATTATTTTCCTGTGTTGCTTTTATATATCTATATATATATATATATATATATAGATATAGACCACCCAAAGAAATGCTACTAATTCTAAGCCAGGATTCAGTCCCATGAAAGCTGTTAACTCGTTAGAGAGGCGATCGCATTATCGCGTATATTGTCCGCACAAGGATTGACGCCCCAGAAGGCGCCGTGGCAACCGAATGACTCAAAGCAATTGTATCGTATCTTATTGCTGCCCTGCGAGCAACAGTTCACAATTGCCCAAACGCAGCTGGACACCTTGGCTGCGGTTGGTCGGGGCGGTCGGGGCGGTCGGGGTGTGGTCGACGGTGGTGCGTTGGTCACCGTGGGTCGCTGTGGTCTTGTTCGGCGGGTGGAGCCCTGGACTGGCCAGGCTTGTGCTGGCCGGTTGGTTGTCCGTGCTGTGACGTAACAAGAACGATTGAATGAATGTTAAAAAGATAGATGTGTGAGATAGAGAAAGCCACAAAAGCATCAAACCACAGCAAAAAAGAAAAAAACAAAAAAAACAAAATAGCCAGAATAATGTTATATACAATTTTTGATGATATGATATATCCATATGAACTGATGACTTGCTATGCAGCTGTTGCGAACGCCTTGATACTTACATCCTTGACGATTACTATCACTTGATGGCCAGGGCACCCGATCTTGACTTTGTTCAGGCGCTGACTGCCAGCTGGGAGGGGGTGACTGCCAGCCACCACCAGAGGCACCGCTAGAGGCACTGCCAGAGGCACCACCAGAGGCACCACCAAATCCACTAGCAAAGCCACCACCACTTATCGGTTGTCTATCATCTGGCCGAGCCTGATCGAATACTGAGAAGTCGGCATAATCCGGATTCGAATTGTGGAACAGGCTATTTGGTTCGTCGAAATCGCCACGCGTTCCGAGAGAGACGTCTGTTGGGGTATATGGTTTTTGGGCTTGCCAATAGCGCAGTTTTCCATTATACTTTGGGCGGTTTCCACGAACCGGATAACTGCAATAACAACTATTTATTCTAAATCAATCCTGATAACGGCTTAGAAATTATCTAAATGCGTTTGTAAATTATTAACTGAATCGTTTAACATTTTTTTCTCATTAAGAACTGGATTTGGTTTGTTTAAGTGTACTTACCGCTGATAGTGTGGCTTTGACTCAACGGGTGCATTGTAGAACACTGCGGTTTGTTGGCCCGAATAGCGACGAGAGTAGGGATTGTCGGCGTGACGACGATGGCGACTGTGATATTTCTTGGGATACTTTTGGGGCACATCCTCCTTCGAAGGCTGCACAACTTGGGCAACCTCAAAGTTGTCGGCGGCAGAGTCATCATCGTTCATTACTAATGGTGTCTCCGGGAGCACATCAAAGACAATCTTTTCCGTTGGCTCCTCGATCCTCAATGGCTTCGCTGCGGATTTCAAACGATGATGCCGAATACGCTGGTTGCCTCTGAACAGTTTTGGGTGGAAAGTTTTGGTCTCGTTTTTACTGGGATCTATGCACAAGTGAATACGAAATGAATATTCAATAAATCGATGTGCGATGCAAATAACCTTACCATAATCTTCGTTGACAAAGTCCTCCTTGTACATGACCACCGGGTGATCCTCGTGCATAACACCGTCCACAACTCTTACATGATGGAACTGCAGCGATGCAGATATGTTAAAATTGTAACTGTATCAAGAACTGTGTCCGGCTACCTACCTCAACATTGTCCGCATCCGGTGGCAGGGATGCAATGTCTCCTTCATTTTCTGTGGAAGGTCGACTGGCTGCTTGGGCCACACAGAGCAGCAGAGTCAGTATCAGGACCGGAAGTGCAGAGCCGGCTATTTTTTGCCTCTTTTGTTTCATATCCTTTGGTTTTTAGGGCTGTTTGCTGTGGTGTGGCTTGGACTGGTTGGTTACTACAATTGACAGAGAGCACAGATTCATCATTGGTTAGCTGAAGGAGCACAGTGTCAAGTTTTATTGTACGAACTCAATCTTAATTAGTTGCGCCCGACCCATTCGTAGTAGCAAACTTTTGTGGCTGTACATTTTGTTGTGGTTTTACTTTTCGGAGTTTGGCAACGCCTCGAGTTTGCTTTAAATTAGACATCAAGTTTTAGTGCAATTTTTCTTGGCTTTGTTTAGCTGCATGTTTTGCCTTGCGGTAAACTTTTCGTTTACTTTTCTCTGACATCTGTTTGGTTTTCCTAGCATAGTAGCTTGAAATTATTACGGCACTTTACCATATAACCAAAGTGGCCAGACTCGTTTCGACTTTTTCACGCAAACTTTGCTCAGTAGTCAAGAAGACGAAGAAGAAACCCGGACACAATAGTCAAAACCTCAAAAACTTGCAACAATGTTTCTTTAACTTCAAGTTTTCACTAACTCACTTTGAAATTGTATGGCTTCTTTAAAATTTCGAACTTAATTTTTTCAATTATTATTCCTTATATATGATGTTGATGTTTAATTATGTCTTTTCGCTTCGGAGATCGAATCGATACTGAGCTCACGGCGGGCAAAAACGCTTGAATTTAAAGAAAAGCGGACAGCTGAATATGTTCGTCATAAGCACATGCATATACATACATATATATATATATACTATATATACCCTGGAACAATTGAACATTTGTATTTATTTAGAATTACGAATTTCTGACGATCTGCTCTATATGTACATATGTACGCAGTTTGATATACAATTAGTTATAATTAGTGAATAATTTGCTTAAGCCCCATAACAGTTCTAGGAGACAATATTTTTCATGCTCGTTTCAATAAATTGTGATCATTAAGGTGAGTTAGGTATAAATGTCGCTCATTTTCACTATCAAAAATGATCTTCTCGAGTACTTTAACAAGCTGGCTGACAACACGTAAAGTTGAGTCACATATTCATACATAATAATGTTTTTATCACCTGCACAAATATTGATAGCTTTGTTTACTGTATTAGTAATACAATGAGTATACCAAGGGGAAATGTTTTACACTTATCTTTTGCCAAAGACTTAATTAAGTTGATAACACGATCTACGTCATATGAGATCTGAGAATCGCTAAAAGCCGAAAGTCATATTTTCAGCAGAAAAATTAAAATACCATTTAAATGTTCCACTGTTCCGCTCTGGTTCTATCCGCTAAAAAGTCAGCTCTTTAATATATATAATATAATTCTATTACAGTTATCTTAAGCAATCGATTGAAAAGAAGCTGGTTAACTGAATTAAATAAAGCCACTCAGAGAAAAAGTTATCATATCCCATTTATCCGTTTTTCAGGATATAAAAATATATTCTAATTTTCGCAAAGTTGGCAAAATATATGTTTTTGTGTTTTTATTGGTTGTCCATTTACCATTTAGCATGTCTAACGGCAATTTCGTATCACATAAGTTAATAATGGAAACACTTTTCGATATGCAAAACATTAAGCCCAATGAAGTGTGCCTGCCACAAAGGGGGGCAACTGCGGTTCTCTTTTTTGCTGACTGTGAGAAAATAAATAAAATCAATAATTCGCTTTACGAAATGAACAGGATTTATTTTCAGCAATTTATTTATTTCAGATATATTTTTATTTAAAAAAAAAGTGGAACAATTTGTGTATTATTTTTATAATTTAAATATTATTATTGAATTGTAATCCACAATAATATTTAAAATTAAATTTTGGCTTGAAAGTGCAAACATATTCAAAATTTTTCTTGCAAAAGCTTATTGCATTTTAATTCATAGCATTTTTTAATTGTTGATATTTTTATTTTGATGAATATTTTATCGAAATATAAATATACATATTTATTTGTGGAGAGGCTTTAATTTAAATTGAGTGAATTTTTTAATAACTTAATTTAGCTGAGCTCATCAGTTTAAGTACGTAACACAAATAAATACAAGAAATGTGGTACAATGACTTGTCAGACTGGAGCACCCCATAAATATGATATTAATAGAACATAAGTCATACGTAAAGCATAATCAGGCTCCTAAAATGTGGGCCATTCACCACTTAAGTAATTATTTATGGACTGAAGTGGGGGCAGCACTCAATTGAGTGAGTGTTTAAGTGTTTAGCCATCCGATCAGCCACTTGCCTTGCGATCCGCTGACCAATGAACCCACCTGTCGACTGACCTACAGGCAAATTGTATTTCATAAGCGACCAAGAAACTTTTAACAAACTGCCAGACGAACACACACATACAGCTGCATTGCAGACAATATGGTTACACTCAAAAAATTATTTTCTATATTTTTGAAAATACACTTAAAAGCAAAGAAATTTTGTGCAGCAACACGAAATCCCAATGAGTAATACCATAAATATTGATCGTGATCTCATTTTTAATTGTGAAATGCTTTCGAAAATTTAAATAAATACAGGTTGTCTTGCAATAATATTTAATCTAATCTGGAATTTTAATTAAAGGCGAATCACAAGTTGAATATAAGAAATAATGTTTTTGTCACCTTTTGATAACAAAAAAAAAAAATCAAATTTCAAAATTCATAACATTTTGTGAGAGTGCAGGGCCACACGTCCGGGCTTGGCTTGTTGCATGGAACTGTGTAGCAGGACAAGTGCAATTTGGCCAAATGAGCGTAATGTAACCATTTAGGTGGTAAACTGGTCACTTGCCACAAAACGACGCCAAGGGCCGAGCCAGTCAAGCGTGTCCTCGTGCCTGGCCAACTACTTCTTTGCTACCACCTGGCAGAGTGATGGCGATGGCGATGGCGATGGCGATGGCGATGGCGATGGCGATGGCGATGGCGATGGGGATGACGATAATCGCACTGTTTGCACAGTGACTTACACGAAGCGGACTCTGAACTCTGTGGCACAGCTTATCTGAATGAATAGTTGACTGGCTCCATGAGCCAGGACATTGTCGTCGTCAGGACAGTGCTTGTAAATCGGGCGGCCTAAAGGTGACACGGTATTCGCTATTCGGTATTCGGTATACGGTTTGGCAGCGATTTTAATATTTTTCCGTTACGCAAACAGGCGGAGAAGTCAATCAGAGTTAATTGAAAACATGGATATTTTCTAGGAAAGCTCATCAATGTCAAATAAACAAAACACATTGCCAAAAGTGATTAAAAGTAAACAAATCCGTGTGTAAATAAAGAATATGCAGCGAGGTAAAAATATTTTCATTTATTTTTTTTGGCAAAGCAATCACTTTTGATGACGTGCATAATGAAAACTAAAGCAGACTTAGCTAAAATCATTTAATTTAAAATGCTGATGCTTAAGCTCATTTCTCCCAACAAATACGGCAAACAGTTTGTGCCAAAAGCACGTGACGTGAATTTAAATATAAATAAAAGAAAAAGCAAGCGCCACAGCAACGGCAACGTTATCCTTGCCGTATTTGTTTGGTTCTATTCATGCGTCAAAGTGTCGTCCTGTCATATGCCCAGAAACTCACATAATAATAGCTGTTGCAGCAGCAATGCAAATGCCATTTAAAATTTCCTTTTAATAGCTCAGCGGCTCTCAGTGCAGCATTTATGCTGCCACCTTCTGTTGGGCATAATTAAGAGTTTTTCTGCAGCCCAATCAATGTACACATCACAGTTTTGTTGGCTGCTGCATTGTAATTATGCGATGCCATTGTGCTGCCTAATGAGATTTGGTTCGTTCAATGATGCGTATACGTAACACGATCGATGGCACCCATTTCCATGAAACGCCACCAGCTACTGTCAGCTTTCTTTTTTCTTTTTTCTTTTTTCTTTTTTCTGTCTTTTTTGGCATAGGTTTTGTTTCTGCTTTTCATCTCAGAGTGTTTTGCGTTTCTTTAATGCGCAGTCGAATACACTCCTCTTTGCTGGGATGTGTGCTATTTGCAATGTGGTCCGCATAAGTAAATATTGAAAAATGAATGTCTTTTTTCTTTGGTTTTCATGGTTCCTTGCGTTTAAAATATGCACGCTGCCTTTTCGCTTTTATACTGTTCTTTGTTGTTGATCTGACTGGGAGCTTGGCCCACGGGCCAAAAACTGCCAACTTTTCTTATTATTGTTAAAAATCTCTTCTTTTTTTTATGTGTGCCTCACACACAGATACACACACATACATATATATATATATACTTTGCATTATGTTCGTAAAATGGGGCAAAAGTGAAAACAATACAAAAGCAAATGCTCATTCTTTGCTGGAGCAATGTACTCTGCTGAACCATTTTACAGTCTGTCTGATCATTAAAAATATATGAAATATTAAAGAACCTGCTGCAACTTTGCACATCAATCTGCGGACAAACAGGACACATACCATGTTTAGCGAACGGAAGTCTTTTAAATTTCAAGTTGAATTTATTCTAGATTTTTCTTTACATATTCAGTTCATGAATGAGTCTTGAATGAGTTTAAATAGCGATTTTATTACTACTGTTGTTATCTCGGCGCTGTCCAACATGGGATAAAATGTATACAACTGGGAGCAACACAAGTTGAGGCACCAACATGTGATTTTCACAGACCGCACACGAAATTACTATGTTGATGAGGCAGGCGGAGCGGGCGGATGGGGCGGATGGGGCAGCACAACAGTGAAGCATGGAGAGCAACAACTATGCAATGAGAAAGTGCAAATGGGTGGCAAGGGGAGACTGTGGCAGCTGCTACAAGTGGCTGTCAAAGTTGCTCGGTTGGCAAGCATGCTCGTTGTGACAGGACTGGCGCTGGGCTGGTTGCCACAAATACCACTTACCCAGGATCTGCAGTTCTAATTGCTAAAGTTGTGCCAAAAAGGCCAAAAGCCAAAAGAGTCGGGCTACCAAATGATATGCACTCGGCGGCGGCAACACAGCATGCAAATTCTCAAAATTGTGTGTGTGTTGTGTGTGTGTGCCAAAAGAAAAATAAAATGGAAAACGTTGAGAGTTTAAGCACTGGGAATTTGGTTGGGGAGGCTCAGTCCCTGCGGCCAGTTTGAAGTGGCGCCACAAAATATTTATTAGTTTGCACAGCCAACAATTCAGATTAGTCTGGGCAATCTGTCTGATTAGCACGCAGCCCAAGTGTGTGTGTGTGTGTGTATATACTTCTATACATAAATAAGACACGCCCAATTGATTTAATGGCAATGTTGGCAGGCGCCTCAAGCAAAGACAAAGAATTGCTGCCAATTCACTCGTCAGGGAAAGCTGAGTTTTGGCCCCATGATTTAAGCAGCTTAACGGTCATCAAATGGCCATTTTCATTTTGTGTGCTGCTTTGCATGCACACACAGGACGCAGGACGCAGGACGCAGGTCGCCGAACACGAGTCGCTGTACGCTGGACGAACTAAATTAATGCCAATCGGCTGTTGTGGAGAGTCTGTGCACAGCCATTGAGCGACCAGCAACTAGCGACCAGCGACCAGCGACCAGCGACCAGCGACCGCCAAACGAGCGACATACAATTGACAGCTAAATTGTCTGTCAATTTGTCTCGCTGCCTGATTGCGTTCTCGACTGCTGTTTGTGAGTGGCTTTGTGTCTCTCCATGTGTGCGTGTGTGTGTGTGTGTGTGTGTGAGTATCTGTATCTGAGTGTTTAGTTTGCATTGTTGAGCATTGATTGCTGTTGTCACTGTGCGACGCCTGTGTGTTATTGCGGCACAATGAACCAAAATTGTTGTTGCAATTGTAATTATTGTCTATCTATCAATCGATGTTGTTGTGCTTGATGCCGCACACAGTTCGGCTATTGCTTTCTGTCAAGCCGTGTATCCAATTGCTAGCCTGTCGGCTTTTTTCTAAGTGAGTGTGTCTGTCTTGTGGGTGTCAGGGGTTCACTTTTGGCGTCAAGTTAAGGTTTATCCAAATTCAAAGAACAGCTCGCTCACACAAGATTGCGACTACACTTTGAAAAAATGTGATATAGTTTATAAAAAAAATATCTCAAAAGGCAGCAGAACCCATTTTAGAAAGTAAAGTTCTAAAACGAATGCTTAGCTTGGTAATAACTATGTCTTATCATAAATAAAATGGTATATTCAATTCGATAGTTTCAGTAAATTTTATAAATTTAATAATGAGGAAATTATTATCAACATTTTCTTAATATTTGTTGTTCTTCTGGCATTAAAGTTTATGTCAGGTAAATATAAATGTTTTATGTATAATTTCTTATTACATTTTCTAAATTTCATTGAATTTCAGTTATATATTTATTTTTTGAGAAAGCAAGTATTTCTACGTAGTATAAATTTATAAAAATTGATTCGGGTTTTACTTTCAAGAATTTCCATTTGTACATTTCATTTTTTATTTTTATTTTTATTTTATTTTAAATAATTGATTAGAATTATACTTTAAAGAAATTCATTTTGTAGCATTCAAAAATGGTTTCATAAAAAATCAGAGTTATTCTTCGGATTCTTGTGCGATTTTCTAGATTCGATTACATATTTTTTTGTAAGTGTAGCTTGAGCTGACTCCAGCGAAAGTTTTGCTGTTTTTTTTCGCCTTGTTTCGGTTTTGTTTGCTTGTGCTGCTTTTTTGGGTCTGCCCAAACTCCAGGACTGACTTCTGTCAGCTCCTGCTCACATACATACATAACACACACAACACACCCAACCAAATATACAAATTTGCGTGCTCAAACGTCTGTATTGAGGTTTGCCCCACTGTGGAAGCAGTTGCCTAAATAATGCAAAGTAGAAGCATCAAATGGCGGCAGCAAATGTGACTTAAAGTTTTAATGAAAATACCAAACCGAGGCAAATATGGAAAAGCACTCACACGCTATGTGCGTATATAAATATATTATAATATATGTGTATATGTGTACGACACCAGATCCCTCGAGTGCCATACACAAAAAAGAAACCTACACATTAAATTTCAAGTGGCGCTAAGGCGTTGGCCAGCAGTGCACAATAAATCCAAAAAAAAATAAATATCAGCCTGTGTCTGCACAGGAAATTGCATTGAGTGCTAAAGAAATTATGAGCCAATTGAATTTAAAAACAGACATGTGACTTATACGTCCCATAGGATAATATTGACCATACGCCCTATGCCTGACAGCCAGCAGCTTATTTATAGTCTCTGCTCTTCGACAGAAACTGTGACAGCATTCATCTCATACTGGTCGATCCGTAGGATGCATTTATTGTGGTCAGTTTGGTTAACGAAGAAGGAGACTTCGCTGGTTGAGAGGCAGTACACAAATCAGGTTGTCAGCCCACATTTGCGTAGGCTTCAGCAGTGTTGAGGTTGGCAGTTAGTTACTGCCAGTATCCACTGTCAAGGTATCTTGATTGTTATGTAAAACAGCTGGTTTTTCGGGGCCAGCAAGTTGACAAACACGCTGATGACTCAACGTAAACTGTACCCAGCTTTTTATTACATTTTTTCCTTGGAATTTGTTTTTGATGTAAAGACAATTGCACGATCTAGTTTACCGAATGGGCTGACACCCACCAACTAGTTCTCAGTCAGGCTATATTCAATATGACTAATCCGTGTGTAAAACTGTCAGTTTCTACGGATATCTATAAATGGCCAGCACTTACAGCGTGCGACAGTTGGCTGCCACCCACGAGTCAAAGCCGGTCTGGAAATAAATCATCGTAAATCATAAATCATTTTGTGTGTCACGACTGCAGTTTGCATTTTGTCGTCAGTCAATTTACCTCAATCTCAATGCAGGGGCATGTCGCACGAATTCAATAAATCAAACACGCGATAAACCCAAAATGTGACCAGGCAATCATTGTGTGTAAGTGGGCGTGGCAGCTGACTACTGACTACTGACTGCTAACTGCTGACAACTGTGAATGTCACCTAATGCGGTCAATTAGTGAAACAAAGGTCTCTGCCGCTCTCTCTCTACTAATTAAAACGCGCTGAGCAAACAGTTAGTTTTCCCCAGCATAATGGGAGGCCACACAACACACACACCACACACATCACACACACATCACACACACAGTGACATCAAAGGGGCAGAAGCACGTGCGAATTGGATTCGTGAGGCGTCGTTACATTTGTGCGCTCATTTAGATTGTTGATTGATGCGAACCGACGGAGAGGTGTGGAGCATGGTCTCCGCATACTAACACGAGATAGAGCTAAGCAAAAAACCAGAAAAAAAAAATAAATAAGCATTACGCATACGCTTAGTTGGATGATTAATAAGATAAATAGCGAAAATGTTGACAAGATATACACATATACTGAGAAAGCCGAAATAAGAAATCTTTTATATGCAAAGGTCTTAAAATACACGTCCAAAACATACAAATAAATATAGAAATATTCAGGAATATATAAAAGTATATCTAACTTATTCTTCATCAGCATTAATAGCCCAATATATTTAGTAAAAACATATGATGCTTTTACTTTGGCTAATCCGTAACAATATATATTTTTCACCGTTGGCTAGATTGGTCATAAGAACAATCGGTCCAGAGTTGATCGCTAAGCAATCCTAACTAAACTCGTTAGCTACAAGTGCTCTAATTCATTTAATATTACAAACAAAATTTATCAACATCATTCAACTATATTCTACAGCTCCCATTTGAGGAGTCGGCACATAAGTTCTTGAATGAAAAACCATCTTTTTGCCATGATAAAATCTCTTTACAGTTCTCTAAAATTTATCTCTTCTAAATTGATTGTCTTTGATATTGTGCACACATACAAAACTCAGAATCCCATGTATTGATTTTCAATCTTGACATTCGCATTTCCATTGTTTATTTGCACAATAATTTGACAATCCTAGCAATAAGGAACATTCTTCTGATATTCGGATCGGCTTTTGGATTTTCTCTTTTTTAAATAAATAAAAAGTGCTTGTTTTAACTTATGCATTTACCGCTTTTCTTACGAATTACAATATTTTGGCTGCTTCTTTTTACCATATGAGACATGCATAATGGCGGAAAATGTATCTTAAGAAAATAGTAAAAACTTGTATGAGAAGTTGTGCAAACTTCTGTTGGAAATTTTTGAAAAATATAAAGGTTATATTATATAGTACTTTTGTTCGATGTGATCTTAAGCAATCGCTGTTGGAGTCCATTCAGCTAGGGTATATAAATGTCTGCGTGCCAAAGATAGATCTTCTTTGTGATTTTTAACAGACGGCTGTCATTTAGGCACCCATCACAGCCATGGATTCCAGCTACTTTCAAAATCTGGTAACATCTTGTCATCTTTGACAGATTAGGTTGGTACGCTGAAGAATTACCTCATGTCTAATGATCTCATGCTGATCATCGAAATATTTTTGACGCAAGTAATTTCCGTTTCTTTGTACGTTGGCCGTGACCAAAATCTGAGAAATCTCAATTAGGTTCACAGATGCTATGAGTATCCAGGCGAAAACTAAAATTTAAATTATTCGAAAATTGACAGCGGATGTACAATATGCCATTTTAGTTAAATAAAGGCTTGTGATTATCACTCGTAATTTAGCTTTATTGCTCATTAGGGGGTGTCGTTTTGGGTTCGCCTCTAATGTCCGACATGATTTTAGTAATATTCGCACAGTTATTGTTATTATTTGTGCTCAGATGGCCAGCTTAATTGCACACAACTTGTGGCACACACATGTGTGCACAAAACTTAACTGCAAATTGTTTTGGATTCGCACTTATTGCAGGAATGAGGTGTTTTCACACCAATTTCAAATATTGATTTGCTTCACATGCAGCAACAATAGATAACAAGTAATTTGGCATTTTAATTAAATGTATTTACTTAGCTGCACTTGATGGAATGTGCAATCAATTGAAAATGACATCAGATGCACACATTACACATACATACATACATATCTACATATATATATATATATATGTTTACGTTTATGGGTTTAGTTAAGCGTTCATTGTTTCCCTGCATTAGAGCTCGCAATGTATTTAATCTTTATGTTAATTTTATTATAGAAATCACTTGCAGAACTCGTTAATTAGCTCGTAAGTGATGATGATGATCATATAACTGTCAATATATGAATGTATTATGTTGTATTTAACGATTTTAATACCAGTATGCTAATCATAATAAACATTGTTATTAACTGACGCTTTCCTTATTATTAGAATAAGAAACAACTTTGAGAACGTCATTGAATTTTCCGACCTTTTAACGTCTTTACCCACAATTCCCGAGGGTCGAATGATGATGAATAATTATTCAGAATCGTAATGAAAAATCGTAATTTATGGGGGTGTGTGCTTTTGTACAGGCTACAGAACTACTACGACTACTATTTTTAAGTGTCGACAATACATTTTTGTGGTTGACCGTTTAAAGTTGTATTGTCGATTTGTCGCACGTGTCTGCGGTTTTCAATGGGAAACTAACAGTTTGTTCGTAAATCAGCTTCTGGGGTGTAACACTTGTAGTAATAATAATTAATTATGATAATATTGATTCATTGTATTTGAATGTTTATCGATTAGCATTCGTGCCTTTTTAAATGTTTGCCAATACACGTTACTTGTTTGTCATAGTTCAATGATGAATAAGAATTGCGAAAACCCAAAAGCCAAGAAAAGGCTAAATATGCGTCAGAGCGTAAAGAATGTGAAAACCCAAAGAATCACAGCGAAATGAACACAGAAAGGTAACCCAACCAGAAGATTCGCATTAAATCTTGGGCAGAGATACTCAAACCCAAACATTCAACGAAAATAAGTTTAATAATTAGCAAGAAAGTGAAAGGAAACTGATGGAAAGTTGTACATCCAAAGCCCCTTTAACCCATTTAAAGCGGCTCCAGGGTATAAACAAAATGAAAAAAAAAATAAAATAAGAAAAAAAAAAATGATTGAACACTGAATGCCGAAGCTGAAAGTGAAAACGAATAAACAAAAAACGCAAAATGTAAACACAGAAAATATAAACAAAATCGTTGCTTCGGCAGATATATTTATCCAATAAATGATGTGTGGGCGAACAAAAAGTACTAAATGCAAATAGGTTGAACTTGAACAAGCAAAATAAATCCAAAAAAAAAAAAATAATAATAACTCAAATACACATTCAAGCATATATATTCGATATACATATGTAGGAGGTATCACAACGAACTAAAACTAATACAGATGTTTGTGGACCAATAAAAAACATGCTGGCACAAAGGCCACACAAAATCCACCTCCCCCAACACTTGTCGATATTTTGAAATGCACATCCATGTGCACAGTCTTAATTGTGTGCAAACAGCATAACTAATTGCTGATAGGTTTAATGGATACAAGTATCTTAGAGCTACAATGTATGAACATACGACACAACTCACAACACGAGTATTTCTTGTGGGATAAGTTTGAATATTCGACGCACAACACGAGTGCTTCTGCAGTCGAACACGAACTGAGACTGGAGCGAAGTGTTTGAGTCGAAAAAGAACTGGAGACACGTTTGTGTGGAGGCAACACACATACATCTAAATATAGATACACATATATGTACGCATACACAATACAACAACAACAACGACTTTATGCACAATGCTCACTTTTTATGTGTTTTGTATACTTATTTTGTTGTTGTTTTTGTTTTTTTTTTGTTTTTTTTTTTGCCTGTTTTGTTTGCTTGTGTGTTTTGGCCAAATTAGCAACAACCGGTTTACACTGGTTGTCGTCGAGGGCAGCGGGGGGAGTGCCAACAGCAGCAGCAGCAGCAGCAGCAGCAGCAAAGCTAAAGGTAAACAAAAGCCGCTCTGCTCATTAGTCGCTCACTCGCTCAGTGCGAGCACTGTTGGGGAGCGCGGCATTCAGCGTAACAAATGCCGCTCAGTCAAACATTTGCAGGTTGATTTCTCGTATCAGCCAACCCACTGATGGGAGTGGAGTCGAACTGTTTTGGGTGCAGCCAGCACTTGGCAGTCGTGGGAGCGCCAACAAGGTCGTGAGAGCTGCGAAAGGGGAAGAGCGAGAGACAGATAGAGAGATAACAGTTGCCGACACTCAGAGAAAAATCGTGTGCAAGTCATCCGCAATCAAATATCTAGCTTCTGTCTTCGAGGTTCAAAGAGCTATTCCTAATTAAGTAAAATTTATCCTTGATAAAAAAAACCGAGTCTTAACAATTTTGGTAAGCTTCTTAAGATCAAATCTTTACATCTAGTATATTAAAATCTTAAACAAAATTTGAAATGAATATTTAATCAATCATTAAAAATAAATATGTAGCTGCAGGTAACCAAATTCTTGATTTAAGTAATATTTTAATATGCTTTAAGGAAGCAACTGTTTTAAACTAAGAGCAATCATGCTTAGCCTATCCGAAGATGATCTTAAATTATGGAACAATAAATGTGTTCTTAATATTAGGCTTTACACAGCTGATGCACCACTTTCTCTTTCTTTTCTCTGAGTGCCTCAACGGGAAATTGTCGGATCCATGATACCAAAACAAACTACGTGGGACACTGATCGCAGTCAGCGTCGCTGTCACCGGTTGAGTTGGCACAGACAGCATAGAGCACATAGCTCCATAGAGACCCTGTACATTAATCTTTGCTCAGATGATGCTTATTTACACGTACGATCGGGAACTGTACCCGACTAACTGATGAATTTTTATCTGTACTTTAGCAGCTGCTCTGCCTGGTCTCGGACTGGTCTAGATTCGCACATGGGGCTTATGGAAACAAGTTTAACAAGCGACACCAGTTTCCACCGGTTTTTTTGTTTTTATCAATAATATTAATTTAAGTGAATTATTTTTTTATTGCATTGATACTTCCATGTAGAAATTCAACTTTTCTAGTACACATTTAATAGGCACACTTCAAAATTGACTGTTTAAAAACTGTTTAAATATTTATTGCATGATCAGCAAAAAAATGGGTCGTTGACGTAAGAGACTTGAAAAAATTTGGAACTTATATGTATATATATGCTTTTGACGTCAGCATCTAAGCCGCAGCGAATATAGGTAATAGGATTTAGTTTGTGATGAGTTTGTTCACTAATAGAAACAACAGTTTTTGGCAAATCACATTTCCAAAAATAACACGATTCATAAATCAATCAGGAACAATAAACTTAATCCACATCTTAGCTCTGTTACACAGCAGATTAAATACCCTTATAAAACGAAGCCGATTTGCTGGCAACTAAAATTCATTATACATTTGCAAAATGAACAGATTGTTCCCATGCAAGTTACATGATAGAGTGGTTCCAGCCACTTTTTGGCATATAATTAGACAACTACTTGCGTTACAAACTGAACGATATAATTAAAACACTTATTGCCAGCGTATAAAATCAAAAAAAAAAAAAAAATGAGATCATATCATGTGTATGTATAGAGAAGAGAAAAAACAAGTTGCATAAACAATTCATAAAATGCAAATCAGCAGAAATCGTGCGCAAGCAATACAAACATACAAACATTAACAACTTGCAACTTTTCGCATTTTCTGTTGCATATTTCAAACAAAACAACAGCCAATAAAGGTGAGCTGTCATCATTAAGGTGAACAAAAGATTAAAAAAATAAAAATGAATGTAATTAAGAGCAATTGTCAAGGAGATGTTTTAGCAATTAAATTGTAGATACATATTGCTTACCTTGTACTTGGTTATTGTTGCTTTATCTGCATAAGTGCTGGAGTTTTTTTTTCAGTCTTCTACAACTCACTGTTTGGTTCTCTCGAAATAATTCTCTCACTTTGTTTTAAATGCTTGAAGAGTGTCTCTGCGAACTGCGGTCTGCTGCCGTCTGTCTTATAACATACATATATGAATTATAAATGATTTTTGTAGCAATTTAACTCAATAACACAATCGATCGTTGACTCTTTGACTCTTTGCCGTTTGTTATATTACGCGTGTTCGTTATACGCTTGAATATTCGTATTTGTATTCGTATTCGTATTCGTATTATTTGTTTTTTTTTTTTATAGTCTATTTATGCTGCTTTTTGTGCTTCGCTGTCACGTTCGCTTCGGGTTTCGCTCGACCGTCGGCTGTGTTGTCTGTCGGATATTTTATTTGAGACTGAAAAGATCTCCCGCGTGTAAGAATTTATAATTATTCGTGCCCAGCACTTATTCGATTGTGCGCCCGCGAAGAGAGCACAGCCAGTTCTTTGCTCTCCTTGAGAGTTGTACTCTTTGTGGATGCATTCTTGCAAATAGGATTTGTGCTTGCAGCTGTTTTTATTATTTATTTCCTTTTTTTTAGAATTCCCCATGTGAATGACTTGGCTATGCTCAAAGGTCCAAAGTTCGCTGATTCGCTTTGCCGTCAACGTCACAGTTGAGAGATAGTCCACAGGTTATTATCATTACGGTCTTATATTTGTTTTCCGATTAATCTGAAACTGCCCACTGCAAGCTCATTGTGATGCAGGATGACTAATACCTTATTCCTTGTAACGCGATATCTACAGTCTGTAAAGTATGTATTCGTACTGCACTTACTTTATGGATGCACTGTATAGTTATGTTTGCCCCATCCCATTTGAAATGCCTCGCTTGCCATATTTACACTCAAGTAAACATTTATACGAGCTTTTCGGAAGACGTCCAATCAAGGCTATAAAATATGTCACGTTTTTTATGCATTTGAATAGATTGCCATTAACGATGCAGGTGATAAAGTATGTTAATTACTGCTCTCCTCCAAAGGCCTTGCCTCTTTTTCATTCGTTAATAAAAATCAATAAATCAATAAAAATCATGAATATCGAATTCGCATTACAATAAAATAATAAATTGTTCTGCTAAAGCTTTAAGCTCTTCAACATTTAGTTACCTTAATATTGATATTATTTTTATTAAACAGAAGATAAAAATTAAAAAATCTTTTTATCTAAAAACTTTATTAAAATTTTATTATATTTATTATTATTATATTAATTCAATTCTAGTGTTTATGTTGCTCACATTTTATAATAATATTTAAAAATACCTTAGAAATGTAGGAAAATGCGCACTGGCTGCTCAACATTTTGTGACGGCATTGGCGCTGTGCGTAGAGGGTTGGCAAGTGTGCGAGAGGTCGCGGGTTCAAATTCGCTAGGCGGAGATTTTTAAAGAGTTGCAAATTATGATTATTTTAAATGCGATTCATCATGGCATAATAGTTCGACTCAATTATAGACGAATAATTTCCGCTTGAATCGCAGAATAAAATGAATGGTTAATGCACGTGTCTACTGACATTTTTCCAATTGAATGACAGTGTTTCGTGCAATTTCCTCACATTATATTTTTATTATTTTGATGCAATGCTGAAATATGTTATTAAAATGAGACATTGTTTTTTGATTCGGTTACTCTACCCAATAGCAACCACAAATTTTGTTGGCAAATTCACGCAAAGCGTGCGCCGCATCGTTCAAGATGTTAAAGACGAGGGTGCCCCAAGTGGCATGACACGCGATGAGGTCATCGAAACTAACGAACGCCTGCGCTCGCTACGCCTGCGCCTCGAGGAGTCATACGACACGGTGAAGAAGGCACTGATCAACCTTATGAACAAGTACGGCGACTCGAAGAGCCATCGCAACATCTTTCAGCGCTATCCCATGCTCAAGCTAATGATAAAGGTTCGTATTCCAGTGGGTTTGGTTTCACACAATAAATCATATGTCGACACTGTGGCTCTGAGTATGAGTAAGAGCATTAAAATTTGTCTATTCAATTTAAAAAAAAAAAAACAGAACTCACATTAATTAATTCGTAAATAAGCTTTCAACAATACAGGAAATGTGTCATAAATATTATGCCAAAAGAATTAAATACACCAAATTCGAAACTATAAAATTTCTAATTATTTCTGAATCTTAAATTCCACAAAAAATATTCCAAATAAAAGGCGATAATTTATAATAATAATTTAAATTATTTCCATAGATTCAAATTAATGATAAAACTTGTTGACTTCAAGTTGGATCAAAAAATAACTTAATTAAAAAGGTCATAACATGACTGGTTTGACTATTCAAATTTCCCATTAGGTCCATTTATTTTTCTGTGTGCATTTTCTTTGGAGCAAAGATAAATATTGATGGTGCAAATTACATGTATTATTAATAGGAAGTGATACGGCTGGAGACCCAGTACTGGACGTTAGTGGATATACCACGGCAGGAGAAGCAGGAAACCGTACCCTCGTACGTAATGCGAGCCTGTTCAATTATGGAAAAGACTCAAAAGTCTGGCGAGGGTGTGAAAACCTCGGCTCGACTTGCCGAGGAGGCTGCGGAGCGCAGGGAGCGCATGGAGCGTTTGGAACGTAAGTTGATAACAGCAGCTAGCCAGCTGGCTCGACTTGGCTGGGAACAGTGATTAACAGCATCTCTCTCTCTCTCTCTCTCTCTGTCTCTCTCTCACTCTGTCTCTCTTTGCCCAAACAGACATGACAACGGCGCAAATAGAGCTGGAGAACACACAGCTGATTAATGACTTGTATCGTTTGCTGAAAAAATATCTGGGCTTGAGGCATTTGATACGCGTGTTAAAGGTGAGCAAAATGAAGTGACCTCCACTCCTGGAAAAAGTTGTTCTCATTGTCTCTGTTGGATGTATGTTTGTGTATCCGAACAGGAAGAGTACGGCAGCTCAAAGATGTATCCGATATTTCCACGTTACACAATGCTCAAGGACATGATAAAGGGCATTATGCATGACCCAGACTATATGGAGGTGTGTCACGAAACGCTGGCCAACTCTAACTGAGCCGAGGCCTCCGGAAATGGCAGGCGTCGCATGAGTGTCATTTGAGAGGGACACACATAGACAGGACTGCATACACAAGCCCAACGCAGGATGGGAGTGTTGTGCGTGTGTTCGTGTGTGTGTTCGAAATTTACATGCGTCTTCTCTGTCATTCCGTAAATGTTTAACATTTTTTGAAAGACTTCTTCCGATGTTCTGGAGAAAGGGCGATGTTAACTTTTTGAATAGTTAGACACAAATCTTTAGGTAATTTTAGCCATAATAGTTGGCAGAACAACTAACTAACTAACTAACTAACTAACTAACATACAAACTAACAACTACACGCAATACCCCACCATAGAAGTAAACTACTGACAACTACAAACTACCGCAATACTATTTACGACATCAGATTAAATACTACTTGGGTACAGATACACTTTGGTACTTAGCACTAAGAATACCAACAAGCAAAAGAAACGCATTTATTTTAATGACTTTTTGAGATGAATATAAAAAGAAAACAGAAAACAGAAAAAACTAAAAATGCGAATAATGATATCTGATAAAGCGGATATTTCATATAATTTTATAAAACATAAAAACATATACAACTAATACTCAGATACTCAACTCAAAGAAACAAAAATCACTTGCTAAGAAATCCTTTGGTTCTTAGCTTCATTTTTCTGCTTTCCAAATTATCTGAAAAGATGTGTACCCAACTCAAAAAACAATTATATTCATATACATACTTAAATATATATATATATATACATATACATATATTTATATAGTTAGACAATATCAGGGAAATGTTCCCAAAAATTTAATGAAACAACATTTCTTTACACTTTTTGAAGGAAACACCAAATTTATGCGGAAATATCTAATTATTATATTCAAGTTAAATAACTCAGGATCATTTGTTATGGTTCCTTGACTTTCCCAACTCTCTTTGTAGCAAAACTAATTTACAAACAAAAAGGAAACGCTTTAAATGTGTATTAATATATGTGTATTTTACAAAAGCTTTAAGTCCTATGCAATTTGTTATGAATAAATACCGCCCCACGAAAATAAATGAAATAAATAAATTAAATCCAAATCGCCGTTAATGGATGTATCTGTGTACTATATATTATAGCTTTAATCAAACCAACAAAAATGTACTAACAAGTGGACACAATGCTAATACAACTTTTATACGAGACCAATGACAAACTCTACGAGCTTACACCACTAAAATGAAAACAAAAATGCAAAAATGCAAAAATGCAAATTTTAATTGAATTCAATTTAAGCCTAAGCGATATGTTTGCAAAACTAAAACACAATTTAATTTGCCAGCCACAATGCACTTTATGTGAAACGGTGCCTAATATCAAACTATGAAATCTATGCGGCACTTAAATCAAATGTAATCTGTTTGGTAATTTAAATATAATTTTCTGTTTGTTGTGATTTGTAAATTGTCAACTCTTTTTTTTTGCACATTTTTGAAAGGAACAACAACAATTGGAACTAGTCTAACTTTACGCTATCCAACTACAACGCTGATACACCCACCGAGATACACTGTCCAACATAGCAGTGTGTTCGATATCAAATCAAAAACCCACACAAATCGAAATAAATTCAACAAGTACAACTAACACTTTACACCTAATATCGAATATCTATTAAAACGAATAATCCAATTAGATAATTTTGTAATGATCAGCAGTAGATCCAAAAAGATTGTTCGACCCTCGGCAATTTGTCACTGATTAATTTGTAGATTCTTAATACTATCTAAACTAGATTAAAATATTCAATTCTGTAAAGTTCTCGACAACTCTATAAGCAGTGAATATTCAGTTGTGTGCAATATTTTAATTACTTATGCATATTAAAATGCAATTGACACCATTCACACATGTAAACCACAAGTTGAAACCGCAAACTTAAATATGTAATTCACTTCAAAACCTAAACAACAATAATAAATCGAGTGCTGCAAGCGCATTCAAATATTTATATTGAAATGAGTGCGCTGATGGCTTAAAATATGTATATTGTTGCAATATTAAATGCAATAAATATTGTAGAACTATTATTTAGACTCATCAGTTTTGTTGTTGTGCCAAGTTATCGTAGTTAATTCAAGTTGGCAAATCAATAAAATGAATTTAATATTGAAGATTAAATAATAAATCGTTCACAAATATGGAAAATCGCTAAAGAATGTTTCAAGTAAATTACCATAAACGGAAAAAACAAACTAATTAATCAAAATGTATGAAATTCCTAGCAATATATGTACGCCTCCTTAGTCCTTTTTGCATGGGTGTGAATGTGGATGTGAGTGAGTGAGTGTGTGTGTGTGTTCGAGTGTATTTACATATATATATATATACATAGTAGCTAGTTTATACTTACTCCAGTGGATATTTGAACCTGTATTATACAATTTACATATACATATTTATATACACATCAGAAGCTTACATACATAACAAATACATACAAACATAAATAAAAACAAAAAAAAAAAACAAGGGGTATTATATACTAACATAGACCTAACATACTTAAACATATACAAAAACATATACGAAAACTTCGTACAATTTTACCTTTTCAATATCTAAGTGTCTACCAGAAATGGAAAGTAGATATACAACCACTGATATTGTGAATGTTATTACATATGAGTCAATATACTTACTCGTATATGCAATATTACAAAAACCTATTAAATATATTGGTATTCAAAAGGATACAAAATGTTTTGCTGTTGTCTTCTTTTTCATATTATTCTGTGTACTTCAGCTAATGCGAGTGGTTTTCGATGCAAAAGCTTAAATCTTATGTGAAAGCTTAACATGCTAAAGCTTCGACAATAAGCTTCTTGTAATAAAAGCTATGTTGGTGAGCTTTTGCATCCGAAAAAAAACGTACTGGTTTTTGTAAAAAGCTCAACAGAAACTTTATTCGAATAGAATGGCAACTTCGAAGAGAGTGCGTACTAAAATTCGATGTTGCTTATTTTTTGGCACGCTTGTCTTTAACGGCCTCCACATCGGCCATGGATGGATCCTCTGGTAAATCGTCCACAGACAGCGATGAGCCCTTCGACTTGGATCTGCTGCTCGATCCTGAACTGCTGCCGGAAGTTTTTGGATATTTTACGGCCTTAGTGTTGCCCGAGCATTGTATAATAAAACGCAATTCGTCCAGCAGCTCTTCCTTGAAGCTAACCTGTTTGTATATAAGACAACACATTAGCTTTCAGTTATCCCTGGACTAAAAAAGCATGCATAAAGCATAAATATGTAACAGTTATTAGCCATTCAAAGCAATTGGTTCTAAATTTGAAATGTGTAAGAAAATATATTTCTGCTAACAAGTTTGATAATTAATTGTATAAATTAATATATATGTATATTAATACGAGTACGTTACTTGGATTTGAGTTAGAAAATTGTGAAGAAAAAAATATGGGAAATTAATAAAGTTTTATGTAATTCAAATAATTTCTAAATGAAAAGAATGTTACTTTTTAATTCATCAACAAAGTTGAAATTTAATGAAATTTAAATTTTACGTTCAACTTTAAGGCTTAAATGAGAAGCGGACTCTCAAAACAGATATACGTAGATGTTTTGAGGGTATTAATAATCAAAAGAAGATAATTAAGTATGTAAATTGAGTTAGAAAATAATAAAATTAACTTGACTGTATTTCACGTATTTCAAGTGGCTTCATAAGTCGTTGTTGGAGTAGCTATTGCAACATATTTAATCGTTATTTATGTTACAATCAGCCTTTCGCATGCCCAGTTTTAGTGACGATACAATAAGCTGCCCATTGAACGCGTCGGAGGAGCTTGTCTAGCTGTTAACACACATATTCCATGGATACAAAGTATTTTTAGAGCCCCAATTGCTCCACCCACCAACCGCTAACCTTGTTCTCGCGCGCGGTCCAACAGACGCTGAGCACGCAGTTAACCAGGCCATAAAAACTGCCGAAGCAGCTGCCCACCAACAGGACTAGATAGACGCCACCCAAATTGGCAAAGCCCAGCGAGGACGCATCCGAATCGGCCACCTCCTGTACTCATTGGTGTCGAAGGAAATAGTAATGAGCATAACGAGGTGTTGCTTTCTTTGAGTGTAGGTGTGCGTGTGTGTGTGTGTGTGCGAGTGTGTTTAGGGATACAGGCCAACTACAGTCAAATATACATTGTTAAGCGAGCATATGGGTCGCTAAATAAAAAATAACGATAACGCGAAAGAAAAAGCAATTGGGTTGTTGTGTACCTTGTTTTCAGTGCAGCGCTCCTTGACGCCCAGCAGCATCTCGAGCATGGACACAAATACGCCAAAGACGGCGCCCACAACCATCACCAAAAAAACGCCACCCAGATTGCTTATCTCGAGGGCCACAGCACCCGCATCATCGCCTGCATCCTGCGCACACACACATGCACACAGACACATTCACAGACACATTCACAGTCACATTTACAGTCACATTTACATTCACATATCCGTGGGGAGAGGCAAATTTCCTTTTCGGATTTATGAGCACTTACCGAGCAGGCGCCGCCTCCACGCTTCTCCTTCCACCATTTGGTCTTCATTTTGGTCAGCACACCCTGCTCCTGCAGCTCCAGTATTGCCTGGCTCAACACATTCCGATATGGCCAATCTAAAAAATAAAATAAAATATAATAAAATACAAAATAAAAATAGCATTCACATTTAACAATCAATACAATCAAAATGAAATTGTCACAATTTCTTACTCTTTCGCATGGCTATGCCGTATCCCTTCTCGTCCAGGAGAGCACCCACTTGAGTCAGTGTGCAACGTCTTTCGGTAATATACTCAATTGTCGTGGACTCCATGAGGAATGCGTAATTGGTGTTCTCAACGCGATCGACGCCTTCTTGATTCGAGTCCGTCATATATTGGGGATTATCCTTCATGAACTCGTACATCTTCTGGTAAGTCGGATATTTGGCGTCCTTAAAGCGCAAAACGATATTATCATTTCTAATCATTCTTTTGTGTTTCGAAATAATTTGTTTGCTTTAAGAGAATTACTTTTTAATAGTGGTAACTCTTTTGTCTAATCAAAATTCCCAAATATATTACACTTATTTACTCTTTTCAAAATTATTTTTCATTTTTAGAAAACGTTTTAGAGAATCTTTATCAATACCAGTTTGGTGGAAAACATCGTTCCGGGGTGGCACAACTTTCACTCTGTCCATGAAGGAACTGCATGGAACTGTGGGTAAGCCTATCTAAGCTACTTTTGATGCCCTACTGAAAGCTTTGAAATGCACAAAGTTGGCTCAATAGGCTTCCATGTTCGAGAGCAATAAGTTAGTTAGCATGGCAGTCCATTACCTGACGCCGATTCAACTGGTGCGGGTTTTGGGTCACCTACTGTGTCATATTTAATGGCCCCACATCGGTTAACCAGTCCGATGCCAATTTAAAGAACGATGGCACGAAATGGGTTGATAATCATGCCAACATCGTGATTGAATTCAAAGCCACTGGGAGCTTTCATGTAGAACTGGAACCGAATACTTCAGAAGCCAATTCGGATAATTTATGGCTGTATATGACTCGCTTATGGTCAACAACTCACCTTGAAGAAGGTAAAGGTGCTGCCACCATTTTTAGCACCATAATTGACACCGCCCTTATTCTCGGACAAGTCCTCGGCATCCTCGATGGGTGTTACGAGAGACTCGACTGTGAGAAAGGCAGCCAGATTGGCCGTATACGAGGATACTAAAATGAGCGTAAAGAACCACCAGGATGAGGCCACAGCGCGCGTTGAAAAGGCTCTGTAAATAAGTAAAAAGTTTGTCACAGCAATGTCAAATAAAAACGTTTAGAAGCGACACACTTGGGAGCCAGCTCGGAGCCCTGCTGCAGGAGGGCGCCAATCGAGAACCAAAGGCAGTTGGCAAAGCTAAATTGATTCTCCAATTCGGTGGGCTCCTCGATGCACGGATACGGATTGTCCCATTCCGCTGGAGATAGACGTCCCAGTATAAACATGCTGATTGACACACCCATATAAGCTAAGCCCAGCCAGAGCCAGACATCGCCAGAGAACGGCGACATGAACGAGAACAGTTTGGGTGGCTCCTTCATTGGTTTGCGAAACAAAATCGCTATGCCTGTGAACATTGCAAATTGATAATGAATGACGAGATTACGCAAAAGAATATGTAGAATGCACATGTTGGGTCTACTCACCCAGATTCATAAATGGAATGGTGAAATCGACGCCACTCTCACGCTCCGATGTCATGGTCAAATCGGTAATGCCCATGTCAGCACGCTAATTAATAATTGGTATGCATATTGCATTATTGCAATTACCATTTCTCGCTCTCAATATTGTATTATTTGTGTATATTCAAATGCCAATTGTAATGCATAGGCAAATATTGCGCATACGCACTGGCCAAATTTATAAATTATTCATATTTTCATTTTGAACTTTTTTTTATGGATTATGGGTAGTTGGATGAATGAATATATTACGTTATGCTATACGGCTTGTGCATATAATCAATCATGGCTTTGACAACTATTAAGATAAATGATTCAGATTCAATTCAATTTTATATTCGCAAATTGAAATTTCGACGTTTTTTCCAATTACTGTAAAATGAATGAACAGGCAGTCAAGCGTTTGGTCGACAGCTAACCAAAATTGACACAGCCTTGAACTCAGACACACACACACACACACACAGTCTCACCCACACACACACACACACACACACACACACATATATATACACAGTAATTCAATCCGCCGTCTCGTTTCTAATTTGGTTATATGATCTATAATGGATTTTGATTGATTTTGACACATTTTTCAGAGACTTAATTTAAATATTATATACTAGATATTTTTCCCAAGTGTAGATAGCAACAATAACGATGAGAGTTCCAATGACACAGCAGTGGTTTTTATTAGTGGGTGGTGGCAGATATGGTTGTGGCACAATTATGTTAACGATGATGTTCATTGATGTCCGTTGCTTATGCACAGGGGACTTAACGGGAAGCTCATTGATATAAATGACCGTTGGGCGGAATCGATTGGATTTATGGTCATATTCCCCAGATTGTCAGGCACTTACATTGTCTATTATTTCGCGCAGCATGCCGTTCCATTCACCAGTTTTGGGATCAAGTCCACCATATTTATTGTCCGGCTGCAGATAAAAGGTGTAACTGAATCCCAATTTCTTGGCCAGCTCATCGATCAACTCAATGCCAAATCCCTCGAACTGAGCGTTGCCTTCCAGCTTCTCAGACGTCTCCTTTAACATGCCATACGGTTCGCTCTGTAGCCACAGGGAAATTAACATGCATCAATTGATAAATAAAAATGAAAAAGTATCAACTGTTTTTGTAGATATTTACAATGGCCGTGACAACCACAAAGCTCTTATTCATCAGCGAGCGCATATCGGGTTCGATGGTGTGCGCCGCAGCTGGACGATTCATTTCGAAGCCGCCTTCGGTGCTCCACTGGCCAATTTGCTGCATACCCGAGACGCCCAGCTCGATGACCTCCAGCTGGAAATCCGTGCGCAGTCCCTCATAGTCAAAGTGAATGGGGCCCGTGAGTCCGTTGAGCGTCAGCTGTACATAATATGCATATATTTATGCATTTACATATATATTTATGTTTTATGAAGCGTATTCTTGCCATATTTTTCGCATCACTCACCGACTTCATGTAGTTGACGAGCGTGTATCCTTTATCCCACGAGCTATCGTCCCCGCAGCTCAGGGGCATGGGTCGAAAGTTAACATGTTTGTATGTCTCGGCCAGCAGCTGTATGCCATCATAGATTAGGGCCATGCTGTTGGTCAGAGGACACGACACTGCAATTGAGGACACGGTGGGTAGCGGTGTAAAGGCCATAAGGGATAACGTAAATGAATGCTTTAGTGGCCAAATTAGCATTTATCATTTTTTCTGAGGATTCAATTATTTTTATGTATGTGCTTATGTGAATGGCTGCGGCACTCTGCAAAAAATATGAGCTACATACATTTGAGTCTCTAGAAAAAACATATTGCTTTCATCTTGAAACTATTTCGAATAAAATATAAAAATCTCTGGGATTTTCAAGTATTTGTGAAAAGTTAAAGCGAATTAATTTGGGACTTATTAGTTTAAAAACAATTGATTGGGTTTATTTTGAAACTTTATTTAATAATATATCTAAATAAGTAGAAGTTTTACTTTCTAGCAATAAAAGAATTTCTCAAATGTAAGAAATTACTTGTGGTACTGATAATTAGGGACTTATTATTTAAAAAAAATACTTGATTTCGTTAACTTTCAACAAAATATCTGAAATTTGTGGGAATGCCTATTGGGAAGGTTTTCCATAAAAATTGAGTTTTTTAAGCTAGAAGAATCTTATGCTTATATTTGAAATTCAAAGTAATATTATATTTAATTTTTTTTCAGTGTGGGTTTGCTTAAGTTGCCCAGCAAGGGACAGACACAATTTACGCGAAATTGAAATGGGCAATAAAACGAAGATTATGCTGATTTACCGTTTTGAAAGGGCTCCTCGCTCTCGTACAATGCCTTGGCCACCTCCTGGACCTGCTCCTGCTCCGGCGAAACGACGCGCAGACCCGTTATGTTGGAGTCCGCATGCTGGTAGGCCTCCAGGTCCATGGTGTGCCAGTCAAGATTCCCAATGATGTAGCGATAGTCGCTGGTTAGCAGACCCACCTGCTGTGCCTGCTTAAATAACTCGGGCAGCGTCTCCGTTGAGCCGACCACGACAAATGAATCATCCTCTGCGTTGCGTATACGTCGCAGGACATTGCGATAATTGCCGTTGAGGTCAAGGTCATAGCGTCGCAGGGTTATCGGCGGTCCAGCCGTTCCATACATCTGCAGCAGCTCATTGACTGTCACCAGATATTCGCCCGATTCGTAAATAATGGTGAAACTCTCCCAGCCCAGCGCCGTCACCAGATCCTTGAGCGCCACACCCAATTGCACAGGATGCGGATGCAGATTTATTGTCGGCAATTGTGCACTAAAGTCCCAGCGTGTGTCCATAAAGGGCAGCTCCTTGGCATCGCATATGCTCATTGCGTGACGAGCCGGAAGATTTGTGCTTGGTCCAAATACAGCCACCAGATTTTGCTATCAAAAAAAAAATGACAACTATTATGAATTACAGCTATGAAATGCATTGTGCAACACTTGCAGAAATTAAGTACAGAAGCGCAAAGAATATTCAAATTAAATATTACATTTTTTTAGGGATCTCTGAATTTGATGAGATTTTCTTGAAATTTTATAAGAGTGTTGAATTTCAGCTATAAACATTTTACTATGTAAATTTTAAAATAATAAATACGAATAAGTTGCCAATTTTCATGCAGATTTTAGCTGTAGGCCAACTCTTTACATTCTAAAGCATGTGTAGGATACATGTGTGTAAATGTCCAGACCTACCCGTAGCATCTTGCAGAGCTTTTTGGACGCCTCGAAGGCATTATTTGGCTCAATGGCAACGGCCACGCCATGCAGTTTGAGTTCCTCGTTCTCCTCGTTGGCCTTGGCAATGGCCAAGTGGAAGATTTTCTCGAGATCCGGATTAGTGTTCTCATAGATAAGGCCTGAGATAAACAAGAAAATCAGCAAAAAAAAAAAAACAAGAGGCATATGGACACACACACACACATCGACGAGGTACAAATAAAAGCTATTCATAGTTTTTACGGTCTGTTTTCTGTTTTGCTATGCAAATTCTGTTTACAAATTCTGCTTGCCGCATGGCTAAAAAAAAAAAAATGCGGCCAATTCGCCGCATTCACAGACAGAATGCCCACTGATGATGCGCGTTGTGCCATATGTTTCGTTTGGGGCATAAAAATACACACAGACACACACACACATACACACATAGTGACACTCAACCGAGAACACATTGAAACATCCAAATACCAGCAATATTCGCATGGCGCTATATACAATTTTCCATTGCATAACAGTATTATTTTTTTTTGCGTGGAACAATATGTTCGCATTGTTGAACTCACCCACATTGGTTCGCTCGGCTCGACAGATGTCCACCAGATTTGTGAATGCCCACAAGGAAAGCAACGGAATTACCCAACTGGGCCACGCTCCTCTGTCCATCATCATCTCCGGAGAATTTGTGTGTCATGCGATCGCTGATTTCGACTGCAGCGTTGAATGCAGTTGCAAATAAATTATTTAATTGCTTTAGAGCGTATACCCAACAATTGCTAATGAATTGGCAAATTTATTTTTATTCTGTGTAATTTTTATGGTTGTACTAAATTAATTTTATAGTTTTGTGTGTGCGTTTCGACTGTGTCTGCAATGACTGTGAATACGTGCGGCGATTATCAAGTCGTGCCACGTATAGGAAGAAGCATTAAGGCAAATTCGAATTGCAGCCACTTGCGAATTCGCCGCAAAGACTTTGGGGTAAACTGCACTGATTTGAAATATTTCGATTAGTACAGTTTCAGATTAACTTATCGCAATTTGTATGTTCAATACTTTCGGAGGTTTATTAAATTGTATTTTTTTAATAGCCAAAACCTATTCAAATTCATTACAAAGGGTTAAAAAATAATATTTCATAGGCAGAAGGAAGCATGTCTGGTCCCATCTCAAAACTTAGTCGATCTACCCCTATCTGTTTGTCTATATCTATGAAAATAATGTTTACGACTTAGGATAAGTAAAGACTTGTGCTCAGGCGGTCTTCTAGACTACTTCTCCCGACTACATATAGTATAACTTGTAGCTAAATTTAAAAATTACAAAATTTAATAATATTAATTAATTCACACTTTTAATATTTAAGAATATCACATTTACAAGTTATAAAATGTAAAGACTTGGATTTTACAAGATGTCTGGCCTCTCTCGAACGTTCCTATTTATGGTTTAGCTTAAAACTTATAATACTAAATTGGAAAATATTTATTAAATCACAATTTTCCAAATGAAATTTTATTCAGAAAAATATATATAGCTTTTAATTAAAGTAATTAATTTATTAATTATTTATTATGTTGTATTCAATAACTTATGCAACTATTTACTAAAGGTTATTTCTGAGATCCACAATGGATTATATTAAATAAAGAATATTCGAATTTGACTTGAAATCTTATGCAGAATTATTTCCGTCTTTCAACCAAAACAGTTCTGCTTGAAATCAGACTGCTGACACAAATTTAAGCTTGTTACCAAATATTATTGTGAGTAGGACAATTTATGTGCTGCCTGCTGGGTCGGGCTCAAGACTCAAAAGCATTAACTTTGTCAGCTTTGAATAATCCACTTAAATTGTGTATAGAGGAAAGAGAGAGTCTCTTATTTTTTATAACGAATGCGTCTATTTATAGCCATTTGCAGCATAAGGCATGCCACATAAACACACACACACACACACACACACACACATATACACTCAAACACGTACTATATACAAGTACTTTCGGGAATGTCCTTCGCACAAAATTGCAACATGCAACATTAACGTGGAAATGTGGTTGCAAGGACGGTGAGAAGAGGGGATGGGCACTGAGCCAAACTGTTGCTGAATGCAATAAAAAATCAGCTTCTGCGATAACACACCAAGACAAGCTGTCTGTCTGCCTCTTTTCATCCAATGGTAGAGAGCACCACTCTCCTGCTTTTTCTTATAAAAATACTGTGGCAGACATGCCCTGCCTCGATTTTGTTTGTTGCCATTCGCTGCATACTAATGCATTTTTTATTTACATGCCAGCATGCAGTCTTCATGCAGTGCCATTAAATCTATTGCCATGCGCGTCCTTCCCTGCGGCGCCTTCACGCCACATATACACACACCCACACACACACACAGACACATGCACATACTGGGATGGTGTTAAATTGCCCAGCAGCCCGGCGCACATTTGCATTCCTCGCGTGCGCAGCGGCGCGTGCAGGCAGTCAGAATACGACTATCTTGAGGATATACAGGCAAGTAAGCCCATGCACTCTCACCCCCCTCACCCCGTGTATCCACCCACACACACTCATCCACACCCACACCCAGAAAAAAAAGAAATGAAGAGAATATTTCGAATTTAGCATTTTTGGCAAAGAATACATTAAAACGAAGTGTTTCACAAATGAACTGAGCAATTGTTATAAACTAAAAAAATCTCTTGATTTGATAAAGAAAAATCTAGTTTTTAGTAAAATATAAAAGTAAACTAGCAGTAAAAGTTGTACTAAAAGTAAATATTATGTTGTTTTATGAAGAACTAGAGGCAAAATAAAATAAATAAAAATAAAAGGAAACCTCAAAAATCCAGTATAAATTAATTATTGAACATATAAATATACATCATAATCTACAATCCAACAGTAAACTGCAATTTAAAATAAATAAAAAAAACACAAGAGCTGAAGCACTTTGCATTGTTCAATCATTTTTAATTATAAGCTGGTTGTAAATAAATAAATAAGTGCGTTTTAAATCTATTAAATTCAAGCAAAGGAAAAGCTCAAGATAAAATTGCACAAAAAAACCAATTTTATTTATTGTATAAATAAAGAATAAATCTTAAGAGAGTCTATAATTAAGTTTCTCTCACGCTTGGAAAAACACTTCATTTGAATTGATTCCAGTCGATTTTAAATATTATTATATATATATATAAATATATATAGCGCATCTAGATTTAGGTGTGTACATCTTTATGGCTTTTATTGAGTTTTTAAGACTTTTACTTACACCTCTAGTGAAAAATGTAATTACTTACAGAATGAGTTCTTCTCTAGAGCACAAATGGCCTTGAGTCGGTTGCTTTTATCGATTCTGGCAGACATCAATGGCCGAGGATTTTTCCCTTCCGTCACAAAATCAACAATTGTAATTTGTTCCAAAATTAGTTGAGTCAATATTTAAGAGCTGCAAGCTTTGTGTGTGTTTTTATATGTGGTTGTTGTCGTTGCGTTTGTTGATTGGTTGTCTTGGCATTTTGCGTTGTTGACAAGCGCTGCTTGAAATTTGCATTGGCATTGGACCAAAATCGTTGCACAAAATCAAATTCTCAATTTGCAGCAAAGTTTTGATTGACAGTAGTAAACCTTGAGAATGCTATTTTGGAAATCCATTCGTTGGCAATCAGTGACCAGATTTGTTATTTTTGCGGATTTGCATTCGGTGCGACTGACAAACAAAATTGAGCAACAAAAGCAAGAATCTATTCAATTATTTATGGCCAGCTAGCCAGATGAGCCAGATGTTTTGAAGTACAGTCGAACTTTTCGCCCAAATTAAATTAGTTACAAATTTTAGAGTTGGAGAAATATATAAAAAATGTTTTTATATAGGAATGTAATGTACATAAATAAATATAAATTTTTCTATTTTATATTTTTTAATGACTTTGTGTCGTATTCTTTCGAAGCGATGCTGATGTGAAACACTCCAATTTGAAAGGATGGAAATAACTGTTGCTTTAATTTATGGATAATCTTAAGTCGGTATAAAAGGAGGAACAGTCTGAGATCTTCTTGAAAATGTAGTATGTATGTATATAGTGTAAACAGATGGAAGCATCTCCAATACCAGAAGGTAAATATATATTCTTGATAAGAATATTATAAAGTTTATTTCTTTTAATCAATGACTGCCTCAGTAATGCGAATACCGATATACAGATAGCATTGTACTTTTAAGCAACACACTTTTTCTTAAGTTATTTGTATAAATTTCAAATTTCACTCCACTCAATGCGATTTGAGCTAGAGAATGATCGTCTGGGGAATAATCTCGATGGCGAGGTGCGAGTGCATTTGAAGAGACAAGTGTTTACTTTTGATGGGTATCTGGGCGTAAATATGATTAGCCATCCTCCTGCTCATCATGTCGTGTTTGGCAGCTAAAGAAAACAATGCTGAAAGGTAAACAACACGTAAAATAAGTGGCACGTGAGCTACTTTTTTGCCACTGTGAAGTGACAATTTGGCGCGTTGTCGCAACAAAATGTTACATGACAGACGCACACACACACATACACACACACAAGAACCCACGCACACACTCACACACACACACACGCACACACTCACACATAGGCAAACAAAATCAATTTCCAGGCAGCCAAATGGCATCCAGCTTTGGGGGACGTTTGCACAACGATTGCGTTTTGTATGTGGACAGAGAGTTGGCGAGGGGGGAGGGGCGGAGGGGGGTTGGGTATGGTTGGGTGGTTTGGAGTCAGGGTAGACCATAAGCTGCAGACGTAAGAGCATAAGAGCAGCGCACTCATACTAGCCTCCAAAAGTACTTATGTACTCTGCTCCCTCTTCCTCCCCCTCCCAGCACCTTCCTTGCTCTGTCGATGCCTCACTCTGTCTCTCTCGCTCCCTTTCTCTCTCTCCCTCTCTATTGCTGTTCCGCTCTCGCCTGCATGCATAAAACACGTGCTGTGTAATGGCGCGTAAATTGTTGCTGCCATCTTAATGTGTTCCCAAAAACCGCACGAAACTTGAGTACGATGCATGGGACATGGGCGTAGTCAGGGGGGTAATAAACCCAAATAGCATATACCCCCTAAATGTAGAGGCAACTAAAACTTTTTCCATGCACAGCTATTTGGCTGGAAACTTTTTCCGAAGTATTTTCAAACTTTGGTAATTCCTTAACCGAATTTTGAAATCCTCATATTTAATAGAGTTGAAAGCATTAACATTAAAGTTAATTTTATTAAAGTCTTAAAAATAAAGTAAGGCGAAGAACACTCATTGATGGAAAAGTTTTAAGCAATTTAGCAGTCGATAAAAGGAGAATGTTTTCATTGTAAATAAATCACAATATATTTCAAAATGTAATGTTTTTTACTAAATGCTTGTCTAATTTTTAATCGCTTTTATCTGGACATATTCGCCCTGAAACTAAAGCAAATAAAACTTTTTCCATGCAAAGTTTTTTTAGCATTAAACTTTTTGCGCAATTTTTTAAAATTTTTTTGTAAATGTTGATTAACTAAATTGGCTTTCACATTGAAATTCACATGTTTAAAAAAGTTTAAATGCAATTTATGAAAGTTTGAAAAAAAAAAGTCCTCGAAAATCAATTGCTGGAAAAAAGTATTAAATATGTTTGCAGTCGGTGCAAGGAGGATGCTTTTACCGTAAATTAAACAAATATTAAGCGAAAATCACTAAAAATGTTATTTTAAGATAACTTAAGTTTTTTTTTTTTGTATTTAGCTGGTAATATTATATTCTGTACTCATTTAAATTATTTGAAAAAAAATAAATATATTTTTATACATATCAATAATTTTGGATCTATAATAACTAGATCGACAGCTTTATTAGGCTTTGTCTGGTAAGGTTTGATTGCGATGTCCTCTCGCAGCAGCTGAGATCTTAGCTATGCCCATGTGCCGGCGCAGCGGAGGAGGCGGAGGTGACCGAGCCTAACAGGCGTCTGATAAGCGAAGTCGCGACGTGCCAACCCAAAACAGGTGGCAGGGTGGGGAATCAACCACAAGCAGCAGCAGCAGCAGCAGCAGCAGCAGAAGGAAGAGCAGCAGCAGGAAGAGCTGTACGAAACGGAAATGAACCGAGACAGCGAGGACGCAGACAAGTCAGAAACAACAAATGAGACGCGCATCAACAAAGGAAAAGGGGTTTTTTGGTTGGGTCGCTTGCCATAGAATAATAAAAAACAGCAAAAACAAAATTGGCGACCGCAGCTGAGTCTAAAACAGAAACCACTGTTTCACTTCAGTGTCGAATATTTTCTCAACTGAAAGTTTTCACTTCAATTAGAAGTGTGTGCATGTCTGTGTGTGTGTGTGTGTGTGTGCATGTCTGTGTGTGTGTGTGTGTAAAGTTCAACGCACAAACGAAGTAATTGCGTCAGAAGAGGAGCAACAGCAGCATTGATGCTGATGATTTAGTTTTAGTTTAGTTTTTGTTAAGTTTAGTTGTTGTTGTTGTTGGTTGGTTGCTTGCTTGGTTGCTTGTGCTGCTCATTGCCTATTTTTATGTTGGCCAGCTGGGGCTAATATTGCGCCACCGTGCGGCACCGTGTGCCCTCGAACGGATGCTCGTTGAGTCGACTCGGGTCGAGTCGAGTTGAGTCGAGTCGCAAAGGCAATGCTCAGTGTCTGTCAACAGGCACATGAATTGTTAACACACAGCCAAAGTTGTGCCTGTGCCACAGGTGAGCGTGGAACGTGAAAGTCCAGGCAGGCAACGAGGCACGCAGCCAACGATACCAACATATATCGTCTGTCCACTTGGCAGCCAGCCAAAAAGTACAGCAGCAAGTGGAAGGGTGCTGTTTTGCTGCCAACCAGTTGCGTTTGGTCGTGCGAGGCACGTTTGCTGCCCTCAGCCATGACCAAAATGGGCAAATGGGTAAACGGGTAAACGGGTAAACGGGTAAACGGACAAATTTCAGTGCCAAGGTGTTAAATTGTCAGCGCCAGTTATCCAAAAACAAATACAAAAAACAAAAAAAAAAAACAACTGAGCAGTCTGTGCACTCAGAATCAAATACAGATTACAATAAGCCACAAGATTTCGGCTTTTTCAATATAGGGCAATGGGAAGAACTAGCAGCAGGAAATAATTGATCTTTGTTTTCAATATTTGTGCAATAACAAAATACATTTATTCTAAACAGATACTGGCTAGTCTTGCTGCAGCAGGCGGGCACTGATAGTGGAAATATTTTCGATCAACAAACTGCGAGCGGCAACAGTGCGTATGAGTGTTGAGTATGCATGCAACACTAACTGTTTTTACAGCATACACACTGGGCTGGCATTGAAGCACACTCATTAATCATCCATGCACACACACACACACACACACACACACACACACATGTGTGCACATCATTCAGTCAAGGTTATATTCCACCCAGATGCCCATGCCCAAAATATATATAAATATATAAATATATATATTAATGTATATAGAACAATTTAACCACTTGTTAAACAAAATAATATTCAATAACAAAACAAATGCAACGTGTGCGCAACTCTCGCGCTGCTCTCTTTCTCTCTCTGCATTTGTCACTCTCAAACTGCGCTGTTGCTCGAGCACTCGCACTCTCTCTCTCTCTCTCTCTCTCTCGCTCTCTCTCTCTGTTTCTCAGTCTGATGAAAGTTTCTACAATGAATACACACACATTTGGACGGCACACCAGCGAGAGTCGCTTTAGTGGCACAATCAGGCAGCAAGGAGGCCAGTTCGACACGAGAGCTCAGCGAGTGCGGACGGGCGAAGCGGACAGCAAAAAACAAAAAAACAAATACAAAATACAATAAACATAAAACATAAAACATAAAACGGTCGTTCGAAATTCAAGGTAGATAACAGCAACAGCAACAGCAACAGCAACAACAACAGTAACAGTAACAGGAAACGAATCACTGTGTGAAAAGAAAGTCCTGTGAGTGTAGATACCGCAAGGCATTCAAAGTGCTCCTTAACGCCTCCACCCATATGTGCCACAAGCAAACAACAAACAAACTGTATCAACTGCACTAACCAGTGGGGTAAACAACAACAACAACAACAACAACTAAAACAACAAAAACAACAACAACAGTCTGAAGAGCATTAGCCAACCGATATGCCTGAAATTGTGGAGCTAAATGTTGGCGGTGTCCATTATACGACAACGTTGACAACACTGCTGCAGGATAAGGGGACACTGCTCTATGAGCTGTTCGCTGGCGCTGAGGGTCGCGAATCGCTGGCCAAGGACAGCAAGGGCCGTTATTTTGTGGACCGTGATGGTGTCCTTTTCCGCTACATATTGGACTTTCTGCGCGACAAGGCACTGCATCTGCCCGAGGGTTTCCGCGAACGCCAGCGGCTCCAACGCGAAGCGGAACACTTCAAATTGACGGCCATGCTGGAGTATATACGGGGCGATAGGGATGCCCGGCCACCGGGCTGCATCACGATTGGGTATCGCGGCAGTTTTCAGTTCGGCAAGGATGGCCTGGCCGATGTGAAATTCCGCAAGCTGTCGCGCATTCTGGTCTGTGGACGGGTCGCCCAGTGCCGTGAGGTGTTTATGGATACGCTGAACGAGTCGCGAGATCCGGATCATGGTGGTCCCGATCGGTACACGTCACGTTTCTTCCTCAAGCACTGCTTCATCGAGCAGGCGTTCGATAATCTGCACGATCACGGTTATCGCATGGCGGGCAGCTGCGGTTCCGGCACAGCTGGTTCGGCGGCCGAGCCCAAGCCCGGCGTGGATACGGAGGAGAATCGCTGGAATCATTACAATGAATTCGTTTTCATTCGGGACTAAAACAGCGACGACGGCGTCGGCAGCTTACTCCTATTATTCCTTTGGCTCTCCTTATGTTTGTGATACACAGTTGAATTATCATAGTATTCCAATTTAGAACTCTTCTTCCTCAAACTATTTAACGCGAGCGAAATGCCAAACAAATAGACCACTTGTAGTTTGCGGCGTGTACACTCAGAAAAAAATGTGACCTAGAACATTGGCAGTCGCCAAGTACACTAAGAACCAGGCTTATCATTTCGAAATTCAAAGATATATATAATATCCAGGGTATTTTTAGTATAAAGGTCGAAATTAGTTTATAAAAGAACCAAACTTTAAATATTTTCAAAAAATTTCAGAGTTGCATTTCTAGTTATCAAAAATGTGTTTCATAAGGAGAAAACATATTTGAAAGCGCAAGGCGATTTATATATTTTTTTCTGAGTGTACCGGGAGTCTTGTGTAATAACACCACAATCAGAACAAAACAAAGAGAAGAAATATTAAAAGCAAATCCAAAGTGGCAATAGAGTTAACGATAGATTTGAGAAAAGGATACGAATCGATATGCACATTTAATCTAACATGATTTAAGCCCACCTTTATATTCCAATGGGAACATTTTTGATGTACAATTGAAACTAACAATCCCCACAAGCGAAATCACAAGAACAAAATGTTTCAAGCAGGGAGAATTTCGTTTCTTTACCAATTGCCAGCTCTAATTTAGCACAGCAACAGCCCAACCCAAATTAATGAATAATATTGAATGAAGTCCAACCGGATTATAAACAAGGCAGCAAGAAAATGATATTAATATGGGGAAATTTGTTTGAACAAATAAAAGAGTATTTAAAGCATATGGAAACACACGTAATTTGAACAAATCTAGAAATAAATTGAAAAAAAAAAGAAGAAAACAACATATTTATAATTATATAAGTAGGGCCAGGTCTAGTCAAACTATAAGAATTAATCAGCCAACTTACCAATACAACTACAAAGAACTATTTAAATACGGGTCACTTCTTAAACAAATATATAAAAAAGAACTCAGTACTTACATATAACAATATACAAAGGTAAAAACAATTGTTAAACTTTGTAGGATGATTAACTGAATTGAAAGCCAAGATAAATGGTAAATGTAGTGTATTATTAGCCAATTTGATTACATATGTCCTCGAAAAATAGTTCAAATTTAAATTATTGAAAACTATTCAAATAGCAACTGGATTTCAATCTTTCGCATAGTACAACAACAATAACAAATCTCGTTAAAGAAATTCCAGCAACATTTAATTTACACACTTGCTACGACTATCTTAAACACTCGTTACACCAAACAGACACATAAAATCAATATGAGGAACACGATTTTATCCCAAGGGTAAATAAAAAAAAAAACTGTCATCCATAAAAATCTTGAAAAGTGGCATTGATCAATTTAACGTAAGGAAAGAAACTGAATCAAGCTGTGTTGCGGATTGGATAAATATTTAATGGATTTTTAAAGTAAAATGCGCATTGCTTATACGATTTGGAATATCATGATTGTGCTTGAATATCTTCAATAAAATTTGCCAAGTTAAATGTGAATATGACCTTAAGATGATTACGATTTTATGTGGTTTAACAAATTGTTACCTTAGTTTTTCCAACGTTTTTCAAGTGTATTAAAGTATTAAAGTATAATCAAATATGTATTTGGCCCGCTCCGATTCGATCATATATAAAAATTGCAAAAAAAAATAAAGAAAAAAAAACCAAAAAAAAAAAAAATACCCAAAGAACTTCCATTAAAATTACACAAATACATACCAAAAAAATTGCTGAACTCAATAAGCTCATAAGTAAAAGGTAGCGAAATACAAAAATAGATCGATGTTTCGTGGAACAATCAATTTATTGCTGTCAATGATGGCCAATTATAATTTTTTTCTTCAATTGATTAAATCTTTGCTGAAATTGTTATCTCGCTGAAATTAACGTAATACGGCAAAATACTGCATTGTAATGCAGTTTTCTCTCTGTTTATGATTTCATCATTAGCCCAAATAAATATTTACATGTATTATAAATGTTTGCATGCTATGCAAGCCAATCAAAAGCTTGAATGTGGAACTACTACAAATAATTGAAATTATAAAACGATAATTGTATAAATCGAAAACATTTTCATTTCGTATGAGAATCACACACACACATACACACACACACTCATATATATATATATATATATATATTTTGAATGTATATTATTGCAAAATGTTTGGGATTATACACAAAAAGAAGGCAACTATTAAGCCCCACTATATACATAGTTATGTTGAGGAAAACTTAGACCGTATTCGTATATATATTTAAACCAATTGTCGATACTGAATTATCTATAAATGTTTAGTATTAAGTTCAGTGAGCATTGAAGCAACAACAAAGTAAATAAATTATAATATATATATATATATATGTATATATATATATATATATATCAACTTATACCTAACAAAAGTAAACGTATTATGAACTTGAACACAAGCGCAATGTGGATTGACAAACGAACTCAACAAACAAAGTGCGACAAACCAAATCTATGTAAAATACAAAAATATACCACAAATAAAGATAACTATAAAATTAAAGTGCTTGTTTTAATATTTATTGGCTTAAACAAGTGCTGATTACGACTTAATGTTAAGTTGAAAGTTGTCGGTTTTTGACTACGTAAACACAAATTTGGGTACACTAAATTAAAGATAAGTGCGAAAGATCATCTTGTGAGGTTTTTCAAATAATTGGCACCCTCTTCATTCTGTTAATTAGATGCTGATGACATTTCATTTATTCATTGAATTGTAGCAACAAAAACCCATCCCTTGTTTCCTGCATAGCAAGCCCAACAAAATTCGCTGACGTAATAAAAAAAAAGGTACGCACAACCTTTGGGCTATTAAAATTGATGAAAATAACATCGTAAACTAGAAGAAGCAGCCTATAATATTATAAATGCATTAATAATGTCACAGCAACAACAACAATATGCCGTTCAGAAGGTGCATGAAGTAAAATGGCTGCCACACAATATCGTAGGCAGTCAAATGCCTTAAAACAAAAAGGAACAAAGTAAATAACTGGAAAGGCATAAAAATGAATGAATGGCGACCTTTGAATAAAAAGCGACAACAATTCCGCATTTGTTTAAATTCAAGGCAGGCAACAACAATCATTTACTTACACACAGCCCCAGCCAAGAACAAGACCGAGTCGGGCAACGAGTGAGCGGGTCAGAAACAAAGGGCTCACTTCAATTCCTTTTGGCGGCACGCGTTCTGCCTTCAGTCGGGAGCAGCAGTGGCAGTCACAACGATGACGAGTACAAAAAAATGTTCAAATTAAACGAGAAAAATGGCAAATGCTTTCTTCTCACAGCGAGCGAGTGTGTGTGTGTGTGTGTGTGTGTGTGTGTGTGTGTGTGTGTGTGTGTGTGTGTGTGTGTGTGTGTGTGTTGAAGTATGCTTCACAAACAAGTCAAAGCAAATGGGGCAAAGTGCAAAGACAAGGAGCAAATGCAATCGTCTGCGTCTTTAAATCTGGCCAGACAAGGGCCAACTAAGCAGTGTGTGTGTCTGTGTGTGTGTGTGAATGTGTATGTGTGTGTGTGGGGGGGTGGGGGGTGGGTCGAAGTGGGCGCATTACTCGCCACCTGCATACTAAGCATCCTACCTGGCACGTCTCACGTATTCCTTTACTTTATTTTATTTTTATTTTTGGTTGGGTTCTGGTTATTGACTATAAGCCCAGCACCGAACACAATATGCAAAGCGTGCAGCAAGAAAAAAATTATATATATATATATATATATATATATAAATATATCTATACCCTCTACGGGGGTCAAAAAAACAGTTGAACTTCTTTAACTCAGCAGCCACAAACAAAATACAACTTTGAGTATAATTAACATAAAATAAAAGAAAATAAATAAATGAGATGTGGTCAGCAATTGTAAAATTTGTATCTCAGAATTGGCACCAGCACAATTTTGGCAGATGAAAACATTTAAAAATAATAGAAGCAATAATAAAGCAATTGATATTTGTATATTTTAATAGTTTATAATAATTTCATTATTTATTATTTTAATTCATGCATTTCACAGAATAGCCAATCAAATATTGCAGTCTAAAATAAACGGCAAATGTGTTTTGCCATAAAGGTAAAAACTATTTAAATATTTCAACTATTTCCATTCCAGCAAAATATAGCCTATAACAAATATTGCCTTTTTATTGCAATCTATATTTAACCAAATAATCTCAGGTATCTGCCAGACACATTATATTTCACTTAAAAATACATAAACTGTTTTCATTTTGTTTTGAACAGCTCCACAAATTTCTAATTTAATAATAATAAATATTTCCCCGTTATGTCTATAATAAATAGACAACTATTTATGGCCTAACAATATATCAATCAATATATAACCAAATAATTTTTGGTATCAGTCAGACAATAATAAAAATAAGCGGAATCAATTCCCAATTCTCCAAAGAAAACTCTGAAATTTCTCTAGAGATTTCTGTGCGAACCCTCGATATGCATATAATTTGTATTTCATTTTGCCTCAATTGCGATGGGTTTACAGAAAGTTTGACTTTGGCATGTTTGACTGTATATGTAAATTACGTGCAGCGATGCCACGCCCACAAATTTCGAGTACAGAGAGACTTAGTGACTGACAGATGAGGGGCAGACAAGACAGTCTCTTGCCAGCATGGAAATGAAATGATGGCTTTTTGTCTTTTACGCTAAATTACCTTTGATTTGATTTGGCTAGCAGCGAGTTGTTAACTTTGCCTCGTGCTAAAGTTCATAATACTATGTGGGGCTCTTCATCGCCTTCGTGTTGCTCCGAGTTCTGCGTTCCGTCTGTCATCGTTATCAGGAGCAACAGCTCGAGAATCAGCAAAAGGGGCTTTTCAACTGCGTCTGTCAAACTGTCACCTTCAATTAGTTTTTGCCACAAGGACCTTTCCCCAATTTGGGTTTGTGGCAGGCTAATGCCGAGCACAAGGTTCCATCAGCTGCCTTATTAATTCATAAATACGAATTTTGACTAGGTCGAGGCGCAAGTCGCTATAAATTTATGTCAATTCATTTAGCGCCAAGATGGGGTACGGAATAAGCACATTTTCGGTGCCCTTCGTCTGACGCTTTGTTAGCCCTTTTTTGTGGAACATGAGGCCCACTTTTCTGTGGGACGCAAATACCGCATTAATTTACAGCAAAGCCCTTCGCGCTCAATGTCAAGATGGGTACTTCATTATGTCCTTATGTGAGCTTCAAAGCCTAAGCTGCTGGCCGAGTATTCCTGGTAAGGTGTGCTTTGCTAATATGATGAGCTTAATTTGGGTTTTAATGTCGAGCGCCGACTTAATGGCATCAGTCAACTTTTTAATTGAAAAGTCAAAAGCTTCACAGTTGCCTTTGATCCATCACTCAAACAAGGCCTAAATGGCGTCAAAATATAACTGATGAATCACGCATTCTATCACTCTCAATTATTAATTAACAACCAAAAAAATTGGGCACGTCATGTTGAAAGCATGTGTTGCCTGCTAATATTGTTATTAAATATTGCTAAAATTATTCCACTGGGATGTATGCCAATGTAAATGTATAAAAGATGGATTAGTTGTCAAATAGAATTTAATAAATTGATCCTTGTTTTCGT
Organism: Drosophila glabriapex; assembly: GCA_035042305.1. Taxonomy (NCBI): domain Eukaryota; kingdom Metazoa; phylum Arthropoda; class Insecta; order Diptera; family Drosophilidae; genus Drosophila; species Drosophila glabriapex. Next base: position 6,757,192 of record JAWNLN010000018.1, read on the forward strand.
GCCAAATTTACATATGACCGTAAAGAAAACCAAAATGAAAGCAATTAATTTATAACATTTTCGTTTGGCTTACAAAAGTGGCACACAAAAAACCGTGGATTAATTTACAGCAGGGAACTGAATTCCCTACGCTGGCTAGTCGCATATGTAAATATGCGTGGGTATTTACTGATTTATTCGCATGCTTGAATTAATTTTCTACTTCTACTTCCCGGTTTTAATGGCGACACAAACATTTGCCTTAATTTCTGGCCCCCCACATCCGACGCACAACAAATGTCATTGCGTGTGTTAAGCACGCACTCGCTCACACACGCACACACGCACACACAGACACCTACTTGGACATAAACTTACACTTGCAACGGCACTGGCATTGGTCAGACATATTTGTTTTTACGAGGCTAGCGTATAGAAGAGTCCGAAACCCTACTTACAACTCTTATTTGCCATTAGTTTTAAAGGCCTAAACGTGCCCAATGCTTTCGCATATGTATGTGCCTAAATATGTGTGTGTGTGTGTGTGTGCGTCTGTGTGAATGTGTATCTGAATATGTTGGTCATAAAACAACAGTTGAGGAAAATAATTGTGCATAAGAAACTATTTATGCGTCCGACACATTTTCGTTTTTCTCCACTCCTCCACTTGACGATCCAAATGGATTCAACAATTATTTTTCTCCTATTAAATGAATCTAGTATAATAAAGTAAAAACATCAGATTTCACTTATACACATAACATTAATCATGTTTTAAATTTAGTTTCATATTTTTAAATTGAAAAAAACAAAGAAAATCAAAAAAATTACCTATTTCTAATTGTTGCCTCCTGTGAGGGTTGAACTCACGGCCTTTGGTTTACGAGACCAACGCTCTACCACTGAGCTAAAGAGGCTTTGAGCAGAGCGCTGCCGAATGAGCAATACAAATTGTGACGTGCAGAACCAGAATGTGATAATGAATGACAGACAAGGATAGCAACACTCTTCAAAGATCTGTCTTATTAGTACACACAGAATCGACATGCGCAGTGGAAATGTTTTAACTTCAACACCACCGAATATATTCAAGCATCCTTTTAGCTTGAAAAATTACAAATACTTAAATGGTTAACGAAATAGGCATATACAAATAGTTAAAGTTTTAAAAATAAATTTAAAAAATTGAAATTTCAACACTGCCTCCTGTGAGGGTTGAACTCACGGCCTTTGGTTTACGAGACCAACGCTCTACCACTGAGCTAAAGAGGCGATGCGATGAGCGCCGCTCAATACCGTACACAAATCAACCCATTGAGCGAGCCAACCTTTTTGAGCACACAACATCGTGAGAAAGAGCGAGAGAGAAATTTTGAGAGATAGGCGTGCGCAATTACTGGAAATTGTTCTGAACGTAAAAAGGCCTGCATTTATGTATTTCTTTCTATATACACACATTTCAAAAAAAAAAAATATATATATATATATATGTATATATAAAAAACAAAAAAAAAATGGAAAATTTATAAATACATTTGTAATGCAAATTTGAGTAATGCTTTGCACTTATCAGTAATTAACTAATGCGCTACAGAATTTATCTTTAGGTGATAAGAATGATGTAGTTAATGAAGCAAAAACTAGTCATTATTATTATCATGTTGTAAATTGCCTGGAGTACAAATGTATGTTCAACTACAAAGGAAAAAATAAATAAAAACCATTCATGACTTGTTGAATAAAATGCAAAAGCGGAAATGCTTTTTTGTGGCAGGCTCAAATTGAAAGCACTTCCTGTCCATCAGGCGGCTGCTAAAACGTTTGGCCAGCTTTTCGAATTGTCCCCCAAGTAAAGCAAGGCCATGCAAATTTTGTTGTTCAAATCCTTTATACTCAATACTCAATGGACATCCTCACACGCTTGTTCGACTCTATCTCTCTCTCTCTCTCTCTCGGACTCTCTCTCGGACTCTCTCGGTCTCTTGCGTTTCTTTGTTAGCATTGACTTTGTTTCTACATTAGCACCATGACAAATTCACTTGTCCGATAACACAATTGTTTGAGCTACATGAATGATGTGCCAAAAGCCCTACCTCCCCCGCTGTAACCATTTGACATATGAGAAGGCGAAGATATGTATGTGTCTGTGTATGTGTATGTATGAGTGACAATCCTATTAGTTACAAATTGAACGAGCGAGCAGTCAGCCAGCCAGACAGCCAGACAGCCAGACAGCCAGCCAGCCAGCCAAACAACTAGCTGCGGGACACGCTAACGAGCTATTAAACACCCGCTGCATGTAACAAGTCCCGCAAGTCAAAATCAACACCGAATTTAATAGTACTTGCACATACAATATTTACCACCAACGTCATCATCATCAACATCAACATCAACATCATCATCATTCTACTTAATCATTTTTTTGAGTGATTTACGCAGCAGGCAAATTAATTGCTGCTAATCAAGTGATTTGAAACTTTCATGCAAAGCACTCGTAAATATGGTTTCTGGCTTCCGTTTCACGATGCGAAAACCTTGCAGCATTTTATGGGGCAGTATTAATTACTAGTTACTCCGTAGCACTGAAAATGCTGTGTACCTTAGAGACTATCCAAGTAAAGCTACACCGTGAAAATATATTTATTTGACATACATATAAAAGAAAAACTATCTAAGGAAAACTTATTTATTTATTTTGTATATTTAAAATTGAGTTCTGTAAAGTGTAGAGTTTACAGTGAAATTAAAACATATTCTCTATATTTCCTACTGTCCAACTAAATAAAAAAAAATATAAAAAAAATGGGGAATACAGAATCTTATTTCTCTGTTCCCCAATCAAATGCATACTTTTTCTTTGTGTGCACACTCCACTTTAGGTCAATAAGTTAATTTATCTTATACGTATTTGCTGGCTTTCTCCATTCCTTGCTCGATAATTAATCCCAGGTTGAAGGATAGAACACTGAAGACAAAGTTAATTTAGATGCCAAGATTTGTTATATGTGCACTTTTATTTGTTGCTCGTATCTAATCGAAATCTGTTAGAGTTCGCTGGAGAAACTTTCAGGCTTAAATTGTTGGAGAACTTGGTAACAAATCTGTCAGCAAAATCATAATTTTCGGTCTGCATTTCAAAATACATTAAGTATTCGAATTTCCAGTCAAGCTGAGTAAATTGAAAACATTTCGACACCCAATTAAATTTCAAAAGTTTCACGGAATACTTATTTATTAATGCTCGGCTATAAATTCGGCTGCAAAAATAATCAAAAGTCGTGGAAAGAAATGAAATCGCCAACCGCAATACCAAAGAAGTTCACTAAAGAGGCATGGCCAGAGGCAGAAGAAGAACTACAAATAGTCCAGGATACTTGGACAACACAAAGAGAGATAGAGAGAGAGAGAGAGAGAGAGAGAGAGTGAGAGAGAAAGAGAGACATAGATATAGAGAGTGTGTTTCATCGAGAAAGAGAGTAAGTGAAAGCGTAAATAATGAATGACGATGCTTGATGAGGCACGAAAAGCAATTTGATAAAAGCTGTGGTATTCACAGATTAATAAAATTAGCATAATGAATGCTTTTGGTTTAAAATGAATAGACAAAAGCGGATAAGTCCAAAGAGAAAGGACCAAACAGTTCGGGTACGGTCCAGTAATCTTTATATAATCATTTTAGATGAACATCTAGTGAGCATCGACTGATTTTGTCATCATAAAATTTTATATTCTATTATTTTTCCAAAAGCACTTTATACATATTTATTAGTTTAACAACAAAAAATACATTAATAATGTAGAAATTACGGCTAAAGGCTCTCTTGACTATCTCTTTTAAAGTCAGAATTAGCGTTTTCAAATATAAAGATAATATTGAGCTAAAGGTCAAACCATGATGAAAATCAGTTGACTTTTAGCAATAATTAGCACTCATGATAGGTGAGGACTTGGGTTAGTCGACTCTCGTAAATAACTTCCATTAAGATAGCTTCATCCTTACTAGGACAATTAATTAAAGTTCCGTGCTGTGCGTACTTTAAAAAGAAAAAAAAAAACGTTTTATTTTTTGTTGTTGAAAAGCTGAAAATTAACAACTGTGTATAAAGGAAGAATTTTAGAATGGCATTTACAGCATTCCAAAAACCTTTGTAAAATTACAAACAAATAAACATAACAAAGCACATCCAAACTGAACCAAGTTTATTTCCCCTTTGTTGCAACACTAAATGGATTTCATTAGTTGCAACACAGATGTAACAAAAAATAAAAGGTTAAACATTTAACAGCGGAAGGACGCAATAAATGCAACAGCAAATTAACAAATGAGTGCATTAAAGATAACATCAAATCAGGCACAGGCACGTGTCCAAGTTGGTCAGCAAGTCGTTCAGTCATTCGGCCAGGCACATACTATATATGTATATATATGTATATATACAGATATATATGCTATTCATTTGTGTTTTTTGTATTTGAATAATACAATTACGAGCTATTTCAACGTTGACTTTGTTTTCTACTATTCACTTCGGTTTTTTTTGTTATTTTTGTTTTTTTGCAGACCAACAAGTGAACAGCATAAATTTCACAAAGCACACAAAACCACAAAGGAAAATACAAAACACAGGCACTCACACAGAAACAGATACATGTACAGGAGGCGGAGAAGACAGAGGCATATGTGGCAGGACACATGGACACTGACATTGACGCCTCGCAAATAAAATGGAACAACCATTGTCTACTTTTGTGTGCGGCTCGCTCTGTGAATATTTGAATGTGGCTCTGAATTTATAATAGCCTGGTCCGCATGGGTATATATCAAAAGATGGTCCTACTTAAATAAACTGATAGCATTTCGTATTAAATATGTAATTTTCTACATTTTAAATTTTAATACTGATTTAGAATTATTCTAAAACTCAATCCTTGACATTGAATGCGTTGGCTTTTAAAATATATTATTATAATCAATTTTGACAGAATAATGAGTTCCTGAATACAGATATAGAATAATTCTTAAGGTCAACGAATACATTATCTTTTAAAATCGATTCAATTTGTTGGTTTAGTTTAGCTGAAGGGACTTTCAAAGTCAATAATCTCCGGTCGAGTTTTATTAATAACTTGCATCGCTTAAGGTCAAAGTTCGCTACATCTGACCTGGCCTGTCATAAACATTTTATGTTCATTCAACTAGACAGTCTATTTAAATGCCTTCGTCCCGTCAAATGGCACCTGAATTATTGGCATGTGCGCGTGGGGGTCAAAGGGATGGTTTCCCGTTAATATTCGTACTAACGACAATGATAAAGACAAAGCTGATGGCTGTGTTATATATTGTATATAGTCATGTGTTTGGCCACATACGCGAAACAAAGCATGTCCGCTAACAAATGCCGCAAGAACATGGTCATAAATATTAGCGTAGCAACTTTGCCGGGCAACTGGCTTTGAAAGTACACTTGGAAAAAACACTAATAATTTCAGTAAAAAAAAAATGAATAAATAAAAAACGAACTTTTAGAAAAATATTTTTATTATTTTGCAAGTCATAAATGCAAACGTTTATAGTATTTTTTCCTATTCAATTTTTAACTTAATTACTTGTTTTTAATTTTAAATTATTTTATTTGTAACTTTAACGATTTTTTTTAAATAATGGGTTTGCTAGTCCACATTGAATAAATAAATAAATTAATTAAAGACAGTTGTATTATATTATTATATTGTTGCAGTTATTTAAAGTATTCAACTTTGCACTTGACTTAAGAATAATTGTTGATTTTTATGTCACATTTGCAGTCGAATTTGAAATAACTTTTGAGCTAAATTGATTTGTTATTTAAAGAACTAAACAATCTGAAATTGGATTCCAGTATTTTGAGTTTATAACAGAGTTTTTCTCTGAGTGTAGGGATACGCATCCACTCAGTCGCTGACATACAGCCATTGGCAATATTACTAACCTATTGTTGGCGCTTGAGCGACAGCTAATGGAGAGGGAAAGAGAGACAGACAGTGAGAGAGAGGGTAGAGAGAGGGGAGACAGATAAATAGAGAGAGGGGGGAGGAAGAGAAAGACAGAGAGAGGGAAAGATTTGTTGGAAGGTCTGTAGAGTGTACACTTTGTTGGGTTGATAACAAATGGCAGGACTAATAAATTCGATTAACTGCAAGCGACACGCTTCCACACACACACACACACACACACACACCACGCACAGACATACAGACAGACAGAGCCACGCATATGGCAAAATAATTGATTGTCCTCCATTGTGCGTAACTTCATTACAAATTTCTTAAGACGTATTGAGAGGCCTGGCAAAGAAATGGTTTAAAACAATAAATTGTCATATGCCTAAATTACACAACTCTTTAATATTGATTTCTCAATATGAAAATTGCTCTTTTTTTTTTAGTTATTCAAATGTTAAGCAAATACAAATTTATAAATAGAAGGCTGTGGGATGAACACAAGAAAAATAAAATGGCTACGGCGGCGACGGAAACGGAAACCGGGTCGCATTTAGGCACGCCGAGACAGGATACAAGGAGAAAAAACTAACCAAATCGTTGGCAAGGTGCTGCAGCTTGAATCTAAACTCAAATTGTCATGAATCCAAATGCTAAAATAAGGCAAATTAAAAAGGAGCAAGGCAGCAAGACGGCAAGTCAGCAAGTCAGCCTCAAAAAACAAAAGTCTCAAAGTCAGGAAAACAAAGGAAAACAATGCAGGAGCGAAGAAGCTGGATATCAAAGAGCAGGATACACACATATTAATATGCACACCCACACACACATATATATATATATATATATATATATATATATATATATATATATATAGTATATATACACAAAGTTTTCCAATTTATAAGGGAAGGCACATAAATTTTAAATTTTCCCCATTGGATTGTTTTTGTAGCTGCTTTAACGGTATTTTGGCACAGCCAAATACGCATAAATCACGCAGTAAGAAAATACACACACACACACACACACACACACACATAGATGTGTATGTATGTGTGTATGAATTTGTGTGTAGGCGTTTTCACTGTGGCATCTTTGAAATGAGGTAGTTAATTCCGATTCACTTTGTCGATTCTTTGATTTATGAAAACTTGTTCACTTTAATAATAATCTCACCTGTTGGACAACACTTGCCTCTTTTAGCAATAAAGCAAGTTGATTCTTTTCAATTTATTACTTTGCAGTACGCAAAGTACGCGGACACAAAAAAATATAAAACACTTGACAGAGTTCTACTGCTGCACAGCAACATTTTGCATTGTCTGCCGATCATTGAAGCAAATCGAAGTAGAAATGCACCATGGAAACTGCACTTGGCAAAAAAATAAAAATCAGCCTGAATGTGGGAAACAACTTCTCAATGAAGGCATTTATATATATAAAAGTAGAAACTTTTCATTTGAATTTCCTGTGCGAAAAAGCATTTATCATCTTTGCAGAACAAAAGTTGTATTAAGAAATAAAAGTTCACTTTCTGATAAATAATTTCAAGTACGTTATTATTATTTTAATTTATTTTATTTTTCTGAGTGCAGATTTTTTCAGTCTGCTGAATTGGGCGGCAGCTCTCTGTCAGTTGCACAGCAACGTGTTGGTTTCAAGAGCTAAAATATAAAATTATTTTTTACCATTGTCATCTTTTATAGCTGACTTAATATCCGTTCATTGGTTGCTGCTGCACGCTCTCAACCTCAATCTATATACAAATAGCTGAACGGCCACAAAAATCGATGTGTAGAAAGTAATTCCAAGCAATTGCTGCTGTTGAATGCCACAATTTGTAATGGTCAATTGCAGGCAGGTATCTCGACAAATATTCAATATATTGCATTCCAATTGGACTGCACTTTCATATCCATTGGTCTATTTTGAGCTCGAATTGTTCGCAAGTGAGTTGGACTTTGTGTAAAAGGCAAGTGCATTTTGTTGGCCACGTGCCAGCTTCGAAAACTGGAGCTTCCACGATGTGGACCATTAGTTGAACCAATTTTCTAAAAATGATATTAAAATGCCTTATTTCCTTTTTATGTGAAATACGAGTCGGCAGGAAGCGCCTCCACACCAGCGGTCTCTGGACTGTTGGGCGATAAATTAATGTGCTACAAATGTAATATTTAATGTTATTTATTATCTACTAAAACCAGTTCTACGTTTATGTTATAGATTTTAATTCACTGCTCTTTTTCATTCATACCTTTACAAATCAATGTTTTATAAAAAGAAAAAAAAGGCTTATTTCCATGTGACCAAATTATCTGTGCCACAAATGGAAAAATTATTTTGGCCACGTTGAACTAAAATCAAATTACATCATTTAAATTGCAACCCAACTCGTCGTCACCCAAAAAAGTAGCAAAAATTAATTAAAAATGTTGACAGCGAAATCTATTTATGCAGATATCAGTGAATATTCATTCAATTTAAATTTATATAATACAAATTGTCCGAATAGGGTTTTGTTTTGTTAGGTTTTTAATTAATAAGCAAAAATAAGCATTTATAAATTGAATAAAACCACAAAATAATAGTTAATACTTATGCAGGAAGTTAAGTACGTTTATTATACTAAATCTAACTGAAACATTTATAAATTGAATAAAACCACAAAACAAATATCTGAAATACTTATGCAAAAAGTTAAGTTTACTTGTTGAATTAAATTTAGTTAAATATCAGCTTGAAAATGAAGTTTACTTTAGTTTTACTTATAAAATTTAATTTATATAAAGCATTAATAACTTAAAAGACACACAAAATAATATTTATTATTCATGCCAGAAGTCAAGCCTTTACATGAAATTAATTTAAGAAATTTAATTAAGAAATTTACTAATGCATGATTTTATTTATCTATAACTTGTACCATAAAAAAATCTGTGAATTATTTTTATTCTGCTATTTATGCAAATAAGCTGAAATTTAAATGAACATTTATTAATAATGATAAGGCTAATGCCATCAACTTAGTGAGCCTCCAAGAACAGAATTTCAGAAAGGTGTACCTCCAACTGAATTGCTTGTGCCCGGATTCTTGTGGTATCCGCAAATAAAAGCTGTGCTATGGAAACATTGTTTCTTTATTTAGCCATGAACAGCAGACTTTTATGAAATTTGAGACCGCCACGCATTCAAGATATGGCCAATAAATCATTAAGTGTATGCCCGAGTCTAAGAGGAAGCCACCCGGGGAGGGAGAGGCACACAGCGTTGTTGTGTAGCACCTGGTGTCGCCGTTAGACAGATTTAATTTAACGTCTTCAGGTAGGCAATATTTCCTCTATGCTCCTATCATAATCAGGACACCCCAGGAGCAAATGTTTACGCAGTTTATAATATTAACAAATCACTTCAATGTGGCCTTAACTTTTCAATTACTCGCAACTGGGTAAGAGTGATGGTCAATCAATAAATAGAGAGTGTGCTTATCGGACGGAGCCCATTGGATGTATTCTGGATGAGTTCAAGGTTCAAGGTAGCATCCGTTGAATGACCTTTAAATATCCTTTCACATTTGCCGCCAGGCTGGAGATATTCAGCACAACACCGAATTTTCTAAAATGACTCACATTAGGTATAAAAAAATGTATTAGGTTTTCTGTTCGAAAACGATTCAAGCTGCTGGTTGAGTGTAGAGGTTGAGGGTCAACGCTGGAGCCGCGGGGCATGCCAAGCGGGAGGAGTGGGGGGGGGGAGTGGGGAGGCATAATGTTCTCCACCCGCATTGTGTAAAACGCAGGTCACCGGCCATGGCGGGAAGAAGTTTTATAGCCTCTGTGAACGCAACTCGAGAAGGGTAACAAAATTCGGAGGATATGGAGGAAGAGTACGAGGAGGAGCAGAGAAGCAACACGAAGTGGTCAGGCTGGTGGAAAAGGAGCACAGTGAGTCCCCATCCTGCGTTTGTTTTATGCTGTTTTGTCTGGTGGAGCGAGTTTCACATTTTGCGTTTTATGACAGCCAGCGTTAAATCGATAAACTGATTGACCCTCAAAGATTTCCATTGCTTTGAAATTACTTATTGCACCTGACCGCCAGCAAAATCTGTTTGATCTCTGCCATCGCACAGCATTAATAATTTGCCCACAAGTCTCTGGCTGTCCTTATCGAAGTCATCTATACTCTCGTTTTATTTACTGCTTATATCTTTATATTGCATACAAAAGACCTCTCGGCCCAGCAATAATTAGGAATTCAAATTCAGTCATCCAGTACGGCCAGAGTCGAACAGCCACCGGATGCCAAGTGTTTCAACACTCAGAGAAAAACCATGTTTATATGAGTTTAAGTACAATTTGTGTTTAACATTTTTTTGAAATATATAAAAATCAATCTTGATGCCAAAGTTTTAATTATTATTATTATTACCATTATTATAATTATTATTATTAATATTATTATTATTATTATTATTATTATTATTATTATTATTTACTTCTAGTTAATATTTCAGAACATAGATTTGTAACTTAAGTCGAGTTACTTTTTTTTAAGAAAGTACCAGAATTTATATAGAATTGAGTGCTATCAAAATAATGAAAAATCTTCAATTAATCATCAGAAAATGATAAATGAATATATAAGTGAATATTGATTGTCAGTCTTAGCTGAACACTAACTTCCAGAATTTTTTTTTTAGTGCATAGACCTCTTGTGCTGCCCAAGAATTATAATATTTTCATGACTTTTAATTGGACACGGACATTGCTGCTAAAATTGTGCCAAGCCGCTAAAATAAATAATGAAATAAAATGCGAAACTTATGCATTTCAATTGTTCTGCTAATTTGCAAAAAAATATGAAGAATAATTTATTTGGCTAGATTACACATAAATTCAAAAATCTTGCAATTGCAAAGATGCAAAACCTCCAGTGTAATACTTTGCAGAGCTTACCGCTTTAGGGTATTCAGTTGCTGGATTAAATGAAAAACCACTTTAAGCCTGACAATGTCGCATTTTATATTTTAAACGCGTCGTCTTTTAACGTTTTTGGGTCTGCCAAGAAAGCTTGACTGCCTTATTGATTTTTTTTGTTGGCCCACACTTTTGTTGGCGGGCGTCATAATTAAGGCAAACATTTCAGGCTCGTAGCGCTAATTAATTTTTATTGAGAGTAAAAAAGAAAAATGCCATGTTACACAATTCTATTTGACAGCGAGGGCATTCATTTTTAATTATTGTTTTTTTGTTTTTTTTTTTTTTGGCAGCTAAGTTTGCTTTAGGCCAGCATTTATAAACAGCTTGTGATGCTCTAAGACCTTAAGTATGAAGTGAAGAGGGATTTATGCAAGGATTCTGTGAAGAGACTATAAACACTGTTGGCAAACACTTGAGTTTTACTTATACACATCGTTACATCCTTAACTTACTCGAGACTCTGAAATGCTGCTCAACCGTTTTGTTTCGATTCGTTTTGGTGCGTAAAGAAAGTTAGTACACATAAAAAAACCTGTAGTTGTTTTCACATTGTTAAACGAAACAAAACAAACTGAAATTGGATTTCATTTAAATGCACACACACACACACACATATAAACACAAAAGTCTATACTTACAAGCAAAAACAATATATCCTTTCATCCGGTTCAAGGGCAACTTAAATGTTTTTGGGGCGCCAAATTGGAAAACATTTCAACAAAAATTTAACAGCAAGTTTTGGCTTAGCACTCCCAGCTGCTAAGCAACTTTGTTGTCAGATTAAAAGCGTTTCGTGCAAAATGGCAAAGTTTCGTGCTAGAAAGTCAATGCCTGTGTTTTTCACTTTTGAGTGGGTTTTGCCAAATGACACCAACGGCAACAAAAGCCCATTACAGTTGCGGGTCACAACTTTGATTTTACCAACTGGCAACTGGGCAGGCCAGTCCAGGACAGGCCAGTCCAGGGCAGGCCAACTTTATAGATGCTATTTGGCCATCTCATGCATGGCAACAGCAGAGACACACAAGTTCATAAAATACCGTCAACATTTGTCATTATACACATGCCCCAAAGCATTTTCATCGTTGTGATACCCATTCGCTTCTTGGAAGGCTGTGTTTATTCAGCATGAACTATATGTGTACACTCAGAAAACTAATATAGAATTTGCTGCAGAAGTCAATTACAAAACTTCTGCTACTCCTTTCACTAGAAAAATTCTATAAAATTTAACTTTCTATTTTAATAGCAGTAAACTAATAAAAAAATGTTGTCAGACTTTTTTTACTAGATTTCTAAAAATTATCGTTTAATTTTTTTAACAGTAAATAATATCTCGAACATAAAAAAATGAAATCTTAAACACAAATGAACTACAAACATTGTTAAGCTGCTTTCCTTAACGGATGCTTCAAATATTATAAGCAAGTAGTTCTTAAAATCTGTTATACTTGTAGTAAAATTGGCGGCTTATTCTCTGAGTATAAATATACATGTATAAATATCTATAAATAATATATAAAAATATGAAGAATCATTCTGTTAATCACAGTGCATTATAGCTTAACCGTTATTACATATGCGAAAAACTTCTCAACTTGGTCTTTATGTTGACAAACTGAAATATCATATTAGCTTTATTATGTTTCGGCGTTTCGGCGTTTCGGCGACTCATCAAACTGAATTGGCGACATTATTATGGAAATGTTCCGCTAATTAGTTTGATTTTCCGCAAGAGACTAATGATTCAATTTTGCGAAAAGCTGATAGCTTTTCAAACTTTGGCTTAACTTGCTGCCATCGTAATTTGCAATGTCATCGAATTTATGGCCGTTATGATGAATTAATGTTGACTTGAGCAAAGAGGGGAAAATGTAAATAATTCTATGGTCTCATAATTGTGAAATATCTATTTTTACGCTCATTTAACCCAATTCCAACTTCAAACTTTTGCCAGCGATTTATTAGCATGTTTAATTGGATTGCTTAAGTGCAATTAAAGTTAAAAGAAAAAGTTGTGTGAACTTAAAGAGTTTTTTATTTTCGCATTTACTTTGCCTGACAGCTTTTCCCGTTAAATCTATTAATTAGATGCCTGGTTTGATAATCATTAATAATAATAATAAAGAAATAAATAAATATTAATATTTATTAATAAATACGTTTACAACTTTCGGCAAATGTCTACTTCAAGGCCAACAAAATGTTAGTACAATAATTTAATGCTTTAACAAAGGCCAAAAGCAATTTAAGCAGTGCTTGATGTGCTCTATATTACATAAAAATATGGAATTCTGCTGAATAACAGCACACACACAAAATATAATAACGAAAGCTGATCCACTTAGATGTGCACAAAACCAATAAATTCATATAAAAACAGTTAGAGAGAGAACAAGTTGAGGGCGTCCCTAAGAAAATTGGCCTCGTCGCCGGCAAATGAATTGAACTCGTGGTCAACTTGTGCCTTTCATTGTAACTTTTAGGTTACAGGAGACTGCAGCGGGGGAAGGGGGTGGAGGAGGAGGAGGAGGATCGGTTTTTTTCGGAAATGGACAATTTTATGTACATCGGATATTTGGGCGAATGACACACTCAAGGCATAGGACTAAATGAAGTGCAAACTGTCAAATTCCGAACAAATGTGTAAATCCCATAAGGACACTTGGAAACATACCAAAAATAAATTTCCTCACTATTTTTCAAATGTTGTTGGCCATCGATGCATTAAGCCAACCCAATGCCAGCCCATCTCTGTACACTCCCACATACAACATACGACATACGACATACATATGTACGTGCTCATAATGTATTGCCGGAGATAAGTCCCTCGGACCTTAGGTCATCCATTTGCGGACCCAGCAACCCGAAGGCAACACAAGATTTTCTTCTTTTTTATTTTTATTTTTATTTTTATTTTTACTTTTTGAGGCAAGCAGCTGGCTGACGCAGCCTCTGGTAATCTAAGTGTGAATTGAAGAGAAGCCGAAGGTCATTTTAGCAAAAGGTAGCAGCAAGCATTCGGCACACAAAGACAAGCCCTTTGGGTACTGGCTACAAAACTAAAAGCAGGCCACAGCTCGAGCACTCTTGCTCCTGTATCAGATTGTACGACTAATAAATACTCTGTCTACAACATATGCTGCATACATACACATACAGTTGCGGTCATATTAATAGCAGTGCTACTTCATACGATGACAATTCTCTATATTTTCATTGCCCCTTTCATAGTGTCTTCAAAACCATGGATCATTTTACACTTCGATATATATCCTCATCCTATTTGGCCAAGAAAGACAAAGGCAACAAAACTAAAAGCCAGCAAGAAAGTGCTCAAATTGAGACTGTACGACTAAAAGATACCCTTAAAAATTCTGTGTTTATTTTCCGATTAGCATACAATTTGTAGAGCATAGGCCAGAAATTTATAGCACTATTGAAAATTAATTTCAGATATATATATTATAGCCTCGGATATCGATATTTATTTGTATTTGAACTTATCGCTTGCAAAATGGTAAACTAGTTCCACAACTTCAATATACCCTTTATTTTTGGCATATTTAATGTGTTTAGGGTATCGCAAAAGTGAAAACTTTGCCCCTGTAGCATTGTCAAGCTTTTGCAGAGATTTAGATGTTTTGCGATCTGGTAAAACCCATTGTTTGTATATATCTGTTTTGGACGTGCTCAGGAAACGTTTTTGTCTAATGCAATCAAAGGTGAAATTGTAAGCCGCCTTGCAAAAAGGATACACACGCTGTAAAAAGCGCCTTTATGCGCACTGAAAAAAAAACATTGACATCCAACAAGTTTCAAATAAATACGTGAAAGGTGTTCTCCTACAAAAGAATGCAATGCACGTGCCAACCAAAAAATAAAAAAAAAAACCTAAAAAACATTACACTTACGTAGGAAAAGAAAACAACAAATAAAAAATAAATAGATAATATTTTCTGCACAGGTGTTGGCGAGTTTGTGTGGTATGTTGTGGGTGCCTCCAGTTGCTGCCCCAAGTTGTGTCTTATTTTCACATTCGAATTAACCCCAGTCATAAATAACCGATATTGAATTTTTGCAATTTGTGCGACACAAGATGTTGCAAGTGCGGTATAATGGACTTGTTATATTGCGTTAGCAGGTGGCATGGAGGTGGAGTAAATGGCTTAAGAATTTGCTGCAGGTCTGCACTTAAGTGAGTCAATTTAAACTGAAAAATGCAATGAAATTATTTAACATCCCATAACTTAAATCGTCAAAAATTATATATAATAATATTTTGTTTCCTGGAAATTATTTCGAAGTGCACAAAGAAATCTGCTTAAAAATTTGAACCCTTATCATTAATTGAAATTCATAAAAGTTTTCTATTTATGTTTACTTTTTAGAAATGCTAAAGATAATTAAAAATGTATTCTTAATTCAATTACAAAACCTACTAAGCCAGAAGAATGCGACGAATATTTTTGTAAGAGTGGCATATTGTCTTAGATTAAGTCCATTTATTCGGAGTTTCAATATTGAAATAAGTAGTTGGTCTTCTGACTTCTCATATACATTTTTAATTTTAGATACACATTTTTCTAACTACACCTCTCCAATTATACGAAATTCAGAAACCTAATTATAAAACTGACAGAGGCGATAGCTAGTTAAATAAATGTTGTAATACGTTATTCAATACGCACACCGAAAGTACGACAAATTCCCTGGAGACTTCCTGTAGGCAATGCTAAAAGGAAAATTCACACTTTAGTCTCTCTATCTCAACAGCAAGCAACAGCAAGAAGAAGAAAATGTTAACAAGAACATTTTGTGCCTGCTGTGGCAAGGACATTCTGAATGGGGCAAGACATGAGTCAACCAGTTGGGAGCTGGCAGGATATGTATTTAACAGTTGGAAGCAAAACTTCTGCTTAGCAGCGGACCTTCACAGATGTGGCACACACTTACACACACACACACACACACACACACACACACACAGGCAGACAGACAAGCACACAAATTCGCATTCTTAGTTGAGGAAGAAGGCGAAAATGCTGATTTAATTTTGCGTTCACATTGTCACACGATAATCAGGCGATGTGTGCGATAACATAACCACACACACACACACACATACACACACACACACACACACACATACAGACACACACAGACACACTCGTACACACACAGCAGTGTGATACAAAAACAGAGCTTACATTTTCATAAAGTCCTTAGAAAGCGCTTTAAGAAGCCGCAGGATACAGACGCCAGCCAGGACTCCAGCAAAGCTCCTGCTTTGGCAAAAATTTGGTCTTTATTGCTAGTTGCCATTTAAGAGAGATGGAGATAGATACATAAGCCGGACTAAATTAATGCAGGATATTGATTGAGAATATGTATGCGGTCAGAGATGTCTCCTTCTGTGAGTTATGTGTGGGTTTCTCCACTAATTTATTATATCTGAGTGTTGATTACAATATAATAAAGACAATAAATTATTTTAAATGATTGATTCAACTGATGATAAAAAGTAATATTACAACTAGTCGATAAATTTAACATATTTACATTTATTTTGCTGCAGCACTTCAAGTCTTTCATAAAGATTAAATAATTATTGGTTGTAATTATTTCATTCCCTGAACGGGTAAAAAGCGTATAATGATTTTGTGCAAATGTATATAAAGGCAGAGGCTTCTAATTGATATATAATTATTGATCAAACAAAGCTAAAATAATTCTTAGTAGTAGTTCTTATCTATATTCAAAATATATAATCAAAAATAGAAAAAACCTGGTCTATAATATCTTGTACGTAAACTGATATTTTTTATTTAAATTAAAGCGAAGTTTCAATTATTTTTTTAATAACCTTAAGCATATATTTCTTATAAGCGAAAAATATGTAATAATTATTAGTAGTAGCTCTATTTTGTACTCTTTGCTTTAAACTTAAAGTCAAAGTAGTCTTCAATTTCTTGTTAATGAGTGGAGTTAAAATATACTTTTCAAATTAAAGTGTTGTTTTCATTTTTTGTGGTCATAATAAGTTTTTTTGTAATTAAAGTGCTACTTTAATTAATTCTATAACAAGCTTAATGAGCAATTATGGTGATTTATTTACGAAAACAAACAGGCACCTGGAATAATAATAATACAGTAAATTTATGCCTCAAATTACACATGTTCATTCCGGATGTGCACTTAAATCTTATGTCTTAAATAGACTCACCTGTGATGTTGTTGTTGTTGTTGTTGTTGTTGTTGCCTCTTGTTTAGCGCTTTAAAAAACACTCTGAAAAATAACACAATCAAAGACAAGTAAACATGGCAAAGGTGCAGGAGCAGCAGCAGCATCTGTGGGTGGCACAGATATGTGTAGAGAACAAATGGATTTGCCAGAGACACCATGTAGCTGCTGGCCATTAAGAACATTAAAAACATTGTTAGCATGAGAATGGGCTTAAATGCTATTACAAACAGTACACACGTACACAACACAAGACACCTGACTAGCCGGCTGCTTGGTTGTTAATTGCCTAAATCAATCCCACATGGTAAGCAGGCAAGTTGCCAATTTGTAGACAATTTCTGCACCTAATCAGCCACATGCCAAGAACATTTGCATAATTTGGCTTAGTACTTGGGCTTTAGGATAAACGGCAGCCATACACTTGGGTGCAGCAGGCAAAAGGTAGCAGGAATCGGCGCAGTGCAGTCTGCCTGCATTTTTAATCAATGTCTACCGCTCTACTTGCAACATCGCGCGCGTGGCATGAATAAATTAAATTCACATATTTCGTATCACATTTTTACACGGCGATTTATTACAACGCACAGTAATAAAAATGTCGTACTAAAATTAATCAAATAGACGCCTGAATAATGTATATAAATTGAACACAAAAAAACTTTAATACATTTTTAGTGTCAAAATACTTCAAATAAGTTCATATATTTTTTTGCAAATCATTTTGACATTGATTTATGGAATTTTCACTGATTCTTTACTGCAGATTTTTGACCACTGAAATCATACTTAAATTAAGTTCTAAGCACTCGTCATATCAAGTTGACTACGCAATTTTTCTCAGTGCACCAGCCTTGGGCTGTTTGACTCCCGCTGCTGTCGATTCTGATGATGTTGATTATACGCCTTCCTTTTTGCTCCTGCCAAAGATTGTTGCATATTAAATGTTGGCTAAGTGCTGGGCGCAATGTTTCCCATGCATGGCCAAAGGATCGTTTGCGGGGAGGGGCAGGTGGAGGGGTGGAGGAGGGTTCAATACCTCGCCACTGCAAACAAATCAAATCAGATTCGGAACGTGTGCACCGCGGCGGGTCGTGCTTTTGGCTTTTACGGCCGCCTTGCCGTGACTCGACTCGACTTGACTCGACTCGACTCGACTCCATTTATTTAAATTCAATTTTATATTAGAGGCACTCACTTGAGCCTTTATTGCCGTAGAATGGCTTACAAAGTGAATTGAAGCCGCCTATAAAAACTGGCGACTGCTGTCGTGCAATTTGTAAGAGTTTCGAATATCGGATTCGGTGGCGCAACGTTGCCATTTTAGCCAAGAATTAATTTAACTTGACACTGAGATCCGGTGGCATTTGTATAACAAATCCTTATACCCTGTAATTACCATGTTAAATGTGTGTGCGTGTGAGTCTTTTATCGTCATATCCTAAAGCAATAAACTTAATTTGTATAAGCGATCAGATTGTGGAAAACTTAAACGTTTTTGGCAGCCTTTTTTTTATTAGAAAACAAATTTATACAAAGCAGCAACACATAAAAAAAAAAATAAACTTCTAAATTGAAAAAAGAAAGAAAAAGAAATGATATAATGAGTATTTTTCTAAATTCTGTAAGTTCTTTTGTACTTACACAATGTTTATTTAATTAAAATATTGAAAAGACGTTTCAAGATCCGCATGAGCAGAGTTATTTAGTTTTTTATATACATTTTTTTCCTTATTCTTTTTTGTCACCTCTCTTTTAATAATTAAATTATGTTTTTTCCAGGCTAAGAGTATTTTTTTATAATCCAATATATTTTGAATATAATTTATAAGTAAAAAAAAACGCAAACGTAAAATTTATTTTAACTAAATAATTCAAATTCGATATTCATTGTTTTTATTATATATTCTAACAAAAGTTTTTATGGCTTGCTTTTACACTAAAAAATTATTAATTATTAAAGAGTCAAAATGAGAAACTGTAGACAGTTCGACCAGGAATTACTCTGGATAGATACTCTGACTAGATATTTTTTAGACGTTCAACATACATCCTTGTATAGATATTTATATATATTCACTTTATGTGTGTCAGAAATATTAATTAAGATGAGGAATCTATGCAGAGAACAAGGCGAAACCAAAGTAATCAAAACTGAAACTCGAGCAATTCAAATTTCGCAAATTGCAATGCTTTTTAATTAAAAGGACACGAGAATCCTGTTAACATTTGTTCTCTTGCGGTTACAGCTTTCGTTGTTGGCCAAATTAGGGCGTTTTTTTTTTTATTTTTATTTGGTTTTTGCATGGTTTGGCATCTGATTAAAGATGTTCTTGTGCTTTGCTTTAAGTAGACACAAAGCCAAAATGCTGCTCGTTAAGGGCGCTAAATAATTAAATCTTGTCTGCTTGTCGTGGTTTTAAGCTGAGTCGTCTTCACTGCATTGTTGGATTTAGCTTGACTGACATTTTTGATGATTGAAGACTGAAACAAACATATATGCCTTTGAACATTAGTTCTTAGAAACCGTTTGATTCTCGTTACAAAAACATCTTCAAATAATTGCAATTGTTTATGGTTACACTTTGCTTAGATTTAAGTAATTTCCACTGAGAGATTTCGAATGAAGGAAAATTAAATAATGTGTTTATGTATTGATTGCAAATCGATTATGAGCCAAATCTGCCAAAAGTTTGCTTCGAGAATACTCAATTATTATAAATATTCAAATATCTAATATTCTTTATCTTTATTAAATCTCACTTAAAAATACTTTCTTCTGCTATATTTCGCCCATTTATTTGCCAAAAATGATTATCTGTAAATGTTCATTAAATTCAATTTGAAATTAACATTTTTCTGATACATTTAAAGCACAGAGCAGGAGGAAATTTGTCGTTGTTGTGCTTTAATTGAGGGCAGCGTTGTCTCTGAATGCAGCGTGTCATTGTTTAAGTAAGCCAACTTAACTCATTTACCAAAACAATGAAATTCTTCACATTGCCAGACGCTGAGCCGTGTGCCAAAAGGGATTTTCAGTATTTATGAGCATAATTAACACGCACACACGCACACACACACACACACACACACACACACACGCACACACACCACACCCAATCGAAAGTACTTGAAAGGAGGAGTGGTCGACATCTGATTCTTTATAATTGGTATTATGCGAGCCAAGGGGCAATGTGTGCAAATTGCTTTGGCTTATTATTGACCACATCTTAATTACGCAGTGGGTTTCAGTAATGGGTATTATTTATGCATTTTCGATCTCAAATAAACCATCGAACCGAATCAGAAATCCACTCAAAATGCAGTCGTCAATCATTAAAGGAATATTCCGTACAAATGTCGGGTTATATAAATTACTATAGATATGTATATATATTATATATAGTCTATTATCTTTAACCCTGCACTTGACAAACGGTTTTTTGTATGCAATTGTTACATTTTTATTTAAGTTACACGTGACTCACTTAGCATTTATATTATTTAGTTTGAGATGATTTTGATTGAATGAATGATGATTAAAATCAAAAAAGAAAATCTTATTTCACTTTATGAATTTCAATTGGACAATTCGGGAAAGCCAAAGATTTTAACGTTGCCCACCTCGCGTCGCCTATCGCCGATGATCTCCTTTTCGTCGCAGCCATAGGCGAGCAGATACTGTTTGGGATGCCACGCAACGGTGAAGGTGGCGGCGTCCACATGCACATCGGTCACCCGCTCGCCCGTCTCTGTGTACGCAATGTCTATGAAAAAATCCTCGCTTGCCGACGCAATCAGTCGCTCATCGTGGCTAAAGGATAGCGTCCGAACCGGCCAATCTAAGCGATTAATCATGCGCAGACACGACAGCTCATTGGCATCCCACAGCGAAACCTGCGCATCCGCCGAACCAGCCGCAAAGTATTTACCTGGAAAATGGCATCACATCGAATAAATATACATATATAAATATATATATAATACCTGTCAATCCGAATTCAATGCATATGCAATTGGCTGTGTGCGCCTTAATCGTTAATTGGTGATCCAGGCTGGGATAGTTTAACACATGAATGCAGCCCAGGCCATTGGTCAGAAAGAACAGATCGTTGGTATTGTTCCACGAGATCTCGTTCACCTCGAAGCTAAACGGTTCCTCCACACGGATTTTGTTTGTGCGCGTATCGATGAATGTGATTAAGTCCTCCTTGTTGCCCACGGCAATCGTTTTGCCATCCGGTGACCACGCAATATTTATATTCTCTCCCTTGGTATTTGTAACGGAAAGACATTTGGCGACACGTATATCCCAGATGCGCATCGTTTTATCGCCGCTGGCGGTGGCAAATTGATCCGGATGTGTGTAGTGCCAGCACAATTGATCCACGGAGGCTGTGTGTCCCCGGAATACATTATTCTTGACGAAACGATCGCGCTCCAAGGCGTACACGGCGACGGTCCGGTCAAACGAACCAGACGCCAAATGGCCACCATTTGCGCTCCAGCAAACCGAATGAACCTAAAAAGTTGACCAAAAATTTACATATAGAAAACAAGCCAAAAGTTTTTTTTTTTTTTTTTAGGTTTACCTTTGCGGTATGTGGCCGCTGTTCGCGTACTTTGCTGTGATTTCGAAAGTACGACTTCAAATCCTCGAAAGTCTGCTCGCTGCGACTCATTGTATTTATTGTTAGATTTATCTGACTTCTGCCAATTTTTTGAGCCAAACACAAACAATTCCAGTGGCAATTTCAGCTGTCAGCTGTTGCACACCGGCATTGCAGTGTTGCAAAACGCGCACTTTAAATAAACAATAATAATATAAATATATAACAATAATAATAATAGTTTATTATTAAATATTTATATTATGTTCAGCAATTTCATAAAAGCAACTCGTTTAAACTTCAAAATATTTGTTTAAGTGTCCTCGACTGAATCACAGTGTTGCAAAACGTCTAAGTGAGTGAGAGTTCAATTTTTGAATAAATTCTGTTATCAGTTGTTTTTAATATTGGATTTCCTTCAACTACAGACCAAGGTTACCAAAATCTCATAAGTAGAATAACAGATACGAAATCCGTTTATTCAAACATTGAGCTTCTAATTTCCCGCATCAAAAACAAAAAGTTCCGAGATGCAGATTCAATTTATATGTGTGTTAATTAGTTTATTTCTGATGAGTGTTTCCATTGAAGGAAGAAGTGTTTTCGATCAGATCTTTCAAAGTGAACCCAAAGGGGGGTATTATTATCCAACAGCATCACAGCAGGGTTACTACGTACAACCTCAAAGATCCCGAACTCGACCAGAGCAGCAGCAGCATCATCATCGCTCCTATAAGGATATTTGCCGCATGGTCAACACAAATGGCTTCTCAAATCCTGGCAATGTTCCCCGATGTCCTTACTAGATTAAGTGACTTGTTTTTATTGAAATTGTGTTGCCTAAGTGTAATAATTGAATTAAAATGTGCCTAAGTATATAATAATCATAATCTTAGATTAGAAAAGCATTTTACACATATTTGCCGACATCATATGCCCGTTACACATATAGAAGAATAATAATTATAATAGTCGTAAGCATTTAGAACAAACGCTTCTGCACAATGTAAAAGACACAGGCGAGAAACAAGCAGAAGGCAAAGAAAAGCAGCATTTTATCGGTCCATTCGCGTCTGCCGTATTTCTTGAGGAGTTTGCCTGACTGGGTGATGCTGCCGGCAGTGTTGTGCAGTTCATCGTTGGTCGCCTCCACATTCTGTGAGGAGGCAAGCAGGCTCTCCAGTGTGACCGCACTCTTTTGCGTTGTCTCCGACAGATGGCGCGATATCGCCAACATTTTCTCAGTGACATCGTTTTCCTGGGAAACCAGACTGCCTCGATTATGTCGCGTGCCCGCATTTGGGCGCTGTCGCAGATCACTCTCGCCGGTGATGGCCATCAGTTCGTCACGATTCGCCTTCTCAATCTCCAGCATGGTGGACACGTTCGCCTTGCGGAATGCCTGCAGAGTCTTGGAGAACTGGTCGCGATGCGTGTCCACCTCGTTGGCCAGCGTTGGATCGGACATGTCGCGTGCCCAGTCGTCCAAGCGTTCGATATTCTTGCGTAACGCCGACAATTTGGCTCTACCGGCTTCATTTAGTTCCTCCAGTTCAGCGATCGAAGATCGACTGTTGAGTATATCCTGGAAGTAGATGCTGTTAAGCAAATTGTGTACTTTGTCTGTGCTCTTGTTACCTGTATTATGGCCTTGGCCTGCAGATTGTTATCGATCAGATCCTGTCGTATCGACTGCAGTGTGAATTTATCTTTGTCCATTTCCAGTTTTTGCTTTATTTCGGGACAGCTAAAATATTGTTTTGTTGTGACGTGTGGCTGCCTATCGTTATATGCTTGCCTTTTGCAACACTTTAGCCGGCACACAGCTGTTCATTGATATCATTCATCGAAGCACACTAATAACTGATAAACGGAGCACAGCTGCTTTGCGATAAGTTTCTAATGTTTCAAAAAGTTATGATACCTATGGCTTTTTAAACAGTAAAAAGAAAACAAAATGTCTACCTATGGGAATGTATCCATAATAATAGATGACTCAACGATTTCGGTAAGTTTGCAATGCTTTTCGATTACCCTCCCCCAAGTAATGCCAATATTGCTCACATAGCCACCGCGACCTAACACACATACGCGCAACCGTTTTCGAACTAGCAGTGAGTAAATATATATGAATATATTTTCAATACAAAAATTTTATGTCTTCGATGAATATTTAATTTTGTATATTTTATATATATACAGATCCAACGGTTGATCTGACTGATCCATCTCTGGTATGTACTCCGCCTCAGCGATCAGCCCGATCGATGGCGCCGGATGCCATCATTGATTTGTGCACTCCGGAAGTTCCCGGTCGTCGTCAACAGGTGGATAAGCTTAACACCAGCGTCGAGGAGCCATACAAGTGTCCTGTTTGCTTGGACAGTGTGGCGAAGAAGGAGCCATCGTCCACGCGTTGCGGCCACGTCTTCTGCAAGACATGCATCGAAACCGCCGCGCACGCAACACACAAGTGCCCCCTGTGCAACAAGAAGATTTCCAGGAACTCAATATCTCGTATTTACTTATAAGGCTGACACACGCACACATTAGGCAAACATGCATTTTAAAGACTTAAGCCATTTATTCGATTCATATATTTGTACGGCAAACGTTGCGTTGTTTCTTGATTATTTCTCAGTATTTATGTTGTTAATTTCCGATAAGCATTTACAATAAACGAATTAGTTTTAACTTATTTAATATAATCGTATTCACTTAAAATAATCGGCTAGTAAAGCCGATCATGCATATATATATATATATAGACTGTATGTTGTGGGAGACTTGCATTATAAATGATAAAAATGGCACAACAAAATTGACTGATATATATAAAGACAATGCAAATAAATAATAAAATATCAATGTGAAAATTGTGATATATTTAATATCACAATACTAAATAAATAAATATGTTCGAGTACCTTCTACAAGGATGAATAACTTTTCTGAATTTATTTTTCCTCCGCTCAAAAAGGGGAAAGTAAATGGATAATAAATTAAACAAATTCTACAGCTCAATAAATGAAAATAAATAATAGTGAATAACTTTTTTGGGGGTGGAAATATTTAATGATAAAATCCACGTTAAATTTCTGATATATTAAAGATATATGACAAAATTTTAATACTCTCTGAATAAAATTTTTGAACTTTTGCACTTCTAAAAATTAATTACTAAATGATAAAAATCCACAACTAATATTGTGATATATTCAAGGATAATCGCGTACTATAATTCATTTCTGATGCCGCCGCCAATGTGTTTCAGGCTGGGATCTGGTTTAATCTCATATTTGAAGAGTTTCGCATAGCGTTTGAGCAACTTGCGCCAATAGCATTTGATGTCCTGGAAGCGCAGATGCTGCTCAATGAAATCATGTCCACGCTGAGCGATTTGCTGCGCGAGAATATCATGATTTTGAAAGTAGTCGAGCAGCTGGACGTACTCCGCCTGGCTGGGATAGCTGTGGAGGGGCACGTAATGAACCCATGGCTTCAGCTGATAATAAAAGAACTCCTGCCACTCCTCGCCCACGTGGATGACGAGCGAATTGCAGAGGAACAAATGCTTCAGCCGAAAGCTGGCGGCGACGCCACGAAAATTAAATAAATATTTGTATTTGCAGTGATTCTCGAAGGAGACCTCTTCTGCCGGCGGCGCATCCAGGGTGTCCTTCGGTGATTTCCATGCCTGATTCTTGGTGTATTGCGCCTCCACAAGTTGTGGCTGCTGGCGCGACAACAAAATCAACGAATCCCGCTCGTCGGAGGTGCGTGAGCCGCGAAAGAAACCGAGCTGCTCCTTTTTCTGCCACGGTATTTTGGTTGTCACCTCTTTGAGCTTGTCGCTCATCAGATCCCAACGTCCAATGCCCGTTGGATGCAATTTGGTCGCTGGACCACCTGCCCAAAATGTCCACGCTGGATACATAATATCCCGATATTCGGACGTCTTCGAGAAGGAAAAGACGGGCCCAATTCGACTCGATGACCAACTCGAGTGCAGCTGCGGATAATCTCTGGTGTTAATCACCAAATCCATGTTCGGCAACTGTGGTAGCAGTTCCAACAGAAAGTGCTCAATGCCCTGACAACGAGCGGGAAAGAAACAATTCTCCTCGCGGAACAGTTTCTGACCATAGATCTTGTAGCGAGTGCCGTATTTGGCGGCATCTTCGAGCATTTGCCGGCTGAAACCTGTTGATTTGTATGGCACCAGATCGCGTTTAATGCCCTCCGCATAGCACGTGCAATTGACGTCATTTGCATCCTTGCTGCATGCCTCATAGCTGTCTATAGCTCTTTTTATGCTGCGCGTAATTTCTACAAATATTCAATTTAATTTGGTTTTTTTGCGAGAATTGTTCATTTTTACATACTATCGTTGAGATTTGTGTTCGATTCCAGACATGTTGTCACCTCATCTTCGTTGCATTGCGGCGTCGATTCCTTGGCCAAGCTTGAGTTTATAATTAATAAAATTAATAAAGGTAATACAAAATTGTTGTTCATTTTGGTTGTAAACAATGGGCCGCTTTAGTTATCGGAAGTTATCGATAGTTGAGCACAGAAAACACAACATGACGTTCGGGAGTACTCAACGGCTGTGCAATGTTGCAGACCGTTTGCGAGCTGCAAGCAGACATAGATTAAAATCATTGGCTTTGTTGTGAGAGTGTTCGGGCTCTGGTCGCACTGTTTTGGCAACAGCTTATCCGCTAGAGTTGCTGCTGAGCACTCGAACAGTGTGTACACACTGTGTGTGCGAATTAAAAGGAAAAGAAAAACCAACACTTCGTCGAAAGTTTTTGCGTAAAACTATTAATTTTATTCGCCAAATTTCGGACGACGAACGACTTTTTCTATTATATTTAGCAATCGCTGAATTCTGCGTGTGGCCCACAGGCCAAATCGAAAACACGCACAAACGTATTAAGCGCGGGTGTGCGATTATTCATTCCATTGTTCATAATTTACATACATACGTATTTTGCAACAAACCAAAATTGTGAAGCGAATCAAAGTTGAAAGAGCAATCCAAAGTTGACATAACTACTGCAAACACATACACTCACACATACAAGCAAAGTAAATTTTCGAACAGCGGAAGGCGAGCAACCCCCAAAAGGAAAAAGAAAAATAACAACGAAAGCTGAAACGAAACGCTTCCCAATTGGAAAAACTGCAAAGGGAGTGCAGAATTTGCCAAAAAAGAAAAAAAAGATCAAGTGGGCGGCAAAGGCGTTGGCAGCTGCAATAGTCGACACAGTTGTTTGTTGAGGTAATTGCCCAACACACCACTCAATGCAAGAAAGAGGTAAATTCCATCAACCTGTAGGTGCAAACGCACACATGCATTTGTTTCTGTGTGTGTGTTTTATCTCATTTATTATTAGTTATAAAATATATATGCTGCTCTCTCGCTCGCACTCTGATGTGATTTAATTTAACTCGCTCCCGCTTTGAGCTCAGCTTCCGTTCCGCTTGGTTTCGATTTTTATCTGCTTGTCTCTTTGTTTTCTTGTGCGCATTTTGTTTTTATCACTTCTCTCTTTGTTTATCCCTTCTTCCGTTTCTCACACTAGCTTATGAAAATCTTTCCAATCAGACTCTCCCCAAAACTATCGTTTTTTTTCTTTTGCTTTCATTTTTTATGCTTCTTAACTAAAAAAAGGAAATGCATTTTAGTTTTAAGTCCGTGACCTATCTGACTAAATTGAGAGAATTGATTTGTAGGCATTTCAAAAGTTTGCACTTTCATTTATTATGACCAAAAAATTAATTATTGACATTAAGTGTGGAGATTTTGATTAGTTTTGCATCCATTCAAACATATATTATAATTATAACATTATAATTAAAATATATATTGCAATGTTAACGCAATTCACCTATAATTGTAAATAAAATGTATAAGCTATTTTAATATTTAGTTTAGCTAGTTTACCTATAGGGAAACTAAAACAACATAAAACAGCTTCAGCAAAAATTGCATTTAAAGTTGTTTACAAAAAAGTAGCAATAAATATCTAAAAATTGTGATTTGCATTTGCTAAGAAAAACTTCAAAGGTAGTTCTTAATTCTTTGGTTTTTTTTTGCCAGTGTTGCCATATTCAAAATATAAATGTGAAATGAATGCTTCCCTAATTGCCGTTATTATCTGCAGACAGGCAGTCTGAGCGTAGTCTGAGTCTGGCATAACGGCAATATTCCTGTGGAATGGCCGTTGACTCAAACCCACAATTCCAGGCTCCTGCCCTCAACTACAACAACTACAATAAGAAATGATGTGTCACATTTTATGCATATGCATGCATATAAATACTAAATATATATATAAGTGTGTATTTATGTATTTCTATGCAAGAAACACCCCAACATAAAAGAGTTATCGCAGTTATGTTTTTCTTCTTCTTCTGATTTGCGTCTGCGCATTGGAAATATGCCTTCTCATCGTGGTGAGCGATAAATTTGTCGTTAGGTGTATTTTTGATCGAGCTCAGATGATGAGTAATTAAAATTAAAATCATGATGTGAGAAATGAACATGTTTTAATTGCAATAATTAAATATTTTATAAAAGTATATAATTTTTTGAAAATATATTTAGTATTTTGAATTGCTTGTAAGTCAAATTTGCTACTACACTGTGAAATATATAAATTTTATGGAATTTTACATACTCAGTAAAAATGCATTCCAAATAAATTTAATCAGATGAAAAAGTATTTGCCCATGATTAGTTTTCTATATTTTCTGCACGTATTTAAAATAATAATTATTATAACGGTGCTTATCAGGTAGTCTGTCTGTCTGTCGATGTGTCATCATCCATCCATGGAATGCTCCAATTTCAATACCTTTTTTCAAGCACGCACTTCTCCCACACACTGTGTGCAGTGACTAAGAAGTAGCGCTCTCTCGCTCTCGCACACGCACTCTGTCAATGCTCCGTTAGTCGAGCGCATTTCTATGCTTTTATGTTGGTCAAACAACTTATGCGACTGGAAGTGGCAAGCAAACGCATCTGTCGACGTCGCTGCCTATGTTGCGAGCGAGAGGTAGAGCGAGAGATAGAGAGAGACGAGAAGTGTGTGTGTGTGTGTGGAGCGAGAGAGAGTGCCTTGAGTTGAGTTGAGTTGAGTTACAAAGCAGCGCCACACATTGACGGTTGCTCGACGCTCGTCGCTTGTTTTTGCTTGTCGGTCGTTTTTCGTGCGTTTGTTTATTTAATTTACGTATATAAATATTTAAAAAAAAGAAGAAATAAGTGTATGTTCAACTATTAATCAAGATATTATTTATTTGTTCTTTTCCTCATATTGACAAATCGATAAGTGAATACAGTTTTTTAACGCGCCTTCTACGAAATTCACCACACACGCAATCGACCCCCACCCACACCCTCGCATTTACTTATTGAGTGAGCGAGAGCGAGAGAGAGAGAGAGAAAGAGAGCGTGTTGAGTTTGTCATTTCTAGCACTTTTGATGCACTTTGAAAACTAATGTAATCTGAGGGCAAGTGCCAAAGAAATTTCTGTGGCACATTGTTTCATTGTTGCTTTAAACAAACAAGTTATATATATATGTATATATTGTATATATATTATCGCATGAGAAGTCTTTATCGATTGACAGTCGTGTGTAATTATAATTGACAAAAGGCAAGTGTGCGTGGCAAAGTGTTTCTTTCTCATATCGGAATTTATTTCAGTTCAGCGTTATAATCTACTCTTTTAATATATGTAAGTGCATTTCATACTGGAATTATAATCAGCATAATAAGTTTAAAATCATTTTTATGCACTAAAAAGGTAGGGTTTGTTTTGAAAAATCGATTTTTCTCATTATATTATTATATGTACGTGCGCTCCCTCTCTTTCATTCTCTTGCTCTCGTGTAAGAGAGAGCTCCCTCGCTCTCTCTCGCTTACGCTCTTCGGTCATTATTTCGACCAGCTGTTTTCTAGGGGTTCAGTAGCAATTTCCTTGTAAACTAACCACAGAATTACTTACACCTCTAATGAATTCGTATTTTTTTTGGCAATGGCAGATAATATTTGTCAATGTGACTGTAAATAATGATATATAATGGCAAATAGTACATAAATATATATATATATATACATATATATATATAGATATATATATAGATATATCCGTGACAATCTGTTTTTGGCTGAAGTTGCTGCTAAATATGGACACACGTTAACTGGTACACAGTAAGCAAGCAACAAATAATTGAATGCAGAAATACAATTTCATTTATTGTAGATTCAGAAATATCTACGCGCCATAAAAGACCCGTAAGAATTGTCATCATCGCCCACATAATAAATATACTCATATGTGTTGGTTGCCATAATAACATTAATAATAATAATTATAATTATACGCTCAGTTTTGGGTTGTTTACAGTTGTGTGTTTTTACCTGTTGTTCACCCAAGGATTGATAAAAAACACGATCGTCTGTTTGTCTGCTGTCCGTTATAACAAATGTAAGACATTCCAGATGTTTGGGGACAAAAATGTGTAAATCTAATAATGCATATAATATACACTGAGAAAACAATCAAACTCAATTTTAGAAAATCACCATTCTTTTTACCAATGGTAACTCACCTTCATATTCAGTAAATGTATTTTTAAAAGGTTCGCTTGTTTCTTTCAAAAAACCATGGGTTTTATTTTAATTTTAGGGTAAAATGTTTTGAGTTTTATAAGAAATATGTCTAATTGAGAGAGTTAACATTTTGCAAATATAATAAAAATATAAATATTTTCTATTATCAAGAAATAAATAATAAAATTTTTTTTTTATGTTTAGAAATTGTTTGTAAAAGAGAATATTTCTGGATTTTATGATGATTTTCATTTTAGGTAGATGTTCTAAAATTCAGAGCGATCTTTTTTCTGAGTGTGCCAAGTCAGCCAAGCAGCAAAACACCCCATCGATATTTAAAGAGCAAGATCGGAGGGAAACCAGTCTGGGATCGTCATTAGAATGAAGTGCAGGGGGAGATTCTTATTCGAAGAGTCGTTTTGCTGCCACTTCAAGTTTGATAGAAATTTGGGTCATTTGCTTAGTGCTGCTGTTTCCCTTTTGAATATGTATTTTTTCTTCTTTTTTCCAGCTATTTTGTTTGGCATAGTTGATTTATTAGAGGATTTTGTGTGTAGTTGATTTATCAAATCGCCTTAGGCTGTCAACTGGCTGGGGCACAAGTTTATTTCTGAAACATCGATTGCACTTTCTACACTTTGGCTTATAGAATCTATATATTATTTCGATTAGAATACGTGTACCTTATAATTAAAACCATTATCATCAGACAATACAATCGAATGACATTCAAATTGAATTATTCAACTTAATATGCATTACTTCGCCTTAAAAATACTGCTGATAAGATGATAATTAAGTTGCGATTTAAAAAAAATTCTGAGGAAAACAGATATCTTTCAAATTGTATTATATTATTTCCATATTGTTGTAGCGATCAAGTTACTTGCTCTTTCTGAGTCAACATTCTTCTATTGTATAAATAATTACAGACCATACTGCGATTATTTCTATACTTGTGTAATTGGATAGGAACAAAGCTTGACTGTACTCGGCTTACTCAGAATTCAGCCTATAAATATAATTAGGTATTTATAATTCTGTAATAATGCTGAAATCGATAAATCTCTTTCTGCGACTTATCGGGCAAGTTTTGTGAATTAATTAAACATCGAATTTGAAAGACGAACATTATGCACAAACCTTTATTCAATCTAGCCGGAAGTAGGTGAGTCAGAAACGCAATGCATAGTTTTTGATTTTTATTTAGTTGCTTTTGCAGTAATCGATTGACAGTTGAAGGCCAACAACGACCTACATACGCAGTCTCTTTGTACTGTATAAAAATATATGTCTCGATATATATATATATATATATATATATATATTGCTATTATGCATATGCACATGTGGCAATATTGCTTCCTTTGTTTTTTCTCATTTTTGCATCTCTCGATACGCTGCGTGCTTGAGTGCTTGTTGTTGAAACCAAAGCTCTCTTGCCACGCTCAACTGCTTCGATTCGATTCGACGACGCTCTGATATACCATTAATCCAGCCTATTTATAGTCATTTCTTGTTCTTGTCGCTTTTTATTGAGTCGGACTCTATCCCTGTGTGGCCAAGAACCATAAAATTGGCTAAAATAGTTGGAAACGTTATAGGCACAACTGGCTTCGCAGGCCATAAACAGTTTTGTATTGTCTATTTTTGTCAGCACCAATTGAAGCTTGGAAAATTCTTTGTTTGATCTTGAACAATATTGATTAAATTGTTACACACACTTGTAGAAAAGTCGTGCTGATTTTAGCACATCGCCACACTATGATTTTCAGATAGATTTTTTTTTGTTATATTTTATGTGCATTTCTATAGAAAAAATAGGTTTTCTAATTATTAAGAGAGATAGATATAGAGAAATAGCCCAAGGGCTAATAAATTAAATGGAATAAAATATAGTATAATATTATATTTATTCGATATTCGCGCTCGACTTGAGAACATTTCACTTATTCTGAATTTGAGTAGCAAATTCATAATTTACACCTGCCAAGACCTGTTAGACATTCTAATTGTATCTGCTTAAAGTCTACATTATCATTTATGTGTTGTTTCGTTAAACATTGCTAGTAGATTAAGCACTTGTTGCCGCTGTTCATTGGTGAGCCGAGGGCACAGTTGAATTCCCTTCCAAATTCGTCCGAGTTGCTCAGCGGTCCGTTGACATCCCAGCGCTGTGGCGTGTGTTGCATCAGTGGCAATGCCTCCGAGGCCGGCTCCTCATCGCGCCTCGCCCAACATCGGGTCTGAGCAAAATAAATGAAGAACAACTGTGTATTGCTAAAATTCAGGCCGGGCAACGTTTCACGCAAAAGCAGCGCCTTCGACTTGTGATCCATCAGGGTCAGCCAATTCAAGTAGGCATTGAAGGCGACATTTAGAGCACTGCCATCGGCAATAATCTCTCGCAGACGCGTCGCATTGCGAAACTCGTCCGGGTCATTCGACAAGTAATTACTGTACTGGGCACGTTGGCATTCGCTGACATTCCGATAGCCAGACATTGTTATCTCATTCCACGGTGTCGTCGCCTGTGCATCTCGATTCCAGCCCTCGTCATCGAAGCCCTGCAACAGGGCACTGGCCAATCGTTGGCCCAACAACGCATATCGCATCGCTCGCGGATAGGTGTAGCTGTAGTAGGGTGTCTGCATCAGACCCCAACCAACAAGCACAGCATGTTGACGTTGCACGAGAGATGCTCTCACCTCAAATGCATTCACTGCTTCCGATCCGGTTGCCGTGCGTCCAAAATCATTGCCACGCAAACTATTCAATTGCTCGCGTGCATTGAAACGCAACGCTGTCTCCAGCCGCTGCCAGTAGCCGTCGTTTTTGAGGAATTGCAATGCTGCGAGGCTGACATCCTGGTAGTCGGGCCATTGGATGTGATATTGGGAGAGGCGTGTTCGCGCCGTTCGTCGATCGGTCTCGTCCAGCCAGTCGACGTGAAGTTGCTGCTCGAACGCTTTGACCACATCGGTGAATACCTGTTCCATGTCCTGTTGGGCATCGTCACGATGCACATGCCGCTGATACATGTCGCCCAGCACCTGGGGAAAGAGACGCTGCAACACTTGGACGCACTGACGCGGACGACGGATCGCTTGCTCCACCACCGGTGGCTGATCGAGTTCGAGCAGTGCTCGATACAGTATATAACCCGAAATGGTCACTTGATTGTTCGCCTTTGCTGTGCGCACCAAATGCTGCAGATAGCTCTGGGAGCGCAGATAGACATAATCACTATACGTATCCTCCAGAATGCTCTCCACGTACAGCTTAAAGTCCAATGAATTGCCCAGTTTGCTGGTCAGCTCGATGAGCGTCATACGGGGATAGAGTGAACTACCAGTTGCTGCTCCGCCATTCTGTTGTCGCAATCGATCCTGTCCAATGCGCGATCGTCCCACGGGCAACATTTCCTGCTGGAAACTGTCAATAGCCGGCGGCACAAGAATTATTTCCTGCTCCCGCATCCTCTTGCACAGCTCGAACTCGAAGCGAACAATGTCGCCGGCAAAGCGAGCCGCCTCGCCGCTCTCCATGGCGAACCAGTTGCGCATGTTGTCCGCCACCTGTTCCTGGATCTCCTCATAGATCTCGTCACGCACGTTCGATTGTCGTGTGATCCGAGCGTTACAGTGCTCTGCCGGTATAATGGTTAACTGGGGCTCACCCAGATACACACTGTTGCCGCGCAACTGTTGCAAATTGAGATCCACATCGAGGCCAATCAATATATCCAGGCCATAGTTGCGGCGCAGCGACGCCAACACCTGCAACCAATGATTGTTGGGCTTCCAATGCGAATTCGGAATATTCCTCAGGCCGCCATGGTCTCGCAGTATTTTCATCAGAAATTGGCGACGTTCGGCTGCGTTTGCCACGATGGCAATGCAAGCGTCGTAGAAGGTGCGCACTTTGCGCACACTTGCCGCACTGGTCGCACTATACTCGTTGGGGTGATTTTGAGGTGGCAGCGGCAGCGTCAATAGCTCCTGCAACTGCTCCTCAATGCCCAGCTCCACCAGACGCTGGGCCGTTATCAGCTGGCCCTCGCGCAACTGTCGATTGTGATAGCGGCCCCAATTGCCGCACGCATACTCGTAGAAATCCACACAAGGATCGACACTCAGATTCATATACTTGTTAATATCTCTGGCCATCGTTTGGCGTGTTCTCCGGTCCTTGTCACTCTCAAGCGGATGGCGGTTGTCGTCGCGGCTGTTGTGAAAGTGACCGCCTTGTGGCATACGATTCACGCTGTTGTAGCGCGCAATCGCCACATTTTGCATAAGCAGCCAGACTTGCCACAATATCAACACAAAAATTCGTGTAGTTCTCATCACAGCGCTAAAAATTCGACTGAGCTTCGTTCGAGCTAACATTCTTGATAAGCGATTTGTGCTTTTTTTTTCGCTCCTGAACTTGGACGAATTGGGTCAAGTGTTCGCTCAATGCCCGTAATCCAATCCGTCCATGCACACAGTGGGTTATCGCCTGCTCTCTCCCGCGTCTGGAGAGAAGTAAACAAAATCGACCTCGCCACTCTTCAATTGTCTGCTTCTTTTTATATTGAGATTGCCTTGTTTTTAGCGGGTATTTCAATTTTATTGTCAAGTTTGCAACGCCTTTATGTATATTATAATATAATATATATTCTTGATCAGTATAGTCTTTTATGCGCTTAGGTGCAATCTTGATAAAGACTCATCGGATCGATCCTATTTATTTTATATGTATATAGCTGCCATTCGATCGAAACTTGCTCTACTTTGCGAATGTCGATATATATCGCATTCCGACAATTTGCAATGCTTCTGTGCAATATTTAATATACCTATTACTTATCAATTGGACAAATTTTATCAAGATAAAATTGCGATAAGAAATACTGAAATTATAGTCGACAATGTCTTCTCATATTGATATCATTACTCTCAGCAGAAGTAAGAATTTTCTGTATGTTTCCATTTGCTCACTCAGTTCAAACCCTTACTTCAGTCTGCTATTTCTGTCAAACGAAAGTTCTTTTGAAAAATATTCGTGTAAAACGAAAATTGTTGGTTCTACAAATTATTTATTATTAAGACTGCTTGGCTTTTTTTAAGGCCAATAAACAGGAAATCATTATTAATTAGTATTAATATTATTTGCCAAATGTAGAGTTGGACTTTTCGGCTTTTACCCCACAAAAATTATGATCAATCAATCAAAGTGGATTTCTTATATTATTTTATTATAATATTGTTGTTAGAATCATAGGATTTGTATACTGCCCACTTAGTAAATGGAACACTTGACTGCCGGATTCATGGCTGAACCGGCTGGGCAGCGGAATTCGCGAGCAAAATCAAACATATTGCTTAACGGTCCATTCACCCGCAATCTTGTCCAGTTGTGCCGCTGGCGCAGACTATACGTGAGATTGAGTAGATCATCATGTCTCCCACCGGTCCGCCGCTCTCTCCGCTCCCTGGGCTGACAGTGCTGCTGGGCATAGGCCACAAAGAACAGCGCCGTATTCGAATAGTTGAGGCCGGGCAGTGTTTCCTTTGTGAGCCGCATAAAATCATTGTTTGGCGCCTGATAATTCAGCCACGTGAGATACGCATTGAATGCCACATTTAAGCCGGCACTGTGCCGGATGAGCATCTCTGTGGCACTCTGATTGTGTTGCAAATAGTTATCGACGTGGCTACTAAAGCATTCACTGCGATTGCGATATCGTAAAGCTGTCAACGGTTCCCAAGTGTCACGCTCGAGGAAACCCACCGACCAATGCAACTCATCGAATGCCGTTGCCAACTGCTCGGCCAGTTGAGTGCCCAATGTGGCATACATCACGGCCTGGCCGTAACGTGCATCGTAATCGGGTGGCTGCAGCAACGCGCACGACACATCGATACGCCGTTGCACCGGACGATATTGTAGGCGTGTCTCATACGCCTCGACTGCATCCGCTGGTGCTGGATAATTCTCGCCCAAACGTTGCCACTGCTGTTGTTGCACCTCAGCCAAAATCTCTCGCAAATTCTGCCAGTAATTGTTGCGTTCCAATTGCACTTTCAACGGTTGCGGTTTGTCGTAATTCGCCAGACTGATTTCCAGCTGGCTGAGTTTGGCCTGAGCAGTACGTCGACTTGCATCTTCCAGCCAATCGGCGCTCAGACTGCGATGCAGTGCATCCTTTAACTGGGCAAAGAGTTGCATGAGCTGCTCACGCGATTCCTCACTGGCAAACTGACCTGCAAACAGTTCCCCCAATGCCGCTGGCAAAAGACTCTTCACCCTGCCCAGGCAATAGGATGAACGACGTGTTGTCGATTTATTGTCATCCAGCGGAAAGGTGAGTTCAGCTACGGCTCGATACATCACATAGTTGGCTATCTGGCTGGCATTGTGGGCCTGCAGGGTGCGCTGCAACTGACGATAGTAGTCCGGCGCAGTCATATACACCGGCGAGTACACAGACTGACCCAGGCTGCTGCTCACATAACCCTCCAGATCCAAACCGTAAATCTGTCCCAACTCGTTTAGATTCTTGCGCGTATAATTCGCATTGTAGAGCCGATCATCCGAATTCCATGGCACCCAGTCGTGCATGCCACCGCATAGCTCATGCTCGAAACTAATTATGGTTGTGGCAAGACCCGTAGACTCCACATTGCCCATCGCCAGCCAGATTCTTAGCTGTGTCGCCACCCGTTCTTCGACGGCGCGGAATGCGGAATCATTGCGTTGCAGACTGTGATTGCTGCACAGCTCGTTGGGCAGCAGAGTGCTCGGTTCGGTCAGATAGATGCTGTTCTCCTGCACACTGGCATAGTTATAGCTAATCCGCAATCCAATCAGAATGTCCATGGCATAATTGCGTCGCAATGCGCCCGTTATTCGCGGCCATTCATAGTCCTGGCGATAGACACGCCAATTGGAGCCAGGTACGGCCGGAAAGCCGCCATTCTGTTGAATGAACTCGCTGAGAAACAGTTGCTGTTGTTGGCTCTTTTGGCTGCTCTGAGCCGGTGCAGCCACACAGGACTGATAGAAATCCTTGGCCTGTCGCGCCAACGCACTATCCTTGCGTTGTGCCGCCTCCTTCAGGAGTCGCTGCAAATCGGCATCTATGCGTTGTACCCGCTTTGATTGTGGCGTCTCCTCCGTGTCCCAATTGCCGCAGGCAAACTCATAGAAATCATTACAGGGATCTGCATCCACATTCATTTGGCGTCGCATCGCTTGCGACTTACTCTGACGCACTGTGTCCGCCGTTTGAAAGACACGCTGAAATTGATCCTCGTTGCTCAGCGCACAGCTGATGATGCCTGCCAGCAGCAGCAACAGGATCAGTGTCCCAATCTTGAATCCGGCTAACATGCTGCTACATCTTTGTGTAAATCTCTGTCAACAACTGTCCACGAATGTTGTACATCTCCAAGCCCGAACTTAAAGTGTTGCTGATAAGTCTGATTATGAGTTCAAGGCGGGTTATCGCCAAAAGAGGGAGCAAGAGAGCGAGAGAGCCAGAGAGAGGGAGAGAGACCCAGAGAGAGGGAGAGAGAGCCAGAGAGAGAGAATGAGAGAGACAGAGCGTAAGTCAGCGAGAAATGTAGATTATTTTTTTTGGTTTAATTTACAACTGACACCGGAAGTTCTGTTGGGGTTTGTCTTGCAGATGGGAATAGGAGAAATGATTATATTAAAAACGGACTTGTGCAAAGTTTTACTAGACAGCGTATAAAAGCGGGGTTAGTATTTTTTTTTGGTTTAATTTACAACTGATTAACAGAGGAAGTTCTTTTGGGGCTCATCTTACAGGAGAAGAATTTAATTTTTTTTAATTTACAACTGACTCGCGGGGCAAGTTCTTTTGGGGTTCGTCTTGGCAAAAAAACAGACATGTGCAAAGCTTTATTATACTTGTTGTTTGAATATAAGTATATATATATATAAATATATATAAAGATAATGTATGTCGTAATTGTTAATAAAGTGCACACTTGAAGCGAGCGTTGAGCTTGTCGCTGCGGGAGCAGCTGAACGCGTTCACAAAATGCTCCGAATTGGAGAGTGCCGTATTTACGCGTATCTGTTCCGGCAGCTCCTCAAACA
This sequence comes from Drosophila glabriapex, assembly GCA_035042305.1. Classification (NCBI taxonomy): domain Eukaryota; kingdom Metazoa; phylum Arthropoda; class Insecta; order Diptera; family Drosophilidae; genus Drosophila; species Drosophila glabriapex. The sequence goes on from JAWNLN010000018.1 coordinate 6,795,731, forward strand.
TCTCCACAGATTCTGGATAATCGGAACAATACAACTGCGCATAGGCCATGTAGAAAAGTTGATTGTGCGTATTGTCGAGTAATGGCAATTGTTCTCGCTGATATAGAGTCGAGGTCTCATCAGTGTTCTTCAGCCATTCGACATAGGCACGATATGCGATATCGAGCGCACCATTATCGGCGACAATGCGGCTAATTAGTCCTTTATCGTGCACCGGTTTGCCGTGGAAATCCACAAAAATCGCATACTGCTCCTGGAAGCATTGGGAGCGACGCGAATACGAACCCTCCGAGATGGGATCCCACCAATTGTTGCGGTAACCGTGTCGATCATAGTGTCTGCCCACATCATCGAATCCATGCAGCATTTGGCGAGCGAGCAGAACTCCGAGGGTGCCATACTTGATCGCATTCGGATATGCGGGATCCCAGAAGAAACGGGCCTGCAGAAAAGTAATCGGGATTTGCATCTTGTTGTTGGTCAGCTCATAGTGCGGCACCTTGTACACCTGATCCATTAGTTGGGGTTCCTCGACCAGTTTTGCCAGTTGGCGCTGTGTGCGCCACTGCAGCACATTAACCAAATTTGGATAGAATTGATCCGGATGCAAACGCAATCCATGCGTCTGCCGGATTAGCTGTGTCTCGTCATGATTACGGAATTGCAGCTCAATTGCGTCCAGTTTGGCGATGGCCCGTTGTCTCGTCTCCAGTGTCATCCAATGGAGATCTGTGGATGCCTGCAGTTGCTCGCGAAAGACACGCTTAATGTCCGACCATGTCGACTGCAAATCGTTGATCATCTGCATATTGTTGTAGTTGCGATGGAACAGACTCTCCAGTTGCTGGGGGAAATGCTCACGTACCATCTGCACACACCAGATGCCCGGCTGGACACTTTGGGGGACACGTGCCTGATCCAGGGTGTCCAGTGTACGCCAAATTGTATAGTTGGCCAATTGCATTTTGGGCGTTAGACGTATTACGTCCACCAAATTCGATAGATAATCCTCGGGCGTCTCATACAGATCCACATACATCGTATCGTTGAAAATCATTTGCAGATAGCGACTCACATCCACATAACTGCCATATGCGGCCTTCATCTCGGCCGCTGTACGTTGTCGTGTCGTCTGTTCCAGCGTCAATGCGGCATTGTGTGGCAACCCCTTGGCCAGTTGCTGTTCAAGGTCCAACACCTGATCGGAGACCTCTTCGTACCAACGTTGCGATTGCTCCGGAAAATAACGTTGCAGTTTCTCGGCAATTGAGCGCTGATATCTCAGGCGTGTCAGGTGGTAACTTGCATCCAAATATTGACGACGATGTCCCAGCGGTAGTTGTGGTGCACCGATCTTCAGACGGTGCATATGCTCCTCCTTGTAATCGAGAATCACATCCAAACCAATGATTATATCGATGCCCAAGCGTCGCTTGATCGTCGCGATAACCTGCAGCCAATCGTATTCGTAGTAATACCACGAAGGTACCCGTATCTCGGGCCAACCACCTCGAAAATCGGTCACCTGCAACAGCGTTCTCAGTGCGGATTGTGTGTCATTTGCCTGATTGTAGCACGAGGTGAAGAAACTTTTCAATAAACGATCCGCACTGCTATCGCCGCCGGGTCTGGCTGTCTTTAACATATCGGCACTTTTGCGCACAAACAGCTCCTGCAACTCCTCCAGATAGTTGGTCTTTTTATTTTTGATACGTGCCGGATGCAAACGTGGCCAATTGCCACACACATAATTGTAGAAATTATCGCACGGCTTTTGCTCGTCCTCGCTGAGATAGGCCTTAATGTGGGCGGCCTTGGCCAGGCGCAGGATATCCGTTGTATAGTTGATGGCAAGCGGTTGTGTCGCGCCAAGTGATAAAAGCGCACATCCTGCCAACAACAGACACATCCACAATTCCATTGCAAATAGATATATTTCTAATTTTATGTTTTATTTTTTTTTGGCTGCTCTTTAGTGTGATATGTTCCGTTTAGTTGTCGTCGCAAAACTAAACTCAAGTTGAGCGTTACGTCGATTTTTGACTTGGGCGGAGGCTTATCGTCAGTCGGACCAGCCAGCCAGCCAGCCAGCCAGCCAGGCATTCAGCTTGCCTCTTGATTAATTAATTAGCTTTATTAATCGTTATACCAGCAAAATGTTGTACTCTTCTCCATCCGAGTGACCCAATTGCTATTTGCTATTATACTCACATGAACATGCCCAATCTCTCAAAGCATCTCAATGTTTTTTGCTCTCGCGCACTTGACCCACAAGGTAGCACGAGTTTTTTATTTTCCATTTTTTTTTTATATTCTAATTCTAGTTCTAATTCGCTCTCGGTTCTCATGTGTACTAATGAGCTTGTTTACTACTTTCTCAGTGGCCAAGGTTGGGCATAGTATTAAGAGTATCTTATACATGCATAGATAGATTGTAATTAAAATTAGTAATCTTTTCCTCACTTAAGCCTATTTGAATATGAATAATGAATGAGATTCCCTTTTATTTGCTTCCTCTATATATATCTTTGCAGGCAAAGGCATTCTTCTGCTACACTTTTAAATTACTGGCAACCATTCATTCATTTAAGCAGACTATGATCTGTTTTTTTGTTGTGCCCAATTTGCCGCGGAAAGTGTTTGTCTAGAAAATTGCGGGACGAGCATTGAGCAAGGGTTAAATTCCCCCTGACGATTACCCCGAAAGAGATCCAATCCGTATCCAACACTAAAAGGAAACTTTACAAAACGGTAAGCAACTAAATTCACTATTTTATTGTATTTGTACAAATATGTTGATTGGTCTTGGCCATTTTACACTATGCATCATTCAACGAACTGTAGATGCACTTTGAATTTTGGCAATATACACTTATTATATAATCATACTCAGTCAGATGTCTGCTTCTTTATTATTATTATTATTAAACTTGCTGTCGAAATGTTAGCCAACAATTATTTTAAGTGTTTTGCCCTCGAGTCGCGTGTCCAGCACGAGTGGTTCTATGCTAAAATTGTATGTGACATGATAGCCACTATCATCGGCCGTATAGTAGGCCGTCTCCTGGTAGATAGTGTTACCCGAACTCGGATTATCATTGCCGGATTGCAGGATTACGTGTGAGGTGCGTTTACCCGTAATCACCAATTCGGGTTCGCTTCTTGTATTGTTGTTCGCTGATGATGTTTTGAGCATTCCGGTTTCGTTGCGTTCGCCTGTTGCCTCGCGAATACTTCAATTATCAATAGGTCACTGTTATTATTGTTATTGCAGAGTTGTTACTTACTGGAATTCATAGAGGACCTTGGTGGCGGCATGATTGTGCTCAATACAAGCAATACAAATCACAAGTAGAAAGTACAGCAACTGTACAGATATCTGCTGCATTTCACAATGTAACATTTTACAAATATTCGTACTTATCCACCACTACTCACTGTCTTCTTCTGCCCACTGATCATTCCAGTTCAAGTTGTCAAGTTGCACTGAGTGCATAGAATTTCTATCTATCTCTGATATATACAATGCGATATTTACTACAATAATTCTCAGATATTTTGCACTCGCAGCTAGTCGGACCGGTTGCAATTGAGAAGTTCCGAATCACAACAATTCTATCCGTTAGTTTGTATTGAATGAATGGCTAGGCAAAAAACCAGTTATATTCACAAAACAGTATTGAGCTGGTATTGAGCTCGATTCATAATTGCATTGCATTGACCGGCAACGATGATTGACAGTAATTGCGAATTTTTATTACTATACATGTGGCCACGTCTACACAGAACTCGTGGGGAAAATCACTGATACTTTTCGAAAACATTTCACAATTCGATTAAAAAACTAAACAGAACAAATAACTATATTAACGCCAATTAGAACTTGCTATTGTTCTTCAAAGAAAAATCCCATCGTTTTGTCTGGGAATGCACCCGATTATTTTTGGGTGATTGCTGCTATTAATTTTGATTGCATTTCAAATTGACATTAGCCCAGAATTCTCAGTAGTTTTAATAGCTTGGCACTCAAACTTAGTTTAGATCCAATTGATTGATGTTTTGATTTAGCCGCATTCACAGTTTGATTATGATTATGTTTAGGTGTTGTGACTTCAGATGAACTCGAACTCGTATTCGGAAATATTGTTGTTGTAGATTGCTCAACTGAAGCTATCTTTTGAACTTCCATACCGGTCAGCGTCGAGTTCCATTGCCTCATATCTTGGGGCTGTTGTGTCCCTAGGGATATCCAACTCAACAGAATAGTGATGACAATCTTTAGAGGTAAATATTGTTATTATTGCCTGTTCAACAATTGAGAACAAGACCTTTGGATACTTACAGCGTGTTGCATTTTGCTTGGAGTACTGTTTACTTAGCCGACAACCCAGCTAGTTTTATACTAACCGCTTGCTTAATTAGCCATTCAATAAATTACCCATTGCACTCTAAACTGGATCTATGAATTGACAGCAGGCGTTGGAAAAGATCCCTCTCGGATTGTGTTGGCGTAGCAGTGCAATTTTCTATTTTCTATTCTTAATGTGGAAAAGATTTTATTGAATGAGTAAATAGTTTGGATTGTAAAAATCATCTAAAAAAAATACAAATCAACAGGTCAAACAAAAAGTAAGAATGCTGTAGTCAAGCGAGCTCAACTGCAATATACCCTGAACCCAGTTGTTAAATATAATTTACTTTTATTATAAAGCGTTCCACATTCAATTATAGACCTGCATATATATGCATACATCTAATGCTTACTTCTGCTGATGGTAATGAGATCAATACGAGAATATATTTTCGACTATAACTTGGGTGTTTGTTATCCGATCCGATTGTCCGAACATTGTCTAGTTGATCAATAATATGTTAATGTATGTTACATATCAATTCGAAGGCCCTGCTTTTAATTTATTGCTATTGGAAATTAATTAAATTAAAGTCCCTAGATCTTATAGTCTCTCAAGAGTTAGTATGTGTATAAAATTACCCAATATAAAATATTAAAAAAATCAAATTGTGTGGGGAATAGGGAGTTGAGGCATTGCATTATTTTGTATTTGATGCGGTGGTAGTACAAAAGTACAAGAGACCATATAAAAAAAAAAAAAAAAATCCCTGAAAATGAAAAATACACTAAGACTAAAAAAAAACTTAGTTTTTGTTTGTCATATATCGAATAAATTCGACATGATGTATATTGCAGATAGATTCAGCTTAAATATAGATACATAAATAAAATTTGGATTATCTTATTACTAAAGCAGAAGTATTTAAAACGCAAGTTTAGCGTGTGAGTATTCTTAATAGTTTGGCGCTTAATCTTGTTCCGATTTCAAGTGGTCGAGGATCATTGCCAATTGTTGTGGCTTCAATGCTTGAATTTAGCGGCTTTGATGTTGGTATTATCTTGGTCAAAATTGTTGTGTAGTTCAACGTTGATGTTAAATTCGCTTTGGTTGAATTTGTTGCAATTGCATTGTTTACCGTCATAGCTTCATCATACTTTTCATATTGTAAAATCGGTGTAGATTTATTTATCCAAAGTTTATCGAATGCAGTTGCAGTTGTATTTGACTTTACCAACGAGTTTCGCATTTGCTCGAGAGGCTGTATCCCTTGGGACCACCAACTCAAGAGAAAAGTGAGGAGAATCTGAAGTGGTAGAAAATCTATTAGAACCACCTGCTCAACTGAAATTGAAAACTTATCTCGTTACTTACAACTGGTTGCATTTCGCTTGGCGGTGTACTGAAAACTTATCTGAGAGCGCAGCTAGTTTTATACTAGCCATTTGCCTAGTTAGCAATGCATAAAATTACCCATGGGAGTGCAAACGAGTGAGTACTCGTTACCAGTTCATTAATTGGGCGTAGTTGTGTTTGGAAAAAGTTCATAGCTGATTTACTTAAGATAAGCACGACACATTTGTAGGGATGATTTCATATAATGATTCAATAATAATGCCTTTGAAAATTAACCCAATTAAATCAATTTGGCATTTGATCGTACGTCTATATATAATCTATTTATCTCTGCCTTTATTTGCATATCTTTCCAAAAAAAACAAAAAGAAAAATCACTTTTTAAAAATACTTTTTGAATATTTAACAACAGGCAGGTGATTACATGAGATCTTACTTGCTAATGTGATTAATAAAACATATTTAATTAGTTTCTTTTTAGTGATTTATTTTATTGCTCAGCTTGTTTGCTTTGCAAATAACTATGATATTTAAATGTTAAAGTTTTTGGCACATTCTTAATTTGGTATTACAGCGTTTTGGTTATTTTCATACTTATTGCTAATCTTGAAATTAAATACTAGCTTTGTTTTTGTATCCTTTAAGCATTAGGCGAGAATTTTAAGTAGTTTTCCAGATAGATGATTCACTGTCTCCACTTGGTATTGCTTAATGCCAGACACGGTTTTCTTGTGTTGAGATGCATACAGGTATTCAGTAGTATTTACCGTTATCAGTTGTTTCTCCAGCTTTGTGTAGAATTCCCAACAGCGATTCAGAGTTGAGTTTTCGTCTCCTTACTTGAAGGTAGTCCTAAAGGTTCTCCTTTAGTTTAGTAGTTAAAATCAATAAAAAAAACTGCGATTTTATTTATCGCTTTAGGTAGCTTTAAGTTTGTTCACTGATAAATCCCTCTTGATGTTTTCACTTTTAGTTTGCAATTGATTCTAAGCATTATACGAAGCGCAAGCTATGGCTTTTATAGTTTGGCGACGTCTCTGGTGCATTTCACATGGCACACGACGGCTCGTTGCCATTAATAATTGGAATGGAAATTGGCACTCGTCAGAGAGGCATTGCACTTGCTCGGAATTTTCCCAGCGTACGTCTAGCGGTTAAAAAAAAAATCACCGAACCAAACCAATTGACGACATAGGATTGATACTATTTTAAGCATAGCTTAGTCATACAAGATCTTATTTTATCAATTCACTGAAAAATGTACAATCGATCGTAAAGATTGAAATGAATTGTTACCAGCTGAACAGCGATTATTTAATCAATATTTGCAACTGTAGTGGGCAGAGTATCTATTAGTTGTCTTAAATATAGTTTATGTATTACAAGTGAATTTTTGCCCGAGTTCTAGTTAAAAACCTACATCTTTGTATGACGTCTTATGGTATGATACATTCAAGTTCTCCATAATCAATTTGTGTGTGTGTGTGTGTGTCATCGAAGAATTTACCATCTTAACTACACTTATTTTCAAAATATTTCACATATATTTGTTTTTCGTATATTATTATTACATTTACAAATTGATAAAATTGCTAAAAAAAAAAATATAAAATTAATTACAAAATTTGTAAAAAAAAGTGCTCTTGAAAATATGCGCATGTGAAACACTTTGTTTGAAAATATTTTTGGAGAGGGGATATATATATATATTTGCAGAACTATTTTTTTTTTTTTGTTAACGTATGCCAATTTTAGTTGTAATATATTTTATCAGTTTTATGCTTAGTTTTTAATGTCGTCAAATGATGAAAGCAAATTAGACATTAAAATATTTTTAATTTTGTTGTCGTTTGTGTTATGCGAAAGAAACTCACGTGTATCCCCTCTTCAAAATTATTTATTTTCAGACAAATATAGAAAAGTGTTTTGCGCATCTTCTAACCAATCTCAGTAGACAAATATCGAGCCAAGGCTCCCAAAAAAAAAGTAAAGAACAAAAAACAAAGCAAAAACAAAAGCAATAATTTCCGATAACGAACCGAACACACATCCACCACATCCAAAAAATAAATATATATATATATATATATATATATATATATGAATGATATAGAGTAATCGCATAAGTGTGCTGTGCGCCTAACAATCGACTACCTAACCAAAAAGCATCCACAGTGTGGGCTTTTCTGTACCGCTGTGCCGCGGCAGCGCCCGTAGCCACCAACATGGGCGCAAATGTCTCCCAACTGGAGCGGGAGATCGGCTCAGAAATGTTTCCGCCCAACGAGCATTACTTTGGGCTTGTCAATTTTGGGAATACCTGCTATAGCAACTCGGTGCTGCAGGCCCTCTATTTCTGTAAGCCCTTTCGCGAGAAGGTCCTCGAATACAAGGCGAAAAATAAGCGGCCCAAAGAGACATTGCTTTCGTGCCTGGCGGATCTCTTCTATAGCATTGCGACGCAAAAGAAGAAAGTTGGCTCGATTGCGCCCAAGAAGTTCATAACGCGTTTGCGCAAAGAAAAGGAGGAGTTCGACAACTATATGCAACAGGATGCGCACGAATTTCTCAATTTCCTGATCAATCACATCAACGAAATCATTCTGGCCGAACGCAACAATACGGGTAATACGGGCAAGACGACTAATGGGAATACCGTTGGTGCCGCTCCTGCTGCTGCATCGATTGGTACCAGCACTACCGCAAAGTCATCGACCAACTCCAATTCAAACTCGAACTCGTCCAATTCAACAACGACCTCGACTTCGAATTCGACAACAACCAATGGCAATTGCACTAGTAATTCGACGGGTTCATTGAGTGGTGCTGCCACCACAAGTGTACTGGATGGTGGCCTTACGGCAACCACTACCCCGGTAGTGCAGGCAAATGGCGCCAATACGGAGCCAACGTGGGTGCATGAGATCTTTCAGGGTATACTGACATCGGAGACACGTTGCCTCAACTGTGAGACGGTCAGCAGCAAGGATGAGAACTTTTTCGATCTACAGGTGGACGTCGATCAAAATACATCGATAACGCACTGTTTGCGCTGTTTCAGTAATACCGAGACGCTCTGCTCGGACAACAAGTTCAAGTGCGACAACTGTTGCAGCTACCAGGAGGCACAGAAACGCATGCGTGTCAAGAAGCTACCAATGATACTGGCGCTGCACTTGAAGCGTTTCAAGTATATGGAACAATTCAATCGTCACATCAAGGTCTCACATCGTGTCGTCTTTCCGCTTGAGTTGCGGCTCTTTAACACCTCGGACGATGCCGTCAATCCGGATCGGCTATATGATCTAACGGCTGTCGTTATTCATTGCGGTTCGGGTCCGAATCGTGGCCATTACATAAGCATTGTGAAAAGTCACGGACTCTGGCTGCTGTTCGACGATGACATGGTCGATAAGATTGAGGCCTCAACCATTGAAGATTTCTATGGCCTCACCTCCGATATACACAAATCCTCGGAGACCGGTTACATTCTATTCTATCAATCGCGTGACTGCGCTGCATAAATAAAAACAGGCTTTGATTTGCCGAAAAAATTAATCATATTGGAAATATTTGGCTTTATTGCATTATAAGTTCTAAGTTGAAAGTCTTTGCTAACTTACACTATTCTCATTATATTTTTAAAACAAATGTTATACATTAAGCTAACATTTTTCAAATTATTATAATAAATCAGATAAATAAAATAGTGTGTGCTCACTGACTCTGGCTACTACAAGTAGGAAAACACTACCCAGAAGTGGGCGGTAAACTATGATAAATAATAGATATATATATATATATATATATATATATATATATATACAGATGGATACTATATAGACGCTTGCACTAGGTCAGTATTGCATTTAATTGATGGGGGGGGCTTGCCAACCGAGTCGAATAGCAAACGATGATGAAATATAATCTCTTGATTTTTCCCGCCAGCCAGCTTGGCTGTAGTCAATACCGCTAATAGTCAGATAATTTACGTGCTTTGCATTTCAATAGAAATTCTCCCATTTGCGGCGATAATAATATATCTATGCAGGTGTTGTTGTTGTCTACTGCTCGTAGCAGGTGGGCCAATCCATCCGTCCGTTGAACTTGACCAGTTGCTCAAGCCTGCATAAGTCTTTTTCCAAGCTTAGTCACAATTGTGGCTCGGCTCACGACTTGGTCACGCGACTGTTGAAGAGAATAACGCCAATTTATGCATTTATAAACCGACAGACGTTCAACTTAGCGATTTCTAATACCAGCTAATGCAGCCACATCAGATGGCCATATTATGCATTATCTTATCAGCAATAAATCATTGCATCAATACACGTTTATGCACAGTGCATAACTTGTATTGACTGTGCCTCTGTTTGCATATTTGAATGAGTAACTCTATGTCGTAAGCCTAGTTTTAAATAATTGTTGGACATGTGATTAGGGCACGTTTACTCAATGAACTTTGTCTTAAGATTCACATAGAATAACTGGCTTCGTGCATGTTGAATATTTTTTAGTGAGAAAAAATCTGATTCAGCTGCAAATGCCAATAAGCTTACTATTATTCCCTGAAGCCATTAAAAATTTGCAAAAAGTGAAGACTAATATGTACTGAAGAATAATATGTATTTAGTTTTTATCGGTATCAACAGTCGAGTCGATATAGATATGGATAGACTATAAGAGAATAGAGACTTCAAATTTGGAATATAATTTCTCATCTACATCGCAGATCAGGGCTTTCCAATTGATATTTAATATACTTTAAATATTATTGATCAACTGGACAAATCTCATGAAGATCGGACTAGAAACACATTCTCATTATTCTCAGCAAAAGAAAGCATATTCTGTATACATTAATATGCATGCTTACATTCAAGTGTATCAAGTTTTTTAACAAATGGGCTCTGGGACAATCCGCTGCGATGTGTTTTGGGGATTTACTGCCATTGTCACAAAATCTACAGTTTCTGCTACTGAATATATTTTAGCTAGTTTAACAAAAGTGGTCCTGTCAAGAGACCACTGAGATTATAGCTAGGGAGATTTGGCTTGTCTTCGCCCAGCCAAGACTGCTGCAGATGTCTTCTTTCATTTCCCAGTTGTGGCCGAATTGGGTGCTTCCCACCGACTAAGCTAATTGGCTATTTTCTTTGTCTTCGATATGGATTGGAGTTTTGCAGCTCGTCATGCTAAAAAGAATTCAATTTAATTGAATTGTTTATGTTTTCTTTTCGCTAAATCTTAATTAGCCATAAATGACAACAATATGCCGCCGCTCTTTTATTTTTCATAATTAATGTTGACTTTATTGCTGTTTTTAGCGCCTTCGGGTGCCTTTCATCTATTCATTAGAGTTTTGAGTGCCAGTCGTGGTGAAAACTAAGGATGGTGGCCAACAACCGGTTGAAAGTCGATTGAATAACTGGCGTTGTTGTTGCTATTCGTTTTTCACTCTGAAATTTGAAAATGTTGCCCAATTTATATACAAATTAGTTTACGACGCACACACAAGTATTTAAAAACGCGTATTTGTGAGTGTGTGTGTGTGTGTGTGTGTGTGTGTGTGCAGCTAAATGACAATCGATGTTGCAGTTGCGTACATTTGTTGCTGCGTCAAGCTTGTTTGTCGTCATGTCATGTTGCACTGACTGAGTCGTTTAGTTGCCTCGTCGTTGCATTGGTCCCCGCAGCGCCGCCGCATTGATTAGCTGCTTGAAGTGTGCATCTTGTATATGGATCGTGTAGACTATTCCGCATTTTATGGGCCCGGTTATTACGCACAGACTTTCACTCAGTTTGACGGCTGAGGAAAAACTTTACGCAATTTTCCCTGGATTGCATGGAATGATGGGATTTTTTTTTGTATCTGAAGCATTTGATGTATTTGGCTTGTCAATATGCCATATGCCTGCTAGTTGTTGATATATGACACATTTTCGTTGTGTGTGTGTGTGTGTGTGTGTGGAAAGTCTGCTGCGGCATGTCAAGACTAAGTTGCAACATGTGCCACAGTCTGTGCCCCTGACAGATAAATCATCATCTCTGACATGCACATGCACAAATCGGTGGTTAAGTATCAATATGTTGCAATTGAGGCGTGGCAGCTGTGGCCGACAAACTGCCAAGTATTGAATTTGGTTCGCATCGAATTTGTCAAGAATTCGAAACAAACAAATGTAAATTTCGTATCAATCAAACTGTTGAGTTTCTTCTGAGTCTCAACTCAATGCTGGAAGAATCGATCATCGTGTCTTTAATTAGCTTGTTACCACATGTGGCGCTCGCTGGTGGTGCAAATCACCCTTCTCCTGCCGCCGCCCCCCTTTTAGTTGGTGTCGTCATCCACCATCCGTGGGATTTATCGCTCTTGCGCTCTGACATAATTACGATCTGCTACAAAATTAAGTATGTCATTAAATATTTTTCGACGCACTTCAAATTTCAAATCCAACTATTTAAACTTGCTAAAAACAAACCGGTTTTTATAGCTGACGGTTCATTTTGGGTATGCTTTGATACGAGTTTTTGTTAAATTTTTAAATTTATAATATTAAATATTCATCTTAAAATTGTATTTCAAATTGTCAGTCATTAAAGTACGGCACTTTATTCAATATTCTTCGGTATTTAGTTTCTTTGCCAAGTTATATAAGTATTCTTTCGTGACTTTGATCCCTAAATTACTGTTGGCTGCCAAGTTACATCACGATATGACAAAGGTGACTATATAATTGAGGTATTCTATAAGAGAGCACCAATTGAAACAATTATTCGGGTGAGCTACGACTATGAGATACCCTGATCCCTACTGTTAAATATATTCGTGTTTTACTGCCAAATTTAAAAAGCTTTTCAGATTTACTTTCTTACTTCTGCAATAGTAATGCGATCAATATGAGAATATAGTTTCGACTATAACTTGGGTGTTTCTTATCCGATCTCGATGAAATGTGTACAGTTGATAAATAACTTTTGAATATATATAGTATATATACATTTGTGGCTTTTATTGCTATCCGAATTGATGAAATTAAATAAACTTGATCTGCGCGAAGTATTCGAGAATTTATATTCCAAATTAGAAGCCTAGGTTCGGCGATTCTCACTGGTATACAAAGGGAAATGGCTATATCGACTCTTCTGTTAATCCTGATCGAGAATATGTATACTTTATCTGGTCATAGATGCTTCCGTCTGCCTGCCAAAATCATTATACTCATTTCACGCATTTGTATTGGATTTGGAGTATAAAAATGTTGATGGAGTCACAGTCGTAGCCCTGGCGAAAGAGCAAAGTGCAATATTTAAAGACCCACCGCAAGCCAAGTGGGACTCAGAGCGATGCACAGTTTTGTCTTTTTTTTCGCCTTTGTTTTTTTTTCTTCCAACAAATAAACAATTTATTTTTGTGCGATACAATTAAAACTCTGGGCAAGTAGGAGGCCAACGAGCCGAGGGTGGTCGAACATAGTTCAAAAGTTCTTCGCTAATTTGCCTCTAGCTGGCTTGTTGTCGCCAATTCAGCAGAGCGTGGCACGGGCTGGGGAGCAGGAGGCGAAAATGGATTTGCCATAGATGACTTTGAAATGCACGCGATGAGTCATGCCACAGTAAGTGGCAAAAAAAAAGAAGAAGCAAAATTCGATTATGAGTAAGCCCGGCACCAAGTTGGTAAATTTATATAAATCGGCACGCCATGTTTGACATTTAAACATTTTCGAAATATGTCAAACAAATTCAGATTGCCATAATATTATAGCCATTATATCATTTATTACTGTTCTACTTGTGTGCCAGCTAACGAACGATTTCCATTTACTCGTCTTTTGTCTTTTGTCTTTTTGTACGGCACCTAAAAGAATGCTAGAATTATTTGTATTTGCTTCCACTCTCTCAGTTTTTTACTCGCTAGTTTTCCTGATTCTGCAATTATCGTCAGTGCGGGCATCTGTTTATTTTTTCTGTAGCTCGTACATAATACAATTTGAGATTTATGTGTATGACCTTACATATCCGCTCTCAGATCTTTTAAAAAACAACTACGAACAATAAAAACAAAAAAGTTAAATGAGAATTTGATGTAATCAACATTTTGGCTTGGTAAGTTCTGAGCAGTTATGACTGTGACTTATTTTCGATTCAATATAAAAGTTTTTTGTGCTTGTTCTCTCTCTTTGCTTATGCTATATCAAATATTATTTATCGCCCTAGTTGTTTCTATCAGCTGCTGACCAATGATTATTGGCGAAGAGTGTGTGGATTAAATTGATTATTTCTTGTGTATGTTTATAACCTGAACCCATTGAAAGTGGGTAAAATGGGTAGAATGGTTTTGTGCAAAGGCATATATATTCTTGATCAGAGCGAAGAGTCGAGTTATATGAACACGTGGATCTCAGAGTCTATAAGAGCTACAGACTTCATATTTGGTATATAAGTTCTCATATCATTTTATGGATGGCTGTCCACTTCTCGCAAAAATAGATACATATAAAAAGTATAGATTTCATCAAGCTTTAATTAGACACAGTAAAACTAGAATATATTTAACAGCTGGTTTCCAGGGTATATCGTAGTCGAGTAGTCACTCGACTACAGCATTCTTACTTGTTTGTTTCACACAAGAATTGTTGGGATTGAAGGCTGTGCGGGTAAAATTGTGAATTTTTTATTTCATGTGGTGTGCAGCGATAAATGTCTGTGGGGCATTGAGATAGGGATAGAGATACGTGTGAGATACTCAGTATTCGTAGTAAAAATACGCTTACTTGTTGCGCAGCGCTAATAAATGCTCAAATATTATTTCGTTAACGAATTGTGTTGTTAAGGAGCGAAGTAATAATTATTTTTGAAGGGTGTGCGGGGTGCGCTGCTGTGTTTATTTATGTATTTCCCAATGATAGATAGATAGATAGATAGATATATAGAATGTAATGTGTATTCAAGTATGCCATAATATTGTGTTGCCCTTATTGGATATCATTTAAATTTATGCGCATTTGTAATAGTTTTATTGGGTAATGTTGCCATCATTAATGAGCACTTGCAGCCGCTGCTTGTAGTGCTTTCCCTTCCCCTCCTTGCATCCGTTCCGCTTACAACACAGATGTTTTTATTATTGAGTCGAGGCACGCGCACATGCGCACTATCCAATCACGATCCACACGATGTGGATGGGTCTGTGTGTGTGTGTGTGTTGTGTGTTGTCCTTTTTTGAGTGTGGCAAAAGAGGGTTCGTTTCTATCTCGGCTGAGCGCTTCATTTGTTTTCATTGCCTCGAGTGCTCCACTTGAGCCGAGCAAATGGTTTATGGTCTGCCCCATTAGCCCAGGCATAAATCTAAATAACTGTATTTTATTATATAGATATTTACTTACATATTTATTTCGTGTGTATTCGCCCAATTTCCACTGTTGCAGAAATTTTTTTTCTCACTTGTTCCGCATTTGGTGGGGTTAATTCGTTGATGCACATTGTATAATCATTGGAACTCTTTCGGCTAACTTCGTGCGCTTCTCATTCGTGTCATTTGCACATGCACATTGACACACACACACACAAACACATTCAGAAATGCCGGGAGAGATGGCCACACAACGACAACATCGTTCGTTGGTCGCGTTGGTTGTCGCTCGTCGTTCAGTCGTTCATCGCTTTGTAGTCATTCGCTAACTTTGCCTGTTCTTGTTGTTGTTGTCGTCGGTCGACGCATCTCGCCGTTCCATTCCATTCGGTTCGTTTCGGTTCGGCTCAGCTCGGCTCGTTCGTATTTGTTTTTCTCTCAGTTAGTCAGTCTCCTTGGGCTTGTGCAACCGTGAAAATGTACGCCGCATCTCGTGTCTGTTGTGAAAGCAATTATTTTTCTTTTTTATAATCCATATATATATTTATATATATAACATATTAGCGCATATATGTATATCTTTAGATAACATTTCAAAAGATACGCTTTCGCAGATAATAGTTAAACGTAATTGAATGGAGTGGCGAGCATCATCTTCAGCAGAGAAAAGCGCGTTTAATTCCAAAGTGACGCATTAATACTACTACATACAACATACAACAAACACACATAACACACATATATATACATACATATGTCTCAGATAGATTTGTATATAACGGGGTGCATCAGTGAGTGTGTGTTTGTGTGTGATTAACAAAAGGGGCTTTCAACGTTATCTGTTTTTGCTATCGTCGCCGCCGGTTGACAAACTTAAATGATTTCTCGTACGGTATTTTTGTGCTACACACATACATAAATACATATATATACTTACACATACATACATACATACATACACACGCACTTAATGCGTTGGCCATATTAAAAAAAAAATAATATAAATCGCCTGAGTTTTCTGCAGCCTGGAAAAATGAGATCATCCATCCAACTAAGAAATGTATTCGCGAAAATGCATTCGAGCTTTTGTTGTTTTTTCTTTCTTCATTTCTCTTTGTGGCAATTGGATTAGTCTTTATCGATGGGGCATGTAGAATGCAAATGCAAAAAGAAAATCGACACATTGCCTGCCGCTGATTTGTTCCGCATTGCGAATGCTTGATTGCTTAATTGCAATCGGTTAGAAAATAGAATAGAATTTCAAGCAACAACACTAACAATACCAGAGACAAATACACCTATAGATACAGCTACAGATACACCTATAGATACAGCTACAGATACACCTATAAATACAGCTACAGCTACAGATACAGATAGTTTGATATGCATTTGTATGTTTTGCCATTTGGCAATCTAAACTCCTCTATAGAGGTAAAGCACAACCAGAGAGGGGATGGTTGGTGTGGCATGGGGGGTGTATTGCACATTTTGCTGCAACAATTGCAACAACGGCCACTGGCAACTGCAGCAATGTAGGCCAACAAGTGCGTTGAACTAAAATGCATCAGGCCAGAAACTTATATTCTACTCTCTATATCGACATGCCCTGAAGCTGGCTGCCAGCTGCCAGCATTTAGTAGCGGCAGCAATAAGTATCTACAACTTTTTGGCCAGCTGGAGAACAACACAAAAAAAAAAAAAATGCCAACACATAAAATGCTTTTCATTTTAATTTTTTTTTGGTCCATATGTGATTGAACCCTACACACACACACACACACATGTGTGTGTGTGTGCATTAAAGTTGTTTTTTTTTTTTTTTTTCTTAATTGCCAGCAGCAGCTAAATACCTTGAGGTAGCTGTACTTTTGTCTATTTCCAGAATGGGTGCCAAATGTGGCGGCAGTGGCAACATTGAATGCATGCGGCATGCCCGAGAACTCACTCTGGGCCTGGGCTGTGTGCCTGTTTATGATTATTTCTTCGTTTATCGATTGAGTGCAAGAGATGCTTCGCGTTGTTTTCCTTCTTCCTCTATTTATTTTTCTTTTATTTATTTTTTTTTGAACAGTCAACCAGTCAACTCCCCCTCGTCCCCCGTCAAGAGTTGTGGCACTTTGTCTGCCACTTGGCAAGCTGCCAGTTGGCTTAACCCCTCACCTACTCACACTTGTTCCTCGAGGCAGCCATTTTGTGCTTGTGTGTGTAGTTGCCTCCTTGTTGCAAGCTCTTTTTCTTGCGGTTGCGCTGCTACTGTTTACACTGACCAAAATCACGGAGTTCGTATTTGTACTTAAGTTTTGTTCAATTTGAAGTATAATCAGCCACTTGGTTTTTTGCTCAGTGTAGTCACATTGCTTTCCTTGCTGTTTAGCGAACTTTCTCTTTTCTGAATCCGAATTGTTCTTTTGCGAATTTGAGTGTGGTGGGTGAACGGCATTTTCGGGTGTCTCGAGCATTTTCCTTTGTGTTTTCGCAATTAACCACACTACCCACACCCCCTGCCCCACCCCCAAAAGTAAACTGGGCGTGTCTGTTGTGTCCAAGACGCTTTTCCGTTGCAGACAATGCGTTAATGCCTTGGAACTTTTCTTCGAATGTTACGCAAATTACACTAAACAACAAATAAATAATAAAAATTGATAAATAATTGATAGTGAATAAAACCTTAGCAAAATAACTTTAAAAGAGTAATTATTTCAAGAAATCTGGCTTTTGAATATATATGCTCAAAGGCCGACTCAAATAAAAATTATAAAATATTAAATAGAAGAAAATATTCATTTTATGAATTTAATTTTTTTTTTTTTGGCATATGAATTGTTTTTCAATTGTTTAAATAATTATTTGTTTAAACATGTTGCATAGTGTAATTTGCAGTCAGCCCACTATTTAATGCTTATTCTATGGTAATGCTAGATAAAAGATATTATATGTTTTCTAGCTCTTGCTTATGTCACTCATCAAAAATGTCAAAAAACACCTGGCTCAGTTTTTGTTTTGGTTGTTGGCACGTCTCGTCGGCGACGACATTGAGTATACATATCTATTTATTAATATATATTTAGAGAAATGCTTTCCTCTTTTGCTACTCTTTTCGATTGGGCTTGCTTGAATTTGGCATGGCAATTTATTGTTGTGAAATGTTTGCCATTTGGTCGCCTGACAGCTTTTAAATGCTGCTTAAATGAAGAAGGCGCAGGAACTGAACAACTTCAGTTGTTGTTGCTGGTGCTGTTGCTGTTGCGGTTGTAAATGCCACAAAACAAGGCGAAAACAAGTGCAGCACATAGTTCCACTTCCATTTCCATTTCCGTTTCGCAACTGCTTTTGGGGCCAACCACATTTGTGGTCCGAAATGTATGCAACAAAAGTAGGCTTGTTGCGCCCATCCCAAAAATGGATATGTTGTTCATGTCCCAGTTGCTACAATTTTGTGTGGCAAATGTTGTAAATTGCTGTAGTTGGGGAAGGGGAAGGGGGCGGTGCAACTCTGTGGGGCACCAGCATTATTTATTGCAGCAGTTTATTTTGGGTTGTTTAATTGCTGCGCGAAAAAAAATCGAAACTAAAAAGTTTCACAGAATACATTTTCCCTTTACGAAAAAGAAAGAAAAAAAAAACTTCAATGCAGCGTTTTTTTTTTTTTTTGTTCTTAAGACTGCTGCAGAAAACTCATAAATAACATTTATATGCAGTCAAACCGAACACAAAATATAAATAAATATTTGTATGTATGTGTGTATTTATAAAACTTTGTGACTGTACACAAAAACAACACACACTCACACACACACACACACACACACACACATGTGTCTTACAGAGAAACTTACGCATAAAGCAAAACAATATTTAAAAATAGAAAATAGTACGGCGAAGAAATCAAAATGAAAAGTGCAGCGTGTAAAGCATAGCAAACTAAAAAGCAAACCAAAGCAAAGCAAAACGATCGACAAAAATGTGGCACCAATCAATGGAGAGTTGAACCCTTAAAAACCAAAAAAAAAAAAAAAAAAACAAAAGAACAAAAATTAAGAGATCAAAGCTAAAAATAACAATTGCCAAAGGGCAAACCAAGAACTTGGCAAACAAGTGAAAAGATCAAGAAATACAGAGCTGAGACTGCGTTGGTCTTCAAACACACCAACTTAATCACGCACACATCGTGAACTTACCAAAAATAAAAACAGCGGCAACATTGTGTTGCATCAACAACATTTGTTGCAGCGCGCTTTGTGCCGCATTCAATGTTGTTGCTTTTACTAGCGTTCATCATGCGATTCGTAGACATTTCCAAAGTGCAACGGCGGCAACGTTGCACTGCCTGTGCCCAAGCTGGTGTTGAATGCCCACGCAACAACAACAACAACAACAACGGCAACAGCAACAGCAACAACACTGATGCCAACGGCAACACGAACTGCTGCTGGCAACATGTTGCCGACACAACTGGCCACGGCAGCAGCAACAGCAGCACCAGCAGCAGCGGCTGTGACAGCAACAGCTCCTCCAAGGAGAACTACTATGCGCCCCAAAGGGAGCAACAACAATACAACAACAACAACAACAGTAATAGCAGCAACAATGGTTTGACACCACAGCAACTACAACAAATACGCTACTATCAACACATGCAGCAACAACAATTGCAGCTGCTGCAACAGCAACTATTGCAGCGGCGTCGACTGCAGCAGCAGTTGCGAGAACAGGGCGTCTTGCTGCCACAAAAAACAACAACAGCTGCTACCATTACATGCAATCAACAGTATTTAATGCAGCAGCGCATGCAACAACAACAACAGCAACAACAGCAACAACAAAATGTTGCCAACAACAATGAAAATGACTTTTTCAACAACAACAACAACAACAACAACAACAAGAATAACAACGGCAACAAAAATATAAATATGAACAACAAATACAACTACAACAACCACAATTTTGTTGGCCTAAACGTTTTGGCTCAAGGTGCGCAGTTTTTCTTAGCTCTTTCTTAGTCTTTTAAGTCTTTAACTTTAATTAACTTGTTTTGTTTTTGGTTTTGAACTTGGCTTTAGGCTAAACACAAACTTGTTTGCTGTGACAATATTATTTCTTGTATACTTTCAAGCAACTTTCCTCAGCCTTACGTAACAATTGAACGCAATCGGAGTGGAATCTTTAACAACAAAAAAACACACTAAACAATAATATTAATCATATTTCTATACACCATTTAATGTTTGCCTCCAGCACATGTTGGCCGCAGTCAAGTTTTTGTGTCGAGAGACCTCCTCAAAAACGTTTGTTTACACAACCAGCTAATTATAAATATGTCTTTTAATAAATAGACCTGCAGTCTCGAGCATAATGCATATGGCAAGCGATTCACCCGATTCACTGCGTCATTCCTTACTTCATATCTTGGTGGTAACTGGCACAAAGCATGCAAACAAAACGCAACCAACAAAAAAAAGCTCCCAACACTTTAACCTTTACTAGCCATTTCCAGTCGCCGTATTCTGTGTTGCATGTGCAACGCGACGTTGCCTGTCCTGTCACAAATGAAAAGACAAAAAGTAGAAGAAAAAAAAAACAATCTTCGGCATACTCTTGCAGAGCAGAGTAAACTTTGTTATAAATGAAATAAAAACTTAATTATTCCCCTTAAAATGTATATTAAAATTGAACTGGCAGTCGCTGAACTGACGTGGCGTGCTTAACAATTAACAATTAAGTCCTATTTTAGCCTAAACTTTGTAAAAATACTTAAAATACTTAAAAATATTTATTCTCGATCAGCCAACTGAACAAACGAATTTCAGAGACTCGAAATTTTCAATATAAGACACATTCTCACATATGAAAATCGACCAAAGTATTGCAGACGATCAGCGCTATTTTATATGTATTATATGTAATCGGTAAAATTGTAGGGATTATACAAAGATAAAACTTGCTGCTTATATGCCAAAAATTGCCCTGATTATTTGGTTAATTCATTTTGAAATCATACTCAAACTAAATTGCGGTACAAGAAAAACTGGTCTAGTACCCTCCGCACGGATATAGCTCAAGGTGTAACAAGCGAGTGAGAAGTTTTTATGGGCTGATAGTCCGTGCCACGGCACGGCACGGCATGGCACCGATGTCAAAGCATCTGAAGATGCCCGACCCTATTCGGGTCTCTGTGAGTCGTAAAAATTCTCGGAGGCGTATAAAAATAATGCCTATAACTTTATTACGGCTGGTTGGCTTTGTTGGTTGCTTGTCAACATAAAAGCTAATTGAAACATATCGTGGCATCGCCATGTGTCATGGAGCAGAGAGTCTGTGGCAACTGTGCGTTTTTTGAACGTGTGGCATGCTAATGCTTTTTAGTGGCAGCATTTCATTTAATTGGAATGAGACAGCTTTACAACTGATTATTAGTCGATTGACACTCAATCTTAATGTCAATCTCTCTATTTGCAGGACCAAAACTTCGACGTGGCATGTCAGACTTCTCAACAAGCAACGCCAACAACGCCAACAACAACAATAATATCAGCAAGAACATCAACAGCCATTTTGAACAACAAACAGCATTATTTTTCACATCGCCACAAACGAAACCCAAAACGAACCATCATCACGAATCAACATCACAATTTACCAACCCAACTAAACCCAATTCGCATAACTCCCAAACTCCCCATATTCATCATCAGCAACAGATCAATTCACGCTTAGCAGCAGCAGCAGCAGCAGCAGCAACAGCAGCAACAGCAGCAGCAGAAGCAGCACATCGGCAATCATTGCCCGTTGTTGGTGAGGGTAAGCAATACAACGGCAACACGGCTGCATATAGCACAAAACCATTGGCCAGCGTAAGCGGCCCAGGCGGATCAGTGCCACAATCGGCGCAACAACAATACCAATATCGGATACCGTTGAACAGTCCAAACAATTCGCTGTTCACGTTGGGCAAACGCTATCAGCAGCAACAGCAGCATCTAAACGATCGCCTGTTGCAGCAGCAACACTTGCAATATTTGCAACAGCAACAGTTGTTGCAATCGATCGGCTCGAATGACGATCAGTGCGCCGCCGCCGATGCTGTCGATGAACTGAGCGAGGAGAGCCTCAAACAGAATGTTGCCATTGTCCTGAGCAATTTGGATCGCTATAATAGCGCGTTGCGTAGCATTATCCTTAATGAGCAGGTGAGCAACATTAGTCACGCCAGCAATAGTTTGCTGCTCTGCTCTGACGACGACGACTACGACTACGACGACGACGACGACGACAACAACAGTTGCTTCGACAATCTCGACGAGGCCGACAATAACAATTTTTTGTTGCAACTACGGCAGAGCAATAATAAGATGGCTGCCACAAATATGGCAACAGCAGCAGCAGCAGCAGTGGCAGTGGCAGCGACACCCGAATCTGACTACAACAGCAATGCAACAACGCCGGGTGCTGCAGCGGCACGCAGCAATGAGCAACAGCAGCAACATGGGGTAGGTGGCATGCTTTCTGGTGGTGGTGGGGGTGGTGTTGGTGGTGTTGGTAATAGTATTGGTGGTGGTGGTGTCAACAATCTCAACTGTTCGCTGGCCTCGTCGCAAGATTTTACTCATGACAATTCCGATTACCAGTGGTTTCTCGACTATGGCTATCGGGATGGCTGCGGTGGCATGCAACGCAGCGTGCTCAGCTCCCTTTCGGCTTCGTACAATGCAATGGGCGACCTGATCTATTATGATGATCTGGCCAAGAATCTGGATGCCAATCTCGCCGAGGTCGATATGGAAAGCTTTCGGGCGGAGGACATTCACTCGCTGCTGTCACAATTGCCGGCCTACTGTAAAAGTCTCGGTGGCGCCAACAGTCGCTTGCAACAATCGTTGCTGTATCAGCAGCAACAGCAGCTGCAGCAGCAACAGCAACAATTGCAGCTGCAAATGCAGCACAGTAACAATATGATAATGTCCAACATGCAACAGCAACAACAACAACAACAACAACTACAGCAACATCAGCAACAACAACAGCATATGGGACACAACAACATGTCGCAGACATCGACAACATCAACCAATGAGCTGATCGACAACTCTTTCTGCAAATCGGAGTTGCTCTTCTCACCCGTTAAGGAATCGCACATCTCTGTGGATTCACTGGACATGGATGCCTATCCGGATGAGGGCGACATAATACTCACCTGCAACAAGGACAATTATACGATCGCTTTTGAGGGCAGTGTTCTCTACTCGGATGAGAGTTTCTATGGTAAGTGCAATGCGAGTATTGCATACTCGTACACTCAGCGAAATAACGTTGCAATCGAAAACAAACATCGATACGCAAATGTTTGATTAAAAAAATGTCTGTATAAATTGAGAATGTTTGTTTGAATTTTTGAGTCGACTTTGTTCAGGAATTGTCGGAAATTGAGCATCAATTAAACTTGTCAAAGAAGTACAAATAAAACGATAGCAATTCTATGCCGATTGTATTTGAATTGAGTACTGCATTATTTCGCTGAGTGTACCCCTTGATGATGTACATTGTTCAAATTTGAAAATATTCTTGTTGTCCATAGCAGAGCCGTGTGAGATCGCGGTGCGAAATAAACAGAACTGCATCAACTTGCATAGCAATCTGGAGGACATTGTGAAGCGAAACAAGGCCCTGGAGGTATCCATGTCACGCTCGGCCCAATCATTTCAGTTCCTGTGCAAGTCACCCAAGAACCACACGACAAAAGCTCAACTACAGCGGTAAGTACAAATACCCATACACACACACACACACACACACATACACACACACAGACACACATACAACACACACACACAGAGATATGCAGTTTGGTTTTTTTGACTGTCGAGCAGCAGCGCATGGCGGATGTGTGAACAGCCCACTCTTGCCCCTTTCGGTTGGTCGATCGGTCTGTCGGTCGGTCGGTCGGTCGGTGTGAGGTCATTTCAATTGAGTTCAATTTAGTTTCATTTTGCGTGCCACATACAAAAATTAACGTTTCCAATGTTGAGCGAATGCAAAATGTGGATCTGTTCAGAAATTTCCAGAGCGCTCGCTTTGCCCCAACTTGCCTCAATGCGGATGGATGCATCTGCCACTCAGCAATATGTTCAGCACTAGATTAACTCGACTCTTTTTTTATGATGCTGATGGTGGCATCATAAATGCATACAAGCCAGAGTGCTCTTCTCCCAGTCCAGAGGGCGTAGTTGACTGCGCGAGATAACCTTTTCCCTTTTCCAAAGTCATGCGGGGGAAAACTGAACGGAAAAAGCACATATGTTGCAAGCTGCGCTTGTGGAAAATTTACTCTGCAATTAGAAATATTTGCTAGCCAATTCCATATGCTTAATTTGTGTCAGCTACAGCTGGATCATAAATCTATAAACATCTAAATCTATTCAGCAATCAAGCTGAATTATTGATCCATTCAAATATGATGCCCAAAAATATAGCATATCAAATGATGTGCAGCTCTTAAAGTGCCTAAGACAGACGCTCATTTTTGAATGGGTATTTGAAACAAAACCCAAATAAAAAAAACCCAAATATTATGCAAAACGCCTTCAGGTAGACGGGTTGGGTCGGGTCGGCGTCAGACGTCAGGCGTCAGGCGTCTGGCGTAATGCGATTTAGATATGTCAAAGACCAATAAATCTGTAGACAATTTTCCGCAAAACAAATGATGACTATAATTGTGTGCTGGGCTTGTAAAGACGCTCGCTGCTGTTTGTATCGCCCGCACGCAGGTATCCTTCGGGCAACAACAACAACAACAACATCAACATCAACAATACGGAGACCATTATCCTGACACGTCATTTGCCGCAGTGCAGCGTCCGCAAGAGCAACAGTCTGCCCAATCTGCAAAGTGAACTGAGCGCAGAGTTGAGAGAAGAGTTGAGTTGTGTTGCAGCAGCGCAAGAAACGGCTGGCGTCGAAAGGGGCAATCAGAATCAGTCAGGACCATTGAATGTCTCGCAAGCGATCAGCACATCAACGATGGAATCGTGTTCGTCACGCTCGAGAAATTTGCTGCCCATGTGCCAGATGCCCATCTCGATCAGTGTCTCGATCTCGGATCGCTTGCAACAGCAGCAGCAGCAACAGCATCAGCAGACAGACGAGCCGCACAAGGAGTCATCGTCGACGCCAACGCCAACTCCACAACAGCAACAGCAGCAGCACCAGCAGCAACAGTCGCATCATAATCATCATCATCATAATCATTCACATCGCCATAAGCATCGTTGCGGCTGTGGACTGTCCTCGACGCAGGCTAGCCAAAACTTTTGTTCGGCTCAGCACATCTCAGGCTCGGGCTCTGGGTCTGGGTCTGCCTCGTCGGCCAACTCAAATCCGGCAGCTGCGTTCAATCTAGTCAAGCTTTTCATTAAACAAAAGAGCAACAGCAGCGGTGGCAGTGGCAGCGGTAGCAGCTGTGCCCCCGATGAGGCACAAGCCGGTGCGCTCACCTGCATGGATGTCTCATCGGGCTGCTGGCCATCGTCCAGTTGTGGCAGCAGTGGCTCCTTGGAGAAACGTTTGCGCAAGAAGAGCATGAATGACTCTGGCAAAGGGTCGGCTGTAAGTCGCCACGATGAGGACGATGAGATCGATGACGATGATGCCGAGGCGGAGACGACGACAACAGCAACAACGACACCAAAGCGTACGTTACGCTCCCGTTGCGATGCCGTATTCCATGATGATGCCAATGCCAGTTCGAGTTCGACGGGTTCGTTGACGGCAACGGCAACGGCGACCAATTCACCAGCTCATCGTCGTCGCAGTATGCCGCTGCGTAATCCGCAACTCTATCAGCTGGCTGCCAACACACACAGCCACAGCCACAGCCACACACAGACCCAGACCCAGACGCAGACACAAAGTCAGCAATCGTCAGATGCGAGCAATTCGGAGCAACTGACTCAGGTGCCAATGGTTGACAAAGGGCAGCGTCAACGTCCGCTCTCGTATGCCTCCAGCTCGGAGATGATAACACGCTCGATGCAAACCTCCTGCGGTTCGCTGAGCACCACGCACAGCAGCAGTTTGAGTGAACGATATCGTTGTGTGCCGCCTTCGTTCCTCGCCAAGTTGCATAATCTTGGCGAGCAGTGCGAGGCGCCCATCTATGTCATCTATCCAAATTATGCGCTGCCCGATTTGGGTTTTGTGAAGACGAGCGCCGGCAGCAGCAGCAACACCGACATCATCTTCACACCCTTCAACTATAAGATGACGCTGGAGAGTGCCGGCTCCGGCTGCGCCAGCACCCTGAAGAAGCAGCAGCGTGCCACACAGAGTGCCAACGAGCATGAGCTGTTCAAGACGCTGGATTTCAAGCATATCGCCGACTGGCAATCGCTGGCAACGCTGCTGCCGGCTGAGTATCGGCGTCGCTTGCAACACATTCCGGAGGTGCATCAGATTACGGGTCAGCTGGATGCGGAACTTTCGCAGCGACCACTCTTCTGCATGTCGCCACCGATACGCAGAAATCGAACGCATGTCTGCGACTGTGCCAAGACTTTGCAGCTGCAACAGCAACAGCAGCAGCAGCAGCAGACACAACTGGATGAGGCATCCAGTTCGGGCTCCAGTCAACCGCCCAGCTCCGGCTATCGTGGCTCGTCCACGCTGCTGACCGACTCGGAGGCAGATGCCGCCGATCCCCTGAAACAGATGTATGTCTATCAGTATGAACAGCAGCGCATGGACTCGGGCGTTGAGACAAGCCCGGCCAGTCGGCCACAGCCCATGCCACGTAGCATTCTGCGCAAGGCCAAGCGCAACTCGATGATCGAGGCCAAGCAGACGCAACAGTTGTCCAAGCTGGAGAAGCGACGCAGTCTGCAGGAGCCGCCATACAATTATGCGTTGGGCTCCACGGATGAGCTGGCCGAAGTCTTTGAGGAGGAGGAGCAGGCGGTGCAACCAACGCCAACGCCACCACCAGTCAAACAGCGACTGTCACGCAAGGATCTGGATGCACGGGCGCGTGCCGAGAATTTCTTGGCTTCGCTGCCACGGTCGGAGCTCAAGCATTATGCCGAGATTGCCGCAATTCTCGAGTCTTCCGGTGAGCAGGTGCTGTACGATGCCGCCGCCCTCAAGAAGGAAGTGAGCCGTGTGCTCAGCCAGCAGAAGAAGGTCTCCTTCAATGATGCTGCTGCCGCAGCTGCTGCAGCTGCGGCCGCTGTAGTCGCTGAAACGGAGCAGCGAGCGAAGCGTTTCTCAACGCCACCCAATTCACCAAACATTTCATCAATAGCGGCGCTGCAGCGACGCGAAACTCTCGATGTGCAGGAGCAGCGCAAGATTGAGAGTAATCGCTTCAAGCGACTGCAAATCCAGTGGGAGCTCATGAGCAAAGATTCGAGCATGCTCAAGGAGCTGGCCAACGAGCAGGCGACAAAGAGTGGCGGCTCAACGCCCACATCCACAAATTCGGGCACGTCCGCCAACTCGGCGCTAAAGTCACGCATACCACGACCAGTCAGTTATCCAGCCGGCAGGTAAGTCAGGATCAACGTCAAAATCAAAAAATTAAAAATTTTTTTTGGAATTTTCTTTTGCTAAATTTTTGTTTTCTTTTTTTGGCACAACAATTGTTGTTGTTGTTGTTTTTCTTTTTGTATGATTTTGCATGACTTAATGACAGAAGTCCGAAGCCTAGTCCGAGCACCACAACCAAGACTGTCCCTAAACCATGTAGTAAACCAAGCATGCCTGCTAATCTTTCCTCCCCACAAATCTGCAGAGTCAGCAACAATGGCCACGATGCAGCGAATAGTGGCAAGGGCAGCACCCGATCCCCCAGTCGGATTGTGCAGCCCAAGCGATATAGTTTGGCCGGCACGCCCACACCGACGTCAGCGACGCCGACGGCTGGCCGGGCGCGCACTCCGACCAATCGAGCGGGATCAGCAACTGGGACGGCGGCGACGACACCGAATACTCCCAAGCGTCACAGTGCCGCCCCCTCGTCCAGGTGAGTTAGTTGTGATTCGTTAATAAAGGATTCTCTTTTGATTTTCAATATTTTGCTTTTTACAGACCGACTTCGCGAGTGCGTTAAGAATTCCCAACTGGCATTAATCAGCGAGCGCATAATGCGGAAAACAAAGCAAAAACATATTAAACTCCAAACATATTAAACAAAGAACAATGAAACATTGTATAAAATAATGATTAAGGCTTCGCGCGGCTCTTCTGCTTAGATGGCTGACCAAAAGTGATACCGACCGAACGCAGTGTGAGACAGATCAGTTGGGGGAAAAAAAAGAAAACAAAAACAAAACACAATTAAGATGAGGCATACAACAAAGGAGAGAGATTAGAAAAAAAAAACAAAAAACAAAAAACAGGCCAGTGGTCAGCCGAAAGTGCTAGTATTTTTTGATTCGATTTAAGTTGCGGAGGGTAGCTAAATTTCTTTTTACAAACTTTACAAAAAAACAAAAGAAAAACCAAATCAAGCATAAATGCCAATATGCGTTTGCAAATTAAAAACAAATATTTTGATGTATATATACACGCATACTTAAACGTTATTTCCATTAGCTAATCAAGGATACCGACAAGGTCATATATGGCTAATACAAAACAAAAAATTACACATAAATCAAGCTAAAGAAAAAGAAACACAAATTTATACAAAATATACATATATTATGTACGTACATACCAATTACACCCAGAATAATACAGTTTTGTGAACTACATACATACACGTGTAAAGCTCAAAAATATGCTTGGGTAATGGTATAGGCCGCGATTGCGATTGCGATTGAGATTGATTGATATTTTGGTTGATTTTGCTTGATATAATTGATAGAAATTGGAAGATACAAATTACATAATGCCTTCATTGTTTTACTCGAGAGTGTGTGACATTTAAAAAGCTTAGCGATTTTGTGTTGTCTTTTTGGTTGCAACAACGTTGATGATTTTCAATTTGAGTTTATTGAGTTTTACGATGAATATTATTTTGGTTATTTGTTTTTAACTGCTTTCGCTGCTTAGTGTCTAAGTTCAAAGTGATTTCAAATTGTACTATATATATACTATGCTAATATCTATCTATCTATCTCTATTACTCCTAATATGATTTGTACTTTAAATCTACCTATCTATCTATTACTGGAAGACATAATTTATAGCTTAAGCTTAAATTTAACCACTTTTGTATCCTTAATTGTATAGACATTTTTATTGTATATCATATTTACAAGCAAAAAACACATATTGTATTTGTGGGGAGAACTGTATCACGGTATGGATATGCGGGAGAATACATATATATATATAAATAAATATATATACTAAACACTAAAACAAAAATCAAGCAAGAAAAAAATGTATAAAACACGAAATCAATAAAAATATTAATAAACAAAAAGTATTATCAAAGTCAATATTTAGATTTCAATCAATGCAGAATGGACATAAAAATTTGGTTGCTGCGCCGACTAAATTCAGAAGAGACACACATTTAGGTTGTTGCCCAGGCTAAGTCGCACCAAGCAGAAGAAATTTAAAGCATACTTTTAGGGAAAAACAGGCTGAAATTTGGCCAAATCCTTAAATGGTGCGTTGGTATCGCAACGAACTCCATCTATGGATTATGGGATCATCTAAAGAACCAAAGACTTTTCAAATTTAACTTCAGGTGGGTGGAAATCACCAAATCCTTTTTTCGGAAACTACGATTTTGATATCTTTTGGTCAGTTGATTGCCCTGATCGAAACATATTGCTTGACATACGACTCTTTAGGATCCCGAAAGACATTGCTGACCTTTGAGCAATTTTCTGTTTTAAAAATGGTTATTTCATCTCAGCTATTTAAAAGATTTTCCTCTTTATTGTTTTATTCGAATGGGCAGACAAAGCACTATCTGTGGCCCAAAGGATAAATACATGAGTTGAAAGTATGTACGACTGGCAGATATGGACCGGGATATATATGGAACTGATAGCAGATTATTATCAATTTATTATTATTAATAATTGTATGGTTGAGGTCGACCAATGCCGGAGTCATTTAACAATTTTAATTGATTAATATGTGTAAAGGCCTGTTGAGTAATCAGCAGTTGAAAATATGCACGACTAGCAGATACCACTTACCATCTTTCGTTTATCATAAATATCATAAATAGCCACTTAAGATCCTCGCTCAATTTTTAATGAAAGATCGTTGGAAGATCTATATAATATAATATAATTGATGACATCACTCAACCATCCACAATATAGTGAAAATATTTGTATATTCTGAATTATCCATTATAGTTGTAAGGCAATACGATTATGTCATAAATAACTTAAGATCCTCGCTCATCTTTTAAAGAAAGATCGTTGCGAATTTTGCTCAATTGTTTCCGTTGTTTCCAGAATACGACCTCTTAGCAGTTATCGCATTCATTGGTGTGTGACTGAAGCAAGTTAAATGCCATTGAGAATGACATCGTCTCTGCCTCAAACAACATGCTACCATAACAGACCACATATAGATGATTGGCAGGTAGCTAAGCTAATGGGTGTGTTAATTTCTTATCCGATTATATTACGCGAGTCAACATTTTTTCGCTGCCTGTTATCTATGTAGGAGCAGCAACGATATTTGCCAAATATTGCGAGTGAGCGCAATTCAATTCCGATGTTGATTTCAATTTAATTTAGTTTCCACAGCCAGCTAGTTGACAAGTATTAATAATTAAGCGTGTAAGCTGATTACCAAATATTTAAGAAGTGCACATAGAGTAAAGAACTCAGAGCAATAAATGGCATTGCTTCAGGCCGTTTGCGACCAGTTAGTTACCAGCGAGACGTTACCTGCGAGACGTTCAAGACCAGCCAAATATGAAAGCCGGTAAGCCAGAGTCTGACAGAATGATGTCGCGTGGAGGATACTTTTCCGACATTACCAAAGATATTTCTATTATTTTATTTAGTTATAATAGTAGTCGTCGGGCTGTTGGCCATCGGCGTCGAGACACGGATCAGTTGGCTCGTGCAAGTCTATACGAAGGACATTGAACCACCTAGTCCAAATAAACCTGATGAGCTTCAGCCACAGACTCCTCCTCCGGTCGGCACCTTTCCCACTGGTCCGCCAACTGTGGGATCCATCCCCCCCGATCCTCCAACTGCATTCACCTTTCCCACTGGTCCGCCAACTGTGGGCACCATTCCCACTGCTCCTCCAACTGTAGGCACCATTCCCACTGGTCCGCCAACTGCAGGCACCATTCCCACTGGTTCGCCAACTGTAGGCACCATTCCCACTGCTCCTCCAACTGTAGGCACCATTACCACTGGTCCACCAACTGTAGGCACCATTCCCACTGGTCCGCCAACTGTAGGCACCATTCCCACTGGTCCGCCAACTGTAGGCACCTTTCCCACTGGTCCGCCAACTGCAGGCACCTTTCCCACTGCTCCTCCAACTGTAGGCACCATTCCCACTGGTCCGCCAACTGTAGGCACCTTTCCCACTGGTCCACCAACTGTAGGCACCATTCCCACTGCTCCTCCAACTGTAGGCACCATGCCCACTGGTCCGCCAACTGTAGGCACCTTTCCCACTGGTCCGCCAACTGTAGGCACCTTTCCCACTGGTCCGCCAACTGTAGGCACCTTTCCCACTGGTCCCCCAACTGTAGGCACCATTACCACTGGTCCACCAACTGTAGGCACCATTCCCACTGGTCCGCCAACTGTAGGCACCATTCCCACTGGTCCGCCAACTGTAGGCACCTTTCCCACTGGTCCGCCAACTGCAGGCACCTTTCCCACTGCTCCTCCAACTGTAGGCACCATTCCCACTGGTCCGCCAACTGTAGGCACCTTTCCCACTGGTCCACCAACTGTAGGCACCATTCCCACTGCTCCTCCAACTGTAGGCACCATGCCCACTGGTCCGCCAACTGTAGGCACCTTTCCCACTGGTCCGCCAACTGTAGGCACCTTTCCCACTGGTCCCCCAACTGCAGGCACCTTTCCCACTGGTCCGCCAACGGCAGGCACCTTTCCCACTGGTCCCCCAACTGTAGGCACCATTCCCACTGCTCCTCCAACTGTAGGCACCATTCCCACTGGTCCTCCAACTGTAGGCACCTTTCCCACTGGTCCGCCAACTGTAGGCACCATTCCCACTGGTCCGCCAACTGCAGGCACCTTTCCCACTGGTCCGCCAACTGTAGGCACCATTCCCACTGGTCCGCCAACTGCAGGCACCTTTCCCACTGGTCCGCCAACTGCAGGCACCTTTCCCACTGGTCCGCCAACTGCAGGCACCATTCCCACTGGTCCGCCAACTGTAGGCACCTTTCCCACTGGTCCTCCAACTGTAGGCACCTTCCCCACTGGTCCGCCAACTGTAGGCACCTTTCCCACTGATCCTTAAAGAAGATTGCTTAAAGAATAGGATCGGCGAAGAGCCAGGGTGCGATGAGGAAGGGAGTCTCAGTACGGCATTTGGTGTAAGAGGTTGAGGGAGATGTTTCTCAAGCGAAGTACGGACGGGAGAGGTGCAGTTCGACCCTTGACGGAGTAGGTTGGGAGAGCTGTTTCTCAAAAGAAGAACGATACAGACGCTGATGTGGAACACAATATAATATTGTTAAACTATTAATTACATTATACTATCAATATATTCGTAATATTATTAACTGCTATAAGAAAACCCCCACATACTTGTATACACATATGTGATATATAATCATATAATATATTGGGGTACAAAAAGCGATAATATGGAATGGAGCCTGGCAAAAATACCTTATCGAATAGCCTTAACAGAAAGTAAAAGCAAAGGATTTAAGATCTCGGCTCTGGTTTCTAAACGAATATTTAATGAAAGTTTTTTTAATTTATTTAAAATTAAAATTACAAAAAGTGGCAGAACTTGTAATAGTTATCAGTGACAACCTCATAAATTAGAATTGGTATTTCACTGCAGGGCGAAGGGAAATGCGTCTAAATATTAAAATACTTCTTTTAAAAGAAACTGCAATGAAAATTTGGCATGTTTGTTTGTTTGCAACAGAACTGGTAGGGATCCGGAAGGATATTGTCGATTTATGAGAAATTTTCTCGTTGATTGTTTGAGAAAAGCTGTGTGAATGACTTCAACTCATTTCTTATATTGTGTTATTCAAATCGGACCTCTGCAAAAAAATACATTCAATATACTTATATTTAATATGATAACTTAAGTAATATTAACCAAAAGATTAGATAGATCATTTAATTTTAAAACAAAATATTAAATGGTCTTAACTATCACATCATAAATACAAATATAATTATAATTAACTTTAATTATTCAAAATTATTAAGTGCTTAAGCTATGAACACAGATCCAATCTCATTTATTTTAGAAGGAATTAAGAGCTCTAACTAATTATATTAACCAGTTAAATAAATACAAAATTCTCTAAATAATTCCAATCTATAATATATGGTATTAAACTGAATAAGTTTGAGAAAATTGAACCAACTATTCAAAAAAATGTAATGTCTTTGATGAAAATAAAATGAATTTCTAACGATTAGCGGA
Source organism: Drosophila glabriapex (assembly GCA_035042305.1). Classification (NCBI taxonomy): domain Eukaryota; kingdom Metazoa; phylum Arthropoda; class Insecta; order Diptera; family Drosophilidae; genus Drosophila; species Drosophila glabriapex. The sequence continues at coordinate 6,829,379 of JAWNLN010000018.1, forward strand.
GAGCGCAAATGGTAAAAAAAGAGCAAAAGAAATTTCACATTGCTGTGGAAATGTGCCTACTTAGGCACACTTGTGCCTCGGCTAGGTAGTTAATTTTTCAAAATGAATGCCTTTAAAGTTTTACTGCCAACAATTAATACACATTGCCTCCATTGCCCAGGCACATACACACTGGGAATGTGGCATATTTACAATTAGATGGCAAGTAGGCAGGCAGCTTTATTAAACGCGGTTGTAATTACAACAACATGTGTTGTGTTACTTCCCGGCCATGTACATACATACATACGTACATACATACATACATACATACATGTGTGTATATATATTGGATTTTATGTGGGTTTGCTGGGCTTGCATACATTTACCTAATTAAATAAAATAATGTTAACGCAAAAGTTGCACAGGGCGCAAGATTTCGCAGGCTGTGGCTGTCGAGCTTACCAGCTTCTTAGCTTTTGCCTTCAAAATTGGAAAATGAAACAGGAGCGAAGGCTTGCTTAGAGAGTATCCTGGCATGGAAGTCAAGGATGCCCAAGCACATCTTGTTTCTTAATCATACTAAAATCAGGGACAATTGTTCTGTTCCTTTGCTGCAGTTAATTATGAAGTCAATTCATTGATTATATTTTCCGAATCCAAGCAAAGTTATCTTAAACAATATTTTATATGAAAAAATAGTTTTGGTTGTTGTTTAGTTTGCCTGATCTTTTTTAAGCTGGATAGTTTCAAGGTGCAGCTCAGAGAATAAATCGGGTTAACAGAATGAACTGAAATTGAATATGGTTATTGATGAACACTCTCGCTATAAAATTATTGAATATTCAAAATGTACAGGGTACAACTAGGCATCAATATATTTTGAAATATTTAAAAGTGAGAGAATGTGTGTTGCCAGCAACGACTGTATGTGTCTGATAATTATCGTTTGCTTGAGCGAATCCTCAGCCCATTGCATTTAACATTCAGTAGGGAAAAACGTGGAGGGAATGGAGTGTGGGGGGGGGGGGTGGGGTAGGGTCTTGGAATGGGAGTTTGGCTAACTGTATTAAGGCTTTTGCCTTCTTGAAAAGTAAATATTTAGCTGCGAAAATTCACTTTTGTACTTCTCGTATTCGTATTCGAATTTGTTGCCCATTAAGTTTGCTCATTTTTTGGGCGCCGAGTACCAACATCAATTTGCATATATAAATTTGTTGTTTTATTGTTGCCGCATTTGGCAAATATAATTTAAAATTTTTGTATTTAATTTGCGGCAATATAACTGTAACAGTCACAAATAAATTGCGACCGGCTTAAAAAAAAGAAAGATATACAAGAAAAAAATAGAATAAAATAACTCGGTCATACACATTTTGCTGTCAAACGAAAAGGAAAAGTGCATAAAGTATGCACATGATGCAGAATGAGGCTCTGCAATATTTGCATTGAAATATTTTTGCAAAAATAATTACATGCATATGGCCCACAAAGAAAGAAAGCAGGCAGCCAGGCAGGCAGGCAGCCAGGCAAGAACGGAACAACGCTGTTTATGACTGGTAACAGGAGACAGGAGACCATGGGACATGGGACATGGGACAGGGTGACGACCGAGCTGCACGAGCTTTTCTGTGGTTTTTGGCAATGTCAGCACACGACACGGCTCGACAAAAGCCAAATGTGCAAGAAAATTTCTGTTAATGTTGTCCTTGTTGTTGTTGTTGTTGTTGTTATTGCTGCTGCTGCTGTTGCTGTTGCTGTTGTTGTGGAAAGTGACATCTGCTGCTTGGCCTACGGACACGCGATGTTGCCGCTGGCAGAAAAACAAAGAAACGAATTGAAAAAAAAAAACAAACAAACAAAACAAAACAAAACAATAAATGCCTCATACTATAATAAAATGCAATTGATATTCAAAAGGGAAAATGCACAAAACAATCGTGCACAGAACAACAACAACAACAACAACAACAACAACAATTGTGTTGCTGATAACACGCTAGAGCGAATTACCCCGAGGCGAATTCGCCGCAGGGGCCCCATTTTGCTGAAAGTTATACAAGGCGAAGCGCATGCTCTGTGTGCCCTCTGCTCTGCTACCGACTACCCAAGAGGTGTTAAGAGGCGACAGCTGCTGCCAGTGCTGCTACTGCTGCTGCTGTTGCGGCGAATTTCACACGGACGGAATGTTAAGAGCCTGACCTAGTTCAACATGTTTGCAGGTTGGTTTTGGCAACGTCGATTCGGCTCCAGCTCCTCCTGTTCCTGCTCACGCTCCTGCCGCCCCTCCTCTTCCTACGTTTATTTGCGCAACAACTTTGCCTACGCTTCTGTTGCACCTCTGGCAGCTTTTATGGTTATTGTTGTTGGCATTGCTGTGCATATTGTTTTCTATTTGTTTCGTCGTTTCGTCGTTTGTCGTGGTTTTACATTTCAATATGCATATATAAAGCCCTGCCTAGCAGCAGTATTAATACTGTCGAACTTCCCAAAACCAAACCATCGTCACTAAAAACCCGTAAGATTGCTATAGTCCTTAAACATATTCTAGTTTTATTGCATAATTTCCCTTTTAAAAGTCTTGCCCCCCCCCCCCCCCAAATGTATGCAAGTGTGCAAATGCTCTTATTTCTTATATCCGGCACAGATAATGCAGAGTAAAAAACAAAAATAATAATAATAATAATATTGGATTATAACTTAGGTGTTTCTTATCCGATATTGATGAATTTGGTGGAGTTGTACATTATATTTCGACGTTTATAGCTTTTATTGCAAACCTAAGCAGTTATCGATTAAATTTTACCGATAACAATTATTATATTATTAAATAGCATCTGAAATGCGCGTGTTCCTACAGATGGAAAGATTTGCATGGCTAAATCGACTCGGCTGCTGATTTTGTTCAAGCATATATACACTTTATGGGATCGGAGATGCAGCCTTCTGCCTATTTCAGACTTTTGCCCAAAACTATTGAGCTCTTACGATTATCGATTGATTAATGTTATTTATTGTCTGGTAACTTATTTTCTTAAATTAAAATATGTTTGTGCTGGCTTCAGGGCAATTGCTTGATTTTATTATTATTTTTGATATTCTCAAACAAATTTCTGGGCTGTAAAAAATTGCGAAATAAAAGCGAAATAAAATAGTTTATGTAAACTAATTAATTTGATATAAAATCACTATTATACCTTAAATGTATACAAAGCAAAAATGTTCAGGCCAAAATTTGATTCACGTAATAAATGCATAAAACGAGCTAAGAAGGTATGCAGTTCCAATTATGGTGACAAAATTGTATAGAATTTTGTCTTTTGACATTGTGCTTTTCTGATAAGCGCACATTGTCACATTTGATGAGCGCTCAAAAACTCAACTTTGATTTTACATTAATGGAGACCCAGGTGAATGTTTGGTTGCAGTCCGAAAAAGGGGACAATGCCATTGAAGCTGTAGGGTTTATTAAGCTGCATGCTGTTTTCAATTTTGCCAGGACTCGACTCACGTTGAAAGACATGCACAAACCCACACACACAAACACACACACACACAAGGTCACAACAGGGGTGCAACCACAAAATATGCAAGCAATTTTCAATTAAAAATCAATTTTATGCTTCAACTGCAGCTAAGTGCTAAAATAGTTGTTGTCTAAAACTGAGGTGGGCCACGAAAAGCGAACGTTTTAAGCCAAGTTAATAGTCAACTCAGAGTGGCAACTTTAAGGGCCTCTTGACTGTGTACAATGTCTTCTCTCTCTCTCTCTCTCTCTCTCTTACTCTATCTTAAATAAACGCTTAAATTGTATTTAAAAATGGAAAATATCTAAAGTTTTGGGCGAAAAGTTTGAAAGTGTCGAAAGACTTAATGCAGGAATTTGCATTTTTTTAGTTGCATACACTTGACAAAAAAATTAAAAAAAATAAAATAAATAAGAATAAAATATAAATTTGTAATGGGTTGGTTTTAAGAGCTAAACTGTCATCGTTACAATAAGAATTAACCATCTTACTCTACTTACTCAAAATCTGGTGGTAAGAAACTGTTCGAAAACAATTTTCATTTCACTTAAGTTAACTGTAGTTTTCCTAAATTAATCCACATGTTCCGAGATTTGCCTATCTTTTCTTTATATCTTTATATATTTATAAATCCATATATTTCTTTCTGTCTGTGAACGTTTTACTTTCCTTACTTATAAGCTACTAAAGATTAACAAATTTTGTTTATCAATTGGGTTTATTTCTTCGTTTCCCATTTAATATTTCAATATTACAAGTCTGGGTACTTATTCTATTATATCCTTTACTTTATTTGCTTATTACTTCCTTTAAGTTTCATGTAATTAAATTTGTAATTTTAATTTTAATCTTTAAACATCATTTGTAATTTTTAAAAAGTGTGTGTTTAATTTTGACGAGTGTAGAAATGTTGTTGCTTGAGTGGGGTTCCTCTGAAGCAAAAACAGCTGCAGCCGTTGCATTGGCCAAAAAGCGGAAGCCTTCTGACCAACATCTTGACATGTAGCCAAAGTTGAAGCGGAAAACCGAGAAAAGTGCCGCCCTCCAATCTAGGCTGAGTGTGGTATTATTGTGGCAATTAGATGCAGCAATCAAAGTGAGGGGGGCAAGGGACAATAGTGAAAGACAAGCTGACACTTGATGCCACATTGTTATGCAACAAGCACTTGGCGAATAAAAGAAACACGCTTAAAGACACTCAACAATGTCCTCCACCTTCTCCCCTCCCCTCTTTCTGCTTTTCACATTACATGCACTCAACTTCAAGTCGAGTAATTGGCAAATTGATGGGCCAGTTACTATCACCCCCCCTCCCCCACCCATCGAATAAAAGGGATGCTAGAGGAGGGGGGTAGCTTTGAGACCGCGGCGCGTTTAGAAATTTTCATAAAACTTTTTATGGTTGGCATTTTGTGGCGCGCTACAATTGTTGCCAATTTCCACCCGAGCAGACGTGTGGCTTAGCATTACTTGTCTTGTCCTGGCTGCATGTATGATTGTGTGTGTGTGCGTGTATCTGTGTGGTCGTGTGCTGCAAGCGGGAGCAATCGAAAAGTTCTGCCAACCAAAAGTCAGAGAGCCACATATCCAATTACGTTTATAGATATGGCGAACATTGTGCCAAAAAATACGCACAATATAGCCATAACAAATATACATGGAATCCTTAAATAAAGCTTAACTATTGCACTGGCAAAGCACTGCAACATTTGAACTTTTACTTTAACTGAGCTCAAATTGTCGTGGAATGTGTTTAATGTTTTTGCACAAGTGCAGCAAATGCAATGCGACGGGACGCTTTTCCTCAGATCATTGTCAGTTGTAGTGATTACGCTTTGAGCCATTTGTAAAACTATTGATTCAATTGGACTTGGTTTTGGGGTGGCTTTCAAATGTTGTACCTTAACAGCGCCAACAGTTGTGGCTTTAAATATTTAATGCAGTTAAAAATTTTAACTGGGCCATAAATGGCGTTGTTAAACTACGGGCTACCGTAATAAAAAGAGCCAGCAATTAAAAATGACGCTCAGTGGGCCGTGTTAATGTCCGCAGCAGTTGCATACATTATAAATCTATTTTCCAGTGCCTGAAAGTTCAGAATATAAGAGCAAGCATAGGCAAATAACAAGCTCAATTTGCAGGCAAAGACAATAGTAGGAAAGTGGCAGTAGTCCAGCTACTAAAGCAGTTTGCTCTAATTTAAAGGTTAGCCCCACTTTTCGTCTCCAAGTCGTCAAGCAAAGTGCAATGCCCTTTTTAAGTTGCCTCTTTCATAGTTTATGGCAGCTACACAGAAAGGAATATGTTGTCGAAAAGTTCAGTTTGAGTTACCTCAACTCAAGTATTTGATTTTATACCGAGAACCTAATCCAATTGGGTAAAATGGGTGTAATGCTTTTGCGCAAAAGAATTTAATATGCGGAAGGAAGAATCTACGACTACATAAGGTATATATATTCTTGACCATGCTGATTTCCGACAGTTGTATATTTGTATTGAATACATTAACAAAAGCAACGCAATTTATTTTCTGCGTGTAGACTTTTTACAATGAGAGCCAAACAATAAATAAATTAAATTAAATTGACAATGAATTTTAGAGTACAACTTATTCAGAAGTTAAAAAAGAAGCCTAAAAAATGCTTGTTTTCAAGAAATAAAAATTTTGTTTAGTTTTGAACAATAAGTTTGTGGCGTGCCTCAGTCCGAAATAAGCAAAGAAGCAACACGGGGCGTATACTTAATTTTGAGCGTGTTTATTATCTGTCGTGGTCGCGGTTACACAAACAGCATGCTCGTAAATTAAAATGACACGTTTTGCATATTAATATACGTACATGCAAAGGACAACCGCACACACAACTGTACACACACCTTCACACACGCATTGCAGCTTGGGCAATAAAAATGGTTAATTATTCAATTAAATTACACTCGAAGGCGTTGCAGATGTCGCATTCGGCAAATGGCAAATGGCAAATGGCAGACGACCCATAAAACTGACACGGCGAACTCGCACGGCAAAAGAAGGCAGGACAGGACTTACACGACAGGAGCCGGTCGACAGGACTCTCGTCCGTTGACAATGCAGACACCGAAATCATATAAAATCATGTTTATTTAATTTGCATTATAAAGCGAAAAGCGAGAGGCTGCTCGTTAAATTTCACTTGCCACGTTCGCATTTTAAAAAACAATAAAAAAAACTTAACGATTGACAAAATATGCCCGAAATAGCCGCACACGGTTCCCCGTACAACGTACGGCGTAAGCGTTGGGCGCGCTTGCCTCATAGGAGCACGACAAAATTACGCCCCTATTCGAGCCAACTACAGCTCGGCATCACGCAACCCCCAACGGTGTCTAAGGCTGAAGGGGGTATGGTGGCGGTAAGCATGTTAATGAGCTCGGGGTCTGATGAAACCTACATGAAGGAAGGGTTTCGTCGACCGTTCGTCTGTCCGTCCGTTTGTTCGCTGGGGTGCTGCAGAACTCAACTGAACTGAACTCAACGCAACTCAACTACTACTCTACGCTTACCGGGTGGAGTACACACTCAGCAAAAAAGTCGCGCTTAGTTTTAGAAAATCGCGCCAAGTGTAACCCAATTTATTTTCAGGAATTATACTTATAAAATGAATGAAAACAGCTTTTTTTATTTTCTTAATGCCAGAATAAGTTTCTCTACAATTTAAAAAAATATATGTTTAATTTCTGGGGTATTTTTCTTGTTCAATATTCCCACACAGAACTCGTATGAAGCCTCTAAGTCGGACAACATCTACGCTCAAAAATGGCAGACGATAGAGCGAATTTGACTATTATAATTAAAATAACTGCAATTGTTATTTCTATTTTGTTAATTTCACAAAGGATTTTCTCGAAGAAAAACCCTTCATAATTTTTAGACATTTTTTTCTTTCATTTAGAAACTATTTCCAAGAAACAAGCAATGATGTATTTAGTTTGAGAGCGATTATCTTAAGTTTGGGGCTATTTTTTTTTCTATGTGCAGTAAATGTAAGGGGAGTTGGGGCAAGCGGTTTATGCGTGACCGTTTCATTCTTACGTTATGCTGTACTTGGTCACTGTTGTTGCTGTGCTTGTTGTGTGATTAATTCGCGCAAAGAGTTGTGCGCTTCCGTTTCCGGTTGTTGTTGCGGTGCTTTTATGCTTCACATTTCACAGGAGGCTGAATCGTGCTGTGCTGTGCATATGTATGCGTATGTGTGTGTGTGTGTGTGTGAGTGTGTGGGCGTGGCGTAAAATTAATTGTTTTGTACCCAACGAGGCTTAAAAACACATGCTCATGTAAGCCACGTCCGCTTGAAAAGCACGCTGCCTGTTTTGCTTCATGTTTGCCAGTTACGCCCCTTTTCCCTCTCCACCTCCTTACACACATACACACACACACACACAGGAACATACACACGCACCTATTACTCGTAATAAGCATTTACACACAGCCACACATTGGTCACCAGGCAACGTTTGACGATTTGCTTTACTCCGGAGCATTTTAGATAAGAGCAGCGCAACGGGTTCCGTTTGTGTGCAATTAATATGAAAATCAGGCACACTTATCTTAATTAGTTAGTCGCTTATGAAAGGCGAACTAAAACTTCTACTTCCACACAGGGCGACCCGACACTAATACCAAAGCCAGCAAAAAATAACCCTACACTCCGAGGCCTGTGTGTGTGTCTAGGTGTGTGTGTGTGTGTGTGTGTGTTAACTCATACTTGTGCTTATTATGACACTTCACATATAATGTGCATAGTGAATTTAATACTACAAGTGGCGCATTTAGTTCGTTTCCTCCCACAAACTACCCCGCTACCTCCCCCTTGGGGCACTCTTAAGCTTCTTGTGCTAATTCGCTCTTAATGCGTATTCGTCATGTTGGGGCAAAAGGCTTGTATGCAAACAAATGTATGTAAATATATATAATAGTTTGAAATAGTAGTTCCTGAGCGCTTTTGGCCAGACTGCGGTATTTTTTAACGCTTTCTTTCTATGACTCTCTGCTCAGACTCGGAAATTGTAAGAGTATATTGGTCAAACCTGAACTCGAATCGGAAGTGCCTGTTTACCGATTGAAATTCGAAATCGCAATCGGAATCATTACAGTCGATTCAGTTACTTTGATGTCTGTTTGTATATGTGTCTGTGCTCTTGCTGGTGTACGAGCTTAAGCTCTTAAGGAATACAATTTGTTTTCTGAATCCCCTTAAAATTAAAGACTTGAAACTTGGAATACATACTCCAATGTGCCCGCTCAAGATAAAGTGTTAAAATTCGGGTGCTTCCAGCGTCCACTAGATGGTTATGAAATCGATCATCGCAAATCGATAGAACAGTCACCAAGTTTTGAAAGTATCGTTCTACCTGTTCAAAGTCGATAAGACCAAGTATTCCACACAATTAGAAAGCTGGAGTTAGGTGTATTGCTAGTAACACCTTTCAAAAAGTGGCAAGGAACTTATCCCCCAAAAATCTCAAAAGTGTATTTCAAACTTGGAATGTAGATTACTATGAACATGCTCCAAAGTTCTCCCATAAATTTTAAAAATCTCTATTTCCCCAAATTAAAGAGCAAAGGTCAATCAAATTTGAAGACGAATTACTAAGAAACGCCTTCACAGATATATTTATTGGTCAAACCCATCATTTTCTTTGCCACCTGTTATCAGCTGGTGTAATACTGGTATCAGAGTATTTCACAGTCGGTTGTGCCTGACTGTAAACGTTTTCACTTTGTTCTAGTTTTGCTTTTATTTAATATTTGCCCACTTGCTTGTCTTTGTGTTCGTCTGCATTTGTTTCGTACAAATTTACAATTGCTTTTCGGTATTTACGATAAACAACAACAGCAAAATATGAATGCATAGAAACAAATGCAAATGCCCCACACTATGTTTGACATTTTTATTCAAATCCATTGAAATATGCAGCATTGGACAAAAATACGGGTGACAAAAATATTGCACACAATTTTACACATACCATTTTTGAAAATGGTTCAAAGGCAATAGCAAAAACAGACAATAAAACAATTTTATTTCCATTTTTATATATATTGTACAATATATATATATATTATATGGACACGGGAGCTTAGCAATTTCTCATGTGTATTGGAAAACACTCAATTGTCAAGTGAATTTGTGGTTCAAAATCCGGAAATCGACACAAGACACACAAAAAAGCATTTAATAATATGATATACAAGTTTTGTGCTCCAGGCCCTAGGCATGACCTCGATTGCATAAGTTTAGTGCAATTTTGCGTATTGTGTTCATTAAATTGCACAACCACTCGGCCATTCGAAAGAAATCATGTAATTGTAATTGAAATGAAGTAAGCGTAAGTTGCGATAAAAAAATAAAAATAAAAGTCGTCGGCAAACGTAAAAAAAAAAAGAAAATCGAAAAAATAAAATTAAGAAAATAATGTTAACGGCCAGCAGAAAGAAAGAAAGAAAGAAAAAATACTTGGGCAACGAGGCGAGCGAGGCGAGCGAGGCCACCAAAAATGTTTGTTTCCTTTCAAATCAGTACACTTCCTTTGGCCAGGGCCGCAATGCCGCTCACCTTCGCCTTCGTCGCTTGGAGTGCAACTGTGGGGTGGGTTTGGGTGGCCGGGACGAGGCAATGAAAATGAGTGGAAATCACTTCAAAATACTAACGAGCTGTTACGCTTGGCAAGAAAAATATAATCAGCAGCATCATGTCTGCAGGTGCACTTAAAAGGCGTTCACTTTTTTTTTGTTCGCTTTTCGGCCCGGCTACGAAAACAGATTCAACTTGAGCTCTTAAACACAAACTGAACAATGGCTCAAGCCCAGGAAAATCTTTAAGCCATTAAAATTAACCTTTTTGGGCATTCGGACATGGACATGGACATGGACCAAAAATACAAAAGGTGAAGGCGAGTCCCAAAAAACAATGAAAATTAAAATTTAAAAAGTTTCATGTAAAATGTTTTTTTGTTTTAAGTAACGTCAAATCTCAGGCAAATCACAGCAGCCAGCTTTTGTCAGTTTGGATCAAGTGCGCTCTACTTGCTGTCTCTTCTCGCCACTTAAGCTTTCGCTGGCTGGCCTCTTTCTCTCTCTTGCCTCTCTCGCTCTTTCGCTCGCCTGGCAAAGTTGCTGCACCACTTTTAAGCCAGAGCTGACGGGTTGGTTGAGCAGCCTCCACATGCAGTCTCCATGCAAACTCTATGCCTGATTGCGACTTTGAATGAGTGCAAGTTTATTTTTCTTATGAAGGCCACGAAACGCGCAGTCGGACAAATCGTGATCATGCAAAAGACATCAACTATCTAAATAGTTGCTCGGTTCATTATGAAGTTTGGCGCGTGCCGGATTTTCAGTTTATTCCTCGTCGTCGTCGTTGGCTTCGTTCATTTGCCGTGGCAAATGGAAAATGACTTTGAACTTAATGTTTTGGCCATTGTGTTTGTATACGCTTCCAAGGCGGCATTATAAATTGGTCGCGCAATGTGTAACTCTTAAAAAAGAAAAAACGAAAAACACATCATTGCTTCCATAAAGTAAAAACTTATATTTATTTAATGTGAACTACAGTAAAAAGTTAAAATTCAAATTAAAGTTACGATTAATTTAAAATGAAAGAACAAGTAATGTTAAATATTGCACTATTTATTGAATGCATTTGGGTAACCTGAAAATAAGGAAAGTAAGAAACTTTAAGATTACTATGTGTTAATCATATTTAAGTTTCCATCCACATTTTTGAAGAGTATCTGTTTGGCTAAGACATATTTTAAAGAATTGTATTTTTAGTTTAATAATAAGTTGATTGAGCATTTTAGTACACATCATTTTGAAACAATGTTGTTTATTAGTTCAAAGCGTAATTATTCAAAGGGGTTTTCAGACAAAAACTGGTCATAAAAATCAAGCCAAGATGGAGGAAGAAGTTTGAATAAATTCGCCCAGCAGAGGATGTTGTTTTCATTGCAAGTTAAGCACAAATTGCGAATTGCATGCATACAATTAAAATTTTAATACTGCATTTTACTTCCATTTGTGTTTCCATCACTTTTTACCCTATAACCATGAGTCAAATGGGTATTTTGACAGAAAGATGTGCTTTGGATGCAATGTATTTTGTATAAGAACTTTGTATTGAAAAAAAGTGGGTAATGTTTATGATAGGTACTTATACATAATAATGCTCCTTACCTTCATCTTGCAGAAAGTTGTCACAATTGGATAGTACTGCAATTATTCCAAAATTTCCAAAATAAAAATCGCTGTGAAATTTAGAAATTTTGTTTGTTTTTAAAAATAATTTCTAACTACTTACAAATAAAATTGCTTAAGGTCGAAGGAGTCATTTTCTATTTCCTAGGAATATATTTCTTAATAATTGAAAAATAATCAAAAGATAAGCACTGGATTTTGGAAATATACTTTCAGAATAAAATTTTGAGTTACACTTTGCGATAAAAGTAGAGAAAACTTCTAATTGAGTGATCTTTAAAGAAAAATATGTTAATTTTTGATTTTGCTTTTCACCTAAATAATTAATTAATATATTCAGTCTACAAGGGTATTTTAGCATTGGTAAACTTGGCTTGTTTTTGGCTTTAGCGGGTTTTCCAATTGCAGTGCTTTGTTTCATTTAGGTTGAGGCGGAACAGGGTTATGATTCAAATTGATCGCGTAACTTAATTCATAAATGCGCAATAAAAAAAGTAAGAGAGAGTGGCAGCTAGATGAAAGAGAGATAGAGAGAGAGAGAGGGAGAGAGTGAGAGAGAGAAATGGGTGCGAAATGTTAATAGCAGCAGCCGCCAGCTTATGACTCCCAAAAGTCAATCGCAGAAGGAGAGAAAGAAAAAGAAATAAACACAATGTAAGCAAAGTCGAGAGGGTCAAACAAATGCAAGACAATCTCTTTGGCTCTGCGGCTCTTTTGCACTGACTGCTGCACGACGACAGCTGAACGGCGACGTCGGCCGCCTTCTATAAACAAAAAAGAAAAAAGAAAAGAAAAGAAATTGCTGGTGCTGAGTTTGTGGCCGATTGTGTAATAGGAAAATATTTGTTGTTTGTCCTACTGCGATACGAAAACTGCAGTATATAAACGCGGGCCAAATACAAACGGCAAACATTTCCATTGCAGCCGCACAGCCAGCAACAAGGTCTGTCGGGAGAAACTCATTGGACAGAAAGCCGCCGAATAACCAAGCCAAATGGCCAACTCCAATCTGGTGAGTGGGCGGGCGGGCTGAGAAGGATGGCCAGCTAAGTATTGTAGATAATAATTGTTCGCAGCTTGGCGTTTATTAAAAATGCATTCGCTCAAAGCAGAGCGAAGCGCAGCAGACTCGCAGATGCGCATATTTTGCACATACATTTTGCCAGCACTTTACCTTTTAAAATAATAATTTGCATCGCATTTTTATAAACCCATCCGCACAGCAGATGCCGCTCATTGTGGCTGTGGCAATTGTCTGCATTGTCCTGCCGCTGAAAGCTTCATCAATGCCAGGACTAGCGACGAGGACGAGCACAAATGACGGCCTTCAGACATCGTTATATAGCGGCAGTTATGGCCAGTACGATAATCGCTGGCTGCCTTTGGGAGAGCCGAGCACGTCCATGCTGCACAGACCATTGCAACGCTATGCCTTAAAGCACGATGTGGCATCAGCATCACTATCAGCATCAGCAGCAGAAGGAGGAGCGGCAGCTACAGATGGAGGTGAAGCGCGTCGCAGCTATAGAAGCCATTCCTTTGGTAGCCATGGCCATGGCGGACTGGGAGCGATGCTTAATGGTCTCACAAATCTCTCGGGCATGGGACACATTAGCAACGGCTACGCCTCAGTGGCGCCCACGCACACCGAGACACTGTCAAAACAAGAGATACCAATTTATGAGGAGCAGCACGAGGATACTGACGCAGTCGCAGCGGTGGCGGCAACTGCCAACGATTATGCTGATGCGGAGGCGGGACGTAGCATAGGCTACGGCAGCATCGCTGCCGGAGATGAGCATATTCAGCAAAATCAACATCAGCAGCAACAGCAACAGCAACAGCAACAACAGCACCAACAGCACCAACCATATTACAATTATCCAGCTGAGGCGGATTACTCGTCCGCCTATCTGCCATCTTTTGGCGGCATCGACCAGTCTCAACATCAACATCAGCCTCAGCATCAGCATCAGCAGGCGGGCAACCATTATGCCTACGATAAAATCTCTGTGGGAAATTATCTACATTCCGGCTATGAAGCATTGCAGCAGCATCATGCCGATGAGCAACAGCATCAAGAGCAGTTACACCAACAGCAGGAGCAATTGGAACACGCCTCCTACTTTACACCTTCACACGAGGAGAGAGCAAGTGATGCGGAGGAGCATAGCTCCAATTTTCTAGCTGAATCCAATGGCCACGAGGACTCACATCAGCAATCGCAACAGTCGCACAGTCATCATCATCATCATGTGGATATCATCAACTATGTCCCCGTGAAGCATGTGAAGAAGCAACATGTGCCCGTTGAGAAACCCGTGAAAATACCCATTTCGCATGCTGTCATCATTCCCATTAAGAAACCGGTGCCCATTCACATACCCATCACCAAGCAGGTGCAAGTGGCCGTTGAGAAGGAATTAAAAGTGCCAGTGGAGCGCATTGTGCCCTATCCAGTGGAGAAGCACATTCCGGTGCCGGTGGAGAAACGTGTCCCGTACACGGTGATCAAATATTTGCCCGTTAAGGTGCCCAAGCCATTCCCAGTCAAGGTGCCCGTATTCAAGACTGTCTTGCATAAGGTCAAAAGCTGGTGGTAGACGAGCAAGTGGAAGTCGAAGAGGAAGCATCTGCACTCCACTTTAACCTTCATTCCCTAAGCATTAAGTTCTTTAAATCACAAATGTCCTGTAAAAGAAAAAAAAAAAAATCTGCGATTTGCAAAAAGTTATCATGCAATTTCATTTGTCGAGCTCTTAAATGAATTTTGTTAAACCAAAAGCTCGTGTTGTGTATTCCAATTTTGTGACTCATTTAACATTACATCAATTTGCATTCGTTTGAATACAGAAATAAGTACTTACATATGAAACACACGAAACCACCGCATTAACTCATTTGCAGCTATACTCGGATGAGGTCGAGGCTGTCTTTTATATTTATGTACATCCTGTATCCTGAAAATTATTCAAATGGGGTATGACAAGGTAGGCTTTGGGATCTTTGTTCAGCATTATAGTCATGGGAAAGAGTTCTGAAACTTGGCATTTAGACTCAATCCATTTTCTATTATTAGAGCCGGAACCATATTTAAATTTAAAATGCATCATTTTTATGTGCATAGACATATCAAGAATACAATCGATAGCTACGCCAACTTCGAAAAAATGAAGAAGGAAAAGTATTTCTGATCAAAAAAATATCACAAAATGTAAGAAAAAGTCATCTAAGTTTGGTAGAAATATCGACATTGACAGAAATATATATAAATAGAAATTGATCAGTGAAAATGATTTCCGACTGAAAAGCAACCATAAATTTTGAATTTATAAGCTGCACAAAAGGTTTGTGTATTGGATATTAAAATGCAAACGTTTAATAATAATATAATTTAAAAAAACTTAAAGTAAGAGTTGTGTGCATATAAAAAATTGCACAATGGACCGTTAAATTAAGAAAAGAAAAAAAAAGTCAACGCGATTTTATTTAAAAAATAGGGCATACAGAGTATCTCGTTAGTCTAGTCGTTACTCCTTACCAAGCACAGGCTTACTTGTATTTAGCTGTGATTTTACGCTGCATTTATTATGTACACAGTCGCGCTCTTGCCTCCTGTGTCCTGCCTCCTGGCCCCAGCCAGTCTATATTTATTTAAGTTTTATTCACTTTAAGCGTACCAAATGAAATTGTGTTAAATGAAATAAAATGTATTTAGGCGGATGTTTTTGTTGTGACTGTTGTTTTGTAAACTGTCAAATGCTATTTTCAGACCATTACATCCTCAGTTGAATGTAGAGGCAGGACATCCTTATGTCCACGGCGCAATTCGAGCAATTTCGACATTGGCTTTTGGAGTGGCACGGGGCTAAACTGAACTGAACTGAACTGAACCGAGCAGCTGAGCTGTGCTGTGCAACCCCAACACGCAAACTCTAATTAAATTAAGAGCACACCTTTTGTTTCCTCTGCGACGAGTTGGAATGCACAGTTCTCATTCCCTCTGGCTCACCCTCACTCACTTCTATATCATTGCCTTGACCTGCTGTCACCTTGAGTGCTTCTGGAAAGCAGTGCTTTATTTGCTGACAGTTTCCATGAATTTAGTGCCTGATGGCTGGCATTTGCTTAAAGTTTGCTTTCGTATTGCATAATTTAAAAGGCTTATTAACTGTCATTAAATTATTTTAATTTATTCGCATCCGACAGATAGACAAGCAGAGGTCCTCGTCCTCGTCCTCGTCGTCGTCGTCGTCAGTTCGTTCGTCATAGGAACAGCACAGGCAAATATCATTCATCATTCGTCGCTGCTCATTGCTCATCTGCCAAGTCGTGACAAAATAAAACTCAATTGCTTGCATGCACTGCTTCTCCTCTTTTGCCGCTATTTTGTACAATTCGCACGCACACTTTGCCTTTGCCCTGCCATTTGTATGTCCTTCGTCTTGCGTCCTTTAATCCGCCGACTATTTTGTCATACTCAGGTCCCGCAGTTGTGCTGGCTGTGGTGGCCTCCCACCCCGCTCCCCCCTTTTGCTTTTGCTTTTGGCTTTGCCAGCCGCTTGTCAGTCATGTGGCGGTTGTCTGTGGTTCGTTTTTCGTCTTCGTCTTTGTTACAGCGTACATGTCCTTGGCACTCTCTACTCGCTCCATTTACTGAGTATTTTTGATGTCTAAATTGCATTTTATTATGTCGCATGCAACAACAAAGCATCGAGCAACCAGCAACCAGCAACGAGCGACGAGCAATGAACGAAACAGCAGCAAAAACTCCTTTTGCTCATAAACATTTGCTGGCCAGCCAACCGCCAACCGCCCACCCCAATCCTCCTCTCCCTGTTCACATCATTGACGACTTTGCATGTCGCTGTTGGATGTTGGATGTTGATGTTGCTGCTCTTGTTGTTGCGGTTATAAATTTTATTTATCATTTAACATTTTTTACGCTCTTTATGCCGAGCGGGAAATGCTATTTCGACAACACACTTTAAGTGACTTTTCAAGCGCTTTATTTTGCATACAAAGTATTTTCCTCTGTCACATGAGTGTGCCTCTGTCTGTGTGTGTGTGTGTGTATGGGGTTTATATACTTGACAAAAGTGTGGCTTGTTGGGTATTGGGGTTGTTTCCCGGTTTGTTCATCTACTCATCAATGTTTATAAGCTTTATCCAATGAGTATGTTACGACGGCATCAAAGTAAACTCTTAAAATAGTAGATATTAAGATTAATAGTTTTGGTTTCTTTTTTTTTTCAAGATGATTTTACTATCGCTTTTGCTATAAAGTCATCAATTGATTTATTATTTATTTAAGAAGAATTTCGGTTTTGCGTAAAGCAAACTGTTCAAATATTTCAAATCACGTATTTTTGTTTATTGAAAGCTTATTTTATTTTTGACTTACAATTCAATAATTCTTATTTACTTTGTTATTTATTTGGGATAAAACACCATTTCATTTTGAGTGTCAAAGAAAATCTTGATTTTGGCGCAAATAGATTTAATTTTTTGGAGAGCAGTGATTGCTTTTATGAGTTGCTTGTCAATCTGTTGCCGAGCAAATATAAATACGGGCTGGCAGATAAGTTAATGTTCAAATAAACTAAATGGATTAAAATGAAAAACTGACAAAGCACAAACTAAATTAAATGCTCTAAACATAATTGCAAGTAGATGCAGTTGCCAACAAAGTAGTTTATTTTAATAATGACTACTCGTTTATGCCTTTGTGTGGGTGTGTTGTGTGTCTGCCTCTAGTTTGTATTTTTATTAAAAAACTTTTGCTCAATGAAAGTTGAACGCCTGCTCTCCAAATTGTAGTCACAGTATATTGCCAAAAAAACAAAGTCATAAAGTTTGCCTCAGCGTGTTATTTATATGTATAAATATTTTTTGCACAAGTTTTCCAAATATATAATATATAGCAAAACCACATACAGCACTGTAATAAGTGTAGAGTGCACATGTGAATGTTTCCTTATGCATATTCGACCCAGAACTGCATTTTAAACTTGAGTTCAGTTTATTTAATTCACGTTTTATTGAGTGCGAAACATTTGAACATATTCCACCATCAGTTGGGACTCCTCTCAAGCTACTTATGTGTGCGAATACTTTTATCCCCTGTCGCTATGCTGGCGGCTCTAACACATACTTCTTGACGTCCACACAATTCAGTGGCTTTCCTCTGTTTTTTTTATATTTTTTTTTTAATATTCGCTGCAGCTGCCTTAGATTTTGGCCATGTGGTGGGATTTTGAAGGGTTTTGCCCATCCAAACTCCGTCACAGAGCGCGGCACGTGCTAAACCAACCAACCAACCGACTTGCAAAAGGCGCCGACAGTCTTCAGGACACGGATGGGACCCGCTTATTTAAGTATATATATATATGTATGTGGAGGGGACTCTATATCTGCTGTTAGATAAAATGATTTACGTATTGCCCGTATACCGTACCTGCGCCTAGCTGCACCGCCCCCCCCACCCGCCTTGGCATATAAATGGCTTAAATAAGTTGCCAATTACCAGATGGCTGCCAGCGTACAATTTCATATGTGGCTGTGGCAACCGAAATGCGCATACAAATGGCCTTAACTAGACTTTGTTTTCGCAAATGGCACACTGAGAAAAATTGAAAGACCTAGTTAAAAATATATATTACATTTGCTGTACAAAATGGCTGTCTACTCGCCGATTATTTCTCTCTGTGCATAGTTTACCAGGAATAGCATGTGTTATTGGAATTATGGTGCCGTTATTGAAGTTTTTAGGACTTTTGACAGTTTGAAATTGTGTACGAGCTCAGTTCATTTAATGACTATTCCAACAAGTTGATGTACCGGAAAAAGTAGGGTTTCCATCAAGTAATTTAATACGGAAATACTTTAAGCCACCAATTATTGGCCTGTATTTGATTTCTCTGGGAGAAAGAGGCCAAAGTTTGTTGAAAAATATATATTCAATTATTTATATGCATACACATTTTAATTGGTGCTATTTCTGGCTATCGACAAGTCTCAGTGTGCAGTTAGTTCATATATTGTGTTATATATGGCTCTTAGTTGGCCATTGTTATCTTGCAACTTGTGTAGGAGTCTCTCGGCAACTTAGTCCCGTTAAGGCGTGGCAAATTGCTAACTAATTTATTGCAAGAGGATGCGTGAATATGAGCTGAAGTTATACGTAGCCAGAGATACTGCTTGTACCTCCTAACCGGGCAATAAATAATATTCTGTCAGCGTATTCATGGAACTGCAGAGAAGTTGTTTCATGTTTGGTACACTCAACTTGCTCATTGAATTTATCGTATTCATATCGTATGAATGTATGTATGTATGTATGTATGTTTGTTCAAAGTTATTGGCTGCTGAATCTGTTTCTGCCATTTTTGCTAATTATGCGTTTGGTAACACGAGTTACGGCCACAGTTTGAAATGTGGGTCAGTCCTGTTTGCTCTTGCATTTTTATGAACTGACGACTGATTTTAAAACAACAGTTGACGTAGTTTTCATTCCTGTGTGCGTGTGTGTGTGTGTGTGGCGTATGCAGGTAATTAGAGTTATGCAACATTTTTCATTTAGAATTGCTGCATGAAATCGGAGCGCTTGTCACACATTTTTTCCATTAAGGGACATACCTGATGACAGGCTGGAGTTGACAACAGCCAGTAAATTCAAGATAATGTTTCCTTAACCATATTAAAAGAGAATCTCTCAAACTTTGCAACTGTTCGATGTATAAACTTTAATGCAGCCCATGCCGAAAGGTGTATGTGCAAAATGAAAGCAACTCGATGCACCTGTATTTTCTGAACTCTTTAATTGCGATTATTCGCCTGAGGAGCTTACAAAACCTACTCCAAGTTTTGCATAGCAACTGAAAGGCTTGGTTTAGTCACTTGACAAAAAGCGTTTTATGCCTTTTTGGGGCTGCCTATATACATATGACCGAGCATTAAACTTGCCGACATTTTTAGTGCTGTGCACTGAAGATTATTAAAGTAGTGTGTAAATAGTTTATGGTAATCACAAAATATAACAGTAGCTGCACTTTACTTTTACGATGCTTACACACGCACACGCACATATATACACACACCTATATATATAAGCATGTCTGTATATATATGCATGTGCACAGGTCTATGCTAAGAAGCATCACATAAATTTCAAAACAAGAAATATCACTCATACGCCGGCTTGCCATCAGGAAAAGAGAACACTTTTCATGGCTATAAACTGCGAAAAAGTTCTGCCTGACTGTAAGTCAAATACACTGTTTTTCATGCTAACACTCAGCAAAAAAGGTATTAGTAAAATATTAAAATTAAAAATATATACGATTTAATGGCAATAAATTGATAAGATTTATCTGACAAAAGAAAAAAACTGCCTTAAAAGCTAACCAGTTATTTAGTTGGTTAATTACCAATATTTAAGCTGCACAAGACTTATTCTGAGAAAAAATATGGCTTTTTCGATAGGGTAAACTTTTTAGTTGAGTTAAACTATCTAACATTTTAGATATTTGAATGCCTGCTCTTGGCCAGTTTTTTTCTAGGTGTATCCGAAGCTACCTCTTAGTCACGCTGAATTTTTGGACAGCATGAAACCAATTAAAGCTGATATAAAACAGCCCAGAAAGTGTGTTAACACTAAGTAAAGCAGCGCTGGATGAACATCAAAAATTACATCCACCTGAGTCCAAGTTTTATGTCGCACATAAATTTGAAAACCAAAAATGGTTGCTGGCCAGGCTAACTCTAAAAGGGGTTCGCGTGTCCCACGAAATGGTTGAAAACTTTTTGGAGCTGCGGTCCAGCAAGGGGGGTGTGGGGCTGCAATTGTTTTTTGTTTGTGTGTGTATCTATGTGTGTAACTTGGCTGTCATTTTTCAAAAAACGGTTCCTTTTGTCGCCCCATTGCCTTGCGTTGTGCACCCACCACTTAACCCTTTCAACTTGTTGTTGTTTGTTGCGCAGAAATTATGAAAAGTTTTTTGAGGTAGAAGTGCTGATTAATTTTTAATGTTTATGTTTAGGATACCCAAGCTGGCAGCAGACGCTTCCTTAACTTGGCCAACAAAACAAAAAGTGCGCCATCATTCGCCAAATTATAAAGTCATTTTCATGCTCGAACAAACACATTCACACTTGTCACTGTTGGGATCTGTGCTCTTTGAAATTAGGCATCTTACCTTACCAAGTGACTGACTTTGTTGTGCATATACCACCCCCTCTGTGCTAACCCAATCACACTTGACTCATGTGCCGTGCACTGGATAAATTAATTGCACGCAATCACGGAGAACCACAGAAGGTCATGCCCACATATGCATCCCTAATATTGAATATACGTAACACCAATCGACAGGTAGAACCAGCCACACAGCTCATATCAACTGTTTAACCAGCGTCATCAGCAGTCTCGTGGTTGCCAATTTGACCGCGTGCATGTTCATTGCGATTTGCGGCTTTCGCATTTGCCCCAGTCGCAGTTCTCCCCGTTGAAAGGAGGGAGGTGTTTCGAACAGCTTTTGACCAGGCTGTGGGCCAGACAATTGTTAAACTAGCCACAGAATTCTTAACGAAGTGGTTTTTGCGGGTGCTGCAATTATGAATTTATGTTCACTGTCCTCTATCACATAGTTAAATATTTATTCTGAGCATACACATTCATATAGTGGCATGCGCTGAAAATAAAAATATATATTTATTTTTAGCATATTGCATATTAGATTTTTTTTATTTTTAAAAAATATATGTTTTCGTTATTCAATTATTTCAGACAGCAAAGATCCTATGAATTTTGAGAATCTAATTTTTATATATATAAATGAAATAAAAGAACCAAAACAAAATGTTTAAAGCAATAACGAAATTGGGCTAAAAATATTTCAGCTTGGAGAAGTCTTAATAATATGTTGTTTTTATTCAAATATTGTAAAAAATTGTAAAAAAAAATATTACTTGATGAGCTCTTTTATGATTAAAATGTCTTAAAATAAATAAAATATTAAAACACAAATAATTTTTGTTAAACACTGTATCTTTTTGTCTCAGTGTATGCAGAAATTAAAGCGAAAATACACAATAGTTCATTTGTGAGTTGGACTGATCATTTGGTCCAATGAATTCTAATTTCGCGTTACCGCAATTTTGTAGCAAATGTTTGCTGGAGGTGATGTAAGCCTTTGATTAGGTCGGACACTCGTTCCATTATCGATGCGGTTGTCCATTTATAATTTATAGACGCGATTTGTGTTGCTTATTTTGTTTTGCGTCTGGCCAACAATGCACAAGTCAAATAAATAATGCAAGGACGCTGCCCCAAAAATTCCAAACGCCAACAACAACGGCAGCAAGAAGAACAAAATGCACTGGCATAGGACATCCGAGTCAATTAGCGTTAATTTCATTAGTCGGCAATAACTTGCAGCAATTCCATCAGCAACATTCCGTTGCCAGCTAACAACTAGCTGAGCTGAGTCAAGACTTTACTTTTTAGCTAATTTTGTTTCTGTTTCGCCGACGCCGCTCTGAAGTTGAACGTCGCGTTTATTTTGTGTAGCATTGTTGTTCTTATGACTTGTTGTAGGAGTCGGTGTTGTTTTAGCTGTTGTTGTTGTTCCTGTTGGAGTTACATTTGGCAATTAGCAGTAACATTGGCTTGCACTTCCACCCCTTGTCCACGCCCTGCCGTACTTCAATACATATTTATTAGCCGCATTTGTTGGATCTTAGCTCAATTAAAAAGTTTTACTTGGCTACTTTTCTTCATTTGGAGGTTGCCCTGTGACTCTACCGACTTAAATGACTTCGTTTCGGCTATGCTCGCCTCAGCTGTGCTGGGTGAAAGTTTCTCAGTTGCATTGTAGTTTCAACTCCTCTTTTTAATTTTTTGGGGGCACTAATTGCAATTATTTCGCTTTCGATGCCGACGGGTTTAAAACGCGTTGAGTAAGAAGTATTCCAAATGTTGACTCATGACCGCTTAGCAATTTTAAGTTCAAAATTTTAAAGTGTTTAAATTAATAATGTGATTGGAATGGAATTTTTGCGATAATCTTGCCAAAGCCGATAATTTTAACAGAGATTGGCCAAGATTTGAAAATATCAAATCATCACAATAACGAAATTTTGGGTAAAGATTTGTTTATTAAAAACACGCGTACGAAAGAAAAATCCCAAAAATATACAAAGATACAAATAAAAAACATTAAATTAATTAAATAACGGAATATTACAAATTCATAGGTCGGAAATGGAATAGTTAAGTTTCATGACTGATCTCAGATCGGAGTGTGTCACATTTGTATGCCGATCGCATTTCCAGTTGAAATACTTGCATGATGTACACAATTTTTCATTTCAATAAATTCACCAAATTTGCTTATGCCCGGCAGAAGGCAGATTGTGAATAAAAACAAAAAAGTATCTAAATATAATTTATCTTTGTTGGTTTGCAAGCTTGTCTATCCCAGCAAATGATTGCCAGAATTCCAACCTCCATAAGAGCCAATTCCCAGTGGGGACATTCCGTATTGTGGTTGCTGCTTGTGAACCACTGTGCGTACAATGGGCACTTTAACCGGATACGGATAGTAGAAGGGCTGAGCTACTGCTTTCTCTACCCGGTACGGCACTCGTCGCTCAACCACAAATGGTATCGGTTGCTCCACAGCATACGTCTTCACTTTTTCGATTGGTATTTTTACCTCTTGCAGTTGGGGTACTGGCACCATCCTTGGCACGGGTATCTTGATGGCGATTGGCTTGGGAATAGCTGTGATTACGGGTCGAGGAACTCGCAGCTCAATCGCCTGCTTGAAGGGTACTAGTTGTTTTTGATAATGCGTTATCGGCACATGCTTGGTGATCTCAATGTGCTTTGAAAGTGGTAGTCCAGCAATCGCCTTGCTGCTCGCCGGTGTGTGATGCACTCGGGTTGTAATCGGTGGCAGAGAATTGTGCAGGGTGGTCGCTGGTAAATTGGCAATCTGACTTTGTGACTGGGAGTAGAGTAATTGCTGATCCTCTGCTTGTGGTGTGTATATTTGTTGGTGTTGGGGCTCCTGGGACCTTTGTTGTCGCTTCACATGAGAGATAAATTCGGGTCGCTGTTCTCTAAAAACTTGGGCGCTGTCATCGTTCACTTGTCGGGGCTGCAACGACATCCCCTCCTGCTCCTCCCCGGCCAATCGGGCTGTATGCAGATAATTGGAAAATTGCTCAATACGATAATCGCGCAAAGGCAGCGGCTGTTTCGGTGGCGCCCGTGGCTGATATGAATAGCTTGGGTGGTAGACATCAGTCGGATGTTGTTCGTGCTGTTGTTGCTGCTGCTGCTGCTGCTGCTGCCTCTGCTGTTCAGTCTCTTCATTGACATCGAGTTCATAATTTGCTGTATTAATGACAAAATCGATTTTGCCCTCCGACTGCAATCTGTTGTAGTTGTTGTGTAGTTCTCCTGTGGCTGTCGTTGGCACAAAGCCGTTGGCCTTGCTACCAAGAGCACCACTGATGGCTTTTGGCGGATAATTTGCATATGGTGCCGCTGCCAAGTCACCCACGAGGCCGTCAACGCCAACGCCTCCGCCTCCACCACCGCCTCCGCTATAACCATCGAGCAACAACGCCTGGCCGTCGGCAGAGCCACCATAATAATGTCGTGTACTCGCATATCCTGCTAATCCGGCAAACGGCTCCCTGTTTGGGTCATGGTAATTGCTACTGGCATGTGGCGGCTCATGGGGCGAGTGGTGTGAGGCCAACTCCTCCAGTTGTGGCAACCGTGCCATTATCGCTGCCGTCGGCCTCATTGTTATGGATAACAATAACAACAACAGCAGCAGCAATTGCGACAATAAACTGGGTCTCACTAATTCATTGATCATTAATGGAGTTTTGGTCTGTTGGTAATTTCGCTGGCCATCGCGGCTAGCCGGTCTCATGTTGAGAGAGCACTTGAGAGTACCTGTTCCACTGCTTAACCAACTAATCCTTTGACGGGCTCTCTTCCTTCGTTCCTTCGTTCCTTCCTTCCTTCGTTCACTCTGCACACTGGGCACCCACGCACTGCTCGGTTAGCTTTCAAGTGTATGGTTGCCTAGATGCTTTGCTGTATTTATAGCACTCGCCACTGAGATGACATATGGAACATCTGTAATCCGATATTTGTGCATTTGCCAGCGTCAAGTTCATTGCCCCGCTCTGGTTTTGTCTTAGTAGCAGCATTCACTTTCACCTACACTTTAAGTTGCACTCAGAAAAAAAGGAGGACATTTTTGCATTGAATGGCAATGAGTATTTTTATTATAATTACTATTATTATTAATTTTCTTGCTGTTATATATATTTATTTAACTGTTAGATATGTTTTGCCCCATCAAAAACAATTCCTGGACTAATGTTAAAATCCATTCCCTTCGAGTTTAAAATATGTTTAACTTTAATAGTTATTTGCTGAGCATAATTATTCGATTTTAAAATTAAGAATGATTTTTACTATTCAATAAATATAGATATATATATTGATATAATTGTTGTTAAGATTGTTGCGAATCTATTCTTTGAATTTACAACAGCGCTTTTCTCTGAGTGCACGTCCGTGTCCTCTGTCCGGTACCATTTGGTGTCTCAGATCAATCGACCCGAAGATAAGGTAACCTTAGCTGCATCACATTTCACACACACAAACACACAAACACAGCTACTCAGTTGTGGTCGGATGGCATAACTAACTTGAGATTCGCACTTGCGGTTTGCATCCATTGTCTTGCCTTTGACCATGTCATATGATAGCAGTTTCCGTCATTACGCCGACGCACTTTCAATTTTAAGTTTCAATGTTGTGATACGATTGACAGTTGTAGCCGTGACTCTTTCAAATTTCTTGCATCACTTATAGATGACACGTCCAACACGTTCAACAAAGTGTTCGCGTTGGCGTAAATCAAAAATAATTTCTCTCAATATTTTCGATGGAAATTCTTTCGCTGTTCGTTGAAGTGGAGGGCATTAGGAGTGCTGGCTGCTACCTGTAACTCATTCATCATTCTTGGTTGCATTTAACTTGAAAAGTTCGCTGGCACCTCAAGCCCTCAGCTGAGCCGGCGACTCTCGCCCCACTCCACTCCACTCACCCTCTCCCTTCATCCCGCCTTCTCTGTGTCGACCACTTACCGAACTCCTTCTGCTGGCATAAAGTATTTGCACAATTGCTGCTCGAGTTGCGCCCGAAATGACAGCGCAAAGTGTACGTAAAGTGTATTTTCCCATTGAACGAGGTTAAGCTTCGTTAAATTTTGCGCAGCATAGCGACGTCTATCAAAGTCCATCCCCCACTCCATCAATACCCTGTATTCAGCATCAAAATAGCAGTCTGCCTGTCTGCACAATATCCCCTCTGTCAACAATATTGTTTTAAAGATACATTTACCATTTTCCGCCGGAATGGGGTTCATGGTTTGTTTATCATATTTTTAAGTCGCGCATTGTTTTTAACAACATTTATTTGTACAATTGTTGAACATTCATAATTAAACATAATTCACCAATTAATTAACCACATTAATATTGCATGAATAAGTACAAAACTTTTCTTAAAATACAACTTAAGATAAGTTTAATAATAATAATACTAATAAAATAATCAACATAATAATAAAAGAAAGTTGAAATAACTAAAATTATAAATAAAATCTTTGCTCAAGTAATAAACTTCTGGATTTATACAAAATTTGAATAAGTTATTTTTTTTTTGTGTATAGCATTTACTTTATATTTATCAGTGCTTATCTGTAGAGTAAAGTTAATTGGCTTGTGTGGCGAGATGTGTATAATTATGTTCTTTTTTTCCGAGTGTATTTTACATTGGACTTGGTAATGAGTATCGTCCAGTTGAGCGTTTTTGCCATTAGCTATGTTTATTTGATGCTTCTAATTGCTTTAAATGCTTTTAAGTTTCGTGAAGCATATTTTAGCAAGGATTCGTGGAAAAATGGCAGTAAGTAGTCGGCGGCGGCCAGTATGGACTGCTTGTCTTTGTAAAATCAACGAAACGTGGCGAAAGTAAAACATAACGCTCATAATCACACCCTATACATTATTAAAAAAAAAAAATGAAATGCAAAGTTGTTTTTTTTTTGTCGACCAGTGCTGGCGACTTTTTCGTTTCCTTTTACGATGGCACTGAAAAGTTCATTAAGTTGCGTTAAAATGTGAAAACGCTAAAATGAGGAAAATGTCAAGAAAATGGCAAAAACCAAAAACGCCATAGTTTGCTTTTTTTTGTTGTGTGTGTGGGGTTTTTTTTTTTTTTTGTTGATTTGACCGACCCAGCTTCGACCCCCGTCCAGCGGAGTGATTGTCGGCTGGGGTTGCATGCGAATTTAATCAAGTCATGCAATAAAATTTACGGTTTGCCGACCACCGTTTGCCTTCTTGTTCCAAAAACTGCGCTACAGTTCTTGGGCCAGTTGAGTTCTGGTCATCAAATTATTTGCCAAATTGCTGCCAGGTAGGGGATGTCTACACTCGCAAGGCTCGTATTTTTACAGCCACTAATATTTGATTTTATCCGCGAGTATTTACGTCCTTCTGTCTGGCTTGAAACAATTTGCGGCCCTTGGCAAAAGTTTTAGGTATGTTTTCTTCTACTTTTCCTACTTCTACTTCTGTTTTTTTTTTATTTTTATTTTTTTTTTTTGATTTAAGGAAGTTTTTAAGATTCTTGGCAGTCTGACCAAACGATTGAATTCAGGCCTTTTCTCCATTCTTTTGATTTCGTTAGAGTTTAGTTTTCTGGTTAGTTTTTGTTGCATAAGGCCATTGTACAGCACTAATGTGCTCAGAAATTAGCATGAGGCTTTGTTCGTGGCCACCTTGATCAGGACGTGAACGAATGCTTTATACTGTGGGTTCCCTCGGGTTTTCAAATTCGCAATCAAAATTCCACGACGCGGCGCTTAATTGTTTTTCCACATTTTTTTTTTCCATAGCCAGCAGTCAGCTAGCTGTGGGTCGAATCCATAGTTGCCACGTTTTGCTTATCTTGGCTGGGCAAAGTTCAGTTTTTTTTTTCAAGCTTTTTAGCTTTTAGCTTCTTGTTTTTTTTGTTTTTGTTTGTTTTTTTTTTGTATGCACGCCTCATAGAAATGCAAATTTCAATTACGCGTATAGCTGGAGAAATTGAAATGCTTTCTGAAATATTTTCATTCCGTCGCTCATAAGAAATGCAGCCGGCCTGAGCACAACTTTGCTCACTCCAAATTCAACTTCAAATTCAACTTCAAATTCAACTTCGAATTCAACTTGGCTCCCAGTTCGCTTGTCAGCAATCGCGCGCATTTCATTTGCATTCCGAATGCGTGAAAACTTTCGCAGAGCTCCACGAAATTTATTTTTGGCGAATTTTGTAACATGTGTCCAGTTGGAGCAAGTCGAAAACTTTTCACTTGAAACTTGGCTGCTTGACAAAATCACTTTGGTCTCTTCGGTTAATGAAAATTTCATTCCGCAATATACCGGCAAAGTTTCGTTTCCCTCATTGTATGTCAGTTTGGTCTACTGTTTTCTGTTTTCTGTTTTCTGTGCGGCTCATTGGTCGCATTGGGCCATTTTGTGGTTGATGCTGATGCTGACTACGAATTATTTCATTTAATTGCCGTTGAAATATTTAATATTAATTGATGTGCTTTAATTGCTTCTGCGGTGCGGGTGGCGAGTAGCCTGCGATTTTTGTTGTCGCCCAACTCATTAAAAACACATCAACTGGGCAATCTGGTTAGTGTCCAGCTCGCCAGCTCATCACCCGCTCTCGTGCCGTGATAGTCATATTATTAATCTTAATAACCACCACATATTGCCAGAAGGAATTCCACTAAACAATGCTCAAGTTGGCAAAGACAAAAGGACGCAACTTTTAGCTCAACTTTTACGAGCAACGAGCTTATAAACAATTTATTGTATTGCTTTGTATTCATCTATCTGTCTTCTCATTTCTGGAATAGTTGTTGCCTACTTTTGATGACTTATTTTGAGAAATTCTTTTTTAGCTTATATGGAATTTTCCCAAAAATTTTTGGGGTAAAACTATAATCATCCACTTCTAGTATATCACTTGAATCAATATTTTGCCCACTTCCAGAGGGGAAAGAAAAATTATAAATTGTAATAATAACTAATTAGTATTAATTTCAAATGATACGTTTTTTTGCTATTTTTTTTTATTAATCGATAACTTTGTGCAAATATAAAATTAAAATTTTGTATTTAATTGCATTTTTTAATTTGGAACGTACAAATTGAAATTTAACAACTATTTTAGATGTGTATTATAAAAATGAAAAATGAAATGAGATAATGAATTTTTACTTATAGAAAAAAAACCACAAATTAGAATTATTTGCATGAAGGCAGTAATTCATATTTCTGTGGACACATTTTTTTTATTGATATTGGTTGCACGAATATTGTGCGGTTTGTTAGTTTTATGGACCCTGATGTGGCATGTTGCACTCTATATAACCCAGCAAGGATTGTAAAAAAAACACGTTTTAGTCACAATCCATTCACATTCAACTGGCAATTTGCATTGACGTAAGGCATTTCTATTCGTTCGTCCAATTTGTGCATAGTCCTTCTACTCAGCATGCCTGCTGCCAAGAGGGAGATAGAAATGGAGAGAAAGCAAGAGAGAGAGAGAGACTAGGACTTTCACAACGGACTGACATATCGGACATGAGAGACAGTATGACTGACTGACTGACTGACTGACTGAGTGTAACTGTAACTGCAACTGTAAATGTGACTATGTATCGCTTTCAGATGCATTGCCAACTGTCAAGGTTTTGATAGACTGCATTTCATTAAACTAATACAGTTACATATTGAGCTGTGAGCTGTGAGTTAAAAGCTTCACATAAATTCCATTCACCATCGAGATGCAGATGCTGCTTGGCTAACTTGTCAGTTCTTCCATTTGCTAGCGTGCATAGTGTATTTATCCGTTGACATTAAATATGTGCGGATAACCAGAAAAGTGTGGCATGCAGCGCAATATAATCGCCGTTGAATCGCAAAGTTTCGTTGTTTGCTAACATTTATATAGGTTTTTGTGTGCTCCGCACACACACACAGGCACACACACACACACACACACACACACACTTTTAAATTTCACACCACATACCGCACACACACACACACAAATACATGCATATATTTACAACCGCACGTTGGCCGCAATTCGTTTTTCGCTCTAAAATTGTGCATATTATTGAGTTGTGTTGATGGTTATTTAATAAAGTGCGCTTCCATTTTTAGAACTTAGTCCGGCCAGAGATTTATTGAAGACACGACCACTATGCATACATGCAAATTGCGCTAACAGGCAAATTGGAAGCTGAGTGATTGCTGGCGTATATTAAGTATACGCCACATAATCTCTGTTTGTTTGCTTTACGCTTGAAATGCATTTCGTTGAAAATGCATTCAATTTGGCATTTTTTTCACATAGCTTGTATTTATTGCAATTGCCATTTTATTGTTTCCAAAATGTTTTCAAATGTTTTATTGCAATTTTAAATTGATTATGTTTTCGGTCGACATTAATATGTTTAATATTTTGCTTTGCGTTTTTTTGCAGTTCTGCGGGCATATTTTAATTATACTTAATCAATTTGCAGCTGTTTTCGCTTGTGGCAATTAGAAGTCTCTTTCCTTTTACATTAGCTGTGCTGCTATTAAGTTCACTGCGACAAGTCAAAACTTGTTGGGCCAATTAATTTTATGGCAGCCGTAGAAAAAGGTGCGTTAATTGCAGAGCATGTCCTTTAATTAGCGTATACGCTAGGTTGCTTCCTTGGCTCCTTGCTTGCTGCTTTTGTCGCCCACTGTAGTTGCTGCATGTGCAATGCCCAATTATGAGCAATTAAAGTCTTGAGCAAAGAACCAGGAAAACATTTAGCTAACGTTTCCATGCTGCAACAATTTTAATTGAAAACATATGCCTGCCATGCAAAGTGACGGTAAAATTAATGTTTTATAATTCGGCAATCGTCGCGGCAAATGAAATTGGACTTGTGATTAGCAATCAGCGATTTCCTCCTCTGCGAACAACTTTTGCTATATTTCTATTTGAATTCATCATTTTGTGCAATCATTTTCACGAGGAGGAAAACTCACTCAGGGACACTGTGAGAACTTGATTCGATTGGCTTAAATGTTTTTGCTTTCTTGTCTGGTAATATTAATTATGCTGCAAGTGGTTCCATTTTTGCACCGTATGCAGCCAATTTAAAATCACTTAGTAAGCTCTAAATGCCTTAAGTTTGATATCGTTTGGTTTCTGATTGTGTAATTGGCGCAAAAGTGAAAAAACACTGCACGCTGCACACACAAGCCCAAACAAGCGGATTTTCATGAATTATCCTTGACACGTATACGCCTTGTGGCAGAGCAAGCGTTGCCGTTCCCACTAACTGCTGAGGTGTAAGCATTTGCCGCTCGAATGAAGTGCGCAATGAGGCGACACCGACGAGTGCATAAAGCATAAAGCATAAAGCTCACACAGGCGCCACACGTGGCACACGGGTTAACCCCAAAACAAATATTGAATGAAAAGTCAGCAGAGGCAGCAGAGACTGCAGCCAAACTGGCAGCCTTAGCCCCTACCAGATAATAGACGCAACTATATTGCACGAATAATATCTATGAAGACAAGAAGATATGCTTTGTTTCTTTGTTTCTCAGCCAGGCTGTGCATTTTCATTATGTACAGGTGCAAGCAGTAAGTTGATGTTATTTGTAGTTTAGTTCAGTCAGAACGTCAAGAGCCACAACAAAGGAAACTCTCAACTAAGCTGAGGTGTAGTTCCTATGCAACGCGTTAAACAAGGCGTCCGTTCTCGAGTACGCGTATTTTCCGATCCATTTATCACAGCAAGAGTCAGACCAAATGCAGCAGCACCAACAGGCGTCTGCAGCAGCTACACTCAGAAAAAAACTGTGCTGAGAAGTACAGTAAAAAACGTATAAGCTATTTACATAGTTTATCATAAAATAATAAAAAATAATTGCTAGCAAATTATACAAATAACTTATTATAATTGCTAATTTATGTTATTTTAACCACAAAAATATATTTCAATACATAAATTAAAATATCAAATTTGCCACCAGATAATAATAAGCAAAAATGGAAAATTGATTTTAATAATAAACAAAAATGAAAAATAGTAAACAACAATGGAAAAGTGATTTAAGAGTTTTAAGAGTTTAGGCAAAACTGGTATTTGAAAATATAAAATTACGTTAATTAATGAAAAATAAGTTAAGCTGGCTTTTATAAATTCTATGAGATTTTTCCTTTTTTCGAGTGCTCCCAGCAGCGAGAGCAGCAAAGATGCTTCTTGCCAACAAAGCAGCAGTCTATGGCCCATAATGGCTGGTGTGTGTATGGTGTGTGTCTGTGTGTGTGTGTATGGTGTGTGTGTGAAGCACGAGCCAGTTAACGGAAAAATGCAATAAATGCAGCAAATGTGTTGCTTTGTGCTGTTGCTGCTGTTAAACGCATTTTATAGAAATCGCATTCATGCAACGCAGCCAACGCCCATTTGTATTCAATATTTTTTTGCACTTTGTGTGAATGGCTTTTATTATAATCGCTTGCTCGCCGATGCAGCAGCAGCAGCAGTAGCAGCAGTAGCAGCATCACTAGGACTCATTGCCACGAATTTCCATCACAAAAAGGGCCAATTAGCGAGCGATTGACGCCAGCGAACTTGATGGAGGCATAATCGTCATCATTGAGGACATTTTAGAAATTCAAGCCCGATGACGCAACTAACTAGTTTATGGTAAAATGTAAGAGACAGAGAATGTGAATGAGACGGAGAGAAAGAGACAGCGAGAGAGCGGGAGACGGAGAGTAGCAACTAGAGGAATACTGGAAGATAATCATAAAGTGCCGGACATTAGCTAAAAGACTCCAGCTAGCCAGTCTCCTTGGGCCTGCTCAACTAGCACATACAAAATTTTATTATACATAGCCAACTACTTATGCATGAGCGTAGACAGGTATTATTATTAGTATTAGTATTTTGGTTATTTGATGAAAGGCGAAAGGAGCGTTAAAGGCAGATTGCTAGGCAAAAAAGAAAAGGTTGCTTTTGCTGTAAGTGAATTCCTTAATACTTGAATAGGAATAAATCAACAAGTAAGTGAGCTCAACTATGATATATCGTGAACCTGTCTGTTAAATATATTCTAGTTTTATTTTATCACGTTTACGAATACCATCCAAATTTGAAGTCTCTAAATATTATAGTCTCTGAAATATTGATGGACGGGCTGATTTGTCAATATCGATTCTGCTGCTGATGACTATCAAAAATATATATATACTTTATGTGATAACAAATGTTTTCTTCTGCCTGTTATATACTTTTGCACAAAATCATCACACTCTTTTTTGTGAAATTTTCAATTGGTTCAAAGTAAAGAAGTTGTATTCTGTTTTGTTGCTGGCTCAAGTTTCATTGCAATTTCTTTAGTAGTTTCATAAATTTGTATACAAATAGATTCGACAACAAGTTTGCTTAAAGTTTCGTGCTCATATTAAGTGACTTGCACGTTTTGATGGTATGCTTTGGGCCCCAAAAACTAATTTACAGGCTACGCCCATGGACATATTTATGCATACATATGTAAGCCGTGGAGACAGTAACCCATATTGGGGCAATAATGGTGGCATCCACACATTTGGCAGTGGGTCCCCTGAGTTAGGTTAAAATAGTTCACTGCCGCCATTAGCTTAGCTTAGCCAGCTGGCATACATAAAGTGGCGGATTAGTTGACACGCACAGAAAGAACCCCCTTTATGCAGCGGGGAGCGGCAGAAGTTTGCTGAGCGAATGCGAATGCATAAATATTTGAGGACTGGCAAGTTAAAGTCACATCTGAGTTGAACTGCAGCGCTTTATCGAGCAGCAACACAAAGCAATTTACATGCAATCGCAATGAGGACCATAAATGTAAGCAAAGCATTGCTCTGCCACATTCAAGGCTGACCGCATTCAAATTTTTGCTTTGGGGCCAGCTACACAAATCCGCGCTGAATGGCTTTGCACTGAAGGCAGCAAGAGCACAACCAGAAGATATTTTATGTAAGGAACTAACAACTGGAACAGTAGTTCATTGAAAATGTCTCGGCTTTCAGATACCTTATGGCCAGTAAAATAAGTAAATGCACAGCCCAAGTGCAGGGCCAAGCTCGCGTTTTATTCATTCAGCGTTGTGTAGGGTAAGGAAACAAAATTGTTACAAGGGTTAACATTTGCAACAGCCGCAACGATTTCTACAGCTATGGGTAACTTAATTTCAACATAAATAAATAAAATGCATACAATGTTTTTTTGTTCATTTTTTGCTTTCTTTTATTTTATTTTGTGTTTTTATTTTATTTATTTACCTCTTTTTTTTGCCCTGTTCAACATCAGGTTTCGCGCCGTTGCCAAGTAAGGATCTGGAATCGTTTGAAAGACCTGCCCCTATGTTAAATTGATGGACCCCTTTACCCAGCCCCATCCCTCATTTACCAAAAAAAAACATGTACTTTAAAAATGTTGTATTCAGCAGACATGGCATATTGCTGGAAAAAAGGCAACTTGCCGCTTGCAGCCACAAAAGCCACGGAAAATTAAGATAAATTCAATTTGCTTGACTTCAGCAGAAAAAAAAAACACTCACACACACACACACACACAAATAATCCCATTTACCGTACTTATTGGCGCCACACATCCGGTCAACAAGTTGCTGGTTGGTTGTCTTGCCCCAGCATAAGATTCTCGCTCTTTGTCATTGCCACATACAAGTAAGTATGTGGACAGACATATATAGATAGATATATGTAGGCACATCTGTAAGTGGAGGAGAGCGTATGGCCCGTATAGATACTTACTGCAAAGACTGTGGTTATACTTTTTGCCTGCTGCTGCTGAGCTGAGCAGAGCTGTCATTGAAATTCAATAAGGACAACTGTCCTGGCTTACATTGTACTGCTGCTTGGACGACAAAAGCCGTCTACTTCCAGCCAATAACTTGTGCTTCATTCTCTCAGTATTGTGCACAACTGCCCTGCCAGTGTCCTGCTGCGACGATGTAGATGTCGATATGAATGTAGATGTTTGTGTTTCTGTTTGTGTGTTGTGTGTTGTGTGCGATGATTTTCATTTCTATGAAATTGATTTCCGCTTATGGCACTTTGGTGTTTCTTACATGTTGCGTCTGCTGCAAACACCAAGAGGCATCCACTTGCACACAATGAATGCATTTTGGAGCACATCTTCATCAATATGTTTGTAGAAGTCATCGACAGACGCAGAAGAGGATCCACTAAAATGCCATGATGAGCTGATTAAGATAATGAACACATTACATCGCACATTTGGCAGCAGCTCATGTGTAATCCAATAACCTCTACGCCGACTTTTTTGTTTAAGTAAGCGAAGCTATTACAAGGAAATAGAAAAATTGACACAGACGTAGGCTATCAGGGAGATTGGTATACATTTTTTGAATAGCTAGATGTATAACAAAATGAAAGCAATGTGATAATGTTAAATAAAATATGAAGTTTTAAAATGCACAACTCTGATATTTCAATGTCAATCAACCAGCACCAGTCTGATTGACTTCTAATATTTTAACATGCATATAAAGATTGGCATTGATTTCGAACATGCGTTTGGTAAGCAGAGTAATGATGATTTTCTAACAGATATTGCCATTCGTTTATTAACTCTATCTCTCCACCACCAACTTCACATATTCCGTCTCTCTCACTTATGCCATGGTTTAGTTTTTATATTGTCACAATTTGCACAACTCATCAATTTTTGCCAAGCGCCAAGCATAGCCAAATTTGACAAATTGCTGAGCAACGTTCAATTTGACGTTCGCCTCCCCATCTAAATTCCCAACTTTCCCATTCACGTCGACATATGTCTGAGATCAAGTTTTTCGGCGTTATTTTGCTATTTTGCATTATGACCTGGCTGCATCTGTTATCAGCTATCAGCTAACAGCTAGCCAAGTTATCCCAGCTGAGGTGCATGGCTTTCGTCGAGGTGTTAGTCTGGCATCGGGCATCTGACTGGATATATGTAGATGCAGTTGAAGTTTTGCAGCTCAACGCCATTTGATAAACGATTCAAAATTAACTTTGGTGCGCTGCTTTTGCAACAGCCCGGCAAAGTTGAATCAGCTTGTGGCTTAGGTTAATCAATTGGCTGTGTCAGCTCAATATGTGAGTGAAAGTGCATGAATGTGTTGGAGTGTGTAGGTGTGTGTGTGTGTGTGTGTGTGTTTGGGCAACTAAGTAGGCAGGGTATGTATAAAGTATAAAATTGATGGAGCACGTGCTTGTCAGACAGCCGCCTCCCAGCAGCTGCAAAAAATTATCAACATTTTTTGCAGATATGCAGCATCCGCGTTAGTTAAACTTTTTGGATTTTTTTTTTTTTTTTTGCGCCTGAAAAGTAACTGAGAGTTTGGACAACAGATGTGAGAAAAACATACACTTTTGGGTAATATAGCTCGACTTGTTGGTAGGTATATTCGTGGCACACGCATTTCATTTTATGGAAATAAAAAAAATTCGAGGGAAAAACTTTTAGATTTAAGTTTTTGCAGTTCATGTGACGGCTGCTGGCAACTTATGTAATTTACTATATAATTTTATTATAGCTGAGGTAACTTGACGTTTTCATTTATTAAGAAACTGCCTAAGTAGGCAAATTGTCGGATTTTTCAGCGCTAACAAAGTTTTTAACCACTGTCCAACTGTCGTAGTTGGTTTGTTTTTGTATCTCCATCTCCCTGTCTCTATTTTGATTGTGTTTAGTTTGTCGAGCCCAGCCGAACGTGTGGAGGAGTTGGGGGAGGATGTTGTTGTTTTTGTTTTTGTAGCTGTGTTCTTTTTATTGTCTGCTCAAAATTGTCATCAATAATAATAAAAGTGCGGCTGAGTAGGTTGATGGAGTAGGAGCAGCCGGAGCCAACAATGGACATCGGGGTCATCTTTGGGATACAGTTGGCCACTTGTGATACAATAAATGTTGCCAAGGCAGCGATTGCCTCTTCGCCCAGTGTGTGTGTGTGTGTGTGTGTGTGTGCATCCCTAAATCTGCACAGATGTGTATGTGTGTGTGTGTGTGTGTGTGTGTAGACGTGTACGTGTGAGAGTGGCTATATTAATGTGTGTTGTTCATGAAATACACTTTGCTATTCATTCGACCGCAACTAAAAATGTTGACCATAAAGTTTTGCGTTGCTGTTTTATTATTTTTCTTATTTATGTTAACGTATTTTTTTGTTGTTGTTGTTCTCTTGTTCTTTTCTTCTCTCTGTCCTGGGTGTATTTCATTCGTTGTTGATTTTGTAGCTGTTGTCATTTCTTGTTCGTAATCCTGCACCGTGTGCGGCCAATTCAGGATTAACACATGGCTGCTGTTTGTCACGTATTCGCCATACGATTGTCAATGATAATCGCGCCAAGTCGTTGCCAAGTTCAACAGAAAATTGCGTACAAATTTCATTTTATTCCAGTTTTATTAGCGTTGAATTAAATTGAGCAGAGCAATGGCGCCTCGGGAGGAGTCTCACAGTATTTACTTTGACTGGCTTTGATGGAAATTGTTAATGAAATAAGTTTTTAGTTGTAAGATCTTTTATATTTTTCCTTGGCAATATGTTAACACAAAATGTAAATTTATTTCGATGGGCCTACAGGTTCTTAATAATAGCTCAATATCTCAAACTTGAATCATTAGCTCACAAAGCATCTAAGTAGAAAGTTTAGAAAGTCAAGAAAACATCACGAATATGACCAATCAGCAATTTACGAGGGAGAACATAAACTCGATTTCCGATATATGTATATATATCACTATAACTACAACTACAACTACAAGTGCAACTACAACTACAACTACAACTGCAACTACAAATACAAATTTAACTACAAATCAATCTATATCTATATCTATATCTATATCTATATCTATATCTATATCTATATCTATATCTATATCTATATCTATATCTATATCTATATCTATATCTATATCTATATCTATATCTATATCTATATCTATATCTATATCTATATCTATATCTATATCTATATCTATATCTATATCTATATCTATATCTATATCTATATCTATATCTATATCTATATCTATATCTATATCTATATCTATATCTATATCTATATCTATATCTATATCTATATCTATATCTATATCTATATCTATATCTATATCTATATCTATATCTATATCTATATCTATATCTATATCTATATCTATATCTATATCTATATCTATATCTATATCTATATCTATATCTATATCTATATCTATATCTATATCTATATCTATATCTATATCTATATCTATATCTATATCTATATCTATATCTATATCTATATCTATATCTATATCTATATCTATATCTATATCTATATCTATATCTATATCTATATCTATATCTATATCTATATCTATATCTATATCTATATCTATATCTATATCTATATCTATATCTATATCTATATCTATATCTATATATATATCTATATCTATATCTATATCTATATCTATATCTATATCTATATCTATATCTATATCTATATCTATATCTATATCTATATCTATATCTATATCTATATCTATATCTATATCTATATCTATATCTATATCTATATCTATATCTATATCTATATCTATATCTATATCTATATCTATATCTATATCTATATCTATATCTATATCTATATCTATATCTGTATCTATATCTATAACTATATTTATATTTATATCTAAACTTGCCTTTCTTGTATGTTCCAACGTAAAAACAACAAATAAAATGAATAAACTTAAAAATTGAACGACTAAAACGATAAAGGAGCCGAAACATTTCTATTAATGTGTTCAGTTGAACGTAAAAAATAAAGTGCCAAGCGTGGATAATGAAAAAATCAGTATTTAAATTTCTTAGCAATAATATTTACCTAGAATTCTCACTTTGGCACCTAACATCCCAACTTCCTTCCGCACGAGCGACACAGCGCGCTTCCCTGGACACGGGTGATAAGCATGGATGGGGGATGGGGACGGAAACGCTTGCAAGGGACGCAAGGGGTGGGGGTTCAACTGACAGCCACTTCCGTGTGAACTAATTCGCTTGCACTACTCTTTTTTTCATTTGGTTTTTTTTCTTTCTGTTTTTTGTTTATTATGGCAACGCGCTTTCTTGAACTTTAACGACTTGTCCGTGTCCGTCCTGTAGTCCCCTGCCTCCTGCTCCTCCTTCGTCCACATTTTATTGTTATTGTTTGTAATTGAAATGGTGCAAACGTACAAGCGATAAAATGTAAAACCAAACTGTGGAATTGTGAGTGGGCGTGGCGCACTGGGGGTGACGTACATCAGGGCCAAGCGCGATTCATCGATTGCTCCATTTAACAAATTTCGATTTCCGCTTCAGATTTTCGCCCCATGGCAACTTCCTGTGGAAAGTTTTTGCCTCCGCTTTTATTGCTGATCCCAAGCGATTTTCGGCTTAATTTTAATTATTCCGTTTTGTTGTAAACTCAACACCTTTGGGGCAATTTCTTATGCGCCACTTATCCAAGTAGCCCCACCCCAATATGCACTTTGACATGCAAATGCCGATGCAGATCTGCACAATATCGGTTGATTGCAAAGCAAAACGCATTTAGTCTCCAATAGCAACTGCAGAGCACAATAGTGAATCGGAACCGCACTTAAGTGCACCCTGCACCAATGCAGTTGTTTGGAATTTTAAATGTGCTCTCCATGCTGTATACAAAGTGTTTGTCCAACAGCAGAATTGATTTCTCTTCTTTTTGTGGCACAGACGGAAGAACTAGAAGGCAATTTGAAAGTTATGGTGTCCCAAAAGTCAGACGTGCTATAACACGGACACTCGGCCAAATACTCGACATAGTTGAAAAATGCATATTAATTAAAAAAAAGTAAAAACAAAAATCAATAATGGCTGTTCAGTCCAAAAGTCAGATATTCGCGGGAATTTAGAAGTGTATTTTTAAAATTAAAATCAACCTAAATGACAATCAACTTGATTTAAAATTGTATTTTTATAATTTTTTTTGTTACATAAAAACTAACCTAAAAGTTCTGAGTAAATTATTTCAATTATAGAATATATTCATTTACTTGTGTTACAAATATATATACCGGATTTGATGTTGATTTTTGTTCAGTGTACGCTGCTAATAACACATGTTCTACTGATGATTGTGTGAAAGATATAGAAAAGAAGTCTCGTCCACTTATAGATTTTGTATTGAACAAACTAGCAAAAGTTACACAAAAGCTGTGCTATTTGTATTAATTTCTTGTGCCGTTTTGACCAAAATTTGTTTGCTGCCAAAACAGCAGCCACAAGTGGAAATAGCGACTCACACATTTGCCTCGGGGTGCCGGGTGGTTGCTTGATTGGGTGGTTGCGTAGCTGATTTTGGGCTATTTTAGGGTTGGTTGCTGCGACGGCGACCAACTTTTTAATTTGTCCTATGAAAATATTTGCGCACAACTTGCAGCTACAGATGTAATTGAATTAAAATCTGGTGTACGGCCCACGGCTGTGAATTTACTTCAAGCCACTGGTCTGTGGGCGTTAGCCCGCAATAGCTGGCCCAAAAGAACTGGCCTTGGGCACTAAACACAGTCTCAGTTTCAGTCGCACTCGCAGTCGCAGTCGCAGTCGCAGTCGCAGTCGCAGTCGCCGTCTCAATTGGCCACGACAGCTGAGCTGAAAGTGAAAGTTCCACCATGTCAGTGGGTGCTTGGATGCGTGCTTGCAGGAGCGTGTCCATATGGATTTAAAACGTATTTTCAGCTTAGTGGGATTCATCAGGAAAAACGCGCTCGCCCGCAGCTGAGCAACATTTCCAATTTTGTTGTTGTTGCTGTTGTTGTTGTTGTTGTTTGTGGCTCAGCGAATCTTCAAAGTTAAGCGAAACATCAGAAAGAGCAAAAGTAGAGACTGAGAGGAAGAGAGCAGCAATCTGCACTAAGTAGCTTATCCGGCACAGTCTGGCCCAGCAGAAGAGGGCATTTACCTCAATACAGTTGAAACCCATTTGGATTTGAATTTAATGCTGGCAATAGTTTTAGATTTTAATTATTTGATTAAATTGTTGAGCACGCGCATTTTGCCGTGCTACCAAGCCATAGGCTTATAAAATTAAATTATTAAAATTGTATTTGATTCCGAAGAGCCACCAACTTAATTCAATTACGAAATTATGCCGGCAACGGTGATAAAAGTTAAACAAAAATAATAAAAAAGGAGTGTTGCCAGCCAACGATTTGCATAAAATTGATAAACAATAGCAGCAGACAATGCTTTTGTTCATCGTTGAGTCTGCCGACAACACACAGACTGCTATTGCAAAGGATTAAGCTGTTTAGAAGCAAATGATTACGGCAGCTGAGTGTATAAAATACAGTGGCTAATATGAATATGCAATCTAAATGCAAAGCAGAGTACATAAAACATCTCTGCTAGTTGCACAGAGAGTCGAGAGATCAAAGTGACATTAAATATTCTCTTGCATATATGTTCATATAGTTGATGCGTTTGTCTTTCCCTTGAACATTTGTGAAGCTTATTCAACGACACCCCCAAAGGTACTGGCCAAATCGGATTTGGCACTTTGGTCTAACTGCATTATCTTAAATTATTTGAAGCTTGCGACTAAATAAGTTATGACGAAAATGAAGTCGAGAACGTCAGACCAGCGTACCTGCTTTTGCATTTTGCATCCTTAAAAATACAAATTTATATACATGTACATATATATATATAAGTATGCACTTACCTTTGAGACTGTCCATATGTGGCATAGACAGAATTCAACGTGGAATCTGCTGCACATATTGTGCACATTTAATGAGAGTGCACAAGGTATACAGGACTACTGAAACTGACCATAAAACTCATCAGAGTCGAGTTGAATCCATAGTTATGGAATGAATGAAAGAAAATATAAGAAATATATGGCAAGCTGAAGCCAACATACAATATAGAATCAACTAACACAAATAGCAGACTGCAGATTGAATCCATGCCATCAATCTGAAATGCTGACAATTGACAGCAAAGGCGAGGAAAATTGTGCAAAAAAGATATGAGTGAAATGTAAAAATAGACAAATAAAAAGAAAAACACATACAGAATACTTCTGCATGCAAGTATTTATTCAAATGACGTTCAGTTTATTTTGGTGGCAATGCAACATTCCCATTGCTGCATCCTTCGGCTTGTGGGCCGTGAGGCAAAAATAATTTCGAAGGATTTACATAAATACATAAGTTAAATGCACATTTAGCATTTTGAATTTGTAATATTTTTGCAGTTTAGTTGTCGACCATGTGTTCAGCGATAGGAGTGTCTCACCTGTGTCTCACCCTCTGCTTTGATACCCTGTACAAATGAAAGAGGGGTAGAAATGCTAAAATAATGTTGTGACAGATAAGAGAGGACTTTGATGGGTGACATTTGGTATAAGTGTTTGTCAAATTGCATTTAAGCTTTAAATGCGTTGGGTACAGAGTATTTGCCAGTTGGGCACTTTGGATGGTTTTTTATTCCATTAATTCTTAACGGTTCGTTTCATGGTTTCGTCGTGAGTATTAGGTAGCTGTGCTGGTTACTTTCAGTCTGACTTGAATGATGTGCAAATAAGTGCCACATAAATTGTGCAATTGTTTCACTGCTGCTGGAAAATATGCTGTCCTGTGTTTGTATGTGTGCATGTATGTGCCCCTCATTGTAGTTGTTGTTTTGTTGTTTTTTTGCTGTTGCTTTGCATTTCCTTTTTTCATCGGGCCACAGCCCAAAAGTGATTTGACCGTACAACATGGCGTATGAATTTTAATATTTAGCTCAAGCCTTGTGGCCAACAGCAGAGCAGAGCTGCTTAGGTAGCTTTGCATTTGATATGTACACATACATACATACATACTTCAATACAGCATAACATTTTCATTTTTGCTTACACTCCACCTCTCGGCTTATCCTTGACTGTATTTTATTGTGTGCCGAGGCTATTTGGCGCTTACTTTGTTTCTTCCTGCCTTACATTTTTCTGTATTGTCATCAACAACGAAACTATTTGTCTATTCACTGGTCTTCCCTTACTTTATAGCTCGTCCCCGCTGTTATTATTTAAAAGGCTCTGCTAGGTTCTGGCTGTAACATCCACAGTCAGAGAGAATCGCTCGGGTTTTTTGTTTGCCGTGCGAACTGAGCCGCACTGAGAAACTGCTGCGACTGCAACTCAGTAATGGGGCTGAGCTTAGCCTTCACCTTTTGTGAGCTGACCAGCTAAGTTATTAATATTTATATTTTCTCCTGCCGTCAGCATAAGCAATGAAATGATTTGCAAAAACTGTTGTTGAAAATTTCATTACAATTGTCGGGGCAGGCTTAGTCTTCACTCTGTTTCTGTCCTGCTCCAATATTCTGCATGAAAGGCAACTTTTCTGCTACCCTCAATTCAAGTTGCACTTTTCCAACGCTAATTGCTGTCGCAATG
This sequence comes from Drosophila glabriapex, assembly GCA_035042305.1. Lineage (NCBI taxonomy): Eukaryota > Metazoa > Arthropoda > Insecta > Diptera > Drosophilidae > Drosophila > Drosophila glabriapex. The sequence goes on from JAWNLN010000018.1 coordinate 6,872,778, forward strand.
TTTATCTATCAATCAGTATTAACGCTCGACAAGTCTGAACTGAGACTGAGATGTCAGAAGCACAATCATTTCATATATCCTGTACCCATTAAGTCGCAAGGAAAGGGTATACACAAAGAGAAAATATATAATATTAGAACATTAGTCTTGAGTCAAGTAATTGCACATTATACTCAATTTGAATCATATTTGATATGAAAACAATATACACTAAATAATATTTATATGGATTATTATTTAATGTGATTTCCAATCTTAGGTTCGGAATTAACTGACAATTTTATCTGCTAAATCTTCTGGTTTTAGCAAACTGTTCAATTATTAATCTTTTCTATCTTTAATATTCAAGAATATTTTTTATAAAATTGATGTGTTGAGTTCAATAATAACATTATAGAAACTAAAGATTATCGAAATCAAACTACAGTTTAGTTATCTTAAACTGAGTGAATTTCCACAAATATTTGAAATTTCAGAGTATTGTAAGCAAAATATAATTTACTCAAGTTAATCTTCGTTGATCATCAATAGCTGCCACAGTTTTTTCCACTGTGTTCACCATTTATCCGCACACTTTCCCGCCTGAGGCAATTTGGAGCCATCAATCAGTTTCTCATGTGGCATCATCCAACTGTGCGTAGTTTAAAGATAGACAAACGGCAAATTCGTGAGTCCTGCAGCTGAGAGGCAACCATTAATGTGCTGAAACGTTTCCCAGCACTCGTCTTTGTGTGTTTCATACGTTTATTAGTGTGTTATGGGTGTTATGGGATATCTGTGCCTGGGTTTGTATGTGTTTCTCTGTATGTGCTCTCCTCAGCCTGCGCAGCTGCAGTGTGCCTAATGAGTTGGGCCAAGGCGAGATTTATGTGGTCAGTTTCTACTTCAACTTCAGCATGTGTCTATGTGTGAGTGTGTGTGTGTTAAAGCAAATATTAGTCGAGTAATTTGTTGTGGCAGCTAGAGAGCTGAGGCACATAGGCGTATGTTTCAGATCCGCTCAAGTATGCAAAGTAAATTTCCTCGGAACATTTAAGTATTTGTAAAAGTTTGCATGCGAATTGAGGATGTTTGTTATTTATTATTTTTTCTTTGCCATTGGGGATTCTCTCTGGTGAATATCAACAGCAATTATCATAAATGTTCCCTTCTGTGTGTATTATAATCCCAGCTTGGCAGGATGTCTTGTTTGCATGCTGCAGTTGCCAGGTGTATACATTAATTTGTATGCACTCTTTACTGTCATTTTGCATTTTGGAGTGGCATCCGTTTTCAACTGAATGCGAAACACTTAGTGAACAAGTTTCTCGTTCGCAATCAAGGCATGCATCCACAAATTACCTAACTGCCGACATGCATAGGGATTATTAAATTTTGCGTCTAAATCGATGCAATACATTTACCGCAAACTTTGCAGTTGGAAATTTGCAGTTAACAGTTTGCATTTGATTAGTTTGCCATAGTCAATTTGTAAATTTTCATACGCCGGATATTTGGTTGCCGCACGCACTTCGATTGCTTTTAGGTAGTTATTCAATTGACTCCGTGAAAATTGCAGCCGCACTCGAATTTCAATTGCCTTTGCTGATATAAAGTCCAAGCCGCAAACAAACATTCGCTTTCCATTTTTCTCTCCTTGTATCTCTATTTAAATCTCGCTTGCTCTTCACTCAGAGAAAAATCTGCCATAAATGCAAATCAGAGCGGAACAGATCACCAATGTTTTCTTCCCAAAATCATAAATCATTAAAGATTTAATACCATTTAAATAAGAAATAAGAATCTTTAATCGTACAAGATATTCACAATAATCATCTTTGTATTTAATAAAAGTTTGCTTCAGATTATATCAGAATTGATTAAGCAAGTCTACAAAGAGCCACAACTTATTAAGTATTACTTTCAGAAATCAAGATTTCGATATATATAAAACCTTTACCTAAGCCTGATATTATAATATTACAAAAAACATTTTTGAATTATGAATTTCACTTGGAGCTTTTTAATTTTTCCCATAGTGTAGATGCGATTTGCGAACTGCACATTGGCTTCGCTCAACTTCACCAAAAATAGGTGCAAGATACGAACCAATTTGGCAAAGCAAAACCACAAAATTCGAGTCAAAATATTACCCAAAGTTGCCAACTAATTACAACTAAAAACAACGAAAAAGCAACGCAGACACACAATCATTTTACAGATTTTAAATGTGAAAGAACGACTGTTTGCAATCATTAACAATCATTTATCAGGGATGACCGTCCAATGGTGTCAATAAACTGTCAATACGAATGCCAACCCATGAACAAGCAATCAATATCAACTCTATCACGAAACCAGCAGTTGTGCAAATGATTTTGTGGTTATTGTCGAATGGTCGGCTGGCTGGCTGGCATCGTTCGGTTTTGTTATGCGGTTATTTAATCTCGTTAATTTTTAATTAATATGCAAATTTGGTTAATATGTGCTCATAAATGTGCCACTACCGAATGTCAAACAACCAAACAAACAAACATACTGGCAAACACACATCAAGCTGCCAAATTTGTACATTTTCCATCGATTCGATTCAGTTTCACGAGAAGACTGAAAGGGCTTGGTAACCATATCAAGCTATGAGTGCCCAAATAAATATTTTGTTTATGTCCTTCAACCAAGTGGATACACACAATGAAAAATAAAGCATTTTCCTTTTAAAGGAACTACAAATATTCGAACAATCTCGATAATTCTATATCGGAAACATATTTTGTAGATTCGGTATTTATAAATGTTTAAAACAGCTGCTATTCCAAATATTTATTAAATCATCTGCTTGATGACTATGAGTTTCTGCGTACTTTTCGATTCTTTACTTTTCACGATTCGATTGTCGTTAATATTTGAGTTCAAAATGACAGCGACATATAAATAAAACAAGAATCAAATTGAAAAATTATAGTTCATAAACTATATAAAATATTTAAATTATATAAATTAATTATAGCTATATTCAAAAAAAAAACATCGCATACCCTTCTGTTAGAGATATTAATGTTGCCATACTTTTTCGATATGAAATTCAATAAATCATTTTGAAAATTAGCAACATACTTTTCGAATGGCAAAACTTTACATGCTGGGAATGTAAGAAATGTTGATAGTAGAATATCTAGATCGATTTCTTAGTTATGAAATCAAAGCTGAAACTTAAGTTCTACGGATAGTAGAGTTGTATCTAGGATTGAATCCCAATTGTATACTTTGATATTTGAATAGTTTCGTTTAAAATATTAAACGTTGGTGCTTCTATTTTGTGTTGGTTTCCTTTGGTGGCTGGGACAGAGAGCCTTTGAGCTTCAGCGGAAATGCATTCATTAACGAAATATGTATATTTCACAGACATTATATTTGCCTGCCAGGGTTCGTTGTAATGACCACAAAATTACGTGCCACGTCGGTTCAGTGACGCACACACATTCCCAATTAAGTGATAAGCAGGGTGTTGCTGTTTGTGTTTGCAGAGGCGTTCAGTAAATTAAATCTGGGTAATAGCAGGTCATGCAAACGATGTATACTTAAGTGAGTGAAATGAAAATAAAAATGTATAAATGAATTTATCTACCACGAGTGCAATTCTGAAAATAATAAATATAAAATTGATTTACGGCATGTCCGGCGCAAAATGAAGAAAGGCAGCAATTTGCCCATAACCGAAAATATGCTCTCAGTCTTCTTTACAACAAGTAGATGGCCCTGAGAAAAGTTGAACGCATATTGAACGCCTGTTGGCGCTGCTGCCACGGCAACAAGGAGATCATGTCAAACGCAGCGATATTCCGTCGGCTATTTGCAGTGAAATGATTTTTATTTGAACAGAATTGTTTGTCAGTCGACCCTGGCCACGACCCAGTAAAGGTAAAGTACAGCAAAAATACCTGACACATACACGCACTCCACATCCATCATATGCAATTTGTGCATAACCAGTAAGAAAGGCTATCCTCGGGTCGCAAGGGATTTAATACCCTTAATGAAATTCTTTGGTAAACATGCGAAAATTGTGTAATTAAAAGGCAACGCAAACAAATTGAGTGTAATTAAATTTTCTTTAAATTAAATTTCCATCGAATCAGTATGCCATGCAATACAAAACAACTTTAAAATATGTTACACAATTCGTGCAAAATAAAGTTGATACCCTTTACAAATGTATGCTGGAGAGAGAAGCGTGAATTCAGAGACTGTTTCAGAAACACGCACAGACTGCGAAATATTTGTCATAATACTTTTAAGTTCATGTCAATCAGAGATTATGGCTCTGCTCTCTGATTGACATGTGCCAGTCAGTCATTCTTTATTCATTCGCTTGGCTGCAAAAAAAAAATATGAAAAAAGAATCCCAACACCGATTCCAAAGCGAATTCAGTCAGTGGCTTTATTTATTGTATTCGTAGTTTGCCTTTCATTTTTCACATGCTATATGTGAGCAACATAGTACATGTATATGGAAGGCTATTTGGTGCGTCATTGGGTTCAGTGTTTCTCTTTTTTTTGTGTTTTTATTTTATTTTATTTTATTTTTTTTTTATTATTTTTGCTGCCCATTTTGGGGTCAGTCAAATCAAAAAGCAAGCTGACATAGGTAACTGGCAAAAAAAGGTGTGAGTTCGGCGCACGGCTTTTGAACATTATTATCACATATCCCATATCCCGTGTTGCCGTAGGCCAATACGGCTGGATTTCGATTTCACAGTGTGTCCTACATGGTATACAGTTTTATATTTATATATATATTTATATACACATATACATATATGTGTGCGACAGGCTGGGCAGCTCCCGTATTTGATAAATGATTGCCGTTAATAAAATGCGTTACAAGCAATTCCAACTTTAATCGCTTAACACATTTTATATTTCTTCAACATTAATCATTTGCTGTGATCTTCGTTGGTTTCATAAGTTGACATTGTCGAAATAACCATTTTTTTTCCGTTTTTGTTTAGTTAAGTAATATGGTTTGTGAAAAAAGTTTTCGGGTCTGAATTTCTAATGCTTTAAAATGAATTATGTATTACAAAATGGGTACTAACAAATAGCAGCGTCAATTTTGCTTGCAATTGAATTCGTTTGGGCTTCATTAATATTGTATGCACTTTTGGGTTGATTGCGGAATTAATTTGTTTAAGCATATAAGCATTGTGGTTAATTTTGATTGAATCACTTTTTGATTATCAGAACTGGGGATTTATGGTTTGCAAAGAGAAGGAAAAGGGGAAACAGAAAGTCAGCTTAATTGGTGTTCATTATTGGATGGCTGGCTTAATAAATAACGCAAATTTATTTATTCAGCATATAAAGCAACTATTAGCATTTCGACCTGTCGATCTAAAAGCCATAAATGAAAATTAATTCCAAATTTATTTCTCCGACGTCAATTAAAATGTATTAGATAGATTTATATAGATTACATTGGTTGTACATTTCATATCGACATATATATTTGTATGAATATGCATCTGATAGACTTAAAATATGTTTTCTCATAATATCAAAATACACCAAAGATGCTGAAATCCACTGTCTAACCATGAAAAACTCCTGACAATACTGTGCATGTTTGATGTCTGAAAGGATTGGATTTGGACCTTTCACATAGAATTTTAAAAGTTGCATCAAATCAGTTAAGTAAAATATAAAATTGTGGTATGTCGATTGACTTACTAGAGTATAACTAATCCAGTCATTTTCATTGTAACTATAAAATTTGCAGATTGTAAATAATACAAAACAAAAAATTAAAAAAAAAAAAATGTGGTTGTGGTATACAAGGGCCACTAACTAATAAAGTTAAAATGGCAATTAAAATATTTTATTTTAGCAATTTCATGGTTTATTAAGTTATATCTTTAATAAGTTAATTATGGGATTAATCAGATATTAAAAACAATGTTGTGAAATGCAATTAACTAATTATAGTAGTTATAATTAAATGTGCATTTTTATACTCTGCTCCTCGATGATGTATAATTTGAAATATAACAAAAACATGACCAGAAGAAGGTTGTTTCAAGCTGAATCCTGCTTGTATTTCATTTCCAATTAGAATTCTGGCACTCTTAAGTTTATAAGATTTTACAGACACTGACGAAGAAAATGTAAATCGACAAAGATGAGTTTTACCCTTTTTAATGCCAAATTTTTCATTAAACAGCTTTGTAAATACAAATGTAGGTTATAAATCAATTGGATTGGAATGCCATTAAAATTGTTGCTTTTATAAGTATCGGATATCTGTATATATCGATATTTACGGAACGGGGAAGTGATTAACCTACAATCTAAGCGAGGTAAACAAGAAATTATAATTTTCAACATTTTATAGTTTCAGACCGTTGATCATGATCAAGAATATTAATACTTTATGGGTTCCCTTTGCCTATTACATACCTTTATTTGTATTTATTTTGAATGGGTTTAGGATACTATTGTCTGCCAACTAATGCGACAGACTATTGCTATTTTTTACTCTTAGATATCAGACATTTCGCTTGTGCTAATATGATTAGCTTGACATAAGCACTTCAAATTGTAGGCATGCTTGATGACATCGAATAAAGGGGACCAAAAAACATGTTTCGATGCGGCAGACATTCTCAGTTGATAACTGGTATGGGAGCCCCCACCCTCGTCTGTATACGATTAAATATGTACTCTATACTTTTGCAAATAGCTGCCTCAACAGATGACGCTCGGCTTCTGAGGAACCCAAATAACAATGCTATCCATATATTTAAGACAACGAATCTGTATAAGCATCCGAGCATAAGGACGAGGCAGAGACTGATGCTGGGACATTTGACAAAAGTTTGTTCAGCAATCCCAATAATCCCCATGATGCATCCATCGTCAGTTGCCTTGAAATATATATGTATATATGTGTGTATATATTAAAGGCTTAGCTTTTGCTGAGCGCGCAACTGAAAATTTTAATTGAGCGAACATAATACAAAGAGCAGCATGTCAGTTATTCAGGCGCATTCACTCAGGTAACAGTGGAAGCCTCGATAATGTAATTTGCCTTCACAAAATTAATTGCCCGTTGTAACGATTCAAGGAAATGTATTTTCCTTATGCCAAATTAAAGTCGATGGTTTTGTGTGTGTTTACGTTTCAAAAAATGCTTTGATAATAAATAAAATTTGCAGATATTTAAATCTTTTGCAAACTTTGTTTGGCTGGCACCCCTTGCCCCTTCCACACCATCAGTATGGTCACATAGGCGGTGGCACACACACACACACACACACACACACACACACACACCCATATTCTCGTACACATACGATAAGCACCTGCATATTCATAACTCAGATAAGGCTGTGGCTGTGGCCAACTTTCAGGCTTGATATCCTGCCTGGTATCCCCAAAACCCCGGCTTTGCACCCCTGCTGTCAGGCGTAACATTTTCGGCAACATAAATTCATGTAAATGATGTTAAGGTGCATACCCTCCAAGTCTACAAATGGGTGTGGCAAGTGTTGGATTGTGGAACACGAGTATAAACTCTGCAAATGCATGAAAATATGCTTGGGCATAGACGTGTGTAAAATAATATTTTTGCACATTCTACGCCTCAAAGGCATAAAATTTCATAATTTATAAATTTGAATATCTCACACACAAATACACAAAAAAAGGCCCACGTGTGTGTGTGTGTGTGTGTGTGTGTGTGTTGAGCGAGTGTGTGAAGAACTTGTGCACTTTGTATGGTTGAATTGCAGCTTTATCGCTTTGACCAAAACCAGTTGAAACACAATTTGGCCAACAGAAAAATTGCATTTGAAATTCAACTTGAAATAGGCTTATAACTACAACGAGCAACGAGTACAAAGTATTTGTGGTTAAATATTTGCCATGTTCACTTCGATTTTATACTAAGTTCTCAAAGTCTTCATTCTTATTTATAGGAAAATCCGATTGATATTTAATGCAAATTTCGAGAGACGTCAGCCACAAATTCACTCAGTGCAAAAGCAAAAATATATTCAATAATAAAAGAGCCCAACATGAATTTCAACTTCGGTCAAGCAAAGAGTCACACAAATTGCTCTACTCACCAAATCGTTGCACTTACAAAATACATTTCTTTTTGGAAGAACAATGCTGGTGCTTTCATTTCCTTATTGTGCATAGCGATTTTAATTGATTTAGAATTTTTGCTTTTGATTCTATTTTGTGGTTGTACTGTTGCTGCACGACAAAAATGTTCCGAGCAATATAAAAGAAATACTTGAGGTTTACAAATGAACAGAATTATGCTAATTCAATTCTAAATAGATGGGAGCATAGAAATTGCTTTGTTTTGCAAATGTATTACGAGCTTAAGCTTTAAGAATGTATAACAAATAATAAGCGAAGTCTGCAAGCTAAAATGATTGCCATTCTTGAAAAATAATAATAATAATAATTACTACTTGATTCGAAATTTAAAAAGAGTTTAAGTATTAAGTATTAATGTATCGTTATTTACACATTTATATTTTATGATTCACAATTCGATTGCCATAACTTTGTCAAAACTCATAAAATTGTTGATCCTTTTGAACCACAAAAAAATATTATATTTAAATTCGGAACATGATTTTCAATAAAAATTGTTGTAAAATGAACAATTGCAATTCGAAAAAATACCATCAAATGCATCTTAAAATTGATCCACACTTAACCATTATCAATTTACTAAGTTCTCGTTCAGCTGGAAGTGTACCAGAGAGATTGTTATTTTTGTGGTCGGAAGTGCTTTACACATGTTGTGGCAACATTACAATTCTCACTGCTTCCATGTGCTTCCTTCAGTCCCGACTTATGAGGCGACCCAAAAGTGCGCAAAGTCACAGGAATTTAATACTATTCGGCAAACAGTTATTGCTTAAGTCATAAAACGTTAGCACTCGTACAAGTGTATATTATATAGACTAAGTGCGCACCAAACTGTCTTGACGACATTACATATAAATAATATATATATATATATATATATATATATATATATATATACATGCTTACCATACATACAAAACATGCATTTGAGTTTCACCTCAAACGTACGCAACTTTAGAAGCGGAACAACGGAATAGATTTTTCTTTTAGCTTCGTGGGCTTTTATACCCTGAACCCATTAGAAATGGGTAAAAGGGGTATAATGGTTTTGTACAAATGTATGTAACAGGCAGAAGAAAACATCTCTGACGCTATAAAGTGTATTTATTCTTGATCATTATCAACAGCCGTCCGTCCGTATGAATACGCGGATCTCAAAGACTTTACGAGCTGGAGAGCTCATACTTGGAGTATAAGTTTGTTTAATCTTATTGATAACTGTCTCGTTGCTGGAATATCGATACATTTCGATTTCCGATAGCAATCAATGCCACAATTTTAAAGGCAGAAATATAATAATTATGACATAATATGCATATGTGATATTGATGAAGTCACCAAAGATCGGATAAGAAACAGCTTACATTTGGAACATTTTTAAAGAGAAAAATGCCAATAAAACTCGAATATATTTAACAGGGAATATCGTAGTCGAGCACACTCGCCTACAGCACTCTTACTTTTTATTGTGAACTTGCCTCAATGTGTGGGTGGTAAAACATTCGAAGTTGAAAGCAAACAAACTGCGCTTCTCGCGATTCCGGTTTCACGTGTGAATGTGTGTGTGTGTGTGTGTGTGTGTGTGTGTGTGTGTGTGTGTGTGCTATTTGGTTGTGCTCGGTCTGTGCCGATAGTGGTAGTGCACCTGGCTTTCTTTCCGATTTTTCGTTCGTGATGTCTTTTCGCTGAAAGCGTTTATCCTCAAAGGAGTTGAGTGGAGACCCCACAAAAATGCATCAAATCAGTGCTCGGCAGTGCGAGGAGCTGCCATTTCTCGCTTTGTATTGGCGGTGTTCAAGTTTTGAGGACATCAAGCCTTTGCAACAAATTGCATGCTGGGGCGATAACAATTTATTACGTCTCAAGTGTGTCGCAAAGCTGAAGTTTAAATAAAATCATATATTATACAATCAATATTTGGTTTGCGTTTTTGAATCCTACTGCTCAAAGTGTGGATTGTATCAAGGCACTTTACTTGCAAACGCGTTTGCGATGATCTCATTGCAACGGAGAATGCCATTTAATTTTTATCGACATCGAACACTGAGAAGATTATATCGATAACAGTTTGCGCAGTCAGAGAATAACCAAAAGGTATAACGGAAATATGCTTAAGCTTCCAGCTTGATATATTGGCTCAAGATTGGAGCAGGATAATGATAGGTGAGTGCCATATTGATATCTGATAGATGCTGAATGAAATTTAAAAAAGCCAGGACCTCTTCCTTTCCTCGACTGAGGAATTGATTGTGATTCCACTATTGAAAAATACCATAAAATCATCCATTTTTCCACAACTAAAGTCCTTCTGCTTTGCACTGATGCGCTTCAATGTTTCAAGTTTCTGGCGTGCGGGCTTTGCATATTCAAAAATATCGCATTGGGAAAACACTTTTCGATGATGGCATTACTCTACTTTTTCCCCCCTTTTCGAATGGCTAGCAGCAACTTGAACCCGAGCATAAGAAAGTCTCCATGTTGCTGGCACCTCAGTTAAAATACTTGGCAAGTCTGTGCTTCTTAGTTGAGGGCCAAAGAAATAGTGGCTCACAGTTCATCTACACTCTTTAGTAGTAGATTCATTTTCTTTCTGTTCAGAATGCCACTTTGCTGCTGATCAAGTAAAGATTGACTTCAATCTCTCCGGCAGGGATATTAGCATGACTATATATAAATAGTCACCAAAGGTAAGATAATATGAGCTGGCTTTTGCTATGTCTCTGTACTAATCTGAGCCCAAGTCAATGGGCGTCATATTCACTCTGAATTATGCAGCTCATAATTAGTATCACAACATGTAAGAAGGCTCGCACATTGCATGGCCTCCTTTAATGCCACCTACGCAGTCCAGCTGTAAGAAGTACCTTTGGTCATTCCACTGGCAAAGGATGATGTGATGTGCATTGTATAGAAACGTTTGACAGACGCGAAAAATGACGTTGCCAACAGACTACGATTTGAATTTGCTTTGCTTTTTAGTTACATTGTTTTTCCTTCTTCTTGTTTTGTCCACTGACATTCGATTAGAGCATTAAATGTAATCAGGAGCTCAAATGTTTGAATGCTCCTGCCTGCCTCCATAAGAGACCCCTGGGAAATTTACAAGCAGTGAACCGCGCTCAAACCGAGCAGAGATGGAAAGGGGTATTATTCGATTGGGTTTGTTAACTTTCCCGTTGAACTTCTATGCATTTATGGGCAGCCAGCCTTTGTTGAATGGGCACCATTTGATGGCCGTAGATTGAATAGAGTGTTTGGCTGTGTGGGCCGGCAATAAGCACACTCCACATTTTTATAACGTTTAACCCTTAAAAGGGAGGTGAAAAATGGAGCACAATAAAGTTGTGCAATCGTCTGACCTCAGAATAAATTTTCATCTGTCTGTCGACAGCAGAGCCATCCAAGCCATATTTCTGGACGTTTCACATGTAAACAACTAAAACCTTTTGTACATTCATATGCACATTGCTAAACACACCCTCGAAGGTTATTAATGTGTGTTTGGTGTTCTATTGTTCCGAATTCAAAATCGGAGATAGAAAACTTGTCGCTTATGAATTGGGATGGCTCTTGGCTCTCAAATAATTAAGACAGAAATCGTTTTATTTGCTAATATTGCTCTTGTTTAAACTAACGATTAGCTTCAACACATTTGAAACGGAATTAGTTTATTAACAACTATAATTTATCTGCATGCTTAAATCTATGCTAACATGTTCTATTGTTCTTTAATGAAAATCTGTGCATGATTAGCTTAAATAAAAATAGATTAAATTGTAGTATGCAAATATTGTGCAATTAATCAGGTGACACAAACATTCGCACTTAAGTACACATGTTTGTTTATTTGATTAAACACCCTGTTACCCTGTCCACAGAGGGGATGATGCAGTGCTGAGGTGGCTTAGTTGAAAATTAATCAAGTACAAAAGAGGTTGATTTGCATATGCAAATTTGAACACACAACAAGCGCATTATCTTTGAGGACTCACAAGATTAGATGAGGGAACTGTCACCTGCAGCTCGAGTGTTAGGAAATGTGATTTCAAAACGTGTGATGTACGAGCCTGTATGATTTCAAAATTGAGCCAAATCAAACCCAAATCTTGATTAACTCCTTTTCAGATCTCGATTGAGCACCCACAAATTGCTGCCTTGTTTTCACAGCAACTGTGTCTCTGAATAACAGCAGCTTCAGCTTAAATGAAAATATTGTTTTCAAATTTAGATTAGACAATTTTATGACACTGGAGAATTTTAATCTGGGCTTTTTAAAAGCGACTATTTACGAAATGTATTCACTTTGTATCCCATTTTTTTTTTTTTAATATGTTATATTATTGGTAAACATTTTATACCAACGGATTCAAGCTAAGTGCATGTTTGCTAAAGGAATAATTGTGAATCGATTGATTTCAAGTCTTAACTGTCTGCAGCAGCTTTGGAGACATAGGCAAATATTGCTTCAAAAATATTCAAAGCAATTTAATCCTCGCCAGGCAAATAACAATTTTTCATATTTTATAAAAGTTCGATTAGGCACATATGTGCTTGTGTGTGTGACTGGGTGTGAGTGGGTGTGTGTGAGTGATTGATGCGTCCTTTGTAGTCATCGCAGTGCTTGTGTCTGCCATTGTCGTCAGCTTAAGATTTTGATAAGCTATTGAAAAGTGTGTCTATAAGCACTCAAACTTTCAAGTGGCATTTATTCACTCGCTTGCTTTGTTTGCGTTAACTAAAATGGCTCAATAGATTTTATATTTTTTTTTTTACTTTTTTTTTATGCGACAGTTGATGTCTTTACTCACTTCTGGGCGACGCTGTCTGCGAGATTCCCACTTGACTTGATTTTGCCCACATCCTGCTATTCTGTAATTTGTTTGGCTGTTAATGCAAAGAGAATTATTGAAATTTGAGTGGACTTCAAAGGACCCCAGCCGATTGCGCAAATTGAATTAAAAGACAATGCGAAGAAGCGCGAATGCTTCTGGGCTCCGATCCCCATATCAACTTGTAAGCACAAAGCGTGATTTATGTGTCTTATGTGCTGACTTAACCCAGTCCAGCGACAAGCAGCTTGTTTGCCAAATGCTCGAAAATTTATATAGGATTTATCTAAAAACCAACCCCAAACAGCCAAAGCGCTTTGAGAAATGCGCGGAATATATTCCAAAAAAAAAAAAATATCGTTTGTTAAATGCGTTTGCAAAATATGTTTATCGTTGGTGAATGCGAATCCGAAGACTGTTGGGGTTGATAGCAACCCTATCGAAAGATTCTGAATATGGATCGTTAAGTCGCGTGAATATTTAAATTTAGAATAAGAAGATATATTATTTATATATGTCATGCAAAGAGAGCTTGAAAACTTTTATTTGAACGTGTGCTTTGCATTTTTTACTATCTATACTTCAGTGATTTCTTGCAGTGTATCTGGCAGCCGACCAAAGTTGCGTTTGTAAAAAAAACACTCTTACTTATCTTTCATGTGCAAATTTGTTGCTTCAGTGGACACGCTGCTGACTCCAGAGTCTGTTGCACCAGAACTCTCTTTTTGCCTGGTAATAATTCTAGATTTATGAAAATTGTTTTCCCGTTAATGTTTGCTATGTTTTCGACATTTTTATTGTTGTTGGCCCTGCCGGTTATTGAACGCACCAAGCCTAAAACAGGCCATGTGAAATTGAAATTTTCCCCCAGCAACATCAAAAAATGTACACAGTACTTACATATGTACATACATATACATATGCATACATATACAAATACAAAATACATGTATGTGTGTGCCTAAGGCGTCTAGCATAGCAATTCGGAAAATCTTGCCTTATTTCGACTATACACATACATATGATTGTATATGGAGGAGTATGTTTAATATAAGTGCAGACGGACGTTGGTGCTGGCGATAGCTGGAATTCCAGGGCGTGGAATGTGTTATCAGCATTTTGGCCATTTCTGTTGCGGTAATATGAAACTTTTGCCTAGCCCCTCCCCATTGTAAATTGCAAGTTTGATTTTTGTTGCTCTCAAAAGGGTTGCGTTGTTTGATTAAATTTCTCCGTTGCTTGCATAAATCTTGCCCCAAATCGGGGTTCAGTCTCTACTGAGTTTATGGCGCGTGTGCAGTTAAAACCAAACGAGCTCACCATTGGCCATAATGACAGGCCTTTATTTCAAGCTGCAGACGTGGGCCGCTCTACAATTGCAGATGAAACCCAAATACCTATTGATGAATGAGCAGACCCTGCTCGTGAATATGCCAGCCATCAATAATCGGCGCGAATGCCCAACACTAACATGAATTGTAGCAGTTAATGGAAGCCGCCTCGCCAAGTTGGATTACCCAATAAATCAATTAGCTGCTCTCTCGCCAAACAGCCGCAGGTAATTCAACACATTCCTACACATTTGCTTGTGTATTGTCTTTGTTAAATCTCAAGCAAATCTTAAGCAAATCTCATCAGAGATACCACTAATTAGTGTGCGAATGCCCAAATAATCAATTGCTTGTTTGTATAAGTAAAAAATGTGCATACGCTTAATAATTATGCAAATCAACCGTCAGTGAATTATGGCTAGAATGTGGTTTTAGCTTAAAAATAACATTTTCTGGTATTTAAATATAAATTGTGACGCACAATTGTATCTAATTGCTCTTAAAGTTGTTTCGAATAATAATAATTTATTCGCAGCAAAGAGATTTTAAAACTCTGTTTGTCGACACGAGACAAGCACGAAACATTTAAATAATCCGTATAAATTTTGGTTAATTTTAAAGTTAAGCCAACCACATTTAAAGGACTGTCTCGCAGTCGACTTCGATGTTCTTACTCGTTTTGTCGCAGCTATACTTAATTCTTTTAAATGGTGAAGTTCAGCCCAAGATACGACCGCAATCTGTTTGCAGTGTCAATTGGAAAAGTGAATCTACTTTTGTCGTGAAGGACTCGGTGCTCGATTGCATGGACAAATGCAAATGAAACTTGCAGGATTTGCATACATCGAACCATTCAAGCAGCCATTGTCTCCATTTACACAGCCTGCCCACTGGCCTCAGTCTACATACAACTGTATGTACATATATAGAAGTGTGTGTGTGTGTACGTGTGTGTGTACGTGTGTGTGTATGTGTGTGTGTCTGTGAGTTTCCACAAATTCAGCTTAGCTTGCTAGTCAAACAAGGCGGATATAAGCATATTGAGTTCTTTTTTGTGTGCTTTTGCACTTCCGTTTCCGTTGTTTGCGTAAATTGTAATATTGTCTCAGTACGGCAAAAATTGACTTGATTTAATTAAATTAATAATTATTTAATGCACAAGCCGGAAGCAAGGCATACGAATGCACCGCAAATGTTGGCCGGGAAAACTCAACTAAATGGACTTTATCAAGTTCTCTTGGTTTGTGGCTGCCAATGCAAGTTGAACTTACTTTAAATTTCTATTTGATACACTATCGTGGCAAAGACTTTAGTTTTTGTATTTACCTTGAGCACATATTCTCAGCTGCAAATCAGATAAACATTTTGTCCCCCCCCCAAATTTGCAGCAAAGTCTTTTCCTTATCTGTGCTGCTTGTACACCAAATGCAAATTATTGAGGATTGCTTAAATTTTTCTCATAGCCACCACGTTGATAACTTTACTCGTTGTAGGAATCCCATTTACTACTACTTCTGGGGAAAGAGATAGGGGTGGGAAGGGGGGGGGGGCATTCAACCCTCCTCGTAACGTCTTCGTCGTCATTTCAAAGAATATCCTTGTTCGAGTTGACTTCCACCAGCTCCTTCCGTTGCCGCTTGCACGTTTCCATGTTGCGTTTATATTTATGCAGTTTACGTGTCAGCCTGGATCAGGTCTGCACTTTTTGTGCCACTGCCACCGGCAAGAAAAAGGGATGCACATAACCAACAACATTTGTCATATTTGGCATGACGGTAACTACTTCCGTGTGTTGTGCACAACGCGTTCTCAACTCAACTCAACTCGACTCAACTCAACTCGATGTGACTCGATTCGAATCTGCTGACTGCCTCTCTGTCTGCCTGTCTGCCTGCCTGCCTGCCGACTAGTGTATTTTCTTCGATTGTGCACGTCGCCCCAGAAAATGTTGATTTCTGGCAACCTGAAAACAGACTCTCGCTTCGGGTTACCTGGTTACCTGCAGATGATGTTAGGTAGCTAGATAAGTAAGGTCGGCAGTCTCCAGCAGTGGCAGTCAGTACGCAGCAAATTAAATTTAAACAGCCGAGACGTGCAATGACGTTTGACTGCAGAATTTGCCACCGATGTGAAATTGGCCAGAAAGTTTCACAGCTTAAATTTGCCAATAGACGGCCAGCAGATGACAGAATGCATCCACACACTTTACAATAATATTTAATGGATTCCATCATCAAACATCGCGCGTTGTGCATCGAGGTAGTCAACAAACTTCAACTTTTCATCAGACTCCACCAAATGGATCTCTGCGGGCTATAAATTTGTCAGTAGCTGCAATTTGCTCTCTCTTGTCTCCCTCTCTCTCTCCATCTCTCTCTCTCTGTCTCTCTAAAATTATATAGATTTTAGCGCGTAGCTCTTCGCTATGACATTGTGATCTAAGGTGTCTTGGCCACAGCGTATATAAATTTAGTGGTCTTTTGCAAACTTGCCATTTATAATCGTCAGACTGTACATGAGAGCAGTATAAATATGCTGTGGGTTTAGCTGGGCTCTCTGATATTGAGCAGCCAGTTTTGTGTTTTGGCGCTGCAAACTTGGTCGATAGTTTCAGTTGGCACATTTTGTGGCCATCCCTGCCACAATGCCTACACACAACCTTTTGCATTCTCCGAATGTATATTGGCATTTACACTGCAGCAGCTGTTGTCAACGAGTCTTAGTCTCGCTATACGTTCATAATTACACTCGGAGAAAAGCAATGTTCCAAATTCAAGTACAAGCGAACTAGAAAACTATCCGTCAATAAGTCATAGTCATTATGAAGAAAAAGGGTTAAATTGATTCTTGATACTCAAAATAAAGCACGTAAAAAACAATTAGTTTTTTACAAACATACTTAAATTTTAGCTTTCATGAGTTTGTTCGAAAACTTTTGAGCTACGTCTATTTGTTATTGATCATTATAATTTCTCAAGTTTGGCTGGCCGTCAAAAAAGTGTAATTTCTTTATATATAATAAAGTAATTATAATTTTAAACATATAAACATTTTGATTGCTATATTGGGCTTTCAAGGACTTAAGTAATTGATTGAAGGTTTTAATTAATTTTGGAATATTGGAATATATTTATGTGGTTTCCCTCTCGATTTTGGATGGCCCTGCCTGCCAATTTATTTTCGATCGATACAAATAAAATCACAATTTCATTGTCGATGCATTATTTATTTAGCGGTTTATTTCGCTGTGGTCAACGTCAATTGCTATAAAAGGCTTACACAACAACAACAACAACAACGGCAAAAACAGCAACACAAACTCCATTGAAGCTTGTAATCATTATGACAGAACCACAACCACCAAATTCATAAAACAGGGACAGGTTTTTGGGTATTTGCTTTTGGTTTGTTGGCCGATCAATCAACAAAGCCAGCGGGCTGCAATGCTTTCAAAAATTCTTTTAATTAAATTTGAGCACACACATATCCCCCAAAAAAAAGCCAAAAAAAAGAAGCAATATTTTTCAGCTGGCTAATTGCATTTGAAATGCATTGAGGACTCTGAGTGGGTGCAAACGAAAATTCTCAATTAGTGGCAAGTTAACTGAGGCATTTTGGAGGCACTGAGCACCTGGCTGCAAAAAACACAACTCATCGTTGCCGTACATTGTACAGCTAGCTGGCACAGGCGAAAGAGCACCGAGTGGAGGCCTCTCCACATCTGGTATAGTTCGCAAGTTGTAACAGCTGCTTTCTGAATTTGGGTGTTTAGCTTTTAGCGCCTAAAACTATGCGTTAGTGGTCAAGTGGAACAAACAATAGCAGCAGCCACAGCAGCAGCAACAGCAACACCAGCAGCAACAGCAGCAGCAGTAGCAGGATATGGCCAACATACGCCGGCAGCGGCAACAACAACTAGAAAATATCAGGCTGATCAACTTTTGGGTACTCAGAACACGGAATGGCATCTGTACAATATTAAGTTCTACCAGTAATTGTCACAAAAAGAAATAACTTTGTTCACTGTATAATCAATCTGTAATTGTCAATCGCCATTTGAATGGTGGCCCTAATGATTATATATGTACAAAAAGTATTCATTGACTTCGATATCAGACAGCTAACACAGAAACATTCATAGTACAGGGTATAACAACCGCATTTAACTACAACAAAAATTGTTCTTGCGCAGGCTTCAAAAATGAGGCAACAAACAAGGCTCGTTTGGCCCGCATCGACCCAGGTCGTTTACTGGGTTAGCAAAAGAGCTGATAGCTACGAGGGCGGGGTGTGGATGTGTTGTGGGGAGCGGAGAAGAGGATGTGGCAATGGTGCGGGGATGGTCAGTAGTCGGTCAGGCTGGCTAATGGAGGGCTCACGTCTGGTCATTTGCGACATGGTTTATGTGCTGGACAATGCTTTTTGCACTCAATGAGGAACGCATTTGTTTGTGTGCGTGTGTGTGTGTGTGTGTACATGTGTGTGTGTGTGTGTGGCTGTTTGTCGGTGTGTGAATCAGCATAAGTGTGAGTCTAGTGTGTTTGTGTTGGTGTCGTTACGGGATTGCCAGGCTGCACTAATACGGCCAAGACTTGCAGCTGGAGCGCTTTAATATTAAATGAATAAATAACAAGCCTCAAATAAAAATACGATGGCGACATTTTGAAATATATTCCTTGGCGCACAAAGAAGCCGTCATCTTGGAAAAGGCAGTGGTAAGAAAGTCTTCGTTTGAGTTCGTCTTAAATAATACTCATTGTGAAACTCCGTTTAAATTTTGGGGACACGCAAATTCTATTCGAATGGATAATCGCGTAAATATTAAACTTTGTGAACTTTGTCTCATTGCTGCCCAAAGCGGAGAAGTGAATTGGGCATGAAAATGCAAATAAAAAAGATAAGAGATGGAAAAATATACCGATACAGGCAAGTGTAGAAAGAAATGCATAGCGCGACAAAAGAAGATAAGATTTTTTTTGTGCTTTTTTTTTTGGCCAAAGGGCAAGCCAAATCAGTGAAAAACTGCGGTCAAAGCTGCTGACTGTCAAATGCCCTGTAAAGTCTAGCAAATTGATGCGTTGCTAAACTAGAAAAAGTAAGTTATTCGATTAGACACATTTCGATTATAAACTATTTAATTCCTAACACGGTAGATGAACCAAAGCTTATCCATTTATTATAATACTTATATACCATAATATATATAATACATAATATAATGTAATCTTTCAATTTGTTGACTTTATCATATGCGAAGCACATTAAAGTTTAAGCTTATTGAATGTTTATTAATTAAGCTTTTAGAAATTTGCACAAAGTTCAGGTGCTCTTTTAGTCGGTATAGCTTAAAGTATTGCATTTTTCAAGGGGACTGCGAAGCGCATTATGTTCCGTCTGGTCTTTGTTTACACTTCTGAGCTTAAATCGCTTAGTTGCAGCTTTAAATGGACTGTTTAAAATCACATAAAAGCCGTTTACAGGCAAATGAAGTCATTTGGGGTTGACTAAAAAACCATTCAGTCTCTTCATCTTCACTCGTAAAAACTTAATTTGGAATTAAATTGACTTTGGGCCCTCAGACATATAATTTGCGGACCATAGTCCAAAAAAAGGAGCAACGTCAAAGCCTACGAAAAATACAGGAGGGCCAATTTTGAGAGCCATATGAGCCGCATGAGCCACATGAGTTGGCCATCATTGGCCAGCAGCTTTCCATTTCCGCTCTGTCTGCTGGCGTGTTAATTGCATTTGCGTGTTGCAGACACTTGGATGGGTTGTGTTGTGTGTGTGTGTGTGTGTGTGTGTTAGTGTGTTTGTGTGTGGCAGGAGAGAGTTTTGTTTTTGGGGGTCAGCTGGCAAACAACATTTGTGAAAGCCAATTCAGTTCTAGCCGAAAGAACAGGCACTGACTGAAGTGACTTCCGCTTATTTGGCCACTCATGGGAGGGACTGACTGGGCTGCCTGTCAACAAGCAACCAGTCCAATGTTCTTCTCGATTTGGTAGCGCCTCTGATTGTCCTTTGCCATGCTCAGCTGAGCTCATTGCATTTGGATTTGTGCAGTGCTCCTTTCACTTCTTGCGGGTATCTGAGTGTGCCTGAGTGTCATTATACGCTCTCTCTCTCTCTCTCTCGCTGCCTATGCCTCTCTCTCTCTCTCTCTCTCTCTCTCTCTCGCTATTTTGCATGTTGGCTCGTTCTCGTAATTACCTTCCAAATAGCACCAATCTACGACCTAATGAAAGCCTTAAGTGCATGCGTAATGGTGTAATAATACCTCCAAGGCAACTGTCACATGTCACCGCATTCAGTGTTCAGCTTTCAGCAAACAATGTCCAGAACATCATGTCATCATGAGGCTCGGGCAAGTTTCATGTTGCTAGTTTCATTTGCCTGCCTCATATTTTGAGCTGTGCTATAGGGCATGTCCTTGTCTCCTATATCCATGTCATTAGCTGCAACTACAACATCTACAACATTGCCCATCATCTGCCACAATGTTAATGTTAGACCAACATGTTTGATCTGCTCACGAGTTGCTTAATTACTAATTGGTGCCACAAATCGCTTTGGCTTTCACTTTGTTTTGCTGTGGACGCTTCGAAAAGTCTTCCGCCTGATTGAAAATGAATGAAAATTAAACTGATTTATTACGAATCAATCTGTACTGTCCACTTCGAAAAACGGCTTAGTCAAATGCTGCCAAGTCGTGGTTAAATTATAAATAAGATAAGTTAATATAAAATGAAATCAGCTTGTGCTAAGGATGTTAAATTAAGAACAGAAAAACTTTACTTTATAATAAGGAGCACAACTGCTTGCAAATTAAAATGTAATTAAATTGCTGTACTTAAAGCTTGTTTTAAGAATTTTTGCTCTTGACTTAAGCTGTAAGCTGTAAACTGTAAGAACATTATACCGCTTGCGATTACACCTGAACATTTTCTCAGAGTGTAGCAGTTTCCTTAGTGTTGCCTTAGTCGACTTCCTTAATTCCTGACTTCATTGTGCTAAAGTATTTAATTGTTGCTGCTTTAGTACCTTTGCTGAATATTGAATACGCTTGTAATCGCATTGTGCCGATAAATCCAATTGCAATTGGCTCATTGAAGTTAAATTGAAATAGCTTCTAATACCGTGTTATAAATAAATCAAATGATGTGCACTGTTTTCAAGTGTATCTGTAGGTGTGTGTGTGTGTGTGAGTGTGTGTGTGTGTTTGTGTGTGAGTGTGCAAATACATTTATGTGCTCGCTGCTCTTTCAGCGAAGTGACTACAATTAGGAATTTATTGCTTTTCAATGGTGAAACCACCCATGCCTTAGTTATTGTGAAGAGACTGCACTTTGTCTCTCAAGCGTTTTGTTGCAATTTGTTTTAGTTTCCGTTGGATTTTTCCAGCGACTTTTGTTAACACACACACAGACACACACACACACACACACACACATACATGCACACTGCGGGATACGCACACAATGTCCCATTGATTGGCTGGCGCTGCGAACCGTTAGTAATGCTGCCATGCTCGCTTTTGTGTCTTGGTCTAACGGTGCCATACACACACACACACACACACACACACACACACACACACACACACTCGCACACAGAGACAAAAACAGCGGCCCAATCATTCCATTCCGCATCGTATTGCGCGAATGCCACAGCAAGAAGTAGGAACGGGAGCAGCAGGAAAACAGTGCGTGTTGCCTCGCCGTGTGCTCGTCCTGCGAAGTGGCACAGGTCTTTAAAAGTTAAATACGCAATTGAAGCACTTGCGGTGGCAACATGCTACACTCAGCGAAAAGTATGCACTTTGTAGAATTTGAATCAAGTTTGGACCAAGTTTTTGGCAAGTATGGCGCCTCTACAGTGGTTGGCAACTTTTTTCTTTGTGAATTAGTTAAATGAATTTGTACTTAAATTTTACTATTATATACAATTTTGAAGTACAAATAATTGAATGTGCTTAGCAACTATTTTGTAAGAATTTGATATGTATTTATTTTTAAAATATGAAGTGCTCAAATTATTAATATAAAACAATGTTAATGAATGATCTGAAAGGATATTTGGACTTGCGCAATAAATTAGAAGTGTATAATTGTAGCGCAAGGAAGACAAATTATGGAATATATAAGATATTTAATTGGGAAATCTGAAAATATATCCACGACTTAATAAGCTATCTTGTATTGTAGATAATTTTTGTTTGAATGAGATTAGACTAGACAAGACTAGACTGTTGAACAAGTCGAACAGTTTATAAGATCTGCTAACTATACATGTATATATGTGAAATTTGCTAATTTTAGCATATAAAATAATCACAACGTTTTTTTAACATAAATATTGACAAAATACATTAAGTTTTTGTACAATTCTGCACTGGTTTATACACAACTTTTTTCGTTGTGTAACAAGCAAAGATTTCATCAATTTTACTGGTTATTACCAGTGTGTGGTTGCTGCGACGATGATCGAAAGCGATAATATTCTGTACACGTAATATAAAATATATGCAGATAATGCGCGAAAAGCTTGTGGCGGAAGCCTGTGGGTTATGCAACCGCAGATTCCCGGCTGAGCCCGGCACAGCCTATTTGAGTGTCGATCTGGTAATATGGCAGAAAATTATGTTAATCAGATGAAGAGCCAAATTCCGATATTTCAACGCTAGTGGAGGTGGGCTATGGGCTGTGATATGGCTGGCTGGGCTTATACGTAAACCGGTACTCGGCACAGGTACAGGGCCGCGTGCATTGGGGCTGTCATTTTATGTTAATCATACGCCACGTTGGGCGATAATAACGCGCCAAACAAGCAAACAAAATGAAATACGCGTGTCGCATGCGTAATAAATTTTATCAGTTACCTGCTAAGGCCGTGTTGCCATAGGTATCATACCGAAAATAGGCGAGAAATGCGGAGTTGGAGTAGGTGTTGGATGAACTGACTGTGTAACTGCAATTGGCAGACGAGAATTATCAGTGAAAGGCCGTAATGTTCAATTTATCGGCATTGAGTCAAAAATGTGAGTTACGCAATAATAAATTGATGATGAAGGCTCGCTGGCTCACATCCCTGATTGTTATGCCGCATTGGACTTGAGTGGGTAAATACATATTTTGTACATTTAACGGAAGTCAGCATGACAACAATAAATAATTCCTTGAGTCAAACGCACAATTTTATTGATTGCGCTCGCAATTTCTAGTGCCATTAAATTGTATTCATTGTATTTATATACTTTATTTGTGTGTGCGTATTTTTATTGCCAACGAATTTTAATTGCAAACGGCGCACACTCAGACTGAACACACACACACAAACACACACACAAACACATGGAGATATACATGTGTATAGACAATTTGAATGGAACATAAATTCACGTAAAGTGAAACCCAGAAGTCGCTTGTCACACATACTTAAACATTATGTTAATTTATATACCCACGCTCACTAGCACTCTCGCACAGGCAATGACTATGAAAATGGAAGCGACAGAGCGTTCCTTAAGCCGGAAGCCGACAGCAGGCGCACACATTTAGGACGAGTATCAAATGCAGGAGTACTCCACGTCTCGAGTGCTGGAGACGAGGTGACAGTCATAGGAATCTCAAGTACATTTCACTAATTCGCAGACCCCTCCCCGAAAAGAAACACACTCATGCAAATGAAGATGCTGCGACTTGGAAATCACTATACGAGGAGTGGGAGGAGTAGGAGGTGTGGTGAACAGGATGTTGCCTTTGGCTCAGCGATCAGTTGTCGCAGCCGGGACAATACGATGCGCATATAAATTTTCACTCGTGGTGACATTTGGCTGATAAATCTCTACTGGATTTGGCGGAAACAATGAGAAAAATGTAGTCTAAAGCTTATTCTTGTCTCACCTGTTTTTGAATGAGTTTTCGCCTCCTTAGCAGCTGTCGCCCGAATGCCTTTGCCTTTACCTTTTCCTTTTGATAATTAGCCAACACGTTGCCTGACAACTGATGAGGATTTGGCAAAAACTTAAACAACAACTTGACCCCCAAGGCCCGGGCTCAACCGAACAAAAACTCATTAAATCATTTAGACGTCACTGAAAGGATTTAGTCAAACAAATAATAATAAAATATACAAAACATAAAATACGGTCAGCAGCGTGAAGACGAGGGATTCTTTAAAAAGTCATTTGCCAAAAGGTTAAAGGACATTGCTTAGACAAAAGCCACAATAATTCAGCTTAGTAGCACAGCAAAACGCACTTATAAACTTTCAATAATATTTAAAATCCTATATATACAGCACTCGCAGTCACTGTTATATTTAACATGGGCTCAACAATAAGCTGGCAGCTAACCAGTTCAATTAAGTGCGGCATCGAAGAATCAATAAACATGTGCGGTAGAAATAAACAAATAATATTTGTGGCCAGTTGGAATACCCTCAATGTTGTATATCTGAAAATCGAAAATCAAAGTGCTTAAACCAATATTTAATTATATATTTAAACGCAACTGCACATCTATGCATGATAATTCCTTCTTAATTCATATTTTCCGTTAGTTATGTGTTTAGTTAGATGTTCATAATTGCAAAAGGTATAAGGAATGGTCATCATAGGCATATTCTGTTGACCCATTCAATGGATGCACAGATGTGAAATTACAAACAGACAGGATTTAAAATAAACACAGGTTGTTCAGTGGTCAGTTTGCACTTTAAACATGCCCCAACTCGAGCCAGGGCAAGTCGACCAAGTGCCGGACTAACCCAGTTCTCAGACAGACAGAGGGACACACAGGACAAGCTCGTAGGTCGAGCTGGTCAGTGGTTGTTCAACACGTACGTGAGCATGTTTGCAGTGAGAATTGTGGGCGGGGGGGGGGGGGGCAGTGAGGAGAGGAGGTCAGGTCAAACTGCAATAATAATGCCTTACGCACGACCACAAAGTGGAGCATGTTTATATTTATGTCCCAATTGATTATGAACTCTAAAAGCACGTCTGTATGCAATTAAAGGATAGTTCTACTTAATTTTCAACTACACAGGTAAAATTGATTTATGCAGTCACTCAATCTAACCAGAAAAAGAATCGCCATCGAAAGTTTTTCTTCCGCTTTACAAATAAACAAATAAACTTTATAAATAAAAAAGTGAACTGTCCAAAAATATAGTGATTTTCTAACATTCCTGGGCGATGTTTTTTTTTTGAGTGTAAGTTCGGTTTGTTCTTTCATAAAACCTGTGCAATCGCTTAAGCTTTTCTAAAATTTTCATTTCTATTTAATGTAGACTTGCATAAAATTCATATAAATTAGTAACAGTTAAAGAGTTTAGTATTATTCTTTGAGTGTATTTAGTGCATTAGGAAAGTGAGGCTTGCTGCTGGCAGTAAGCAACAAAGATTATGATAAAACCATACAGATATGATAATTGATTGAAATTTGGCCCAATAACACAAAGTGTTCAGCACGGATTTGCGTAAGCCGATTGGGTGTAAAACAATCTAGCATTCATCTATTTTATCAATTGAATGAAGCATTAATAAATTAATGGGAATTTGAATATTAGACGCCTTCAGTCTCTCGGCTGCAGCCGCTGCTATTATAGTGAGTAAGTCAAAGGACATAAGCTTCTTACTTCCATATGAAAACTACTATGCCACCAACACACACACTCATGGGGAAATGCATGCACGTTTGAGTGAGTTATAGTTGCCTCACATACATGCCACCCAGCTCCTGCCACGTGAGGACACGATTTGCCAATGTATTATCGCAGTGGTTCATCAATAGCGAACACGGCATGCCCATGTTATATACACAGCCGTATAATTTGCAGTTACATGCCATTAAAACATATTTTAATGCACTCAACACCCACCTCAACCCATCTGTTGCGAGCGTCGCCTTCACATGCGTTGCGAAATGTACAGAAATCAGTGCAGCGTGCTCATTAGTCGATTTGCATTTCAATTAATTTAGCTTAATTGGATTAATGAGATACTCGCTTATTAAGGGCAGATACTGTTACTGTAGTTGTTATTTTATGAAAATTTGCATATATCAATTGCATTCATTTTTAATTGCAGAGGGTCGCTGATTTGCCGATAAGGGTCCTTTCTAATTGATCACATTTAGTTGGGTTGTGTCTAAAAATTAAATTGCTGCTGGATAATATCCGACTAGTGGACAGTACTGTTGTAAAATAGTATCGGATACTTAACCATAAAAGCTCAGATATCGACCCCAATAAATAATCGCATAGTTGTCGTAATTGTTTGGTCAAACACTCGCAGACAGCGAAACGCATTTCGCAATTCAATTTATTGCAATTTTTATTGCACAAAGTTCGTGGCAAAAAATTGTATGCGTTGTCAAGTGGCAAGATGGAAGTCTGAGGACCCACTAAGAAGTATAAAGTAAGCTTGTCAAGTGCTATGAGTAGGAAGAGGAGGAGGAAAGATAATAGTCAGTGGAACATTTTACAATTACACATCTAGTCGAGGAGATGTGTATGTAGCACGTTGAGCTTAGAACACTTTGGCCATCTAAAACTTTTGTCGAAGATTTCGCATTTATTTTTTATTATTTTTGGTTTCACAGCAGTTTGCACTTCCGGCACAATTGACACAGCTCGTATAAATAACACACACTTTCCCGACTATTTTATCTGTATAGGTATGTGGATACCCTATAGCTTCAAACCTTCAATTGGGTATGTAGCTAATCGTTCTAAAACAATCATTCAACCCAACCCACTATTAATTTCTCTAAAGTTAGTTAATTATTTATATATAATTATATATGGTATTTATATATGCGTAATGTTGTTTATACTTGCAAATCACTTCAAACTTTAATTAAACGTTTCTTGCAAGTTTTGCATAGGGTATCTTCAATCGACACATGCCCGAGAATTATAGTTATTTCCGCTTAAAGTATTTTATTTTTTATAGCACTGACTTCCGCTGCCACGTAGACAAAAAGTTTTACACTGTTCAGCTCGGGCATTGGTAGCAAACTTTTGTTGTAATTGGATACTAGTTTGTTATTTACATTGACATTGAAATAGTAAATAAATAAGGAAAAAGGTAAATTGTTGGCATCATATAAATGTGAATGTTTTCTTAAAGCACCCCCCTTAAACACAATTCCGCTTTAGTTTATCTTAGACTATTCCAAGCAGTGTTGCCGAAAATATCTATAACTATTTTAAAGCAGTTGCACTTAGATCAGACCATATTTTGATCTTACTTGTTCTATTAATTGTAATAATATTTGATATAAATGTATTATAGTTAATATTAATACGAAAGAAATTAATATACATAAATAAATATATTATTAAGTGTGTAAAACAACGTTAAATTTGTTAATTTTACTTTATCATTTTTATAAACCGCTTGCCGCTGATTTCGCCATTATTTCATAACAAAATTTGAAATATGTGGACTACATTATTTTGCTGCACTTTTATTATGGTCAAACATAAAATGAACTGCAATAGAAAGAACATTTATCTTGCGATTAAGATGCTGAACTGGTCTCGCAATAATAAATAAATCATACGCCACATTGGCTGCAAGAGGAAGTAGATTCTAGGAATGACCGCGCGAAAGAAAAAGCAAAACAAACAGTGAAACGCATAAAATCAACAACGGACCACACAAACACAAGCTACAACTTAAAAAACATTAAACAATTAAAAAGTTTACACTGCGTTTGCTTGTTTCCCTTACAATTCAACCTCCTAAATTTGACCATTAGATGCAATCAATATAAACAGCTTAATAAATCACCGTCTAATTAAGATAAGGTATTATGTACTGTGTAACAATTGCGCAATTTGCTGTAAGTTCGATAATGAGATTACATTGGCATTTATAATTGACTCTGAAATTTAATTTTGTATTTAAAAGTGGTTGTTTAGTTGCTCAGAAAGTATGATCTTAGCCAGCTATTGTTGAAGTATGATGTTGATTTTTTTCAAATAAAGTTTGTCATGAATGCTTAACAATAATAAGTAACTGAAGAACCCCGGGGCCAAAATGCGCTGCTGCCAATGTGCAAGTCCGTTAGCCATCGGCCAACGGCCAACGAGCAGTGGAAACTTTGACTTCCAAAAAGTTGGCAACTCAAAAACAAAGCACTTCCGCAACGAAAAATGAGCCCAAAGTGG
The DNA here is from genome assembly GCA_035042305.1 of Drosophila glabriapex. NCBI lineage: Eukaryota > Metazoa > Arthropoda > Insecta > Diptera > Drosophilidae > Drosophila > Drosophila glabriapex. The sequence goes on from JAWNLN010000018.1 coordinate 6,901,261, forward strand.
GGCATACTGCTCGTACAAGCGGCTTACAATGCAATATGCAGCGAACTTCAATGATTCTAATGAGGGCCACAAAAAAAACGAGCATTGAGCCGAGAATATTTGGCAACACTGTAGCGAAAGTCGGCTAACAATGTCGGCGACAAACACGCAAATGGATAAAGCGCTGGTCGTCTCCACATTCTTGATGATGCACCCGTTGACATATAGAGTATATATATGTTGGGCATAGAGCAGGCAGTTAAGTTAGACGACAAACTTTTTTTGGCCGGCAATTCGCAATAGCTTTTTTTTTTTGTGTAACAACAGTTTAGTTTTTGGGCATGTTTGCGGATATTAAATAGTTTTTAATTAGTTTGGCACGCACATAGTGCAAACATTGAGTGGGAGCACAGTGATGCTTACGATCCCTTTCATATATGTGCATTTATTCCAGACTGGCTGCAGCTAAGCAGCGTATAAATCAGTAAACAAATGTGAGCCTCAGCGGGACTCTTCAATATGCGTCGATGCGAGCGCAGTCTCCCAATAAATTGCATAGAAATACAACCTAACTTTTAGCGGGAAGCCAAAAAACTTTTTCAATTTGAAAGCAAGCAGCACAAAAATATATCGCTTCGAGGTTGCTTAACATGTGGATACCCTGTAGCCAGTTGCAGCGAATTGCATTTACCAATGCGAATTGCATTTGCAAACAAGCAGCACGAAAAATGAACCGCTTCGAGGTTGCTTAGCATGTGGATACCCTGCACTATGTAGTTTTTCAATTTGCAAGCAAGCAATACAAATTGATCGCTGCAAGCTTGCCCAGCGTCTAAATACCCTTTAATTTTATATTTTCTTATCTCACTTTTTTGTTTTGCATACATATTTCTAATATAAATATCTTTATCATCACTTTCTTTCCTTGAACATCACTTAAGAGCAACAGTTTATGCTAACCTCATCAAATATAAACATGTTTTTGGCTTCTGAATTCTCTCGATGAATCAGTATACAGGGTATACGCGTAAAAACAACCGCTAGCAGCACACACTCGTATATAAATACAGGCGAACATTTACCATCATGTGGCTAATGCCTCCATGTGCCTGTGTGTGTGTGTGCCTGTGTGTGTGTGTGTGTGTGTGTGTGTGTGTGTGTGTGTGTGTGTGTGTGTGTGTGTGTGTGTGTTGTTATGTGTGCTTCATTCAGTCTGTGTGCAAGTGCGCTTTAATTTGCTGGTAAATTGCGCTGAAAATCCAAATGCTATTCAGACAAACACAGCGACTGACTTGTGTGTGTGTGTGTGTGTGTGTGTGAGTGTGCACTGTGTGTGTGTAGGTGGAGTCCCTTTATTCAGATATTCTTTATTCTGATTTTACTCACTGGCTCTGGGCTTTTTGAAATAATCATCGTTAGCAATTTGGCGGCGTTGGAACGCGTTGATGCCACTAAGTGGTGTCTTCCACACAGGCGGGAGTACTTTGCTGCCGGTCCTCAAAAGCCAGCCAAATACCATATGTGCATGCAAATCTGCTCAATTGTCAGTTGTCTGTCAGTTAATTAGTGTAAATGGTCTCGAGCCAAAGCTTCAAAGGTTGCCAAGCGAAATAAACTGATTACTAAATAAATAACTTATTGTTTTGACTTCAAATCGAACACAAATTGATCTCTCTAATTTGAACTACACAAATACTACACCAGTTGAATTTTCAACTCAAAATTGTGCGTTCGTGGACTTTAAGTGTTGTTTAACATTATATTTATTTAAGCTTAATGAGTTTGTTGAATATGCGTGTAGCTGGTATCCAAATTAGGAGGGATGCTCTAGAATGTTTGAAGGTCCGTGCAAATGCTAAAAATGGTATAAGTAAGGAAAGTACATCGACTGCAACTGAAGTCCACTCGATCACAGTGTATATATATAAGTGATCGGAAATTGGATAAGCCAACAATCAGTAAAAACAGTGAAAGGCGTGCAGAAGTTAATCAAAAGACTAACAGATATTCTAAAAAAAACAATGAGTTTGTCAAAGTGACCCGATTTTCAAAAATCGGCCATCGTTTTTTAATCATGATTTGACCTCAACATAAAATTAACATTCAAAGCAGGCTGCTTTTAGCTGCAAATTCAGGTCCAAAATAACTTTTAAAAAAGTGATCTCAAGAGAGCCATGCCAATATTTAAAAAAAATAATGTTTTCGGTGAATATACATTCAAAAGCTTTATGTAATTAATGTTAGCTGCGGCATGTATTTTTTATCACTTTTTTTCATTTAATCACAATTTAAAATCGTAGCTAAAGGTGCGGAACTTAAGCTCCGACACCTGGAGTGCATTATGTCTCCCCAAAAGGTCCACAATATCACCTTTAAGTATGGCCAAGTATGGCACTAAAGTGCAATATATCACAAAACATAGCCTTTGCTGTTGGCCGGGCTTACTTGTAGCTGCTATTGTTGAGGTGCTTCACCTGGCACCAAGCTATGGCGTACAGGCTTACTCCACACACACACACATGCCACGCCCCCTATTATATTTATGTGTATGTATATGTGTAGTGTACATTTACAATTTGCAGTGCATGCGTTTAATGAGCTGCAGTGAAGCAAGTGCCACTGCCGCCATTTTGTGGGCAGCTCGGTAAACGTTGGCAAAGGGCGCACACAACGAAAGCACTCTTGAGCAGCAGGCCAGAACAAGAAGAAGAAGATGAAGAAGAAGCTGGGAAAAAAATGAACAGATAACCAAGAGACAACACTCAAGAGCCAAACAACGATGGCGCCGGGGAAGCCAAAAATAAAGAAAATGGCAAAAATCGAATAAGCAAAAGTATTCAGCTGCGGCGAAAAATGCGTGGAAAGTGTGTAAATGACACTGAGCAATTTACAATAATTGCGGGCAGGGCCAAAGAGCACCTAGCAGCACCAGCAGCAGCACCAGCAGCAGCACCAGCAGCAGCAGCCAGCGAGCAGTAACGAGTAAGGACCGAGAAGCAAGGAGCAAGGGGCCAAGGAGTAAAAGGCGTAATTGAAGCAACACCGCCATCCTTAAAGTGCACTTGAACTTAAATGCCTGACGCAGTCGAGTAGGCAGCATAAAGTTAAATGGTCAGAGCAGGCTGTCAAGAGAGAACACCTCCCACCCACCCAAACACACGCCTCTCCACCCTAGAGTCGCTTAAGCGACGACGATTGGTAGAGAAATCTTATTAAAACTCACAGCTGCAATAAATAAAATAAATGTATTCCATTATGTTAACCAAACACGATTTACGGATTATAAAGATGATTTATAATCAGAACCAAACACCGTAATCCACTTGCATAAACAGGCAAGGACAGCACCAGCTCCCAGTGGGAACGAGGACGAGGATGAGGATGAGGATGGCAACAACTTGGCACAAACATGAAGCATAACAAGCAGGACGCAACCACAAAACCGCCTAGACTGGTCCGAGAGAGAGAGGGAGAGAGAGAGACAGCACAACCACCTCAGACGCGATGCAGCCATGTAGCCTTGGACGGAACGAAGACGATGTCGAAGTCGAAGTCGAAGTCGAAGAGGAAGATGGACCAGTGGCTTATGAAAACCTGAATCGCTTTCAATATTTACAAAGAACAAGAAAAACAATTCGACTGGGGCGATATCAGGTAAGACGCTGCTCGTCCCACTGCCCATTGGCAGTTGGCGCCAATCGAGCGTAAAGCAGAGCACGGAAGCGGAAGTGTATAATTTAAAATTTACCTTAACGTGGCACACAAAAAAAACACAGATATATATACTCAGGTATTGGGAGGGAAGCGGTTAAAAATGTGCAAAATATGATAAGCAGCTACATTTATTTGGAGACTGCTTGTGAGTTTAATAAGCCCCGCTTGGCTGCCCGATTTGGGTCAGATTGTGTGCAATTGTTTCGAGCTTTGCCAGCTGGCGGAACTAATTGCATTGGATTAGCCAGCAAAAGACAAGCAGTGCATTAACAAACTCTAACTATATCTATCTATCTATCCATCTATCTGTCTGTCTATCTACGATGCGCGTACACGAAGAGTGGCTTTTAATTCAATCCTCGAATTGCAATCGTGTCGCGAGGTGCTAAAACTGGGTGGAATCCACCCACATTAATGACTTTGATTATCTGCAGTTTTACATCGAGCATCGAGCATCAGCAGCAGCAACAGCAGCATCGCATTGGGAATTCAGGTAATGTGAGTGTACACATACTTATTTATGTAACTGTCGTCTGCTCGTTCGTTCGTTCATTCGTTCGCACTGACTGTGTCTGCATCTGGTTTCACCGGCTGACTGCGGCAGCTCAGCACGACTCAGCCGAGATTGAAATGGTGTTTTCTGGGGATTTTGGTGGCTGCAGCAAAGAGAGGGGGCACTTACACACACACACACACACACATACATAGACACCTACTCATACGCACACTTCCACACACACACACACACGCAGACACACACCAAGCTGTTCGCATGCCACTGAAAAGCGCATGCTATTTGCATATCATTATCCTGTGCGGGTGCATTTGCATGGGTGTGAGTGTGTGTAAGTGTTTGGTTACCTGCCTGTGTGTTCATCGGGCTCTTGCATTGTGTGCACGTGTATTCATGTGTGTGTGTGTGAGTTAGTGTGCCAGCCCACATTTCCATGCCATCAAATCGAAAAAGCAGTCGATAAATCACAAATCGATCAAGTTGAACCTATTTTCAGGCAATGCTGTCAGCATTACGACTTCAATACAAGTGGAAGAGCCGAATGGTGGAGAGGTTTTACATCATGTTTTTCAAGTGAGATTCAAACAAAAATTATAATTTCATTTTTATGTGAACTCTTGTTTTAAAGTGGAAAATTAACAACTGCATTTTTATTTTGATTTTCTTTCTCGCTTTTTTTCTATGAGTTGATTGGAAAAGCATTGAATTTTTGTATTTGACGGAGATATATATTAATTTTTTTTTAATCATACAATTGTATTCCTATTTCATGATCAATATAAAAGGTAAACTCAAATATCCTTTTAAATTGACACTCCAGAAAATTGCTTTCCTTTTCGTTCAATAGAAAATGCTTAAAGTTAAAACCTGTTTTTGACAGTTTTTAAGAGATTAGTTTTCAAAGTTGAAACTGGCGTGTGATTCAGGTTAATTGAACGCATACATAATTAATATACATTCTCTTGAAACTTGCGACATGTAATGTCGTTGCTAATTAGCCAACTGCCGAATCTCTAAGCAAAATAGGAAATACACAAATCTGCACAGAGAGGGAAGGAAACCGTCTTCATTGATTTTGGTAAATACAATTAATGAAAAATCATTTAGCTACTGCCAATACAAAATTAGCAGTCCAAATCAGTTGACCGTTGGGCTACTGGCAGCTGTTAGCTGCTTGCCTCTTGTGATTTAATGAACTCATTAACATAATCTTAACATCTCATCAACTGCTGAACAAGCCGAACATGTACATGGATGTGTGTATTCATGTTTGCTCTGCTCCAGTTTAGACAACATTACATGTCGTCTATTGGTTTGGTCTTGGGAAGATGAGAGCAACATGTGGCATGATGGCAAGGGACAGCGTTGAGTTATGCTTCGGAAACGGGGCCCATGTAACCATGTAATTATTACATTTCCAGCCAAATTCTGTCTGCCAGCACCCTGTATCCAAATCTACATCCAAACTAGTCAATAAGCACATTAATTATATTGTTAGGGGCGTAAAATGGACTGAGGTCTGAGCACTGACTTGTGTTTATCAGTTGAATATTTGGTTACTCACAACACCATTTGAACATTATTTAGTGCCCTATAAAATATGAGATATGCATAAAAAATGAGTATGCAATGTCTTCGAGGCAAGAGCTATAAATCAGGGGTAAGCGAATTAAAACTCAAGCACATTAAAACAATATCTGCAGCACGTAGAGACAAGCGCCACAAAATGAAGAAACTCGGCTAATAAATTTCGTAATCTACATAAAAATAAAAAATACAAAAAATGCAAAAAAAAAAACAAAAAATAAAATAAAGTGGGAAGAGAAGCTTATGTTTTTACGGGGGTTAAAATGAAAAAATACAAAATTATTTGCATGGCTACACTAGTCAGGTGAAGGCGAGCTGAAGCGACAACAGATTGTTGAATACAATTATGGCAGCTTGAGATTGAAACTTGAAACGCCCTGTCCGCGATGATGAAGTTGCCACTTAGCCAAGTAAAGGACAGCAGCCAACAGCCAACAGCCAACAGCTAGCTGGCAACAGGCAACAGTTTACAGCTAACGGTACAGCAACATAGCACAAGTGGCACATTAACAAGCAGCAACAGCAAAAACTTGGGACTTTTTATTACCCTCTCGAGAGGGTGGAAGGGAAGTGAAGGGAGTGGAGTGGAGGCCCCATTGCTTGATGTGCTTATGTCGGAGCCAAAGTTCCACAGCGATTAAATTTAATTTCTGCGTGGGCGCCCAATCTTTTTGAACGGGTAGCCGATGCAGCTGCGCTGATGGCTCCTGGAGGCAGCCAGACTTACCGTGCCACGCCGTTAAATTGTCACAGAGGATCAAAGCGAGACCTGGTCGACGTTTATGAAAAATTGCCAGTACTACGAAGGGACAACAACTTGGCCCGCATACTGCGCTTAAGGTCCTCCCGCCTTGTCTATGGGCCCCAAAAACTGGATCCTGCGTGGGCCACCAAATGATGATGAAAAAGAAGAAGGAGACAATAGGCGCATAAATTACACACGAAAAGCGCACGGCAAATGTGCGCAGCAATTTAACCAGCAGACACATATACATATACACAACGGCAGGACTTACATATCCAAATATATATATATTTATATATAGACATCTGTACATACATACAGACAGGCAAAAGGGCAGCCCGAGCAGGTGGCTTTCTTCTTTTTTACAAACGTAATGAAAACGTAAATCCCTGCGTGGCATTTACAACTCAACGCAATTTTTGTTCTTCTTTATTTTTTTTGTTCACCAATCGCCCGAGATTACCAGGGCTCAGTCATCTCCATCTTTTGTGCGTAATACACACACGGGCACACACTTGGCTACATCCTGTGCTCTGAACATTCACACTTATATATATATACATATATATACATACAACTTGTAATAAGGCGCAGCTTGCATGCTCTTCCGGAATTGAAATCTACATCTTCATCTCTGACATTCAGCATCCGCTTAAGGAACTATAGAATTATTTGCTATATGAAACAAACTGAAGGTAGTAATTTACACGTCGGCTCTGTTCATAAATGCCAAATCAATAATATATTAAATCTTCTGTATGTTCGGAGATGTCGTCTTCCTTCGAAACAGAAAATACCCTCAGCAAGGGTATAAAAAAGATGTACTTATTTTATATACAGGTCTATCTGTTGGGGTCTGTATTTTGTTCCTTTTTTTTTTGTATTGCAATTTTGCAAGGGGACCTGTGGGGAAACACCTCAGTGAGCTCCTTGAATTTATTATGCGTAGTTTGCGGTTCACGTGAAGTGGAAGAGGGGAGAGGTGCTGATGCAGGGGTATCTCTGGGTATGCAACGTAATTTTTGGAGGCGAGTCTTCTTCTGTTTTTTCGGGGAGTGGAACGCAATTTCACTTAAATGTGCTGGAAAATCTAGTCTCCAGCCATAAAGACACTTGTCTTCAGCATTCGTCATAACGACGGGCACAATAAGAGCAACAACAGCAACAACAACAACATTTATATTTCAATGTTAATTTTGTAGGTAATACAGATGCAGCGGCATCTCACACCGCCTGGCATTTGTGGCAACACCAAATGGTCTGCGAACTTTGCCTAATTATAAAATCCCAGCAGCCAGGAAACAACACCCTATCACAGATGTAACAGATGAGTGGGAGTGAGAGAGTGGTGACTGTGGGTGTGGGTGTGGGTGTGGGGGGACTTGGCCGCATCTATGCCATAACGGCATAATTCTGTTATGCATTCGCTTGCCACCCACCTGTCGCCCCGCCCACCATGCACCATGGCAGTTAGCGAGTTGCGCAAAAACAAAGCAAACCAATTTCGCATGCAGCTTCGCAACTGTGGTTATAATTAGAGAATCGTTGTAATAGTTTTTGCTTTTCGCAATTTTTGCTCCACAGGTTGTATTGCAATTAGTGCATAAAATGGTCCGAAAGTCGTTTTGGCCGCGTCGTTGTCATTAACGACTTGTTAATTAAATAAGCATGTAAGCATATGTTTGCACGTCTCTACGCGTTACAAAAAAGAAATAGAAAAATATACAACAAATAACAGCTTGCGTGTGCCTTCCTCTTAAACAGGAAAAAGGTGACTTGGAACATAGAGGGTTGGAGTACTCAGAAAAATAGATGTGCTAGAAATTAAACTGCTTTTGCGTGCACAAATTTTGTAAACTTTAAAGAAATATTACTGTGCAAATTTAGATGTTGCATGTGAGATCTTATTTTTGATTCATTTTGGTTTTGCTGACCTTTATTCAAGAAAACAACTATGCAAAGGTAGTAAAAATTTCTTAAATTTAAAAACAAACCTGAAAGCAATTTAATTTTGAATAAAAAAATACTAAAATACTTCGTAACTGGAGATCTGAGATCAATTTTTATTTCTGTTTCCGTGACATTATTTGAAATTTAGGTAGAAGATTTATTTTAATAAAAAAACAACAAAATAAGTAACTGTAAAAAAAAAACGTTCTCATAAACTTAGAAATTATATCCAAGTACGTTAATAATTTTTAGGGACATTATTCTAAATTCAAGTATACGTTTCTTTCGCTCCGTGTGCTTGCGCTGAATGTTAGGCAACAAATTTGCGACTGTGTCCAAGGACTGCGGCCTGCGGCATTCGACGGTCATTTCAGTTTGACATTAACGTGTTAATTGCATTTTCATGTTGATCTCTGTGGTCAGTTATTTGTGTTGGCAATCGTCGCACTTGGTGTTTGTAAACCAACCAAAATACAGCAACAAAAAAATAACACAAAGATGAAACCAGCGAGGTTCAGACACATTATGGTCTAATGAGCGCACTTCTATCTTTACAACACTCATAACATAAATGTGCGTCTGCTGGCCGCCCGGACTAATGGTCATATAATACTTGTTAGCCGCGATGTTGTTTATTACAAACCGCAGAAAAACAGCAGTTGATACAGCAATGTATCATTAGCCCTCTTGCAACAGCATCAATTGAGTCTCTCTGTGCGTAGAACTCGGCGGATGCATTAGATTTGACATAACCGTTGTCAGCAATATCCAATCGCCATGGGCACAATTTTACTCGGCTTCACTTTCCCTTTTCTGTTACAATCTAAAATGCCCCTGGGATATTTGTCATGCTAATGCCTAATAAACACGATAATCACATGGCTTTGTGCACAGTTATTTTTGACATTTGCTGCCATCTGTCAAATTGGATTTTACGCACAAATGATGAAAACACTCAAAATTTTAAATGCGCTTGCTGCGTCCCTTACATCAAAGATGTACATTAAATCTATGTGCATTTATCTTCTGCTGTGATATACACAGATATGGATGCTTGAGTACTTAAGCGAGATGTGTCTTAAATATTATAAACTTTACTGATTTGCAGAAACATTCAGTTTGTTTATTTAAAAAATAAAAGTGATTAATGGGAATAATTCCATAACAAATAATTTGTTTCCCATTAACGATTTAAATCTGTAAGCTTTTTTTCCAGTTTAGTTTCATGGTAAAAATATGTATTTTAATTCAAGTGAAAAGTAGTACAAAATATGGGATTTACTGATTCACGTGAAAAGTACGAGCCATATGAATTTATCTGCTATGAGATACATAAAAATAAATCCGGGAGGATTTAAATGAGGTGTGTTTTATTTTGTATTAATACATATATATTTATAATGTGTGTGTTTTTTGTAACAAGTGATTAAGTGGAAAATATTCCGGAAAGATTCCATCTAAATTAATTCATTTCCCATCAACGATTTAAGTATGGTTTTATTTTGTATACTTTTCATAAGTCGAAAATAAATATTTTAATTTAAATGGAAAGTGTTTACAAAGTGCTTATATTCAAATTAAAAAAGATAATAAAAATCCACGAAATTTGAGTTGTATCAAAAGGCATTAGGTACTCGTTAAGATCCGTAATAAAAAATAATTTTAAATGTTTTACAATTTGGAATTGAAAAAGTAAAGGATCCAGAAAAAGAAGCAAATAAATACTTAATTTTCGACCTGCTGTGTGTGGCTCCACCTTAAATATATATCTTAGTGTTTATTGCTGCTGTCGTCACGTAATTCATCGACTTTCTGTCATGTTGGATGTTGGTGAAGTTGGTTGCCGTATTAAACACTAAAGGGGCTTAAGCTGATTTTATGTTGACGTGTTTGTTTGTTTAGCGGGCTTATTCGTTTTGATTTCGTTGATTTTTAAAGGGCAAGTCTGCTTGGATTGTTTGGTGTTGTATTACCAATTGCTCGCAGGCATTTCAATTTGTTTTCTTGTCGCTTGTCGCCTGTCGATGTTGTCTTGTTTGTCTATTAATTACGCATTTTTACGCTGAGCACCCGCTTGGCAATGGCGGAATTGGGGGTTGAGGCAGGGTTATTTGCCAGTTTTGTCAACTGGTTTTCCACTGTTTGATTAGGTCTGCCCACACAACACTAAAATCCACCCTCAATTGTCACTCTATTTACATATAATTTGCATTTTAATCGACGCATATGTCGCAAAAATGAACAGAAACAAATAAAATCAGCAACACTTGTGTTTCTAGCTGGCTTCTTGTGTAGTTTTTAGTTTGCTTGATCTAAGATTTGATTTATTTTAATATTCTTTTGATATTATCAACAAAAATGTTTAAAGAAAAAAATTTGGGAGATAATCTTGTCCCAATAAAAAGTTCAAAGACCTAAAGCTATTCGACAGTATGATAAATTTGACTTGAAAACTAATTTCAAACCTTTCTGCAAATGGAATTTTGACGAGATTCGAAATATATCGGAGCACATAAGAAAATAAAAAGAGTGATTTGACTTGAAGCCAGTGAAAATCATTTAGGTATTAAAAAAACGATGGACACAGTTTAAGAGGCTGTAAAATGGCTATTACCATTGCATTCATTTTAGTTTTATGGTAATGCTCTGTTAAAGTTTGTGGCAGTTGCAATCGTAAATCGGAAAATTACGAGAAAGCGTAGCATTTTCAATCACTGACTTCAACTGAAAATTAAGCCAAATATGTATATTCTTTTCTGTACCAGGTTCGTTGTATAGGTAGACTGCTGACAATTGTATATATTTGAAGTCGTTACGAGTGTCAACACTCGGGTTGCAAGTGAAACTACGATCTGAGAGCGAATGTTTATTCAGACAAATTTACAGATACTATCGTCCCATGACAGAACCCTTGAATGCAACGAGCAAATTGTTATTGTTCGTAAATGGCCCTGTTTGCACACACACTCACACACTCACACACACACACACACTTACACACACTTATACACACACACATATGCCGTATCGAACGGTGGAGAAGACTCCTCCCTGCCTCCTGTTTCCTGTCTACAATCTGTTGTTTATATTTTACAGTTAGTGCTAATTGAAATAAATGCTGATTGACTTATATTGCGCTGTTATAATGTGTTCAACGTGTTTGTGTTGCTTCAGCGTAGTTAATAAGATAACAGTCAGACCAGCGATTTACTGCACTCTACAATTTCACTCCCTTTCCCTGCCGCCTTCTACTCCACACCCCTCTTAATTGATGAATTTAAATCATACTTGAAGTTAACGCGATGTGGGGAATATAAATAAATTTGAAGAGCGTGCAAAATCGAAACTGCAAATTGGTAGAAAGCCTGACAAAAACTGCTTCTAAGTGACAGCATATGTATGTGCCAGTTAAGCTCCTGACAAGGGCACCTCCACAGTTTAACCCCCTCATCCCCTTCGTGCCATTGCTGTTTGTTGTCTCTGTGTAACATGAAGCAATAACAATAAAAGTATTGGCTGGATTTTCCAAATGGCTGCATTTCATAAGATTTTACTATATATCCCTGTGTGTTTGTGTAGCATCGATGTCCGTTGTCTCATTCAGCACTCAAACACACCCATCGCCCACACACCCACAGTCCACACCACCAAACCGTCACCCATCAGGGCTGCAACTGTTGTTGATAATGCTGGCGGTGCGATTGCTTTTGTTGTTGATTTCGCTCCAACAATTGCAGCAGAACAGAGTCGAGCACAGCTCAGCTCAGCAGTTTAAAGTTATTGAAGCTTGTGCATTGCCCGCTAAGGCGCACTTAAGAGGACCCTCATTCAATCTGTAAATTGCTTTAATCACTGCCACTTGCTCAGTGCACAGAGAGAGAAAAATGTGACACTATAATTCGGTATAGTATTCGCAGTAGACATATTACCCATATTTAATGTTAGAACAAGTAATTAATATTGAGCGCAGAAACTCTTCAACCAAGCACTGAAAATCCAAAAAGCAAGTAATAATGTGATATGATTAGAAATTCGTAGAAAATACTTATGTGAAAATTAAAAAACAAAAATTTGTGGTTTTTAAAAAATAATTTTAAAGTATGTGAAATAATGTTCCCTAAAATTAGAAAGTCTTTATTCCTATTTTTCAGAAATACTATTTTTAATAATTGATAAAAATTTTTAAAAATAGGAAATGGAAATTAGACATATTGTATCACATTATACATACAGTTTTAGAATTAAAAAAAAAGAAAAACACTGGATTTAAAAAAGATGCAAACTTCTATTCTAGAAATTTAGTTTCCAAATTTAAAAAATCAGGCTGATTTTTTTATCCGTGTGTAATTTATATATGATCCTAATGATGAACAATTAGATAAGTATATTAAATCAAAGCGGACTATCCAGACTAGAATTGTGCACTTGAGTGATGGCAATATTTGCTCAGTGTATGTGTGTGGGGGCGGCTAACTTACCTCTGCACAGTTCGCTGCTTCCGCTCAAGCAGTGCTCCCCCCTCGAAGGGAGGATGACACCCCTGTCGGCGGTACAGAGAGAGAGAGAGAGAGAGAAAGAGAGGGAGAGAGGGAGAGAGTGAGAGAGGGAGAGGAATGCTGATGCTGATAAGCTGTGACAAAGTGCCGTTAGATAAGGTCTCGCGCACGCTCACGAAGAGTTGAACCCCGAGGGGAAGTTTTATAAACTCTTTTGCCATCGCCATTTTCAATTGGAGATCGTTTGTTTGCGATAATATCGAATGTCAATGTCAGTCTGGGTTAGCTGCACAGCAGCATGTGGCAAGTAGCAAGGACATCCATATAGCTCAGCTCCCTGCTGAAATTATCCTCGATGTCGACGACGTTGGCGTTGTCGTTATTCTTAACTGATTCGGCGCTGCTGTCTGCAATTCTGAAGGAGTTGCACTTAATGCACGACATGCGTGACATTTTATCAGCATCGATGGCAATTTTCGAGTGATTTGTAAGCAATTGGTTTAAATTTACTGCACACACACACACACTCCGACACACTCCTACACACACACACACACACGTACATACACGCACACAGACACACATGGAAATAAAGCCAGGACGTAATCCGACTAATGCCAAACCAATTTTAATCCACTTCTGTAAGCAGTTATTTGGTTTTCCAAACCCCAAAACAATTTAAGTTAATTTTCAGTCGCTTTCATAATTCAGTAACTTTGCGACCCAAACTCTTCAAAGTTCGAAAACAAACCAAAAAGGCAATCGCTGGTTCAATTTCCATTAACATACACACAAGCAGCGACTGGCCAATAAAAATAAAGAAAATATGCAGCAGTAGCAGCAGCAGCACAACCACCAACAGCAGCAGCAGCAAACATAAGCAAATTTTTCCTGGGTGGGTTGGAGTCAGAGGTTGTGTATTGACTGTTATTTGTTTTCTAAACTGCCGCCGAAGTTGTGCACAGGTGCAGATAGGTATGTGCGGATCGAGGGGGAACGGGAACGGAAGACGGGATAGGGGAAGAGGAAGGGGAAGGGGATACATACATCCAATGGTGTATATGCACTTAAGTGTATTGAAAATTATTGCAAAAATATAATTGAATTGCCTCGATACTCCATACTCGATGCTCGATCCAAGTGTCTGGCTTGAGGTCCCATATCGGTCTATCCGGGTCCAAATACCCGAGAGTCTGTTGGCTTTCGTACTCGTTGCTGGATTAGTTTATGTGGCTTCGCTGTTTGTTTCACTTGTTTGCCATGTCGCGCCAGCGTTTGATTTATTTTTAAGGGAAGCTTCTGCACACCCATCGGGTAATGGGTTATATACATATGTATATGTATCTCTATATCTCTGTATATATACAGTTATACTCCTTGCATTGCTAGTGTGTTGCTTTGCGATACAGTTGGCAGCAGTGCACTTGCTACCCTTTTAAGTTAAGTGAAAAAAAAACCAAAGCCAATCATCGAATGAAATTCAATTCGCACAATCGTCATGAATTTACCACACTTATACACTCAAAAAATTTGCTGAAGCATTTTATGAGCAACCAGAGGCCAATGTCAACAATCCTAGAATATGTTATTTGATAATCCTGAAAATAAAAAATATAAGACAAATTTAGGCTTTATTTTAGTAGAATTGCACTCATGATAGTTAAATCACATCCACAACTTTCTAAGTTAATTTGGAGTATGGTATTTGGTTTGTCTATTGAATAAGAGAACTCTCTGAACTGGGATATCATCTTAGAATTCACATTAATTAGCTCGAGTTAATAGTTTTGAGTTTTGAACTTACAAACTATATAAAAATTATTAGATTTATTAAAATTAATTTATAAATTTATTCAGCATTGACATGGACTAAAATGTTGAAAACTCAACTCGTCTGTGTTTTGAAAACCCTTTTTTCCCTCAGTGCACTTGGTGCATGTGTATTCCCCTTAGATAACGACAATTACAGCCTACCAATATTGCTTTGCGATTTCACAGCTTACCAAGCACTGGCAAAGGATCATTCTGGGCAGCATGGGTGATCCCCAAGCAGTGAGCTCAGCGTGTCTAGACACTATTTGACTAGGCGCCACCACCTCACCCCCCTCTCGTTTTCTCGGTTTCGGCTCAAATAATTTATGGCGGTCGTAGGAAAACGGATGCGGGCCATAATTCGAGGGCTTGTACTAAGCGCAAAGCGAACAAGGAATCGTTCTCAGAATTACGCGTATGGCAAAGGGTTCAGGGCTTAATGGCTTTATGAGCGCCTCGGGGCATTGCCAAACGAGGCATTATTATGTTCTAGGCAACAGCTAACAGAGACACACTCGCACACACACTCGCGCATGATTATTTATATGTTTAGGTGCCGATGTTAAATGAAGTTGTTTAATGAGATGGAGAATTTCTGGCGCTGCTATTAGCAACGCTTCATTAATATAGGGTTCCCCTGACAACGGCTCCGTTTGGCTCGGCGACCGTTGGGCTCCATATCCCATTTTTCATTTATTGATCTAGCCTTAACTCCATGTAGCTTCTCTTATTTTGCAGTCCATCAGTGTAGTATCAGCTGATACTGGCTGTGCCATTGCTCCTTTTGTTATCACGCGGCTGCAATCGACGCCCCGTCTTTTGTAACTGGTACTAATTTGGTTTTTAGCTGCGATAAGTAAGTGTGAGGGTGGGCTGACTCTTTATGACGATGTCGTGTACATCGCACATTCATTAGGCTGGCAGTCAGCCTGGGTGGTGCTGGGTGTATTGTAGTGGAGTGGCGTGCAGTGGAGTGGAGTGGAGTGGAGTGGAGTGACCAGCGCCCGACGAAGCAACTCGTTGTTGTTGTTGCTCTTGTGCTGTTTGGTTTCAATATTTCAATATTTTGACATACGCACCGAAAGTCATGGCTGGCGACCCTTTTGCCCATTTTAAGGACCACACCCAGTCATCCCTCGACTCACACACACACACACAGAGCCCTTTGCTGTCGTTACTTGTAGTACTAACGCACCACACCCCCAGTTAGCCCTTGCAACCAGCCACCCCAATCCCCCTTCATTACATCGACGCCTCGCCGCGGGAGATGAAGGACGGCGTCTGCTGTTTTGGCTGCTTTTGGCTGCTTTTGGCTGCTTTTGCTGTTCGGCTGCCCGTCTCGAAATTAATTTTAAGTAGGTGGACAGCAGATCGCAGTTGCTATATTTCTTCATGTAACTGGGCGCTGTTATTGTTATTGTTGTTGTTGTTTTTTTTGCTTTTCATTTTATTTTGTTGTCTTTTCTTTTGTCGAAAATTTATTGCGGTTTCTCTTCCGGCATTTTGGTTTTCTCTTCGCTTTGCGTAATGAATTTTTATTGTGATGGCGCGTTTGGATTCACTTCCTGCTTTCCTGTCTGCCAGCCACCACCCAGCAAAAGCCATTGCTCCAAGTCGTCGAGCGCTGCACTTTATCTTCAGCTGTTGCATATTCATGATACCCGACCATCTCACCCTCTCACCACCCACCCCCCCCCCAACCAGTCTCTCTCCCTCTGCAATCGTCGACAACAGGAGTGAGCATCATTCATTTATGGCCAAACTGAAGACGCCCATGCGGAAATACTGCCTGAATTTATGTATTTATGTTTGTGGCAAGCATATGCATCACTTTTACTTTTGACAGTGTTGGTCAACGCATATGCTTCGCAGACAGATGGTCCTTAAATACCCATTCTTCATATAGTTTCAGCTAATAAACTGGTGTATAATCTAAATGATTAATGCAACAAGCCATCGTCTATAAACATGAGTATGATAAGCCATTTTGTAACATATGCTGTGCTACTTTTAATTGCATAATTATCTCCTTGTTGTCCATATAAAAACTATGACTTGTAAACTGTTGAATTTTTTGAAAACTGACTTAACGTAAACGTAGGCGACAATTTTGATCCTGCTCACACTTGAACTAAGAACAATCTACCAAAAATAAGCACAATAAATCTTAGTTGAAGCACAACAAAAAAAAGAACGAGAAAAAAATAATATATTTAATTCCTGAAAATAATACGTGTGATGTATTTAAATTTTGATTCTGAGCTTGATATGTAATATGCTCATTCTGCAAATTACTTTGATGTTTGAATCACATAATAAAATTATACAAATAATTTGAAATGAATTCTTTTTCATATTTGGGTAAATATTAAATGAGTTCGCCAGATGGAAACAAAATCGGATAAAGCAAAAAATCGTAGGACATTTTTACTTATTTGATGATAATGTATGAAACGTGGTTGAGATTAAAAATATGAAAAATAATAAATAAATATGAATTCAGCTGGAACCCCATCCCTGCGCCAGCCGGGAATGATTCTTCATTCCCGGAAACAGATCAGACAAAGCATGTTTAATTTTCGCTTTAAAATTAAGACCCGAAAACGAGCTTCTTTAAACAGCTAACAGAATGCGGTACAAATGAGGCGCAAATCAGCTCACAGTCAAGGCCACTGCTGGTGTGGGGCAGGGCAGAGGGTGGCAGCTTGGGTTACGTCACGTGCCGCTCATTAAACGCATAACTTGATATTTAAAATAAAAAAAATTAATTTACTAAGAAATCAGCTGGCCCGTGGCACTGATTGCTGACGACTGTTACCTTTTCAATACGCAATACCCCAGCCCAGTTGTCGACAGGCGACAGATCCAAGCCGAACTGCGCCCGTCCTCCGGAGGGTGTTGGAAAGGGTCGCTTCTTAATTACTGGCTGCGCTGCTATTGTTGCCTGTGCCAAATCTGCGGCATAATGCATATTTCAGGGGGCACAGACTACCAACAGTAGTCCAAAGGCCCGACCGCAACCCTTCTCAAAAGGCGACGCACGGAAAAACACGTTTAGACGTCAAGTGCGCTTGAGCGTAAATTAATTAGGCCAATTAAAGCGCCTTAATTGAGCTGTGCTGGCACAAGGACAACAGCAGTCAGCACAGCACAGCACAGCACAGACATGATGTCCTCTTTGTGTTACAGTCTTCAGCCTTTTTTTCAACTTATCTCCGCAGCAGGCAGTTTGTCTTAACTGCAGCGCTTACTTCGTCTCTTTTGGCCCAAATCTGCGCTGATTGCCATCCTCTTTTGGCGCAATCGCGGCTCCTGTCTCCTGACTCCCATCTGTGTTTATAGCATAATTGTCGCAAGCTTTCTCTCTCCTTGACTTTGTTTTAGACTTATGCTTGAGCTAATTGCATTAATTGACTGTGCGTTTTGTTGACCAGATTTGCTTGGCCAATTGTTCAAACACATCATTTATAAAACTAAACTGTTTTATATAAATACACTTGGCCTGCGAGAGACGGATTGTGGTTACATTACGCAACATTAGCCACCGGAAGCGCTTCAACTTTTGACTATCAATATCTTTAAGGCTGACTGCAGTCGTACTCATAGAGACATAACTCCTAAGCGCCAAGAACAACAAACAGCAAAAACAAAGAAAAAAAGTGAATGACTTGCCAAGAAAGTTTTGTAAAAGTCAAAGAAGCAACTGTAAAGCAAAGGCGAGACCCAAAGTGGCAAACAAAAGGGGGGCGGCGAGGGCTGCTGGCAATTCCCCAAAGTCACATAACTTCAACGAGGCAGCGTTGGAGCCTGCAATAAAAGGAGTAAATTCCACCGAATCCATTGCCAGCCAAGACACATTCGAGTGTCTATCTCTCTGTCTCCCTCATTCCCTGTTTGTGTGGGTGGCTGTGTGTATCTGTGTATAAGTTTGTCTACTTGCCTCTTTGTGCTGCAGTGAAAAAATGGTTAAAGCGAACTTTTCACATTATTTTTGAGCCATTTCGACCTCATTGAAGCGCAACACAAAGCATCACAAAGTGCCACCAACGTTCCAAGCCCCAATCCCCATCAGCTACTGGGTGGACGGGGTCGCCAAGGCACAACGAAGGGAAATCTATTTGTGATTTATACTTTGCCAAAAAAAAAAGGAAGCACTAGGCGAAGAGAGCGAGTGGCCGCAACCCAAAATTTGTGGCTCTGGCTACGGCTGGGCGGTGGTGGGAGTGGGAGTGGGAGTGGTTCAGGATATTTTCAATAGCAGCAGGACTGCAAGGTGTCCGCTTGCCACAAGACCATGAAGTGCAGGTCTGACACAGTCCTTCGATGTGCTGCTCGTCCAGCTGCCTGCTCTCGATGACGCCTAACGACTTGTGAAGCAATTGAGTTGAAAGCTGAGCTCACTCGGTAAATTCTTTTAGTAACAATAACAACAACAACAACAACAATAACAACAACAACAACAAGAACATCAGCAGGAACAGCAGAAATAGAAGGTAGAAGTAGCCAAGGCGTTCACTTTACGCCGGTTGCGACATGATTGCGTTGCCATTTCTGTTTATGCAACTCAATAAATCAAGTGGTGTCCCCAACCAGCCCCTGCAATTGTAACCGTCAACGAAAACGAAAATGAAAACGTTAACGGGAGAAAAAAGAAACAAAAAAGGGCGCCGAGCTGTCCGTGTCCGGTCTCCGGCAAAATAAAAACGCAACAAAGACGCACCATAAAAATAGTTAAAGGCCGAACCGGCCAGAACCAAAGAACCAAAGAACCAAAGAACCAAAGGGCGAAATGGCCAGACGAAATGAAAAACTGAAACTGAAACTGATTTCACGCCATGCGAATATCAATTTCAAATTTGCCAAAGAATCCAAACGACCCCCCACCCGAAAACAACTACAACACGAAACGACTCGCTTTTTCTCACAGTGTGGGCCACACTTCAGCGCACAGCTGGAATCAGCAGCGTAGGTATGGCGTAAGGGGTAAGGGGTTAGGGGTTGGGGGTAAGGGTTTCGCCACACTCTCAACTTAGTTCCTCTTCTTCTGTTTGCTTGCTGTTCTTATTTGTCTGCCCTGCCGCGCTCGGGGCTTTTTATTACGCGGCTTGCCACGCGTCTAATGAAGTGCTGATTGTGCGACCGACCCTCGAGCTTGTTAAGCACTCTCCAACTTTAGACTCAACAACAACAACAACAACAACAACAATAAAGTAGTAGTTGCCAGCTGTAAAGATTGGCCAGCAGGCGAGGCGACCAGCTGCCACACTTGAGTTGACCTTTGGATGAGATTCAAATAAGTAAGTGTTGCAACTGAAAACAGCAGCTGCGGCTTCCGCCTGCATTTTGTTGTCTTAACGTGTCACGTGTGGCATACGGCACGCGGCTGACTACCACTCGTGTAGGTAGTAGATATCTGTGGCACAAAGGCTTAGCAGTTGCAATCTAATTCGTTTCGATGTCCATGAATGAGAAGCAGATAACTGGTTTGGCACGCGCTGCACATTTATATTTCTCATTGTCGTCCGCATCGCTTGGCTTCCCTTCTTCATTTTGCATATCCTTACAGAGGGCATAACAGCTGCGTAATGCATTGAAGGAGATATCTCATATGGAATATACACACATATGTATAAAAAAATAATAATGGGAATAATTCAGAGTAGCACAGACATCGGAATGCATAATGAGGGAAAATAAAGTTTAATAAAGCAGTAAAAACTTGCGTTAAAATAATGCGTTTAAATTTACTTATAACATACAATTATTTATATGTATAATTCTATAAGTTAATGTTGGAAAAATAAAATACTTCACTAATTTTAATGTGTTTGTTAACACTTTGCCAACATTGCAAATAATGCGACTGGTTTTTAAAAAGAGAAAAAAATCACCATAGAAATTCGCAATTCGAAAAAATGAGGTCAAAAAACAAATTGATTATTTATATAGTTGAGGATGATTCCTGATTCCTAAGAAAATCTTTTTAGATAATGAAAATATGTGGACTAAAGTTTTCAGTTGAGAGTATTATTAAGTTTCCAAAATTTTTTTTAAAAACATAAAACATTTCTTTCAGCGCTCCTCCTATTGCCCTATGATGTCTTAAATTAATGGTTGCTAAATCTAATCAATTCTATAAACTCCATTCTCCATTCCGAGTGTATATAAACTTCACCGTGGCAAGAATAGCTGTGTTTTCTTGTCAAATATATTTTTCTTTTTGCAGCACTGTGAAATACTATAATCAGTTTCCCATAAATTAAGAACAGCCAGTCAAGAATACCGAATATATGTATTGTGTATGAGATTTATGTGTCTGTTCAAATATAGACAAAAATATGACCAGTTGATTTCGATTTTTTCCACTGCGCTGTCTGCGTAGCATGCACTTTTTTCTTTATTTTCGTTTTGGCCTTTTGAAGTTATGGCCGAAAAACTTTGACTGCGCCACTCTGGCCAAGACAAAGCCCAACCACGCAGTTGGGCTGGAGTTTCAAGCAGACGCAACGGTTGCCAACCATTTTGGCTAGCATCCATGTGTTAGACATGCAATTATAATCATCATCATAGTCATCGTCATAGTCATCGTCATCGACAGCGTTATCGTTATTTTCATTATTGTTTCACAGTCTCGTCCTCATCATTGTGCCCTGATTTATGTGTTGCTGGCAGCTTTCCAAATTTAATTACAAAGCGGCGCTTTGAGGCGCCCAAAATGAGCAGAAAATTGATATACAATGAAATTTGAATTGTACGCCTCGCTCGCAAGGGTTGCAACATTCAATGAATCTGTGCGACCCCCCATGCGTGTGTGTGTGTTTGTAAACTTCCCCCCTCCTGGTTATTGTCTGTGCTAAAAAACTTGTTAATAACATAAACAAATTTTGTACGCACAACCCCCAATGCCTTTATATCTATATACGGTGTAGAGGACCACCCCCATTTCAGGTTTCGCATTGCATAAAACATTTGACACCGTTCACAAATCATATAATCGTTTGCGTCGACGTCGCCACTGTTTCAATAATCAAATTTAAAATATTCTTTCCAAAGTTGAACGAGGGTTTCTTCCTTATATATATATATATACATTCTTCAACAGTTGTTTGTTTTGTGTGCTGCGCATTCGATTGTTGCCCCAGAACCTTTCTCTCTCACTCTTTCTGTATCTGGGTGTGTGTCGCGAACTTTATTGAGATTTATTGCTGTTCACTGGGCGACACCCTGGTTTTTGTTAGCTTCAGCAGACAGCATCCATCGCAGGTTCCCCGTGGCGTCTGCTATTAATACGAACATATCGGGTTATCTAGCATATAACAGTAGAAAATCTGCTATGTCGATTTGTTCCTTTTTGCTGCATATGCATACATGTCTACAGATATTTGGAGTGAACTGCAAATACAGCCACGATTTGTGTTGCTTCTCCTGGGGCATTGCTTCGAGCCCATTGCTAGATTAAAGCATACAAAAGAGGTAAAGTGCACTACAAAAAAAGTATGCCCCACTCTAAAATTATTTGAAAACACATTTGTGTTAAAGTTGCTAAAGCTAGGAATTTATCCACAAACTTAAAATCCCAAAAGTATCATTTTTATTATCTATTTCACTTGGAAGTTTTCCCGAAGCCGAATATAATAATACTTATATAAACATAAATTTAGTTAACTTAGCTTAGGACGGCTTGCCTAAGCTAAAAATCACAAAAATATCATATTTAATATATTTTGAGCTTTGAAATTTTGAGCAAGGCTGAAAATCTCAAAAATATTATATTTTTAATAACTATTTTTAAATTCAGTTGCTTGGCTATTCACTGTAATAAAATCTGTTTAAAAAATAGTAATAAATCACAAAAGTACACTTGTTATTTAAGTTTTTGTTGTTGCGTTAAAAAGCTCAAAATTTTACTTCCTTTTAATATTGGTTTTTAAATTTTTCGTAAAAATTGGGCTCACCAAAAATGATGAATATTTTATTTATTTAAATTGTACATAACATTTGATATTTGTTTTTAATAAAGTACTAAAAAATATCCTAAAAATTAAGCTCACAAAAATAGTGGATATTTTTTTTTGATTTTGGGGCACACACTTTTTGGCAGAACATTTAATCATCGCACGAATGAAATAGTTTGCTGAACCGTTCATATTTTGCATGCCTGAGAGGGGGCAATTCATTTCGGCATCTCGGCTATGGACAGATCAGATATTATTTCGCATTGACGATAATGTGCACTGGGAGGCACGCACACACGGCAGACGGCACACAGCAGTCAGGTCAGTCCGACCAGTCAGGCCAGTCCGACCAGTCAGAGCAGTCAGAGCAGTCAGAACAGTTGGGCTGTTTAGGCCCAGGGGCTATCAGCATGTTTGACGCTGACGCCCCCAAGCAATATCGAATTCCAGTCTCGACTTCATTTGACTTCCTAACTGCCCTGTCATTAAGCACCACCCTGTCCTCAACCAGCGGACAACGAGAGACAATCATTTATCGCAAAGCGTATTCCTCATTTCAGGCTGCCTTCATTAATTTTTACCCAACCGCTACACCTCTGCATTTTTGGTCCTTTGTTTCCTGCAATCGACGGGTCGGCAATTTTATAACGCACTTGCCCCTGGCAAAGGAGCATTTGTTGCGTTGTCCTCGACTGTCTTCCTGCGGGCAATGCCATATTGCATTGCTTCTGCAGCCGGTTTGTCATTGACGTCACCAGGCTGCATATTTATTTGGGTGGGGGGGGGTTGCTGTTGTTGTTGGAAAGGACCTTTGCCTCTGTCTCACCTTCGCCCCTTTCCACACATGCAATAGTAATTTGTTTTCATTTAGCTCAACGCTTTTATTTGGCATTTAGACATGCACACGCTGCATTAGACGGCTTTTCAGACCAAGGGTTGTTGCTCCCCTTGTCCTGAATCCAGGACCTTGTTACCGTTGCGGAACGTATTTTCCTTTTGTTTTTTTTTCCTGCTCCTGTTCTTTTTTTTCAGTACGCTAGGCCGCTTCATAAATGTCATTTAAGTTGTACGGTTCAATTAATAATATATATGTGTGTAAATGCTCGTGTTTTGCTTTTGGTTGCGTTGCGTGTCATTCGCTAGAGTGGAAATTTCGTGGAAATTCCGTGCTGTTTGCTTAGACAAATGTAGCGCAACATTTTCTTAAAGTGACACACATTTGTTTCACGTCAGCTATTATTTTTTTTCATTTACCTAGAGGGTGTTTGGGTTTCTCTAAGAAGTCAGTGCTGAAGCTATTTGTTAATTGAAAAATGTTGGCGTTTTATTCAAGAAGACGGTGTAAGTTGTTTAGCTGTGTATAGAAGATGTATTCTCAATAAGATTTAAGTTAATTGTATACTCATTTTTGTTGTTATTTTTTAATGTATCTATACTCATCTATTGCTTGACTTCGAGTGTGTCTCAACAGTTATGACGAGCAGCTAAGAAAAGGGAGTCTGTCTGGGAAAACTTTATTTGCACTCGCACAAAACAAGTCAACAACCAACCGGAGGAATGAGCTCAAATGTGACAACAAACAAAGTGGACAAAGCCAAGTACAAGGATAACAATGTTTTCTTGAAGCAGTTGAGAGACGCGATTTATTTATTTTTATATTCTGCGAACGGAAACCGGAAGTTACTGTCGTGTTGTAAAATGAGAAGAAAATATACGCAGGAAATGCAAAACTTTTGCACGATATATATACATATATATTCTTCATTTTTTGCATTGTTTTTTTTTTATGGCAACTTGACTACAATAAAAACTTCTATTTTTGGTAAGGTACACAGATGAGAATAGCGCAGCGAGTTCATTACGAAAGACGGATTTGTAAGGGCGCATTTCAAGTTGAACCCAAAAGGTTCAATGTCATGTGAAAATCATGTGAGTAGCCTGGTTTCCTTTTGTGCTCATTACAAACTGCAAATACTTAAATGTTTTGTTGTGTTTGCTAATAAAAGTGAAAAGTCTTCACAAGTGTTGTGCATAATTTTCAAATTCACTTTTATGTCTTGCTGGCCCTCGCAAAGATATTGTGTGGACTCGCTTTAGGCGTCTTATGCGCACTTGACACGCATTCCACGCCACGTTCAACCCTCTGCCCCCTCAGCTAATCACAACAAGCCAACGTCACCCTGACACCAAAAAAAAAAAAAAGACCTGCCGAATCATTGCCAAACATTCAACGTTGCCATTTTCTACAGACACACACACGCACACACACCAAATATATGTGTGTATTTGCCCTTATTTTACGTTTATTTTGCACTCTACTGCAATCAGAGTGCCACACATTTGGCTATGTTTTTCTTCTCGGGTTTTTTTTGTTTTTTTTTTGTATTGCCCACCCAATAGTCCCCTGCGGCATATTACCTTTTTATGTTTATGTTCCAAGTCCGAGCCGTGCGTAAAAACAACCACAATTGCAACCACCCAGCCCTCTCTCAAAGCCCGCCGCTCATCATCATCTGTGCCTGCTGCTGCTTTTGCCGGGGCGGCAGTTTAAAATGTTCACATATCTGACAAATATCCATTATCACGCCACGTACTCGCAGTTGTTGTTGTGCGTCAATATTCGTAATTTATAGTTGATGATATTGCAGAAAATTGACGCCTATGCCCCTCTCTGACTACCACTCTTTAAACATGCTGTCGCATTTTATTTTCTTTTTTTTTACCATCGTCCACTCCAATTTCTGGCTCTCTTTGCCGATTCAGCTTTCAATTCGTGATTGCTTCTTAGCAGCAGCAGCTGAAGAACTACCTCAGTGCCTCCATTTCTCTCACCCCTCCTCTTCTGTGTGTGTGTGTGTGTGTTCATATTACTCCGGCTGGGGCATCCATGACTGTCGAATAGTGTCGTTTGACAGTGTCCACCCGCATTACCGCTTACGTGAGCAACACTTGACGACCGACTCGCCATGAGTTGCATCTTTTTAATTCTCCTGTACTCCATTCCACATCCACATCTCGAGTTCTTCAATCCGCCAGTCCTCATGTGTGGCCACACGCAATCTCAGCTCATCGCTTGATAGCGCAAAAATGTCGCATTAAGTTAATAATATGACGCAACACACGGAACTTTAATCGGCGTTGCACTCATATCAATTTTCGCCGAGGAAAACCGCAATACTACAATTAAGTAATATTATACTATAATTAAGCAGTCGCATTCTCAAAAGCACAGAAAAAACACAACACAATTAAGCAGTTAATATGCCATATGAGCTTGAAATGATGCTTCAAATATGAATTAAAAAATGATTTTTGACTCCCTTGTGAATAAACTTAAAAATATATATTTAAAACACTAAATGTAAATATCTGTAAATATCGCAAACATAAAAACCAAAAATTCGGCAATTATTTTTTTTTATTTATCTGCAAACAAAAATCAACTGAAATGTTAAAAAAAAAAAATGTATTTATTTTATTTAATAATCCACTTGAAGAATTTCAATCTCAAATTTTAGACAACAAAATTCATAATTTAACTAAGAGAAAATAATTCTAATAATTCTAATTGAAATTAGATAAAATAGTGCACTTAAAGAACTTCCATCAAAGTTAATAATCAAGATAAATATCTGTCATTTCGATTAAAAGATACTTCAGAGTGTCGCTCAGTGTACCTATGAGGAAAAACTTGTCTGCGAATCACTTCACTATTGGATACTAGAGGCTCTCGCCGCAGCAGTTGAATTAAAAATGGAAATTACGAAAGATATTCGAAATTCAACATGTGCCGCCGCAGACACAAAGCTAATTAGTGACTTCGGTTTCCGCACGTTTTAATTCGGAAACTTGTTTAGTGATTGCTTTGGTGCACAATTGGCACTCCTGATACCGTTGGCTGGCTGGCTGGCTGGCTGGTCTGGCTGCTTGCAAAAAGTTAATCATATCTATGCATAACTTATGTGTGTGTGTGTGAGGTGACTGAAGGGCAGTTTTCGATTTGTGGTATTTATACAGCATCTCTGTATCAGACACCCACAGCGCGAGGGGTGGCATATTCCTTAGCAAGAATGGATATTTGTTCACATCAATTTAATTTATCATTCAGCTATTTGCACTGTATAAACTCGCATCACGGACGAACTTTTACAATTCCCACATGCTTTGCGTTTGCATCTGCAACACAACTCAACTCAGCTCAGCTCAACTCAACTCATCGTCTACGTATACGTAATATTTATGTTTCATTCCGCTGCTTGCCACACACAAACAAACAATTAGGAAATGTTTCGTGTGTGTGTGTGTGTGCAAAAATCTCAATTGGAATTATTTCTAGCAGCAAGTTTGCGTAAGTTTTGTGATTATTACAAACGTTTCTCTAATCCATTACCGATTACCGATTTATTCATTTTCCCCCCCGAGGCTTGTGTGGCAATTAAATGTATACGGCTGCCAACTACACGTTCTACAAACAAATGGATTTAATGAAAGAAAAACAAATCGAATCTAATAGTGCCGGACACATTAGTTGCAATTTAAATTGCATTTGAGTCATTCGAGTTCAAATCACATTCATTTCAAACAATTCAAACAAACAGGAGATTTTTGTGTTTGCCAAACATGTGGCATCAAAAAGTAAAACAAATAAATTGTACATTTGTTGAATTTGATTGTTATTAGAGAGCACATTGAAATATTCGGCAACAAATGCAACACAGATGAGTAAGTCCAAATCTCGTTTTTAAGATACAAGTTCAACGACGCAAAAAACTGCCGTAAAACACACAGCAAAAATATAAAAAAATAAAAAAGTTTTCGACGGAAGCCGTCGCAAGATGCCGGGTAATGGAAAAGCGTAATCGCGCAAAAATTTGCCTTGTACTCTGGCCATGATAAATGATTGTCATAAATAAAGAAAGGCCCAAACCCGATGGAAATTGATGTTTAAGACTTTTTTATCGCACAATTTTGTACGGCGCGACATTGGCCACATCCCCACAGATTGCTGGCATAACAGGGAGGGGTGTTGGGGGGGGAGGGGGAGACCCTTACTCGAAGTCATTAATCACAAATCGGCAGAAAGCAGAAAGCCAAAAACCGAAACCATTTGTACAGCCAAAATCGTTATTCGGGTAGGCAGCACCAGATTAGATTGGCAGGTGAACTCTTTCAGTTTTAATTATGGCACGAAAGAAACTAAGATTGCAGCTGACTTGCAGATGAAACACTACATTATAAATTATATTTATAAAACTAACTAAAACCTAACTAAATGTATTAATTCTTAAATATTAAATGGATTCATTCTTATTCATATTCATGTTAATTGACAAGTTGCAAATGTTCAATTGATTAATTAACACTTAAAAGTTAAAATAGTTTCGGAATTGTATTTACTTATTTTAGCATGAGCTTGGGTAATTAAATGTTAAATGCATATTACAGTTATTTTTGGCAATTATGGACCCATATTCAAAATGAAACATATTAATTCGAATATCGAATTCACCATATGGTTGTCGATTACTGATTATTTATGAGTTAAACACGATTCATATGTCAGCATGTGACAAACACATTTACACAGCGTGTAAATGCAATTATTTATAGGTGATCAATAGTGCACAGAGCCATATCCATATACTACATATATTTATATATAGTTATTATAAACGTGCCTATGGGCGAATCGGTGAGCATTCGCACACGTGCTTTCGTCCCTTCCGCAGCGAATGGGAAAGAGAGAAACTCGGAAACAGGAAAATCATCTTCTTAATCTTAATTGCGGCACATTAGCACAATAAACCAAACGAATGGCCAAACATTATCATAAATAAAACAGCAGCCAAGGACTATGGCTCAATGCACGCCAGGATGTCCGCCTGATTTCGGACATGTGTGTGTGTGTGTGGGGCGTACTACTCGTATGTGTGTGAGAGCGTGTATAAATGTGTGTGCTTCTTGCCAGGCTTTTATTTTGCCGTCAAATTTCGACCAGTTTAGCTATGGCTCGAGCTAAGTGCTTAAATATTAATAATGTAATATTGCAGCAGCCAGACACGCCCAATAGGGCGACCGAAGAAATGAGCATACTAAAGATTAATGCTAATGCATTTTTGCATGTCCTCCCATATCCTGCATATCCTGTATCCTATGTCCTGTGTGTCCTCACGTTCTATTCCAATTTCCGAGCGCAATTAGTTGTGTGAATAATTGTTAAGACCTTTGTTCGTTTTCCTCCCCCCCATCCACATGGGGAATTTACTTATGAATATTTGTTAAGCCACTGCAGCCACTGCCACAGTGCATGTCGAATGTTGTTAAACTGCCGTTCTGCTCGATACATGAAAGATGAGCACAAACACTGCTGGGACAGCTCAACGTGTCTTTAATAAATCTCAAGCAATTGTCGCCTGACATCTTCGATTCGATTTATGTGCGAAATAAACGTTTAAAACATCTGCTTTTATCTCAGTTGAACACTATTTTTAAGTGAGCGTTTTGCAAACAACAAACAACTAAGAAACGTTGGCGTCTGGCGTAACCGACTACAGCATACTCTGCCACCAGTTATCAGTGCTATCAGCGCGGAATTTTCATTAATGTGCCTTTTGAACTTGGTGCGCTTTGAGCTCTGAAGAATCATTCATTTGCCTTCTGGTGTCTCCAGCTCGAAAATTACGGGTGAAAAAGGACTCCCGATTTTGTTACCAATCTTCAGAGGAGTTTCCTTGTAATCCACGCTCTACAATTGGGCAAGCTATGAGGTTTCTTATTAATCTTTGGAGTAGGTTCCGTGTAATTTTCTGTTAAACTTGGTAAGTTTAGCTATACATTTCAGAGAGATAAACTTTTGGGATTTTTGGAGGTGGCTTTATTGATTTTTGGTAAGGAAAGGCCGCTGTGGATGGCTAACATATTTCATTTGTCGATTTTTGAAGAAGTTTTGAAATTGTTTATTTAAAATTCTTTAAGATATGCTTCTCAGTTGAACACTGTATCCAACCACTTTTATTCTAAGTTTACTAATTTAGAGACCTAAGTTCGAAATATTATTATGATCTTTTGATGTCTCAAGCTAATTTTATTTATATCATATTTTTCGCGGCTGTCTGTAAATTTTTGTTTCTCTGTCTCTGAGTATATTTTACAATTTGTATTGTATCAGAAAGTGCCACAACTTAAAATCCAACTTTCGAGGTTAAAGGCTAAAGCAGTTTTGCCCATTCAAAGAAAGGGTATACAAAGTTAGGGCAGACAGACTGACGAGCAGACTGATATATCTATATCGATCCAGCATGTATATATAATATGTATTCGGAGACGTCTCTTTCAATGCATGACAAACATTATAACAAAATTGCAATAACCGCCACAAGTGTATAAAAATCGAAATATTTATTTGCCAAGCTGCAATTTGTAGCAAAAATAATCATAATCGACACTATTCCTCATTTTTGTCATTAAATTAATAAATAAAAGCCGTAAAGTTAAAACACAATTACCACAAGACACACACACAAACAGTTAGCTGTAGTATCCCAAATGACATATCCAAGAGTATAATTTATTGGCTTTAACACCTTTTTTTCCATTTATTTTATTACTATTTTGTTTTTTTTTGTGGGCACTACAAGCGGGGAAAGCAAATGTGGCACGGGTGGTGGATTTGCGCATACCTACAAAAGTCAGGGGGGTGGTGTGTGCAACATGAAAAACTATTAGCACTTTCAAATTTTAAGCGGCTTAAGTTGAGGCAGTTTAAGGGATATATATGCGGATATATGTGCGTACTGCAAATAGGGGTGGCTGTTGTCGCATCTGGTCAAACCATTCGGGCCAAAAACTCAAACAACAAATGCCAGCTGAGAACTGAGCCTTCTCCGCTTTTGCCGAAATTCAACTAATTTGCGGGCAGACAAACAGAAAAAAAAAAACTGACAAAATTAACCGCAGTAAAGCAAATAAACAAAACAAAAAAAATTGAGCATGAAAAAAAAGTGAAAATGTGTGCGAGTGGTGGGCGGGGTGGGGCGTGGCTGCTTCAATGCGGCTGTTTACATTGCAAAAAGCATTCGAGTGCAGCGCAAACAACATTGAGCAACAACAACCTCAACTGGCAACTGGCAACAACAACTGATAACAACAACTGGCAACAGATTGGCCTTGCAACATGGAGTTGCCACCGCACGCATACCCTATGCGACCCACGTGATTCATGTAGGCTGAATACTTACAGCACCCGCTCTCTTAAGCCCACCAACAGCATCCCTGTTGTTGGTGTTGATGTTGTTGATGTTGTTGCTGCTGCTGCTGCTGCTGCTGCTGCTGCTGTTGTCAATTCAATTCAATTGTTTTGCCTTTTTGCGCAAATGTCCGGCAATCACAGCGCGGCTTGTTTGTCTGCCGCTTGTTTATTTGTTTGCCCATTTTGTAGTTCTTCTTCTACTTTTCGCTGGCCCCCTCCCGGCCACTCCCTCAACTGTTATCAATTGGTTCCGTCCCACGACATCCGTGCTGCCCATCTGGTGGCGACTCCACCTCTATACGTGTCTGTATGTAAGTGAGCGACAGTCAGGGGAATTGAAAGTGACACGGAGCGGGAGCAGCTTAGCTGAGCTGACTTAAGTGCACCGACCATCTCTCCAAGGACTCGCTCTGATCTGATATATAGCATATATATACAAAATTGAAGCCCTTTATCTATTAGCATAAATTCAAAATTCACTAAGATTGTCTTGCCTCCAAACCAAAAAGAAAAAAATTATTTTCTGGAAAGAATAAATAACTCAAGTCATATTGGAAAAAAAAAGTGTGGCAACCTTTAAAAGAGCCGCAGTGCAATATTTATTTTGTAATTCTAAATAATTTATATGATTTTTAAACTAATTACAAATTTTTATGCCTCCAAAGCAAAAGAAAAAAAATTAGTTCATATTTATATCTGGGAAAAATTATGAGTTTAGAAAATAGTAAGAAACATTTATGGTTGTTTTTCTAATAATTAAATTTCGAAATCACCAATTAAAGGAAAACAATTTATTTATATTTCAGCTTTACAAATATATTGCGTATTTTCTGTTGGTTTTTTAGAAATTTATTTCTATTTACAATTTACAAAAATTTTTGCAACGCAGAAATGCAATTTTTACCTTGCAGTTTTGGAATAATTAATAACTTTTTTGGTTTGATTGTTTTCTAAAAATCGAATTCTTGACTCAAATTTTAACAATCCAATTTTTTTTTTGGACTTTGCATTTATTTGATTTTTGCATATATTATTGTAAGAGATCTTAAATATAAATACACTATCCTTAGACACTATCCAACACAGAATAATAAATCAAAATCCGTATTTTTTTTTCATAATAAATGCGAGCAAAATCGTAGTTTGTTAAATTTTACTTTTAGTTCTATGCTTTTTTTCGAGTAAATTCGTTTACTAATCGGGTCTGGCCATATTTAAACTTACTATATTAATTGTACATATGTAAATTTCTGAAGTCCCCCCAAAAGTTTTAACGGTTAAAATAAAGTGCTGATGCTGATGCTGTTGTTTGTTACATATTTGCCCCGATAAACCTGTCAAATTGCGGTTGATGTTCAATTTTCGGCAAGCAAAAATAATTATGGAAAACTGACTGACCAACAAAAACAACCGCAATTTTCTCTGTATTCGGAAAATGATGAGTGGCACAGCTGGTCACCTTTCGCTGTCTGCGGCAGCATCTATGACTTTATTTATGCAAATTTTTGTAACAAAACCAGCAACGGAGATTTAGTCTTCCTGTTTTCTCCCAAAACAAAAAAAAAAAATCTGAAAAAATCAACAACAAAAAAATGGGAGAAAATGTTGAAATTAATTTCACGACTGCTTTTGTATGCTGCGTACATATTTTTGCCTCACTCCACAGAACAATATCATATTTTGCGTGACGCTGTTGTTGCCACTGCCGCTGGCCCTGTCTCTTGCCTCGTGCCACATGCCTCCTGCCTCCTGCCTCCTGCCTCCTGTCACTGCCTTTGAGTCTGCCTCTGCGTCTGCTTTTGTTTATAATCCTGACCTGTGGACTTTTTTGGTATTGCCATCATCATCATCATCAGCATATAACGACATTTTATAAAGGTTTTCATTCAGTTCCGCGAACAACAATAACAACAATAAACTGCTGGCGACTGTTCTTATCAGGCTGACCCGTGGTGTAGTTTGCTGTTGAGGTTGGGGTTTGTCTCATCTGCGCCTCTGTTTAGTTTTAATTACACGCGACTCTGCTTTGCTGGTCATGCACCGTTATTTTGTGGCATGTGACAGGAGCGGGTTGAGGACGAGACAACTGCGTTTGAGCACAACAAAATGTTTGCAGCGAACATGTTGCAGGCAACTTGCCGAGGGTTGCAAATGAAAATTACCCCTCATCACAAGGGAAATATATTCGGAGTCAGTGAAGAAATTGTACTCACAGAGAGAGAGGGAGAGAGGGAGAGAGAGAGAGAGGGGAGAGAGAAATTTACGATTTACTTAAGTATATTTAATAGTATTAATATAACTTAAAAAATACTTCAGCTTAAAATAATAAATACAAAATACGAGTAATAAATAATAATATATTCACACATTTTTGTACGACGATCGCCGTGGGAAAAATTCCTAAAAGCTGTCATTGGCCGATTGAAGAACTACTCCTTGTCGCCCAGTTGAATTCGCCGCGATTGCCTGCTGTGCTCGCTCTCGTTGCCAGTTGCCAGAGTCAAGCCGACTTGAGCCGACAGCACACGAAGCATGGCGCACGACTGTCTCGAAACGAACAAATAACGTTAATCGGCAACACGCGCTCAGCAAAAAGCGTTTAGTAGAAAGTGAACTCTTACACAAAGTTGACACGCTGCGCGCGCGTTCGCGTTTTACAAACAGCTCCTGCCTCAGACAAAAGATGCATGCAACTTGAGTTTGGTAGACGCTGCAGATACTCAAATACAGATACTTAATCACAAAGTGCGAAGCAATTTCTCTTCATGAGTTAATTAATGTGTGCAAGTGATTAACTATTTCTGTGTGTGCGTGCTAAACTAACCTAAACTAACTAACATAATAACTAATTAATTAACTGCTAAAACATAACATTAACTTGGGGATTACTTAAATGCATACATAAAAAGTTGTTAATAATAAATACGTGCTCGTGCTTATTTTCTGGCCCTTACCAACAATAAGGTAATCATTTGCAGTGTATATGAAAAAAAATTATTTGTTATTGTCATCATTTTGATTTTTATTTATTTATATAAATAAATATAAAACTACAAAACTTATAAATTAAAAAATATTAAAAATATAACCCATAATATATAAGTGTTTGTGTTGATTTTTTATCATAAGGTACAACTTTTGCAGTGCACATAAAAATATAAAAATTAATTATTACCATCATTTTTATTTCAATTCATTACTAAAAAATCTCAATTATAAAAGGTTTTTTTTTTCATAATTTATCGCGTAGTTTAGAAGTCTTAAGAATGTGAGAAACGTATGCAACAATCACTTGAGGATTACTTAAATTATTAAGTGTAAATACAAAAACACTCTAATAATTAACATATTAATATTTATTTAAAAATAAATAAGCATAAAAGAAACTTTACCCAAAATATATAAATAAAAAATATTAAAAATATAACTACTTAAAAGTACTGAGAAAAATAAAGTACTTAATTTGAGTGCATTGAAGTGCAAAACATTATTAAAAAAGAAAGTAAATGATATACTTGCAATTATTTAAACGGACATCGAATTGCAAGAGAGATAGAAAGAGAGTGAGAGAGAGGGGGAGAGAGAGAGAGGGAGAGGAAGCTACTCGTATAAAATACACCTTGGCAAAGCGCACTGAATATCGCATTAAGGATATAAACGTGTACGTGCTAAAGAGACAAAACCAGCCAACTTTGGCCAACACAGCCAACTTGGCCAAGTCATCCAAGTCAGCCAGCCAAGTTAGGCCGGCAGTGTTTACATTTTAGATTTTATGAGATAATACCCCCAAAACACAATAAACACCCAGGATCAACCCAGCAAAACGAAGCAAAAATAAAATCATGAGTCTGGCAAGGGGGGGTAAGTGGATGTAGAGAAGAGGAGGAGGGGGCGGGGGGGGTAGGAAGCAACCGCGAAAGACGCAGAGAAATGTGCATTGCTTGCCACATTTACGGCTGCCAAATAAATACAGCAACAATAACATGGCAACAATAAAAACGCCAACGTCTCAGCCACAAAACACACAATCACAAAACTTGGCCCACAACGCGTGCGAATATATATATATATATATATATATAATATATATATACATATATGTTATATGTAACAAAACCAATTTTCATTGCTTAGCCGTGGGGCGCCTTGTGGCCCGAAAAGAGGCGCCAAAATGCGAGAAACCAAAATGTAAAGCTGAAATTTCCATCAAGAAATAGAAAATGATATAGAAAAAAAGTGACGACGACGTGTGAAAAGAAAGCAAAAGCAAAGCAAAAACACATCCATATGTCTGAGACAATATACATATATATATACATATATATATATATATATACGCGTATGCAGACAAAGGATATTGGCCAACACACACACGCACACACACACACACACAAAGGAGCTTACATGCTTATTTGATATTCTTTCCTACACATTTGGATTTTTGTCTATTTTGTCTATTTTTTGTGTTTTGGTATTTTTCTATTTAGTTATGTTAATGCTAATGGTAATAAATACAAGCGGGAATTTACAGTTGAGACGAGCCAAGCAGCAAATAATCCTTAATTATTAGTAGCGACTTAATTTGAGCACGCCTTCCCTCTCCCTCTCTCTCTCCCTCTCTCTCTCTCTCTCTCTGTCTGTCTGTTTCGCTTGCTCAGTCAGCTCTACTTGGGCCGCTACTTGCCTCAATGTGTTGCATAAATAAGTCGTTTGCAGCTGTTGGTTTGCCATTTATTTGAGTGCCCGATTAGGCCAACAGCCTACGAATTGTTTTTGGTGCGTATCTCAATTTTGTTAGTCGCGGCATTCGTTGCGGTTGTCTTAGATGTGGCTAACTTGGCTAACCACATATAGGACAGCCGCAACACACTCACACACACACACTCTCACACATTTATCCGCATACACTTCAGCAAAAATCTGATACAAATATTGCTTTTTACGAAATAAATTCGAAAAACTTGCAAAATTAATTTTAATGATACAAATTAATAATCTTAATTCTGCCGACTTTTTCTAAATATTTTCTATGTTTAAGTAACATATTTCTGATAATAATGTTATAGTATTATAATATGAAACAGCTCAAAAAAATGCAATAAAATATTTAATTTTTGTTTTGTATTTTAGACTATTTATATGCAATTCTCTTGCAAATTTCGTTATGAGACAAAATAAAATATTGAAATTTGTAAGTTTATTTTTGCAATTATAAAACTAAATATAAAGTAAAATATTTCATTCTGGCATTTATTTATTTCTGCTATTCGGAAATTGAATTTGTTAATTTTTACATAATAATTAATATCAGATAATTATACTTAATCAAATCCATATCTTTCCAGCTCACTTCTTTTTTTTTTAGTGTAGGCAGAGACACGCACAGTCGACTGACTATCTGTCGCCTAATGCAATTGATTTGTGTTGACTAATTCGGTTGGGGTCGTTTATTATTTTACTGTAGGAGACCTGCACACACAGTTCACACATGTACTAGGCACTAACCTCTTAACAAGGCAGAACCTGTCAGGCACTGTGGAGGCAACTACCAGTCTTAATTCCATTAGCACAGTCATAGCCAGAGCAATAGCACCACTCCATGGCGATGCCTTTGTTTCACTTCATTTTATTTCAGCTTCATTGGTTTTTCTTAGCCCCAATTTTTTCACACACACCCACACACACACTGGCACCGAAAAATTGATTGATAATCAATTGAGAGGATTTTCTTACGCCTGCGACTTGCGTTCGCATTTCTTTTCCTTTTCCCACAGTTTTCGTGGCTCTTTTGTCTAGCTGCGGTTTTGGGCTTTTTTTCTGCTTTGTCTACTTTTGGATTTTCTGGTACATGATACGCTTTAATCTGCTCGCGGGGCAAGGTGGGGGGTGTGTGGGTGGCAGCTGGCCGAAGTGGCGCATATGTGGTGGTCATGCCACAAGTTGTTCTCGACTCTCAGCTTGATTTTCCTGTTGCTTTGCTGCCTTTGTTTTGCCGCCGGTCCTCTTGTCGTTGGGGGGCATTAAGCGCTTTAAGTAATTTATAAACGCCTTTGACTCGGCAAAAACGAAACGAAACGAAACGAAACGAAACAAAACCAAACAAAACAAAAGCAATAACAATTCTATTGGATTGGTTATTTTCCGTTCACTTTGGCAAGTCTCTATTTTTTTATCGCCCGCCTTCAACTGGCATCTGTATTGTAATTGTTAGGCTTTGCTGTTTGTCTGACAATGAGTTTTCTTTGTCTCAATTTAATACGATTAGTCAGTTAACTAACCAGGCCAACTAGCACTCAGCCGTGTTACACTTAAAAGTGAACTTTCCTCTTTGTTTCATTTCATTTCAAATTAAATCCTTCAAACATTATGATATCACTTAATTAATTACTTTAAGTGAATTTTAAACAATTTTATAAAGGTTCAATTTAGGGCCACAACAAAAATATATGTTTATCAAGTCTAAATATGAATTTACAGTTTGCTGCATTTATTGCAACATCAAACTGTCAAACAGTCATCGCAACTGAAAATTAAGTTCTTCTGTAAAATGTTCCTGCAACATTTTGTAAGCCTTTATAGCAGTATTGTTCTCTAAATGTCTACATTCATTTAGACCCATGTTTTGAGCTACAGTTAGATCTGAAAATGTGTTATTAGATCGAAACTCATGGTAAATACTCAATCCGACATGGGAGCAATCTGATAAAATTGTCCAACTGAATGAATAGTGCAGTGGCAATTTGAAATTTCGTTAAATTAAATTAAATATTCCATATGATTTTCACTCGAACACTCGCTCAACAATGTGGAGTAAATTGAGCAGAAATTTGCAGGCAATAAAAATATTTCATCGATTTTGAATAGGCGCACAAATATGCATTTTAATCTTCTTAAAAAAAATAATAATTAATGTTCATTAAGTTAACATTGGAACTTCTCATAGTGCTCGCTAAAACTATATTTTGGCACAATAAATTCTTTCTTGCTGCTTTTGTCACTTGGCAGTCATTTATTCCATTGCAAGTTTCAAGTTTATTAATAAAGTTTTTCATCTACTAATTCGATGCTTGCAACAAGCAAAGTACTGCCACGGATGCAAAATTTATTTTATCTACATATATGTACATATATACATAGGTATATTTATATATATTATTGCTCTGTTCTACTTTCGTATTTTGTCACATTATATATTTAATATAATTTTTTTTGGGCAAGGCGTATGCGCCCGTTCAGCGGTAGTTGTTATAAAGTTTTTAATTAAATTTCATTCTGGCTTTCTGAATGACTCTGTCGCTGTTCTGAATGTTTGTGTGTCAGCATTTCCCTAGCCATTTTCTCGTAGTCAGTAATATATGCCACCGTTGAGTTCTCTCTCATCTCTGACTGCTCCTTTTTCTCCGTCTCAGACTCAGTTTTGCCTAACAGAAGACAGTTGTTGTTGTTGCTGTTGCTGTTGCTGTTGCTGTTGCTGTTTCTGTTGCCTGGCTGGCAACCTTTCTTTTGGCCCGACTTGGCTATCATTATTACAATATTTGTAAATGCTCAACGGGGCATGGCACCAAATATTTAGTCGCTCTTTGCTTGTGTACCCAAAATATTTGCGCACAAAGTTAAAATGCTTCAGCCTCAAGTTTTGGCATGTGCTCTAGTCTTAAATTGATATTGGTTTACATGCGGCTGCTGCTGCTGCAGCTGTTCGTCTTCACAGGACACTTTAAAAAATGTTAAAGCCCAGGCAAATAAGAGCAAGACGACGAAGAAGAAGAAGAGTTCGGCCTATGGACACATTATAAATCTAATTTTCAGCCATGACTAATGGCTAACGAACGAATATGTGGCAGTCTGCTGGAGGTTGAGGTCCTTCAGCAACAAAAAAAAAAAGAAGAAGAAGAAGAAAGTGTATTCATCGAGGAATCGCTACGAACGCCATTTTGCACGAATTTCACGCTCAATTTGAAGTAATTTTTCAAAGCTTTGCTCAAGTTTCTACTAATTACGCGCCTTTCCTCAGCTGACAGGTTTCCCTCAACAGAAACAATATCAACAACAACAACAACAAGAAAAGCAACTTTCTACGCGAATTCAGGCAAAAACTTTCTTCATAATACAAATAACAAATCTTTGCAAGGATTTTCTCTTCGCGCTGACTTGCTGACGGATTGGCAGGCGTTATCCCGGCAACATCCTTTATTTGTTATGCCTAGCATGAAATACATATATATATATATATATACATAGATACACACAAATATGTATGTGTGAAACAGCAAAGACTAATTCTTGTGCCTTTTACATTGCTGCTGTTTGAGTCGAAGCCATGCAAAAGTTTGCTTATTTTTCTTTCACTCGAGCTTTAATTTGAGCAATTTTATTTTTGCAGCTTTTGTCGTTGAAATGCATTGTTACGGGAAATCATCAAATCAGGATATAGTTGAGTTTTGCATTTAGATTATTTCTTTCGGTGAGCCCACAACAATTTCCATAGCAGCTGCCACTCAACCTTTTTGTTTGTGGCCAAAATAGAAGTTGATGCTATTGTAAAACTGAAAGGCTTTTTTTTTATTGTGCCAATAATAACAAGAAAATGGATTCACAATTGTGCGCCAACCTTTTCATTGCTCATATATTTTGAGAAAGGTTAACTTAAATAATAATAAAAAAGAAAAACAAATCAGATATTGAGATTTTGAGATTAACAGCGTTAATATCTCGCTTTGTGCTGGCTTAAACTTATCAAAAAACAAAAAAAAAATCAAATTAATCCTTAATGATAAAATAATTTTCGCTTTGAAACTTTAAACTATGGCCAGTAAGTCTTTTCAGAAATTATTGCCGTATAATAATTTTGGTTAAGTTGAATTGAAACTTCCCGTGAAGCACTTCAGTTAAAAGTTTCTAATTTTTCCATTTAACTCAACTAGCTAAAGTTTCAAACAAAATTCATTTGAGGCAAGGTGTGAAAACCGTTGCAAGGCAACGCTTTTCCAATATTTTGTAGCCTAATTAAAACAGTAGCCTTGGCTGCAGGCAAACAATGTTCGGCATCATAATAATTTGAGCGGATTAGCATCCCCTACCACAACTCAGACCAATTTAATGTTTATAACTTCAAAATGCTCTCTGCCCATGTCAAAGCTGGGCAAATTGACTTTAAGTGGAAATGTTTTTGGTGTGTTAAATTGCGTTTCGGGCGGTTTTTCGGGTGATTCAAGCCACAAACGTGGCCTATTTTAAGTGCAACAGGCAGGCACTCACTTCAATTCAATTCGATTCATTTGATTTCGCATACATATTGCAACAACAATGTGCATTTCAGATAACTAAAAAGGCTTCTGCTTGGTTACTGCCTGTGTGCCATTATTATAATTAATTTGTTTGCCAATGCTTTTATTTGCATTCGAACGACATTTCAATTTGCATGCCTGAGTTTCCTCACAGAATGCATGCCTCATTTTGTTTGTGGGCAAACCAATAATTAAATTGAAAATGCCATTCAAGAACAATTGCCTTAGGCATTTTTACTGGACTTTGACCATCGATTTGTGCAAATTGCTAAGTATAACTCCATTTTTTTAAAACTTAGGTTTCTTTCAGAAAATTTGGGTTTTTCTTTTTAAATTGCACTATACATTTTTCTACAATTTGTACAGAATCTACCTAATTTAAAGGTTATTTTTTGATATGTACACAGCACTATAATGCAGAAAGCAGCAATTTAAAGAATTTAAGAAAGAACTTTAAAAACGATTTGTATTTGTACATTTATAAAATAGAAAATAGTCTTTCAAATTAATATTTTGTTTTATAAGCTTAGAAATTATTTATAGAAACAAATGTTTCTAGTTCTCAGGGCGATTGTCATTTAGGGATGGTTTTCTAAAAATCAATGCAATTTCTTCTCGGCGTGTATTATATGAATTTCTTTGCAATTCCGTTTGAAGTACTTTATCAAAAAAAAACAAATGGGAAGTCATTTGAAGCGAGGGCACAATTCCAAAGAGTCAACAGACTCTAAAGTCCAGACACCGTTCAGAGTAACAATTACTGCAGCCAATTAATCGAGACTGTTTTTGTTCGTTGCACGCTGACAGCTCACAATGAGTCCCCATTTATTGACCTTGTCAGTGATGACGTCTCAGCTGGGTGGCACGAGTGGGTGGTGTCTGGTTTAGGCCCCGTTGATGCTGTTGTGTTATGAATTTTGCCGTCCAAACCAAGGATTTTGTCTTAATAAAGATATATTTGCGGCAGGTTGTAGGTTGCTGCTGTTTAAATTAGGATAGTAAAAATAATACAGAAAAGGGATAATAAATGACGGAATATATATGTATATAGGAAAACAGAGTATACATATAAATATATATGTTTCAGAAAATATTTATAAATATGTTTATCTCAAAACATGTTTGACTTTCGGGCGACATTTTCATGTGCGTTTGAGTTGAATTGAAATTAATTTGAACAACTTACATTTACCAGCAAGTTGACTTTGTACACACTACATTATTAATTGACTGGCTGTGCGTGTCACTGCTACTTACTAGGGAGTCTCCATTACCATTCCCATTCCCAAAGCCATACTCATGCCCATTTCCAACCCCTATTTCAAGGCTCTACTGTAGGTGCTGTGCCGTGTGCAGTGTGCCGTGTGTCGTGTTTATTAATATGCAAAATTAGCGCTTTACGATTCGTTAATTAAAATTCTGTCGTTGCCAGCAAATGAAAACGAAAATGAATGAAAAGCGCCCTTCCTTTTCATTCCCCTCTGTTTGACTTTTAATAGTGTTCATTAGTTTATTGAAGTGCTTGTGGGGGCGGCTAAAATTATATTTGACTGCGAAAGATGCTTATTACAACAGCAGTCGAGTCTCCTTCTCTCTCTTGACTTACATGCTTGTAATTTCATTAGCATTTGTGGCACACAGAGTCGCACATACATATCGAAATATCGAAAGTCGGTCGCTGATGTGGAAACTTTCAACTAGGCCATTAGAAAGCATAGTCCTTGTACAATTTATTTTATCGATGCTACCATAAAATGAAACAAATGGCCATTGGCAGCAGCACTGCCCGCTCGGATCAATAC
Organism: Drosophila glabriapex; assembly: GCA_035042305.1. Classification (NCBI taxonomy): domain Eukaryota; kingdom Metazoa; phylum Arthropoda; class Insecta; order Diptera; family Drosophilidae; genus Drosophila; species Drosophila glabriapex. Next base: position 6,943,350 of record JAWNLN010000018.1, read on the forward strand.
ACAAAAAAATGTCGAGAGAAAATGCGAAAAAGAAAAGCCTTTGGCACAAAATCAAAAGCAATACAAACACATTAAGATTTAGTGATATAATTTGTACGCACTCAAGCGTCGTTAAACCGACAAGCAATAATAAACAAAGACAGACCCCTCCCCGCACCCCCCTCAAATGTTGCTGGTGTGTCTAAGTAAAAACTTTAGCAATAGCACGATGCCACAAAACAGGCATAAATGTATACTATGCTCGACTAGCCAAAAAAAAAAACAAACAACAACAAAAAAAAAAAGAAAAAAAAGAGAAGAAACTTATAATTGAATATTAAGACACTTTGCCGTTTAATGTGGTAATTATAGTTAATAGCAGCAAAGCAAGTCAAAGTCAACGGTTCGAAAGAAACATAGGCCAAAGAACCAAAATTCAAAAGAAAAACTTTTTCTATGGCCAGCAGCAGGCTCAACTCAACTCAACTCAACACAAGTCAGAGTCAGTGCCCCTGCCACCGACCCTTGCCCCTGCGGCTGAGGCTGAGGCTGAGGCTGAGGCATTAAGCCAACGCCACACGACTAAAGTTTAGGGAAACTAACAGACGTGGCTTGAACAGAGGGGGGGAGGGGCCTGGCATGGCGTGGAAAAGTGTTTAGCAAGTGCCGCTGACAGCCACGACAAAGTCACTGCCTCAAACTTTTTTCCGCGCACACACTCACACACAGGCACAAACATACAGACAGCCGTAGGCTGCTCCTAAATAAGTAAGTGCCCCAGACGGAGAGCATATGGCTTTCAGTCCGCCGACTTCTGCTTGCCTAATTCCGGCTGACTGCAATTGAAATTTCAAGACACGATTATTAATTAACCCGAGCAGCTAAACGAAAACATGAACAGCGAACAACTAATTAGCTGCTTTCTTGTTTTTCATTTATCGAGCTGGATTTCAGAGCAGCGTTCAACTCGAATTGATGTTTGCGTAAACAAGTTGCTTAATTTGGTGACTACATACACAGTGCGAAATAATTGTGTACACGCTGTACTCAGCAGTGTTTGAGTTTACCTTCCAAATATTGCTACTGCAAAAGCAAGAAATATTGCATTCTGCTCTGGAGCAGAGCGAGAGCATTGCAATCGATGATGTTGCTGAAATTCGTATGTCAAGCAAAGTCTTCAAGTTACTTAATCAAATTAAGTTGGCTTTAATCAAGCATTCAATAAATAGCTGCATTAAAAACATCTTCAATATTCAATTTGCAATCGCCAAGAACAAAACATTAGAAGTTTGATATTTAAGAATTGGTTTTTTCTTCGAGTGTCTGACATGTCAATCTCAGCCATATCTACACGTTGTTCGTCAAGCTAAACACAGTTGCTTTGCATAACCAATTTGTCAACTGTCAGAGAACATCGTGTACTTCGGCTATCGAGCTGTCGCTGCAAACAAAAGGTGAACATTTCGCCCTGTCTACTTGCGACACGTTTTCACCCAACCCCTCCCCTTTCTCGTCCTTGCTTACAATCGAGCCCTTTCCCTATCGGTCGGTCAATTTGGGCTGTCAAGTGTGACGGGTTCGCGGTTATTGTGCAGACCTGGTCGCCTGGCCATGTGAGTAACTGTACACTTCGGGCTCTTACTTAAATTTGCCAGCGTCTTTTGTAAGGAACCAACAAACGGAATAAACACACTCACACACACACACACAAAGCAACGCCTGTCACTGAAATTAATGAGCATGCTGTCAACGTCAGCACCAGCAGCAAGGAGAGCAGGATGAACTTGAGCATTTGGAGAGAATGACTTGACTCGTCTTAGCTGTCCATCAGGTGGGCCATCAACTTGAGACAAGCCACACAGTTTCTTTTTGTCTCTTTCTCGGTTGCTTGAAGTCAGCGCAGCTTATGATAGCCAATAAATAAAATTAAGTCTGTTCTTAAATGCGCTTTTTTTTGTTTGGGACGAAAGCAAAATTGATTTAGACAGAAGCATTTCACGCTTGAAGACATTAAGCTTCCTGAGAAAAAAAGGTAGAAGCATTACAAAAAACTAGCTAATCAACTAATTTCTAATTTTCTAATTTTTTTTTTAAATTGTTTAAAGAATCTAAGAATTGATTTCCTAATTTATAAGTCAATTTCCTAAGTCGTATTACAATTATGAATATGGGTAAAAAATCTGGTAAGCTTGGAAAGTGTTCCGATAAAAAAACATCTAATTTAAAGTACATATTAAGTTAACAATTAATTTAAATAAATTTAAAAGGAATTAATAAAATTATAAATTTAAAACTACAAAAATGGTAAAGGATAAAGTAAAAATTTCAATATTAATTGTCAGGTTTGGGGAAATTAATTGTTAGTAGCTTAGTATTAAGGAAAATGAAGCAAGACAGATGAAACACATCGCATCCTATTTTTTTCCGAGTGTAGCTGTCAGCACAATATTCTGCTTATTAACAGGCCTGAATTATGAATTCAAGCAAGACATGTTGTCATCAAGTCAACAAATGTGATAACTGCATATCCTTTTTAACCTACCTAATTCAAATCACCTGATCCGAGTGTCCTTTGGGAGTGACCTGTGCATCTGCTGGCTTCACTTCGTAGAGGTTTCCACGCAAATTGGAGCCGGCTAATGCTGCCCATAACATATTATGATTGCCATTGTTGATTTCACACCTATTGTTGCCAATTTGCACATGTTTGTTGTCATATTTGACATTGGGTTAACCCACACACTCAAGCTAACTTTTCCCTTTGGCTGGAAAGCCACTGGCAACTGTCACGGTCAAAACACATATAACTAATACGAGACGAAATCCTTTCCTTGTTGCTCATATCTATTACAAATAATAATGGGTAAATTGTGGAATTGCTTGGCAGAAGAGGGAGAGAGAGAGAGAGAGAGAGAGAGACCTAATCTTTGAATAGGGTATTTACTGGTCGTGCTTGTTGTTTTGCCCTGCATTCAGATATACGCGGTTTCTTGTTAGCCACTTTTATGTCACATACTGTGTGGATTTGTATTCAGAATGATTGCCTCTTATCAGTAATCAACCCAACCCAATCCCCATTTTTGTAGTTCGGTTTTTCCAGTCATCAGCGGCTTTTTCCTTGTTGTTGTTTATTTTTGTATTTTTTTTTTTTTTGTTGGTTTTTTTCGCCCACAAAGCTTACTCATTTATGTGTGTTTGCTTGGCGCGTTTGTTTACAATATTTACTTCAATATTTACTTACTTTAGGTGGCAACAGATTGCCATCGGCTTATGTTGCGCCCTTTGCCTACTGTTCTATGATTGGGAATGTATAGCTTTATATATGCTGATTGTCATTCAATGCGGTTAGGCCTTTAACCTCTGAACTTAAAAAAAAATAAATAAAAATATATAGAAATAAATGAAAATACATACAAAAAATAGGATATTTTGCCACGCCATAGTAGAATTTGGAATAATGGTTTTGGCTGCGGTTTTTATGTTGGCAATTTTTCATGTTGCCATTTGATTTGATTTATGGCTTTTGTTGTGTTCGATATTTGTGGTAAAAGTCGTACGATGGCTTTAGAGGTCAGCAGGTTGTTGTCAAACTGTTCAACAATATTGAATTTGTGTTATAGAAATTTTGTAAACGGTTTAATATTCTCCAATGGATTTGAATTTATTTGAATTTAATGAAATTTGCAGAATTAATTGTATTTAATTTAAATTGTATCGAGAGCAATTACAATTTAACAACAGCTCTTCAGCTCTTCAGCTCTTCCTCTTTTTCAATATGTGCATGGCTAATAGTCAGCGCTGAGTTGGCCAATATACACGTGTATACAGTATTTTCAGATGTGTCCACATGACTTGCTTATGCACACAATTATTCAAACTCCCACATAGACAGTATTTATGCCGCTACGCGGATTCTTGTTTATTTCCACTTGAAGGCTCCACTGAATGCTGATGACGTTCACATCAAATAAGGTGAAAGGCAGCCAAAGGCAGAGGCAGAGGCAGAGGCATAGGCCTCTCCTCTGGTAACAAAAGGGTGCCCCCTGCATGAAGGATATAAAAAATAAAAAAAAATTCAAAAAGCAGCAAAAGCTAAAATTGCAATCCTGTGGCAAATGAGGGATAATTCATTTCGGCATAATAAATAAAGCCGTAATTGCTAAGTGAATCCACAGCCCCAGGTCTACTGAAACCAATACAACCATTAACTACACTGGGAAAAAATTATATATATGGAAATGGTAGAGACCTATAACACTGATAAATAAGTGAATTATATGTCATGTAATATTATTAAAATATTTCTACAATCAATAACTATTATTTATGGCTTAATGTGGAAGAGAACATAAATAAAATGTATATGAATTAAACGTGATTAATTAAATTAAAATTGAAAATAAAATAAAGTATAGAGGAAATTTTAAAATAACATTTACTAAAATTATCAAATTCGAATTTAAATTAGTTCTAAAATTCATAATCAGTATTATTTCTGATTTGTTGAGTAGTTTTGTACCCTATTCAAAATGGTTTTTTGCTCAGTGCATAAACAGAGGCAAGGACCTGCGCACTGCACATAATAGATGAGATATGTTTGCTGCAGCAAAAGTGCATTGCATTAGCCAGCTGGCTGCAACAAGACGGTAGTGTGGCAAGAGGGCAAGTCGGGGCAAGTCGGGGCAAGTCGGAGGCAGAGTACAAACATCAAAGAGCTCAGCATACTGTGCTGGAATTATTTTCATAATTCATATCATAGGCAGCATCGATCCATTGGCCAGTGGGCCAAAGATTTATAGTGTTGCACCGCCCAGGGGGAGTAGCTTGAGATATTTTTGTGTGGATATGCATATGTAGCAGCGTCCATTCATAACATGCAACATTTTTAATGTAAGCATGGCATACTCAAGTGTATGTGCCACATGTCGCATCACGCAGCTCAGCAAAATCAGCGACCCAACTTGACATGTGTGCTGTACTACTTCGCTTTTCAAATCCGGTGACTGACAGCAACTTTACAGACGCACAAGTACTCGTACAGACTGAAGTGGATGAGGCGGCAACTCCAGTTAACCTTTAAGCCGCCCCCAACCAAAAATACTTGAGAATCTGTCTCTATGTCTGATGCGAACTTGTGCCATTCGTTTGGAACATTTTAATAATCTTTTATCGAGCGCATCTAAGATCTTTTATATATATAAAAAAAAAGAAGTTCTTTAGCAACCTCAGTATTGAGTGGATACGGCTTGTATGAGTGTGTGCCAGTGCGTGTGTGTGTGGGTGTGGGTGTGTTGCAACATGTACGAACTCAACACATTGTTGCTGTGTCAGGTCTCATTTTGACTGGGCGAACTTGTGGCCTGAACTTTGAACTAAGCTTTTGTGTGTGTGTTTGTCTGTGTGTGCGTGGTTGCCGCACTTTACAAGTTTTAACTCCCCCCTTGAGCAGAAGCAACAACAGCGGCAGAGACCAGCGACGCTTTCATCATTTCGATATCAACATTTCATTCCTGTTAAACTTGGCTTTGTTGTGTTCAGTTCACAGTTGTCTGTGCATGCATTATGCACTCAGAAACAAAATCGACCTAAAATCAAAATTGCACTTTACGAAAAAGGTTGTTAAAGAAAAGTATTAGAACGTTTTTCTTTTTATTTTTCAGAAATTCATTTTTTTATGATTGTTTAGCGAACGAGTCGAATTGTAAATTCAAACAAGTTTTATGGCCTAAAATACTAGCCTTTTATGGGTAACAGTGTTGACTAATTTTCTATTCCATGGGACCAATACTAACCCCAAAAAAAGTATAAATTTACTATAGAAATATTAAATATTAAAAAAAAATAAAAATGAAATAGAGATCTATCTATATTTGTACAGTGCATGCTAAAATTCTGGCCGATTTTTTCCGAGTGTAGCTACGATTGGACGGGTTTGTCAGGACAATTGCTCGCATGCTCAAGTTGGATTTTTGTATTAAAAATACGCCCAGGCTGATGACTTGATTACAACAACAACAACAACAACAACAACGACAACAACAAAAACAGGAGGAGAACCTGCTCAATGCGTTTGCAGCGAAGCATGAAATGAGCACTGCCAGCTGATTCTCATCTGCAGCACAGACTTGCAAACTTTGTTTGGCTAATTCTAGTGATGCACTTGCCAGAGGCTGACTAAAAACAAAAGCAGGGAAGAAAACAGAGCAAAAACAATTTGCTTGAATCGAATCTGAGGCAAAAAGGGCGAAGCTGCTCCAATTTACTTGACTTTGCTGTTTAGCTGCTCAGTTTCAGCTCTTGTTTGGCATTTGTTCGTATAGTTTACAATGCAATTAACCCATTTTAAAGTTGCGCTTGTCGACCACAGTAACCAACTGACAAAAGACGCGGTTTTGTCCGTCTCTACTCTTCTTCGCTTGGCTTTCGCCTTTCCGGCGGGTTTTGTTACGCTGCTTTTGCGCTGCACGTCGACGCCAAATCAGTTAAACAGCAAAAACCGAGCAAAAACTAATTGCGCAGCCAACTTGTAGCTTTGAAATTATACCGCAAAGTACAATTTAGACGGCTGCAGGACACAGGACATAGGAAGCACTGTCTGAAAGTCGCAATAAGTTTGGTGCACCCGCCCTGTGGCTATCAAATGGCTGGCATACAAATTAAAAACGAATGCGGTCACATTATAAATAATTAAAGATGCTTCGTGGGCGCACTAAATTCTTTCCTTCTTTTTTATAGCAAAATGCGGTCAGCTGATCACGGCAACAAAATGTACAAAAGCATTTATACAGTATTTACTGTCAGATCTTGCTCCTTGCTCTCTTTGGCATAAAACACGAAACGACACATTTTTCGAGCTGCCCGCCGCTCTGTGCGTCATAAATAAAAGGAAAAGGAAAAGGAAAATTGTGCGCCAAAGCATGTGGCATGAACAACACAAACACACACAGATATATATATACATATAAAAATCTCTAGGCCAAACAGCCATAAAACTGATAACCTTGGCCGGCAAAAACAACAACTGACTAATGCCAAGGTGCCAGCAAAGATGACAATGGCCAATGGCTCCCAATTCCTGTTCGCCACCCCCTCCCCCTTTTATAAATGTATGTTGGCCTGTTTATTTACGACTGTTTACCACCTACACGATAAAAGCCTTTTGCTCACAGCGGTGCAGTGCATATGAAAGCTACTTTTATCATCCGGCTTGGTCCGCTGCTACACGGAAAGAAATATAAGGCATACTTCATCTATGCGAGTGTCTATAAAAATCTAAGAAAAATTGAGCATTTTTTAAATGTTTTGGTTCTACACGATTTTTCAAATTGTATCCCATTTTTTATTATTATGTTTTTCATTTATTTTTATTTTTTCGAGTGTTGGGACTTGACAGCATCATTTTGAGTAATTACATGACCAGGAGCGGCACCTAGAGATGCCACAGGACACAGCGGACTCCCCAAGTTGTCTGTGCAGCGTACAAAATAGATACAAATATTTTATTACTCCTCGAGGACATGCCACAAAGTAAGCGCACAACGTGGCGTATACTTGATGTCTTGCTGGCTGGCTGGCTGGCTGGCTGGCTAGGTTGAATGTCTGAGGCAATAATGAATACGATAGATAATTATAGACTCTGAAAAGCACGCGTACAAGCAACCAAGTCGCAAGCGCACTGACTTTAATGGCTTTTCTAAGCACTGGCATTGGTGGCAAGGTGGCAAGGTGGCAAGGTGGCAAGTATAGAAGTGCACCGCCCTCTTTCGACGGCTGCTTTCGTAGGCTGGCTGGCTGCACGGAAGTAGTATCGGCTACATGCTTTAATCTAAATTTATAACTTTATTTTTCATGAGCAGTCGCGACTCGCCTCGAGGCAGACAAGCTGATAGGGAATGGGTGGCAGTCAGTCAGGAGAGCCACACGAAAACCATTTTTATAGCCTTTAAGCACTTTTTTGTGGGCCATTTTGTGACTTTGAGTTTTTCCCTGCATGGATGTGATAATGAAATAATTTGAACTTTTCTCTTTTGCTTATTTATCTATGGCTTACCCACAGCCAAGGGGCCCAAGCGTGCATGCTGACCAGCTTCGTCCTTTCAGCTCCTGCTGCGCTCTCTTCCCTCTTCCCTCTTCTCTCCCTCTCCCTCCCTCTCTCTTTTTGTCTGTCTCGCTGTCTGTTCGCCCATTATGCAAGGCAAACTCATTAAATTATGTAAAACTTTGACTTTAAATATGACAGCAGCCATGAGCAGCATAGAGGCGTGCTACGACATGTCCCAACTGAATATGTATGTATATATATATATATATATATGTGTGTGTGTGTGACTGTGTGAGTGTGTGACTATGTCCTTAAGAGCTATTATTGGGCTATGAACTTTAAAGTTAGAGTTGTATTTACTTTGGCCCTCATTTACCGAGCCGGCGAGCATATTTTGCATATAGAAAACTACCCAAATAAATCAAAGAGAGAAAAAAATCTCGTTGCTTGTGTTATAAATGCACTTTGCGGTGTAATTTTCGGTGTCATTGGAGTTATGCGAACGCATTTTAGGGAATTACAGAATTATCTGGCCACCGAACAGTGACTGCCAGAATTAAATGCCTTAAACCGCTTTTAGTGGCAAAAGCATTCCGGTTGACTAAAAAATTAATAGAAAGTCATTTAAAGCAGAATGTTGTTTCTGTTGAAGCGGGGAACCCAAAATAATTCACAGAAAACACGCACACAAGTTTGGAAGTTTCAGTTGATTTAAATTCACCTTATTGTCAAAAACTTTTACTCTTTGGCACCATCATTTTCAACTAATGACTTTAAATATTCATTCTGATTCAAATATGCGAATAAGCTAAGAATGCGAAATAACTGAACAAAGGAAAACTGATTAAGCTACAACAAGGCAACTATGCATTTTATAAATAAATAAGAATATCAAATAACTGAAACTTTAGAAAAACTGATTAAAATTCAACAAGACAATATAATTTGAATATAATTTTTCTATTGTTTTGCATGTATAAAAGATGTGCCAAAGGTAGGTGAAACAAAATCAAGATAATGTTTAAACAAATAGAATTATCTAGATAAATTTACTTTAAGAAAAATGTATTAAACTTAAGAAAGATAACTATGCATTTTAGATATCAAAAAAAAAGAACAAAGTTGATTACTTTTTGCGTACTGCTCACCTCATGCTTTATTTAACAGCAATGACTACTCAAAAACTAATTAAATTTTCACTTTCTTCATTTCTATTATTTTAGGCAATTAAGTGTCACATTTAAATGTGGTCCTGGAATGCAACGCGTACAGCATCAATTTGTCAAAGTCAAAGCAAGCGTGTGCAACACGCAGAACGCTTGCGGCACGGCGCCTTTTGCCAATTAGTTGAAGCAACCCACGAGAAGATTTCCAACTAAACATACAATTTGAAATTGGACTAAGGAGGCGAGTGCAAAAGTTAAAACACAGTGTAAAATTAATGGCCGCGACAAGCACTTGAAGCAGACAAAGAAAGTTAGAGAGCAAAGCATCGTTCACACGCAGAGCATATCAATTGAATAATCCACATTGCGTATACGCACCGTATACTGTAAACTGGCGTTCGACTGCGCGCAACAATGAGAATCATTACACGTAGCATACGTCGCGGAAAAGCTGCCACTGGTGCTGCAGCTGCTGCTGCTGTTGCACACGGCCACAACCGTGGGGCACTGAAAATGAATTGCCCCATTTTGATTGTAATTAGCCTGGGGTGGCTGCTGCACGGCAACGGCTACGCTGCCAATGCCGCCATTTCAAATCGAGGTAAGTGATTCGCTAGTTGCCCGCAATCTACCAGAGCAAGTTGCAGTTGTAGTCACGACTTGGCCAACTACAAAATTGCCATCCCAAGCAAATAGTAAAAGCATACGCCTGCAGCCATTCTGCGGCGATTATGTGCTATCCTGCAGGGGTTGGAGGGTGAGGGGCAGCTGCTCCCGAGCTTATGCATTTAATGTGCAAGCGTATTTCCCTTATATTTATATCTACAACATATCGTATGTGAAAGGTGTAGAGTCCTTTCACACACCAAAAATTTAGTTTAATCAAGTCGAGGAAATATATTTAGAAAATAAAAATCATTATTTTTAAAGTATAAAACCAGAGATTCAAAACGATTACAGGCAAATTCATTGCTAGATATAGCATTGATTATTGTTAATACACTCAGAAAAAAGTCGGACTAACTTTGTTTTCGAACAATTTTCTGGTTTTCAGATATAATTTTAAAATAAATTTTAAAAAAATATTAAAAGAGATATTTATATATATTAAAGAAATAAGTTTATTAAAAATACAAATAGTTTTAAAAAGGAGAATTGCAAACCTTAATTTCTTGACAAAATACTTTCTAAAATTTTGAAAATATTAATGAAATATTCTCTATCGAATGCTATGTTTGAATTTAGCTGGTTAAGGACCTCGTGCCAGCTCTCGGTAAACATAAATTCAGGACTATTTTTTAAAATCGTTTTGGTTTTGTTCTATTAGCTCTGCTAATGCTGCTAGCTGAGATTAGATTGCTGGGTATCTGTGAGTGTAAGCTACTCGAGTTTCAGTTGGCAAGGCACTCTGCATTAGTTGCATTTATATTTTCACAAAAAGCAAATGCGCAAGCACTCGCAATCACACACACACACACAGAGAGAGAGAGAGAGAGAGAGAGAGAGAGAGCAATTGCAACTGAATCCCGATTTAAATTCCAATGCAACGCTGCACAAATCCAGCCGCTAGGATTCTCGAGCACGTTTTGCCATATTTAATGTTAAGCCCTAATCGGCAGGGAAACTCTGTCACTTGGGCAGCAGCGTGATAAATTAGAAATTCCACTTTAAAATATGCATGCGGTGGAATACGAATTAAAGTGTCAGTTAATCCGTTATCTGGCACACCTTAAAGACGCCAACACAGCAGGAAAGTGGGCGAAATTCAAGCGAGGAAGCGATGGACGCTGACAAATGCCTAACAAATTTGTCTGCCAGCTGCGTCTTTGCAGTTGTTCTGTGGATGCTGGCACAGCTGCCAAAATGCGATGAACTTTCAATTTGAAAGTTTCTGCAGGGCGAATTCCAAGGCCCCCTCAAACTTGGGGCAGCATTGCACAAATAGTTGGCTTATCTTTTGCAGCAGTTTAGCCTGGTAAGAAGCGCAATTCATTCAGTGTTTGCCCGTTGGGCAACGACTACGTTGAAAACGATGAAGACGAAGTCTTTGCTTTTCTTCTATTAGGCAAGTAAAAACAAGAAATAAATTGAAAGTTCAGGTGGCTCGCCTATTCTCAACGAGCGGCTTAAAGCACTTAAATCTGGCCAGAACTGGCTTGAATGGCCCGAAAAACTCTACCTGCATGAAAACACAATTCACATGCCACGGCCATATTTTGCAGCCTTGCGCAACTTTTAACAAAACCCAAGCCAACCAATCGATAAATTTAAGAGCCCCACATTTGTCTCCATTATCGCAGAAATCCAAGGCAGGGCAAGCAAAAAAAAAAAAAAAAAAAAAAGAACAAGAAAAAAATGTGAAAACTGCGAAGCGCATAAAAAAGGACCATCGATGCGTGTCGCAGCGTGGAATTGCCAATGTTTTTTTGTCGACCCGGGGGCGGGGACTCTCCACCTACCCCCCACCCCTTCTCTCTGTGTGTGTGTGTGTGTGTAATAATGGCATTGAAAAGGCGTGTACTCTGCAATAAACAAAAAGGAAAGAAAAAAAAAGAGGGAAACCAAAACAAATACTAACACACGACAGGTTTGGGGGTGAAGTAAATGTGTATCACAGGTGGAAATGTGCTTTTGTCACTGATCATAAATTTTTGTGCACTAGCTCTGCCGATTGTTGTCAGTTGCTGTTGCTGTTGCTGTTGCTGTTGCTGTTGCTGTTGCTGTTGGTTTTGCTGTTTTGGGCGCTTTTTGTTTTTAGCTGCTGCTGTTGCTTTGTATGGCAGACAAGTCAATAAAATCCCAAGCTGAAGGCGAACGCATGGCTCACAATCAGGCTAGGCCGACGAAGGACGAACATTATTGCATCGCCCTGGGGATAGGGCGGCCCTCATTCCTTGTGCCCTTGTTCCCTTGACAAATGTTTATTGAGTAGCCAGAGCCATTAGCTGAAAACTCTTTTGTGGCACGCTGTGATACCTACCCAATCACCGCTGCAGCTGAAATCAACATATAGCACTTTATTTCAGCCATTATGCGAGCCATGTTTTTTTCAAAGACACACAGACACAGAACATTAGATTACACTTCAAAAAATAAATAAAAACAAGAAAGAAGACCTCAATTTTATCATAAATTAATCGTTTCTATTAACAAATACGAAAAATGTACAAAAAATATCAGTGAAAATTGCAAATAAATAGTATTTATTAAATGGATTTTGTCCACTTTTGCTAAATTATGCGACACACATTTGGCACAGTGTAGTGTTGCCTACCACTGCAATCTGAATCTGTTGCACGTAATGCCGCTTTCGTGCCAACCATTCGCTTGTAAGTACTTTAAGGATGCACATTAACTCGCAGTCAGTCAACATTTTATAAACTGACAACAATTCTTCATAAATATACGTACGGCAGTTGGTTGTAGTAGTTTTAGTTGTGTTTGTGTTTGTAGTTGTAGTTGTAGTTGTAGTTGTAGTAAAACAAATAAAAATAATAAAAACAAGCGGAAAGTGCACACGTAGCCCAAACAAATGTTTTCCATGTGAATAGCCTTTTTGTGGGTGTATCTATGTGTGTGTTTGTGCTTGTGTGTGTGTGTGTACAACAAATACGTTTAGGTCTCTCAGCCTGCCCAGATCTTTGGCATGTTGTTGTGTTATTTGCATATGAAGCAGTTTTGTTTGGCATTTTTAGTGATTTCACTTAAATTTTCATAACAGAACAAGAAGAGTGCGAGCTTGTAGCACGATGTACACACACACACACACACACACACATATATATATATATATATATGTGTCTGTATCTGTATAGAGCTTGTTGTTGCCTGGCAGGGCGATGTTCTATAGCATGTTCTAGCTGTCATACTTACACACATATTTTTCAAACAGATTTTTTTTTTTTGGTTGTGTACAGATTTCTTCTTCAGAGCTGCGAAAAACCGCATTTTATATGTTTTGCTTTTGCTCTTGTGCGAAATTTTTCATAGGTTTAGTATTGCTGCATACGCACGCCCATCCAGCATATATATATATATTTTACCCACACACACACACACACACACACACACATTCCACACATGCATGGCAATGAGCCAGCTGCACATCCAGAGACCGGGAACAGCGTGTGGCAGGCAAACTGCATGACATGTTGTACGTGTTCGTATGCAGTCGATGCCGATGCCACTGCCACTGCCTCAGTCTCTGCCTCAGTCTCTGCCTCTGTCTACGTCGACGTCGACGTCTGTCTTGCTCCAACTGTTGTTTGGCTCCGCCCCGCTGTGGTTGTAGTAGTATTATATTTGCGAATCCCTTTGGGTATGTTGGCAGCAATAAATTTTCATCAGTCCTCCGCCTCTGTGCAACGAACGGCAAAGCTATTTTTCCCACTTCACGCCACGGCCTCGCCTCATCCCCATTAAGTAGGAACCACCAGCCCAGATCCACACACACACACACACCGTTCAGACTGTCCTGAACACATCCAGGACGGCTGCTGCTGCGTAACAAATCTCGGGCTCAGCTGGCGTGTTTTGTTGGCCGTGTTTGCGGTTTTTTCCAAATACGTTTTGATTGCTTGTCATATTTTTGCACTTTTTTTTTCAATTCGACCATATGCCTGTGTCATTCTATATAGAAAGTGAATTTTTCGACTTTTTTGACCGATAACGGAAAATACCTATTGATTTAGGACATTGATCTGTCAGGACATAGACCCAAAGAACTATGATATCATTCTGTGTAGGTATTTGTTTTTCCACTTTCCGTTTTGTATTACAAGCGAAAGCAAAAATAAAAAGCCGAATACAAATTCAAACACAATTTCCATTCAAAAATAGACAATTGGAAAATCACAGAAATATCATAATGGAAGTTTTAATGAGAAATATCTCTTAACTAAAGGCAACTAAAGTTTCTATTTACATAGCCTTAACTGTACTCAGCCAATATCGATTTATACAGACAAATATTAGCACAGCTTATTGATAATTAATAACTAATAATCAATAATAATTTATAAATAATTACTTTGACCAACAGGTTGAGTGCATAGATACTTAAGGGTATAAAACGTTCTTGATATTTATTTACGTATCTATTTAACTATCATCGACTATCAAAGTCGCTTTAGCAATTGCAAATGATTTTGTAATAATATACAAAAGCCTAAACAAAACAAAAACCTTTCATTAAAATTCAAAACTATTACATTTATTTCAATTTTTCATAAAAATAATATTTATGCTTACTTAAGCTAAGTGAAGAAGTTCCTAAAACTCTAACTCAGATGTTAGGTTTGGTACAAGTTTGGTACTTAAACATTTTGTGAATGTCCGAGTTAAATAACTCCAAAACGGTAAGCAACTGTCGCAGATATCTTATCGAGATGACAATACAGGTTGACATCCACCTCGTTTGGGCTGGTGTTGCGGATAAATTGTCCAGGCAAGGCACTACTTCATCTCTTCTTCGAAAGAGGTAGGGTGTTGAAATGCCCATGACCCCGTTCACACTCCTGGTGCCAGAGAGCTCTTACAGGACACTTGCTGATAGGAAATCATGCAGTTGGCTTGTCCCCTTATTCCGTTACTGTCCAGAAGATTTCAATTCCTGTGATCTCCCTTCCTTACAGGTATATCGGAACTCCTTAATACCCAGCCCTGTGTAAGGGGTTTCTCCTAAACTGCTAACAAAACCAAAACTCTCGACTTTTGTTTATTTAATTATTTATGTTTCTTTCAAGAATAAAAGGATCTGCGAAAGATATAAAGATATTTGCTCTAATTTTCTAGAAATAGCACTATTGTAAAGCAAATAATCGAAATGCATGCCTCTTCCTTCATGCTCTGCTTATTTAATATAATTTAGTTATTACAGAGGCAATGAGGCCAATTAGAAGCAATTTTCGCATTTTTCTTGAGTCGTTGACAGACCCTATTTTTCGCCATTTGGATGTCTGGCTGGGTGGGAATTAAAGCATTCACTAATCGCATTATTAACATGCCGTTAACAGACTTAAACTTTTCAGGTTTCATTTATGCTCGGATTATGCTCTGACTTATGTATAGCCAGCTTACAATAAATACCATTGGAGTTATGGATGATGAAATTGAGATTGCTGCTTCTGATTATTTTAAATACATTATATGGTGAGCCGTATTCGAGTACTCGATGCGATTGCTGAAAATTACCGTAATAATCTTAGCAATTAAAGGACACTTAAGTTCTCAAAATGAAGCCATTAACAAGCTCACTTGCCAGGACGATAATTACACACTGAAGCTGCTCATCGCATTCGCATTTGGCATTTCACAATGCAAATGCAAATGGTTGCAAGGACAGCGTTGCATAAGATTTTATTACACTTGGCTGATAGTCGAACTGTTGCAGCAGCTATTAAAAAAGGCCACACGGCCCCCGAAATGGGAAACGTGAAACAACAGTGAGTGCTAACAAGCACCATCATCAACATAACAATTCGAAGCGATTTATTTTTATGACAGCACTTTTTCAATTTTTATATTGCGCAAAATCGATGAGAAAAAAAAGCAAACAAAAAAATGTACAGAAATTAAAGTTGAACGCTCAGTGAGAAAAGGCCTAGAAATTTACAAAAACTTAAAAACAAAAATTGAACTAGTTTTTATATATATTATACAAGCACACACACACACAGACCAACACTCAGAAACACACACATAAAAGCTCTCAACAAAGAGAATCGGTTTCTTTGCACAAAGTGTTTGCGGGCACGTCACAAAAGTTTCCTGTTGAATTTCCCTTCATTTCCTGCCCAAAGATATTATTATTTTCATTTACTGGGGCACTTTAACAGACAGAGACTTACACACATTGTGCGATAGAAAGAGAGAGGCAGAAAGAGAGAAATATATTCATACATATATTTGCTTTCCGCCCACTGTTTACTCTGTTTATGTGTGTGTGTGTGGCACGTTCATTAACGCATCATTGGCAGAGCAGCAAAAAAAAAAAAAAGAAAAAAAAACTTCCTCTTTGCTGTAGCTCAAGTCGGGGGCCTAGACGTGGTCTTTGGTCCTTGGTGCTTGGGGGTCAACCAACCCCAGCCCAGCCAACACCTGACCATATCCTTGAAGTTCAGTTCACGGCTACAGCGGTTCCTCATCGACAGCGGCAACGCCATTGCCATCGTCGTGGCCATCTCGTATATTTGCATACTTCCGGCGAACGGCAAAATGATTACCATTATTATTTTTGTTGTTTGCTGTGGCCGTAAACGTCGGCATTATGGTTATTACACTAACAATGGCACCTCAACGTGCATGCAAGATGGCCAAAACCAAGCCAAGCCGAGTCGCGTCTAGTTGAGTTGAGTCAAGTCGAGGCGGTTATGGCTTATTTGTGCAAATGAGCTGCAGCCCCGTTTATTGTCATATTCCGCAGCAGCAAGGAAAATGCAAATGATGGTCTTTGGCCATCAAGAAGGTGCTGCTGACTCAATGTCTGCCCGAGCACACATCTAGCCCACAAGGTCAAGTGGGGCAAGCAACCACCCAACCACCCAACCCACCCATCACTCCATCAGTGCAGTCAAGGTCGAGTCAATTTAACTCAGCTTCGATTGATTGACTGCAGTTGCAAACAGTTGCAACTTTGAAATGTTTGCTAAAAACCAAAAATAAAAAACCAAGTCTAAATTCGCAAAAGAACCAACTTTTACTCAAGGTGTCAATAAAATTAAAAATTAAATTCCTAGGTATATTGGAAGATACATCTAAAGTCAAGTTTAAATATAATTTTTTTCGATTTCATCTAAAACACATTTAATACATTAAAATAATTGAAAAGATTCCTTCGATTTTTGTGCGATTCGTAAAAAGTTGATGTTATTTCGATTTTCAACAAGCGGCCATCAATTTAATCGAAACCACCTTTCATATATTATTATCAAATAGATAAACAATATATTTCTCAGCTTTTTGGAAAACTAATCTAAAGTAAAGTGTAATTTATATTTTTTCGATTTTCTTCAGCCGCTGTTGCTTGTATTCCTTACCAACTCACTTTTTATTTAAATTGGATCTTCAATCCCATCAGCGTTCCCGTGAACCTCTCCCTTCTGTGCCCTCAAGGGCCCCCTGCTAAATTGCCTCTCATAAACCTTGCTGGTAATTAATTAATGCCACTGCCGAAGGAGCACAACTCAAACCAATTTTAAGAATTAATTATGCTACACACACATAACTCTTTCCCAGCAACATCAGCATGCGATTCGGGCATAAAATAGTTTGTCATTATAATTATAAAAAATAAAGCAGCTCTCCAGAATAAAAAAAAACTTTAATTGCATTGGAACTATCTACGTTCAGCTAATATATTCTCTGAAAATTTAATAAGCCTAAGTTCGACATATTCGTTGTGAGCCAGTTTGACAAAACTGTCAGTTAAGTTGGCTCGTTTATAAATCTATAAGTGGCCAATGTACATTTCAGAGTTTGTCGTCACAGTGCTGTCATTATATTGTATATTATATTGTATATATATGTATATATATAAATATCTGAGCTTTGTTGTATATACATATATATGTAAATGTTATGTGTGCAATGCAAGCTACGTTTTCCATAAGTCAATTTGGCGCTCGTCTTGCTTCTCATTTAGCGGTCATTAACATAGCGCACAAATCGCTGGTCAATCGATCAACTGACCACGTGGGCGCGGCATTTGTGGCATTCAGATTAGTGTCGACTGTCGAGCTGTGCAAATCGCAAAACGTTCAACTTTTTAAGTTTTCCCCCAAGAAAGAGAGAGAGAGACAGAGACACGCGATGGGGCCCAACATTATCGCCTATATATATTATATGGTTCGGGATCAGATCGATCATTACAGAGATCCACGCATCATCAACATTCCGTTGATTGGGAATTTGAAGTATATGGTTTTTGCGATTGCCACCTATTTGTTGTTTGTGCTATATTTTGGCCCCAAATGGATGGAGAAACGGCGACCCTTCGAACTAAAATATGTGATGCAATTGTACAACGCTATACAAGTGTTGGCAAACACGACATTTTTCATATATGCCGTGTTCTGTACGGTCCTTCACCCGGATTACAGTATGTTGTGCCAGCCCGTGGATTATCAGAATACATCGCCATATATGATGCACATCATCTATGCCAGCTGTGGTTACTATCTACTTAAGTATCTCGATCTGTTCGATACGGTCAGTTTTGCACATAGATGATCCTTGGATGATCCACCTAAGCTAATCCAATCCGGTTTCCGTCCTTCCAGGTCTTTATCGTGTTGCGCAAGAAGAACTCACAGGTGAGCTTCCTGCACGTGTATCATCATGCTGGCATGGTCCTTGGCGTTTGCATCTATATGAATTTCCTGTGCGGTTCCCATTGCACGATGTTGGGCCTGATCAATCTGCTTGTGCATGCTGTGATGTATGCGTATTATTTTGCCACCTCGCTGGGTGCTGTGAAACAGGTGCTGTGGTGGAAACGATACATTACCCAGCTGCAGTTGCTCCAGTTTAGCTATCTTACGCTCCATTTTCTGCTTGTGATCGTACGCAATCCTTGCCAGTTTCCACTATTTATGGCGTTCATTGGATTTACACAGAACATCTTTATGTTCGCCATGTTCTTTGATTTCTATTACAAGACGTATATGCGAAAGGCTCGGCAACAAGTGCAACAAGTGCAACAAGTCGATGCGGCGGAAGAAGCAGCGCAAAAACTTACTTAAGGAACTAAGAATAAAGGTCTAAGTTCTATTTCTATTTGATAATGTAATATGTAAATTGAATGTGATATTTGATTGAGTTCACATTGTCAGTTTTGTTTACCTATTTTGAATAAACATTTTCGACGGCCCTTGAATTTGAACCTGGCAATACAACTATTTTATACAACTTTTCATGCCCTTTCGTGCACCAAATTGTAAATGGGTATGAATAGCAAGTATTTAACAGGCAGATGCAATACACTATATATATATATATATATATATATATATGTTATTTCTGTTCGTCTTTCTTTCTAAGAATAGTACGATTTATATTTGTTAAGGACTTGGCTTGAGGGTAGCATTCTTGCAGCATTCTTACTGATTCTATTTTTCCTTCTTTTTTTTTGAGCTCATCAATGTTCCAAGTATTATCCAAGTGCTTATGCCTCGAGCGTAAATCAACATTTCTGATAAAGTTGACAATGAGCTCGCCTTGTGGCATTACATTTAAACCTACATACATACATATGTTATATGTTATAAATATGTATGTATGTCGCATCAGTGGCTTGGGGCTGACACATAAATCTCTTTATAAATTATAATCTCTTGAAAATCACATTGTTAACACTGAACGTTTTTGAGATTTCTGGATTAAGAGTTGTCTGTTGTCAGCTGTTTGCTGAAATTGCTGCTGCACATATTAAATATTAATTTTATTGTGTATGGACATTTCCACAAATAAGTCAGCCAACTAAGAATTTTTAAACTGTTATAAGCAAACGGAATTTTCGAATATATTAAATCAATGTTTTTATTTTTTATGAATATTATATTCTTACAGTTTATCTCAGTTGTTATTTTGAGAAAATTAGCCTGAAAGTCGCTAAAGTCGTTAATCAAGGATGGATTTCATTTCATCATTGCATAGATCATTTTAAATCAAAATAACAGTAATATAAATTAAATTCAAAGTGATTCTTATTCCAATTGGAGATCTTGTGTGTCAAGTTAATCAAATTTAGATTCGCTCATCGGGCTGAGTAAAGCATTTATGGCCATCTCACATGGGTAAATTGGTTCATCAAAGCTGAAATTGATGTCAGAATTTAATTTGCCAGTGCTGACAAATGCTAAGTTATTTAAATGTTTATAGCCCGAACTGCCTAACCTGGATTTATAAAGTTTTACTTAACTTGTCGATAGTTAATTCGGCCACAAGCCAGGACAAAAGCCGAGAGCAGCATTCTGATTTTGCATATAAATATGTATGCATACTCACACACACACACACACACACACACACACAATGGTCATGCTTTGGCTTGTTGTGCTGCGTTTTCCCTTCATTCTCGAGCCTTTTCCAAATACATTAAAACTTTTCTAATAACAAAGTTCTACAGCCGAAACGAAGCGTAAATATTGAGAACGGAAACTCAAAAGATATTTTTGTGTTTGGTTCCGCAGCCAACGACAATGTCAGCCAACATCTATGTACAACCGGCAAAACAGTAGCAACTATGTATGTATATACATATATATGTGTATATTTAGTACAGCTTCACAACAAAATTAGCTTCTTTGCATTTTGAAATCCACGAAAAACAAAAAAAAAAATGTAATCAAGTAATCGAAGTTCGCATTTTACACTGGAGCTTAATCTGAGCTTTGCTTGTATTGAGAAAGGTACATTCACTAAAAACTGTCATGGATCACTCATGTTATTGGTTTTTTGCCAAACGAAGATAATAAAATGCGTTTATTGTGGGTCTTACAACAGCAAAACGAAGCTTTGAAAAAAGGCCAACAGACAATAGCTAAAATCTAATTTAATTAATCGAAAAAGTCAATTTTATTATCATTTTCTGATTTACTTCTAATTATTCTTATTATTACAATATGAATTATTTTTTGGAGAAGTCTAAAAGTCGAGAGTTTTTCAAACTCAGCAACATATTAGCTTTCTCGCATATCTTGATGAACTTTCATTCCCCATTTTAAGCAGACTTTCGATTGATTTAGATTTTGATCTATTTTTTCAACACCTGTCAACGCACTTTTGATGTGACTGTGTCGGAAATTTAATGAAATGCCATCTAACATTATTCATTTAGATTAATCTCTCAAATAACACGTCAGCTTATCATTACTTTTTCCTCCAACAAGCTAACAATCATGATTTTGAATCAAAAGGTGTGCAACATTTATATATTTATATAAGCATTTTTTTGTTGGTCATCAGGTCAACATTGTTAATTTGTAAGTACATGGAATCGTAATTAAGTTCAATTTGAAGTCTGTGACAAACCACACACATACGAACAACAGCAGCAGGAGCAGCAGCAGATGCAGCTAAATAATTTACAAATAAATCAAAGTAATTAACTTGCGGGGCGTCATGCAACAGGTCACGGGGTCATTTATTTATGGGGGAGTGACACGCACATGTTGAAACTTATCTTTTGTCCCATAATTGGTAGAGGCATGAAATGGACAAGTCCAAAACCGCTTTTGTGTTAGTCCAATCAACCCAAGCAACCCAATTAATATTGAGGTTGAGCTGAGAACCAATGCACACACAGACAGGCACCCACACACACACACAAATACACCAACGTCAAACGGCTGAACATTAATAATGCATCATCAGCTAATGCACTCCTTATGCTCAACGAGTTCACGCCCTCGCAGATACCCTGCCCAGCTCATCGACTTTGTGTTTGACTTTGACAAAGTTTTAAGCCCCAGTTGTTATTGTGCACACACCACTTATTATTTGTGGCATACTTCAGTAGAGCCCGAGTTGTGACCAAACCAAACCAAACCAAACCGAACCAAACCAATACCAATTGGTCCACTCTCGACCAGTCCATACTTCATTGAACTTTGAACAAGCGCAGCCTTCTATCCAGGACAAAGTTTTGTTTGTTTTCTATTTTTTTTTCTATTTTTTTTTGTAGTTGTGGGGAGTACACCTCCATCATAAATCAATACAGTTCAATTTTTGGTGCGTCGCTTCTGTGAAAAACCGCAATCGAGAAGAGTGCCTGCTGCGGAGAGTAACTAACTCAAATAGCCTTCAAAAAGGACAGCGTCAATTGGTTTCTGAGAAATTGTGATTGGAAATTTGAGCTAACAAACTCGTTTCAGGTGCCAAGCTGTCATTTAACTATGCATTCATAAATGACAATTTTTGATTGAATTTCAAATTAAAATGTTCATTTTAAGCTATTTAAGAGTCGTTGAACAATTTCTTGCGACTACAATTGTCTTATTTCATATATAATCTTACATAAATATATATAACTTGCAATTAAATATATTGCGAAAGCTAGCTGTGAATACAATATACCTTTTGTCACGTAGCTCTCGACAGATTGCCAATTGCTGTCCTAGCCATAATAGTCATTGAAAATGCTGTTAGCAGTTGTGCCTGGGACACAAAAGCACTTTGCAACTGCCTAGCAACGAGCAAATAAAACAAATGCTTAAATAATATGCTTTATTGTGTCCACGTACATATATACATATATACATAGTTACTTGCCATGAATTTTATTTGGTTTAATTTGATCTTCATTTTTATTAGCCAGCAGGCACATAAATGATTACAAGGCTTTCTCTGCTGCCTGCCAACTGAACTAAATGGCAGACAGGACAAACAATCAAACTTGCTCTGAATGTGGCGAGTGTGTTTTGATGGTGTTAAAAGTGGGCAACGTGCAGTTTCGACCACTTAAAGTTTGGCCACAAATAAGAGCTATTTATTGGAGTTGCCACAGCAAAACTCGTGAAACGAATAAAATATATAAAATGTAAACAGTGCGCACAAAAAAGCAAAAATGTATATTTTGCAAGTAATAAATTTTGTACACGGCGGATGCTGCAGCTGCGACCAGAAACTAACGCAAAAAAAGGAGAAAAAAATATCAAAATAAATAAAATAAAGCAGGCAAAACACAATACATCCAAACACCCATTGTTGCTTAAACCAACTCCCCCAGCAGCTTGCCCCGAAAAATGTCACAACACCAGTTCAAATCTGAACGCAAACATTTTTGTTGTCACACACACACACACACGCACACGCACACACAAAGAACAAATGCCGCAACCATAAACTAAAAGCCAACTGCCACGCCCACAACACCCACAAAAACTAAACACCTCAACACAACCGACCAACCCGCAGCGAGCCGTTGCTGCTAATAACTTAGGTATTTTTTGCTGTTGTTCTGGTTGTTTTTGTTGTTGCAAGTCACGCAAGTGGTGGCAAGTTCAAAACTTTCAACCGAACTCCATAAACCAAAGGCCACTCGTCCTCGCCCTGCACTGCATCCATTGAAAATGCATAAGTAGCATTTAATCAAGTTGTGTAAGCGCTTCTTCGAACCCATATAGCATATATATATTCTTGATCAGCATCATTAGCTGGGTCGATGTCTGTTTGTCTGCCTGAGCAAAGGACACCATCAAACAACAAACGATATCATCAATTGTGAAAATTTCATTAACATCGTTTAAGGAAACACTCAAGTTATACGCCAAAATGTATTTTCATATTGATCAAATTACTATATATATATATATATTATCTGTACACACATAATTAGCCATTCACATGTAATTTTAATCAGTTTCAATCGATGCAATACTTGGTTAAGTCGAGCTCTTGCCTGAAGGTAATTGGAGAGCTGTGATGCCCTGTGTGGATGGAGTACATTAATTACTTTCACTTTGAAGAAGCTCGTCAATAGTCAATTGATTAGTAAATGCAATTGTCAAGCATTTTGCACAATTCAAGTTGGGCAAATTCACGTTAAATATGTTTGACTGTATTGTATTGTATCGTGGCAACTTGAGCTACCGCTAATGGTGTGCAAATGGTTTTTCGAAGGCCCATTTGAAATGCAAAGAATTGTGACCCGTACTCAAGAGAAGGTTACGCTCCTTTAATTTGCGCTTTTAACGTAATTTACTTGTTTTTTAATAATTCACACAGCCGCGCTTAAATTTTGACCAAAACAAAATTAAAAAAATACAGAATGAAGCCAAGAAATTGGTGGGGACACAAAGAGGAAAGAAAAGGATTGCTCTGACAGGCTTACTAATTGCTTTGTTTTACTCGTGACTCTAATTAAAAAATGTACTTTACGACTTTGCCACGACGCCGTAATGACAGACACCCGGACAGACGGACAACAGGCGAACCGGAACGTGCGGAGTCGTTCAACAACAACAAGAACAACAAAAAAGAAACAAAAAGGTAGAGTATTAAACGAGAGCAAAGCGCCTTATAATACATATAAATTAAAAACACCAGTGAAACTTAACATAAACATTGCCAACTTGTTCATCTTGCCGAATATTCAGTGTGTTCCAGTTTAAGCATTATCAGCTCTGCTGATTTTTTTGCTGGGAATTCTGCCAAAATGATGGCTTGCATTAAAAAGGCAAGTGAAAAACAGAGCGAAAAGGTTGCCTGTACAATTTTCTCCCATCATTTAGATGGCGATTATAAAAACCAATGTCCAGGATCAGCTGCGACCAACAAAATGAAAGGCTCTAAGAGAAAGTGGAACGAAAAAATGTAAATTGTGTGAGAATTGCTTTTTAGAATTTAATTAGGCTTTTGCGTGGGCAAATTGTTTGTATACAGAGCGAAAAATGTCCGCCTACCAGTAAGAGTAAAAACGAAACCTGATATTAAATCAATTTACTCCCTCCCCTCTAGTAGAGAGTCTCCTTGTCTCTCTTTTCACAATTTTATCATTTTAGCTTACTGAATTACTAAACTTTAACATTTTTCAATCGTTTAAAGTTTGTGATCAAGTTTTAATCCACACTAAACAAACATTATATAATAGAGATAACTTTAACTAATAAATAATCAAAGATTAAAACTTATTTGTTCTTTTCTCTTTCTTTTTAAATTTATATATATTTTAAACTGTATAATTTTTAGCTTTCATTTTAGTAAAATAAATTTTTAACATTTCTTTTCTTTAAAGACGTATGAAAATTAAAAAAATGATGTATAAAAGTAATAATAAATAAGCAGTGTCAGTTATTTGAATTTGTTAATAAAATCCGAGCAAAATCAATTTCTTTCTTAGCTTTGGAAACGAGATACTTAATTTTTTCTCTATAGAACAGAAGCTGTCTCAAAAAGTGCTGCATAAAAGGTCAATCAATATGCCAACTTACATTACGGTAGCTTGAAATAAATTCGATGCTTAACTTAATTATAGTTTTGCTTTAGCGACAGCAATCTGAAATCCCGTAGAGCTAATCTATCTACAAGTGAGAGCAACGCTTTAACTTGTTTGAAAAAGTCTGCACAAGTTTGCAACGGCAACAGAAAAATAAAAGGAAAAGGAAACGGAAAACAGAAAACAGAAAGAAATTCTGCAATTTTAAGCTTTGCGCACTCTCGAGAAATGAGGCAATCGTTTGGAGCATTTCAGTTCGATTAGTTTCTTTCTCGATTTTGGTGCCTGCTGGTGGTCAGGTCACCATTTTGCCTGATTGGAAGCTGGAGAGTTTAGCTAGTGTGTGTGTGTATGTGTGTGTATGTGTGTGTGTATAGTTTTAGAGTGGACACAGGTGCATTTCCAGTTTGCCTATATCTCTACATATTCTTCTGTTTACTTGACTTATTCGTGGTGTGACTATCTATACACATATATAAATATATATATATATATATTTATGTGTGTGTGTGTTTTTTTTTTTTTTGTGTGTGGGAGTGTGTCCGCAAATTGGAAAAGTTTCTCGCTGTGGCCACATTTTCTGTTTATATTCATTTTTAACTGTAGTTTTCTTTATTCATGCAATTTAACGGTGCCAAATTGGAAGACAAAAACACTTTTACATGAAGCACGAGTGCTCAACTACGAGATACTCTGTACACAGCCTGACATACATTTCTGGTCATTTCTTGGTCACAAAGTTAAAAATGGAATTTGGTTATTCCACCGTCCAAAAAAGATTTGCACAAATTATACCCTTTACATGTGCTTTAATTGAAGAATGAATCAATTGCAAATAATTCAGTTACCTTTGTAGTTGCCTCAGTCTCCCAACTTTTTATGTTCAATTAAACAACTGTATATTTGATTTACATATGTATGTTTATGTATGAATATGCATAATTATGCATGCATATATCTGCAATAGAAAAAACTTAAAACTTAAAAATCTGCATTCGCAGCAGCAACGACTGAATAGATGAGCATTTTGTTGGTTTTGCTTCGCGTGGCTTTGTTTTATAATTTGCATTTATATAACGGGCTATTTGCAGTACTCATTTTGAGTTCACTTGATCCAATTTTCATCATTTCATTTCAATTAGGAAATTCTCAATAAGCAAAAAAACATGCTGAGTAAATGTTTAATAATATTTGTTCACCAACGATGATGGATGACTGAAAATTCAAAATCGTTGTAGTTAAGTCTGTGCATAGATTTGAAAATAATTTGTCCTTTGACTGATTTACACACATTTTTAATGAGCCGATATCATAAGAACTAATTCAAAAAGCATTTATTGGTTTCTTTTGTTATTCACTTACAAATAACGCATGATATTTGTCCCTCGTAGGATGTAATTTTTAATGTACGGCGTCTCAATCATCCCAAAGGACGCACAGTATTTGAATATTAAATACACCGACTTTTTTTTCGTATTTTTTCTGTTCCACGTGGTTGTCCCCTAAGGAGTCCTTTTCAGTTTGTTTTTGTTATTGTCTTTTTTTCCTCTAAACAGACAGTTGAAGGAGAGAGATCGAGAATGGAGTAAAGAACGAGAGCGAGAGAGAGAGAGAGAGAGATTTAGAATATAATGAAATAGAAACACTTAAGAATATTCCTGTATTTCATGCAGGATTAAACAGGATTTTTAATTCAAGTAACTTTTAACTTTCAAATTATTGAACATAATATAATAAATAAATATTTGAGACAATAATTAAAACTATAATATTTCTGTTATTTCTATTTCTATTTGCGTAAATGTACTATCAAAAATAATAATGTTTTTTTATATCCAGTTGCCACATTTAAAAACTTAACCCATTTTAGTATTTGATTCATAAAGTTTTAATTCATTTCATTATCCAATAGGGAATTTTACCCAAGGAATAAATTGTATTCTTACTCTTAAAGTTAGCTTTTAAAATGTTACCTTTTCAATATGTAGACGGAGGAAAAAGTATATATATAAATCTGTATATAGTTGCCAAAATAAATTCCTTGATTACGTTGACAGCACTTTGCAACTTCAAATAACTGAAATTGACACCAAAATTGGGTTTTATTTTAGTAGATGTTGCTTGATGCTTGTGTAGAGAACTCGCATTAAATTAATTTACTTATTGACACACATTTTCAGTTGCGGTTGCTGATAAAAATTCCTTTTGCTCGACTGCAAACTTTCTGCTGATGTGTTCTCGATGAGTGTGTGTGTGTGTGTGTGTATGTGTGTGTGTGGAAATCAGGAGAAGTAATATTAATGTTTACTTTGCCAAAAAATCAAAGCTTAAGTGTGACAACAACGCCCATGCCCCAAGTCAGAACCTGACGCACCCCTGGGACACTCTTCTGGTTTGGGGTAGCTGTAAACTGAGTGCTTTCTTTATCAGCACGAGACGAGACCCTCCCCCACCAAACCAAATTAAGATGCTAAGCACCGCACGGAGAGTTTACCTTTAGCTTGTGCCACCGAGCGGAAGGAAGAGAACAGGGCGGGACATGGAGTAGTCGTTTCTTGCCATGCAACGCGGTCCACAATCGCGCGACAGAACGACGCCCTCGTATTCGCAGACAAAAGCCGTAGATGAATTACGAGCGGCAACAATCGACCCAGAACAGCAATAAATGAGTACACTCAAAAATCGCACTCAATTTTTAAATATAAAATAACATCCAAAACTATTTTTACTTATTATTTTATTTTCAATAATATATAATATTTAATATTTAGATCAATTAGCGTCAAGGGTAACTCGAATTATTATTCAGAAAGTATATTTCTAAAAGACAAGATTGTGTCTAAAAAAATCACATCTTTCCAGAAAAGGTTTTTCGAAATTTTGAAAAATTTCTGCTTATATTTCATTTATAATATCTGAATTTCAGAGATGATTTTTTTCGAAAAATAACGGATTGCATTTCTATTTTTGTAAATAGTTTCTATTATTGGGAAATACCTATTTGAAAAATCTAAACAAATTTTGTTCGTATATTGTGAAACTATTTCTACAAAATATAAGGTTTCAATATGTAGTAAATTTTTTTTCTGAGTGCAACAGTTGATAAAGTTTCCATTACATTTCGTCCTGCAGCGAGTTCTGATTTAATGCCTAACAGAAATAATAAAACAACCGCCGCGGGGAACGGAGAACGGAGAACGGGGTGGCAAGGTGTATCATTGCTGTGGGCTACAGATGGAGATAAGTCGCGAATTTGTCGTGCTGCCTGATAAGCATGTTATTCTCCAGATACGAGATGAACCAAAAAGTTTCCCTCAGTCTGACATTGATGCGAAAGAAGAAAACCAAACCTGACAGTGACAACTTAAAGAAAGTCACCCGGGAAAACTCAAATAGCTCTACAATATGGCTCCGCGCTGTCAAAATCAGTCCGCCGGAAGAGATTCTGCAGTGTTTATGAAAATTATGTACCATAAAGTGTAGCTTATTATGCAGGGTAACAAATAAAATTGGTTTGGGTTTCGATTCAAGGTTGGTTAAACGACATTTTTGGTAACTACAAAACTGATTTAAAGTCTTGATGTGCTTTTTGATTTAAGCGCTTTTAATTGTGGGACAGCTGTCAAATGAATTTCAACTACGAAACGCAGACAAAAAATCTGCATGGCTTGGCTGAAAGTGGGTGGAGAGGGTGTGTGAGTGTAGGGGTCAGGCGAACGTGCCTCTTAATATGCAGAGCAGAAATTTGAATATTTTGTTGCCGTTGTTGCGTCGCTTTTGGCGCCGTCACAAAATTATAGCGGCTTATGTTTCAATTAAGCAATTTTTGCACATCAGGTGCGTTTTATGTACGCCAGACATTCCAGATGGGCAAACATCCTGCAGTAGAGGACAGAATGGGAGACAGGGACAAAACAGACAACAGAATACTGAACAATGACAACTAAGCGCCTTTAATGCCTACAGACGACAGCTGTAGGCAGCAAAAGACAATTTGAGGCAATGTGAAATTTGTTGGTGGCATCGAAATGACTGCGACTTATTGTTAGCATTATTCAAAACGAGAAGTGCCAGAATTCAAATACAAAATTACTTTTGTGGGTCTGTCAACAATACAACAAATATTTATCAGCGCCAAGACTCGGAAGAACATAAACTGTGCCCACTTCAAATACAAGTATACAATTTGCTCTCAATTCCTTATTGAATCAATTCAAAAAAAAGAAAAATAATAATAATAATAATAATAACATAACTTTATGAATCAAGTACAAAATACTCATTTAAGATTCAAGCTGACTGAATGAGAATTGATTTTATAACTTCAGTAAGAACAAGTAATCAAATGTTTAAGCAGCAACCTGAACTTGTTTGAGAACACAACGGTTTAATAATTGAAAATGGAAACAATAATATCAGCTTATTATATATAATGTGAATTGCAATCAAAGCTGCCCGATATTGTTTTTTTTTATATGTATCTGTGAGTGATAAACGAGAAGCTATATTCCAAATTAAAACTCACTAGGCATTAGATATTCTTCCCAATGATTGGAGGATTCCACCATAAGAATTGTGGGAGACTTTGTCGTTTGTGATTTCTCGGTTAATCTTTGAAGGGAATCATATACCAGCAAAATACATTTATAGTTTGATCGGTGGCCACCGCCAACAATATGTTAAACAAATTTGGCGACTCTTTGAAATTATACATTTATTCAAGCTTTTTATCGATTTGCAATTATATTCTGGTCACCCAAAGGTTAACACTTTTCTGACGCTGGCACAAATGAGTTCAGGTAACTTGCCCATTAGTGTATGTTCAGGCAGATCAATATACTTTCATACCTATATAAAATGCCAACTCATTTCCAGCGCAAATAATAGTATAGCGAACTTTGTGTGACCAGAGCTTGTAAGGACCCAAGCCACACATATTATCCGTTTTTTTTTTACTGCCCACAGCGTTGCCAATAAAAGTTGAATACACAATACGTCGCTGGGCTTTAATTAAGTAAATTATTCGGGAGCATTGCCAGTGTGTGCAAAGCGCCCTAAACAATTCTCAATAGCTTCATCGAGCACAAACAATGAGGGCTTCAATGCACCAGGGGGGAGAGTGACGCTGCAGCTAAATGGCTATATGTCTGAAGGACAGCAATACAGAGAAGGGGAGAAAGGAGTACGGCACAAAAAAAAAACCAAATAAAAACAAAGAAATGTTAGACTACAGCATGTGAGCAAAGGACCACTTAATGAATAGCCCTGGGTTAATATTTGCCTGGCATTCTTTCGGGCCAATTGTCGACTCTGTTTTTCTCTTTTGCTGTTTGTTGCCGGGCACAGAAGGAGAAGAAAAAAAATATTAAAGTTTCTTGTTAGACACAAAGTACACAGGCACTGTGGAGTTTGAGGCTCATTCAGGCAGAGATTGACAAACTCGAAATGGCTTCTGTTTTTTGCAACCATTTCGCTGTGTGGGTTTGTTTGGGGTTCTAGCTGCAAACAATTTGGAGGCACTGTAGCAGCTGCAGCACCTAACAAAAACATGCTCCAGGGCTCAACTTCAAAGAGCAGCTCGGGGCTATGGGATATGGGAATGGTTGCAGAGCATAATGAGGGAATCGTTTAGCAAGCGGACAATGTTAATGCAATTTATTGCCTAGAACGATGCAAACTTGCCACATGAATGAAATATCTTAAAAGACCCTGTATAAAGGAATGAGGGCTCGAGTCTCGTTCTAAAGAACCAAAGGGTCTTTTGCACTCAGAAAAACTTTTAGCTAAACATCTTTGTAGATATAAATTATGTTACTATATACACATAAATAATAATTTTCATTCATAGTAAAATCATGAGAGGCTTTCTAATTTTCAGAAATATATTTCTTATTTAAAACGTTTAAATAAGTAGAAAGGAAGCACATATTGTTATTCCATTCATATTCCTTATGAAACTCAGAAAGTAAACATTAAATGTGCTATTGTTGAAAGTCCTACCGTTTCTTGTAAATAATAAGGTTTCTTACCATTTGCAGCAAAAGTATGACGAATTTGAAAATTCAATGCTGTATTTCTTCTGAGAGTATACCATAAAGTTTAAATACTTTTTTCTGTGCGTATACTTTAAAGTTGCGATCCATTAAGCCTACAAGCATACAATTTTCAAAGCTGGGCAAAATTTATATTTAAAATGCAAGCTGGACATGCCAAAGCCAAAGCCAAATCACCGCCAGCAGTAAACTTATCTTCGAGTCGTGTTAATACTAAATTAATTTTCATATCTGGTTACAAGCCATTTGCATAATCCAGGTAGCACAGCTCCAGCAAATATGTGCTGTAAATATTTTAAACCCAATTACCCTACATGGGCAATCACATTAGGCAAGTAATGCGAGCTGAGTTAGCCGAGCTCCCCCTCAAGGTAATAATACAACATTTGTAACGCTGCTTTACATAATAATAATAATAATAGTTGTATGTGACATGGGCCTTAAGTGTACGTCACACGCAGGCGGCTGCCAAGAAACCACCCTGCACCACCCTGCACCCCCCACACACCACCCCTACCCCAGCAGACACACCGACGCACCCAAAAGTGTATGTGTATGTGTATGTTGTAAGTTGCCTCCACACCCCCTTCCATTAAACAGTTTTATTAATCGACGCGTGTCACTTATTAGCCGCAGGATTTTTTCATATGCAATACACGCGCACACACACACATACACATACACACAGAAATACACACACATGCATATGTCTTGTGTCGGAGAGGGGCCAAAGATTTAACCCTTTGATGGCCTGCACAACACAGGCACCATTTGAGCTTTGATAAATGGCAAACACACACATTAAGTGGGTTCTAGTTGGAAGCAGTCCAGAAAAAAGAAACACAACAAAAATTTGTCGTTGGCAATCGTGCCAAAAATCAGCCTGCGGCGTACGTTAAATAGCACGGCAAAATAAAACAATACGCTATATTTTCATTTTCATTTTCAGTTTGTTTTTCATTTTTTGTCCTTCTCTGGCAAATTAGGCGTGCATGTTTGGAGCAAATATTTTATAGAACTAGGCAACGAATAGACCCGACAACAAAGCCATTGGCCAATGTCAAATACAATTACAAAGAATACCAGTCAAAAAGCATTGCACAAGTTTGTCACAAGTATCACCGAAGCAAGTAAGACTTAAATATACCCTCAAACCAACTGCTAAATATATTATATTTTTAATACCAGAGGCAGTTATCTATGAAATGAAATAAATTAGATTTGTGCTTGGTATACGAGAGTCGCCAGCTCCTATTGTCTCAGAGAACGGAAATTTTTCCTTCTGTCTGTTTCATTCCTTTCCACAACTCCTTACACCCTTTTTACACATTTTTAATAGCCTCAGTGTATGAAAAAGGAAGCAATGACCTTTTCATAATAGTCAAACGAAAGTTATTCGTTATTGAAAAGCCTAAAGCCTTCGCACTATTTCAATAATTAATAAATTCATTAGCAGGAATAGTCCTTTGATTTGCCTTTGGTGTGTTTGTTTTTAATATTTTGCGTTGAGCGCATTGCCCACAGCTATATATGTTAATTAATTTATTGTATTTGTTAATACAACTTAATATTGCTAATCCACTGAAAATGAGCTTTTCTTATATTTATATTCGTGTTCGGTTTTTCAAAGCACTTAATTAAATGAATGGCAAAAACAAACACAAACAAACGCACGCTTACCTTATTTATTATTCATTTATAGGCAATTTTCAAAAGGTTTTACTTTTTTGTTTTTGTGTAATTGTAATCAAAGTGCCATGCTATAATTTAAAACACAGCTCCCAGCTGACACGCCTGCAAACATATGAGAGCCAGCCTCGCTAATTAAAAGTGTAATTAATTTGCACAGATTGTAATTTATTTTTCACAGTTCTGTTGGTGACAGCCATCCGATCATGGGTAAAATCGCAAAATATGCACTCCGAAAACAATCGCGCAGAATATAATACAATTGAATTTAAGAAACCTGCGATTTTAATCTGCAACATAGCCGTCGATAGAGCAACTTTCATTACTATTTTCTGAATTTCGATAATGATATTATTTAAAAAACAACCATTATTAAGGAATACAATTTTTTTCAGGACGAATATCTAAGAGAGATTTCTCTCAGGATGATTTCTGTTACCGAGTGTAGATATGATACCAAATTCATGCAACAATACACTTCATCTTAAGTATCGATTTAATTGAGTACTTGTTGTTTCCAGCCACAAAAACCCTGAACTTAACTGTATAGTTTGCAATGAAAATCAAAAAAATCGCATCCAACTATTTCACTTCTGCTGAAGCCAAATTTATCTTCGCTTCCTGTGTTTGAGTGTGTATTGAGTTGGTTCTTGTTTGGATATACTCGTGTATCTGGAGGTAAACGCGCTTCTGCATGAATCTTTACTAGTGCAAACATTTGGCACAGTTTCGAATTTCATTTTCGATGTTGAATTAAAAGCAAACTAAAAGCTGAAAAGTGTTACGCAGGATAAACGCAAAAATACACTTGGAAAAAAATAAACGTTAGAGTTTGCAAAGAAGACTGCATTTTGGAGAAAAAATGCACTGAACATCTGAAAAACCCTTCCACATATACTACTTAGTAATATATCTTTCTCTTATTTCCCCTTAAGTGCAAAGTTTATAATATAAACAAATTCACTTCGTAAATGAAGTCAGCTTTTTTATTACCTGAACCCATAAAAAATGGGTAAAAAGGGTATAATAATTTTGTGCAAGAGTATGTAACAGGCATCTCCGAACACATAAAATGTATATTTTGTTGAGCAGGATCAGCAGTCAAGTTAATATAGCACTGTTCGCGTGTAAGTCCTGTTCCTGTAAGTCTGGCAGAGCATTCGAATTGATATAGAAAAACCATTTCGGTCGGCTGTTCAAATTTCATAAAGATCGAATGAGAAACAACCAAAATATTATAAGAAATTAGAGCTTTTCCAAATATGCTTACATTTGAGTGGGCAAATCTTTTAATATCGAAATTTGACAATAAAACTATAAACATAGATTTGACAACCTGGCTCAGGGTATTTCGTAGTCAATCTCACTAGCTGCATACTTACTTTTTTTAAATGAATTTTTACAAGCTTATTTCCTTTTGAGTGCAAACACGAAGATATTCGGTTGCAACGTGCCTCACGTGTACAATCAGGTAAGAGACTTGCGTTGTTGCAGCAAATTCAAACTCTGGCTGGGCTGGGCTGGATTGGGATTGGATTGGTGGCAACAATTTTTGGCCGCTCTTTGAGAATGGCGCGCTTGCATCCTTCCTTTCTACTTATGTGCACAGCTCGTTTCCGCTTCCTGTACAGACAACATTTGGCCGGCCTGGACTTGGCAGTCGCCATTCAACTGTACACACTTCCGTTGTATGCGCATTGACATGTTTATGTGTGTGTGTGTGTGTGTGTGTGTGTGTGTGTGCGACCCAATTTTCAACAGATTTGTGTTGCTTTATCAATTTGATTGCTCCACAACTTAAGCGAACAAATAGTGCTCAACTTAAATAATTAAGAAAAATAATACAAGAAACACAAAATGTTACACACAATAAACATGACCCTTTAAATCTCGACTTTGTTTGGTCTCTTGCCATTAAATTGTGCTCACTGCTGTCAGAGACAAATCTAGCCTTAACCACATAGAGTGTCCTTGAGAAAATTCACATGCTGCCTCCTCAAGTGATTATTTTTAGAGAAATTGAACCTAGTTATGGAACGTTGGGCACAGAGTCGGCTGCCTGATATATCCGGAATTGTTGAAAACAGTTTCCATCTAACGGATGCGTTGCAAAATTGTGGAAAACAGTTTCCATCTAATGTATGCGTTGCAGTAAATAAGAATGTTGTGAGCCGGAACGTGCAGTCCTTGCAAATTACATTGCAACTAAAAACAAGAGAGAGCCCTTAATTTGTGCACGCCAACGACAAAATACTCTTACAGAGCTGAGTAACACTGCTGATATTTGAACTTGTGTGCTGAACTCGAAATACAACAATATTTTTGTACATTTAAAATATATTTACTTATACTCAATATTCTTTATTTTTGTTTGTAACAAATATTAAAAATTAGATTTTGTATTTACACAAATATTTTAAAAATATTTATTTTTCATGTTTAAGATTTGGCTTTAAACTGTATATTTTACATATTTATAGTTATAATGTTACGAAAAAGGTTGCATTGAAGAGAAATGTGTCTATATCTTTATAGCATCTAAATATTTAGTTTTCATGAGAATTGCTTTTAAGATGAGAATAGAAAAAAATTGATAGAAAAAAATAAATATTTTTCGAGATCACTTGTTCAACACGTTGCAAATTTGAAAACAAAATTCAAAGACTCTGTACAAGGACATAAAAAACTGTCGACTAGTTTCTTTTCCAGCATGATATGCATTTTCTTTCTGTTTTTTTTTTTTTTTTGTGTTTGTGTTACACACACAGGCTGTGAGTGGAATGTAAACCAACTTGGCCGCAAAATCAAGTTTCAGCACATTATACATATTTACCTTTATTGACTGTCCGGCATTGCTATCAAATGAGGCTGCTGAAACAACACCAATCGAATTATCGCTAATTGTGCAAATTATCAAAACGATGCGCAAACAAACAAATAGTATCTGCCAAAGTACAAACATATACATATAGATGTATATGCTCTTCAACTAATTTGTTGACCATGCTCATTAAATCATGTGAGTAAACTGCGGACAAACAGTACAAACAGACCGCAAATTATTCAGTCGAATTTCTTAAAAAACCAAAAACCAACACCAGTCCAAAAATATGTAAACTCTGGAAAATAAAGTTGAGCCAACATGAAAGTCGCGGCGAAAGCTATAAAAATATTTAAATTTTTATATTATATTATATTTAATTAACATAAATTAATGTGACTAAAAATATAACTGAAAATATTTCAAAATAGTAGATGTACAACAATTTTTTTTTAATCGTTACTGAAATTCAGTACCTGGTAAAAAAGATTATCCTCTCGACTGTTTTCTGTGTAAACTATTATAAACATAATTAGAATTTAGAAATATACTTTCGAAATAAAAAAGGCACCAAGGCGTAGCAGATTTCTAAAAATCAGAGAGATGTTTCGCTGAGTGTACGAGCCAGAGCCAGGCAGACGAAAGTCAACGAAAGCTAAATAAGCAAATAAATTAAACCGAGTGACCTGCAGCGCGGAATGCAAACAAACATGAGGCACTGTATGGCCAAGTAAAACTTATTCATTTGCAGCATTTGCTTGGTGATTAAACGTGGCTAATTATTCGTTATAGGAGTAACTTTCGGTATATGGTATTCATTGAAAATAAACATCGTTGGCACGATATATGTATGCAAAACTAAACACATACAACAGACACAAAGGCCTGTTAAGGTTAACGTGAAATACAACAAATTGCAGCAATTAGATACAAAGTTGAGATTTTCATGGCATTTCTCAAGGCAAGCGACAGCAACTGAAACAGATAAAAGTAAATTGATTTTTTACGCGCCATAGACGGTCATCAGGAAACAAAGCCAGATGGAAAAGCGGAAATAAACAGAGCCAAGACGAAATCGAGCAAAGTAACTATCCAGCAAGCCAGCCAGCCAGTCAGCCAGCATTTGGAATCCAACCAGGAACTGGACATGCGGCGCGGAAATGTCCTGCGTAAAGTGTGGTACAAATGTTTCAGGACAGCCCAAGACGAGAGCATTGTGAAAAGTTCAAAGACGACGCCGGTCTGTCCGACTGTCCGACTGTCCGCCTCTTCATCTGTCTCTCCAACTGTCCATCTGTCGCTTGAGCAAAGCAGGCATGGAAAAAGCGGAAAATTGAATGGGCCAGCCAGCCAGCCAGCCAGCCAGGCAGCCAGGCAGCGAGCCCAGTCAGGATGATGGCCATTATACTTTATGCAAATGCTGTGGCAGCTTTAACAACCCGGGGCATGTGTCCAGGGCATGCAATATCAGCATACTTACCACCACCACCAGCGCATCCTTACAATGTAGCCAATTGCTTGGCTCGTCCTTTCGGCCTTCCGCCCTTCCGCCCGTCGAATCTGTAGAACAAAAAAGCAAGCAACCGAAGCAACCACATACACCATGCATTTTAATTTAATTAATTTAAATTCTTAATGCGATATCTTACGTCTGCCTCCACAACCGCTCTACACCGCTGGTCGACAGTGCCTCTCACTAAGTATGTGTCCAGCGGCAGTTTAAAGCCACTTTAAGTCCGCATCTTCTCTACATTTGAAATGAGTTGTGTTTTTGTTTTCGCTGACGCTGCAATTGTTAAATGTTCCGTAAACAATGCTTAGGCGTGAAAACTTATTGGTCACAGAGTGGGGGCAGCAGTGGGGACCTACAACAAATGCGGCATAGTCATTATGGGAATTTTCCAACCAATTTCATTTGGAATTTTGCTTTAATTTTCAAACCACAGAACACTGCTTTGATGTAGAAAATTAATAATCTCTTGCATGGCATGAACCCAATATATTTGGAGCACTAATCGCGTATCCAATTTGAAAATATCATCTCAACACATATTTCTTGTTAATGTGAAAATCTTCATGGCCAGACGAGAACTGGCAGCTAAATAAGGCCAGAATTGCAAACGACTTATGATTTTTTTCAAGGTCAGCAGCAACAATAAAAAATCTTCAACTGCTTTCTAATTTTTTTTCGTAAAACCGCATTTATAAGCAGAAACAAAAAGAAATTCAAACGGTTTTCAGTATAATTTAATACAGTATAATTTAAGTAAGGAATTTCAAATAATCCTACCGTCAGAAAGGAAAGGAGCTCATTATAATTTGATAGCAGTACACATTGAACCACATAT
Organism: Drosophila glabriapex; assembly: GCA_035042305.1. Classification (NCBI taxonomy): domain Eukaryota; kingdom Metazoa; phylum Arthropoda; class Insecta; order Diptera; family Drosophilidae; genus Drosophila; species Drosophila glabriapex. Next base: position 6,981,381 of record JAWNLN010000018.1, read on the forward strand.
TTGAAATAATCTTACCATCGAATAAAACGCAATAAAATCAAAAGGTAGAAAGTTGATAAGCATATCTGTGAAACCACTTAATTAAAGTGCGAAAAGCACATAATTACAGCAAAGGTTAAGCCAATCATTTGCAATGATCCCACCGATGAACAGAAAGTAAAAACACACAAAAATGGAAAACAGAAAAAAGACAAAGGGAGAAAATGTGAAGTGCAACATTCAATTTCCGTTTTGCGCATACATTCAATTGGCCCAGTTGTCAGGGGCACACAAGAAAAGGCGTAAATCAAACAGGGATCAGCTCGACATGCAAATGAAGAAACTGTCAGCGTCAGGAGCCACCTTGAGCAGGCATCAACTGAAGCAGCAGTGGCAGCATTGGCAGCATTGGCAGCAGAGGCAGGGGCAGGGTCAGGGGCAACATTTTTGAACGGCAGACAAGCAGGATGCACGGGAAGCTGGCAAAGTGCAGTGCAGTAAGTACTGCACGGATGCTGCCAAGAAAAATGATGGCGTGCAGAAAAAAAAAACGAGAAAAACGAAATTCACTTGCGGGATTTATTTGGAATTTGAAAAATTTAATGCGCTGGGCGGATGGATAAATAATGTTATGCAAATGATATGTGCATAAAAGTCAACAGACTCAGCGCAAGCATCTTTGCCAGGCGTTGCCAAACACAAATACAAATACACACACACAAATGACTGACAGCTTTCAGATACGAGACCAGTTAGAGAGATGAATAGATTGACTATCGACAAGCTAAAAAGCTTGACTGGTTCACACCCTGCAGGAGAACCTAGGCAGCACAAGAAGAAGAGCAACTCCAAGCTGGCAACATTTGCATATTTACACACACACACACACACACACACACACATGCTGCCTGTCTGTGTGTTTGTGTGTGTGTGGCTGATAGGTGAAAGGCATGAATGACATTGCGCTGAGGTTTTCGAAATTGCAACGAAATTGTTCTGCTGGCAACGCTTAAAAGCCGACAACAGCTTTTTTTACACCAGTTTTCTAGCTTTTTCCCGACGGGACGCATTTGACAAATGCTGCGAACTGCAACTGACAGCAGGCGGACGGAGGGATTGGCAGGCCGACAGTGGGCGGCTGCTTTTGTTATGCCAATGGGCGTGCCCAAGCCACTCTCCCAAATTACTGCCAATAAAAAGGTGTGAGAAAAAGAAACAATAGAGTTGCGCTCCTGGCAATGCTCTCCTCTGCCTTCTTCTTCAGCGTGCTCGTTAATAATTTCCATGCATTAAATATGCATTTGCAAAACAACAACAACAGCGAAGCGAAACGGAACAAAAAAAATGCAATATGTTGGCGGGGGTGTTGGGCGGAGACTGTCGGCGTTGTGGTAATTTAGCCAGCGGCACTTGGCTCCATATGCATGGAAATCTGAGCTAACAAGCAAACAGTTTGCCTGCGAGAAAATGAACATCCTTTTTTTTTTTGCTGTCCTCGCATTTGAATACTCTTGCGAAGAGCCTTACAACTATGTCGTTAAAGGACTTATTTCCGACCCCATAAAATGAGAATTACATTGAAAGCTAATAAAATTTGCTGGTTTTTTAAATGAATTTCCAGATGTTTGAAATAAATTCCTACTGTTCGGAAAACTCTTTTTTACTTATCAGAATTGAATTTCCAATAAGTAAATTTTAAGCACACACTTTTCAAATATTTAAATTTTACACATATGCAAATGAATATATTGTAGAAGAAAGAAAATGAAAATTCAAGCTTCCATTTTAGAAAAATACTTTCAGTCATCGAAAGTATGGCGATTTGCTGATAATCAGGAAATCGGAACCAATAACCGTGTTGAGATTTCCACATTCGTCTAGATTTCGTTCTCTTTCTAAATTCATTCTTGGCAAAACATGGAATATATATTGACTTTATCGCATATGAATAATGAGTTCTTTTCGCACAATTTCGAAAAAAAAATGATCAAAATTTGGCTACTTGATTACATTTAATGTCAGCAGTTAAAGTAAACTAAAGAAGTGTTTACATTTTTCGAATATAATATTTCATGCAGAAAGGGTATCTAATCTCTGGAGTGATTTACTCTTCTTCTCTCGGTTTTTGTTATATGTTTTTATTTTTTTATTTTTGCTGCTGTTCTCTGTTCCACACTTCTGCTCTGTGCATAATTTAAAAGACATGGAAGGCAAATTGAGAGAAGGCATTTGCTGAAAGTCAGATGGGATGATAAGGCAAAGTAAACACTAAACAAATAGGAAAACATGCAAAGATGCTGATCACAAACACACCACGTTTGCAACCACACACACACAGACAGACAGGCGGACAGATAGACAGACAGACAAACAGACGTGTTCTCACATGTGTCCGAAGTTTTAATGAAACAAAATGTGGCTCTTACTAATAGATAGACTTACAGTTGTACACAAGGTGTTGTTGTTGGTGCACAAGTCGTGCACCTCATGTTGCCCATAGCATCATCGGTTGGAAAAGGTGTTGTGGCATGTAAACTCAACCGCAGAAGCCGTGCAAAGTTTGGTCGACTGTGCCAACTGCAAGCGAAACACAACGGAAATGAGAAAAGATACAAACACAACGCAATTTTGCAATGTGCACATGTAGCAAGTGTGTGTGTGTCTGTGTGTGTGTTTGTATGTTTGTGTGTTTGTGTGTGTGTAATGCATACGACTAAAATAATGAAGCGACTTCAGCGCTTTGGCTGCCTGTTTGGCACTGCTGACTGTGTCCTGTCCACAAGTAAAATGAAAAACGAATAAATGCTAGATTTATTCCAGTCATATGTCATATATCGGTTGGGGAAGTGTGTCGCATACAAAATGGGAACAGCAGCCAAAAATAATTGTGTGTATATCGAATTTCACAGCTAAAACCGTCAATTCAGCCGCAACTGAGTAGCGAATGCAATTTCGCTGTTTGCGAGCTGCAACAGCTGCTAACGAAACATTTAAGAACTTTAAATACATACACTAAAAAAAAATAACACCGTAAAAACTACAACAATTTTCTGGTATTTAGAAATAATTTCCAAGTATATAAAAAAGTAACTTTTTAAAATTAGTAATTAGTAAGAAACGCATTTCTAAATATGGAAAATATTTTTAAAAATATAAACCTTTATAAATCTGAGCACAATGGCAGCCAACATTTTTGCACTTTAAATAAGATCAACAAACTTTAAGTTGAATATGTGAGTAGCTTTAAATACATTCCAAGCTCATTTAGTGGTATTTTAATTCAATACCAGTATTGAGTACTAAAAATGATACTCCAAGTAATCAAAAACTGACTTTAAAGATGTTTTAAGCGTTCTTTTATAAGCCATTCGACTACAAATTGCGTATAAAATTCGCAATAATTTTTTCAGTGCATCAGCGTTGCAGCAATGTGTGCATTTGGCACGTGTGCCATTCGCATTGAAATCAAATCGATGCAAATGTCATGCTGCTGCAGCTGTAGAAAGGTTCGTTTTGTTGCCTACGGGCGGGAAACAAAGGCCTACAGTAAAAAGGATGCCACGCGTTTTATTTACTAATGCAAGCGCTAATGCCACAGCCACACATTTGCACTTACCACTGCCACCCACCAGCAGTGGGAAACAAACAGAGCTTTGTGTAAGAGTGCTGCATGCAACCATGGACTCCTCCAACCACCTGGCTGCCTGATGACACTTGAGCGGACGAGTGTGCGTTTGAGATAAATTATTCAAGCAACAACTGCGCTTTTTTTCCAAATCGAGTTTATTGTGTGGCAGCGCTGTAGACAGCATTTGTGGTTAAGAGACGAGCTCACATATACATATATATATATATATATATATATATATGTATTGTTTTTAAAAGCATGCTGAAGTTTGCTCGCCGTTCTCCATTGCGTATGTGTGACACAGTTCCAGTTTCAAACGCACACCAGCAAAAATGCTCTACAGCTCATTCTTCAACACTGCTTGCACCGCGTGCCTGTTTCGCGACTAAAGTTATTAAAGAAAGAGAACACGCATCTAGCGCTGCATGCACCCAACACTCGGAAAAATAGATGGCCGACAATTAACCAAAAAAAATAAAAAAAAACAAGTAAATCAAAGAAAATGAAATTTCTTCTCAGCACTTCTCAGAATTGCAGTCAATATTTATGATATTTATTTATTTCATTGTACAAAAAATTACTAAAATCTTATTTTTTAGTAAGAAAAATATTTCTTAAAAAATTAAGCAAAATTTCAAATAATTTTTTTTTTTAAGATGAGTGCAGTCTAAGGTCTTAGGAATTATTCAAAGTGCATTGTAATGCTTTAAGTGTTGTTCATTGCTTTCTGCAAGGATGGTCGCCTGAAATTGAAAATGTGAAAGATTTAACTTTGTGCCAGACAACAAATGCCAGTTTTTATTTGCGCACACTGAAAACTTCTTTCAGGTTGCCAACTTAAATTGCTTGGGCTCCTTATGCATTTCATGCATGCAATTTAAGGCTGTCTGCATACCATTTTACCATGAAGAAGTACAATGTGCAACACCAGCTTGCAACGTGTGCCGCTTGCCTCAAATGTCCATTTTGTTGATGCAAGGAGGCGTGGTGAGGATGGGATTACTACTTAATTTTGCATAAAATGTTCATATATGCAAAACTGTGCGAAAACCTTAAGCGACAGACAAGTAAAGTGCAAACAAGGAATATTTTTACATGAGATATATATAAGTAGTGCAGATAGTTGGTATTTAGGAAGGGATGAAAGCACTGCACAGATTCAATGGCACCTGCTGTGACTTTTGACGCAGCCAGGCAACAATTTTTGGCCAAATGTGTACAAAATGCAAACACTTTGAAAAATTAATTAAAGAAAGAAAAATTAATTACTATAAAGGACAAAATCACCAACTAAGAATGTTCCTGTCGAAAGAGATCGACTAACAGGTGCACATAACAAGCTACTTAAAATATTAAATCAATTTAAACACATCTTTCAGTTATATTGTCAAATTTAAGAGCCACAACAGAAATCACGTTGTATCTGTAACAATGAATATTTTTGGGATAATTGATCCGTTAAATGCCAAATATATAAATTATTCAACAAAGATCGTAGAAAATATTTCCAATATAGTAAGTAATTTAATATCTGTTGGAATTTTATTAATTTTGCTGACTGTACTGTTTTACTGTTCTACAAAATGCTTTATGTGGCGAGTGATTTTACACACAACTTCCATTTGGTTGCAACATTTATTAAATTTTACGTAAGCATATCCTTGGCTCCACCGGAAACAGACAGACAGAGCTCCTCCTGCTGTGTCAACTGGAAGATTGTCGACAAATTTTACGTGCTGGTGACAAAAGCCAAGCCAACAGAATGACCAAAGTGACCAAAGAGTTGTCGTTTCCTTTTGTGTTACGGCCATAAAACGATGACCCGTAAGTATCTCACAGGAATGCAACCGCAGCCGGCTAGCCGAATACAGGTTGAACGCACAAGGCCAAAAAAAGCACCCAGACATCATCTAAGATGGTGGGCGTGGGCGGTGCCTGGGCGTGGAATGGTGCCAAGAATGGTGCCAGTCTGGGCATCATAAAAATTCAAAAGTGCAGTCAAAGCTTGCTTGTCTTTCTTGTTTTTCTTTTTCTTTTCCTTTTTTCCTTTTGTAAGCTGTTAGTCGGCGTTGCTGATGTTGCTATTTTTACTTTTGAGTACCGGCCAGCACCCAGGGGCGTCTTTTAGGGCCAAAGTTTATTTTACACGAATCATGTTGTTGGGGTTGTTGGTGTTGGTGTTGGTGTTGGTGTTGCCTTTTGCTGTTGCTGTTGCTGTTGCTATTGTAATCAAATTTGTTACGCTGCGTTGCCGTGCCAGAATGAGCTAAGGACTAAGGAGCAAGAACTGCAAGTATCAACGCTCTGTGTTTAGGAGCAGAGTAGACGTTTGTTGGCTCGCTGCGCACATTTGTCGCCAATGCCAACGGCGGACGTGAGATGGCTAAAGCGAGCTCGCTTGCTACTTCAGGCCATCTTAAAATGTCATTGAAACTGGCTTTAAGATGGCGCTTCCTGGTTACTCTTCATGCTGACGCACACCAAATTGTGCCCCAAGGACACGAAAGTGCGTCCACATTCTTTCGCTGAGTATACCCCACACACACACACACACACACACACACACACACACACACATACTCACATCAGTATCGACTGCAAATATTTATGAGTGTCCTGGGAGTCATGTGTGCTGAGCATAAAAGTCAATAGCACCATGCTATATTTTTATGCTAATTGAAAGCCATTCGATTGGAAACAAATTTTTGCCTTTCAATAATCGTTGATGCGCACCTTGATATGAACAAAAAAAAATTAAAATAGAAAAAATAGAATTTTTCTTTCACACTGAATTCAATTTCGAATTTGTAACTTTATTTCGAACCACAAATATTATTGAGATTTTTTTTAATTAATTTATTTTAATGTATGCATATTATGGAGAGATTGAAAAGAGTATAGAAAAAATAAAAATATTTTATTTAAATTTATTTTACAGAAAACTGTAAATTTAAATAAATCCATATTCATAATTATTTCTATTTGTGGAATAAGGGAAATCTAGTTTATCTCGGAGACTTCCATAGTTTGTAGTATCCTGTCAAGAGTATTCCAACTTCTTTCCTGCTCATGCTCCTTGTTTAAGTCGTTTCTGATTATAAATGGCAAAAATATATTTGACTTGGTTTTGACCTGCTTCATTTCTTCGTTTCTTAATTGTTGCCGTAGTCTTTGTTCTCCTAAGCCACAAAATGATGATGATCTGCAGTCCATCTTGCCAGCTCGTCAGCTGCTTCGTTACCCTCTTTATATTACTAAGCATACATTTAGCATAGCATACATTATATTAAAAATATTGTTCTAATTACAGGTAGCAGCACCCATTCAATGACCAACGCGCAGCAACCCGCTGCGGTTGCTTCGAGCTCGCAGGCTGTGGCGGTGCCTCGCTTCTTGTCCCGGGGACACACCTATCGAGCCGTGGTTGGGGATACGCTCGTCCTGCCCTGTCAGGTGGAGAATCTGGGTGAGTAAGCCATTGCAGAAAATAGTAAATTATGCATAGTTGTTAGGGTGTGAATAGCTGGCGCATAATAATTAATATGACGAAATTAATATTTGCATGCGTAATTCGATAACTAAAATGAAGCCTTGCGAAATAGATGTGCTGCATATATTGTGGATTTTGGTGTTGTTTCCAAAAACCGCTCAGGTAGCAAATATTATGCAAAATTAAATGAAAATGTGTTTGGGCAAAATGTCTCTCCAAATAAATTTTATTAACGCCAGCAACAATGATGGCAGCTTCAATGTTCACAATGCGAATCCAACAGCTGTCAACAGCTTGTCGTTCGATGTGCTTTCATTGTTGCCTTGCAACGCCCACCCCACCCCTTCAACCCTTTTTACACCTACGCACAGCCAAACAAAATATTTATCGAATGACATTTATAAATTTATGGCCATGAGCATTTATTTATTTGCATATACTACGGGTAAATCAAATTGGATGGATAATTAACGCCAGTAGTAAACTTTATTGAGTGTGCTTTAAAATTATTTAAGCCGAAGAATATTTTTCAATTTCACAAAATGCATGCACTGACATTTAAATATACACACACATATATCAATAACTTTTTGATTTGCATAAGTTTCTTTTTTCTGTGAATACTTTTTCTTTTGGAATTTATACAATATAAATTCAATTGTGGGGAATGACGAAAATAAATGTTAAATAAGCAAAATAATGCAACGATGCCAAAAATATTTTGAAATATGCCAGCTTTTGCTTTTGCTTTTGCTTTTGCCAAAATAAACATAGATTTTAAATGCAATTTACACTCAAACAATGATCGTTAATCATATGGCTCAACGCAGTTTAACAGGACCTATATTTAAGTTGGAACTTGCCAAGAATTTTAATTGCTGCGCTGCTGTTGACAAGCTTATAAATAAAATGCAATTAACCGGCGCAAATGAAAATAAATTAAACATTGACGACAATGCCAACGGAATCCGTGCAACAACCTGACAGCAAACTGTTTTGCGCGAGGCAGGCTAACAATGCACATGAACTTGTGCGTAGAGCCAAGTATAAACATCTATGAAATTATATTAAAGTGTTTTTATTTAACTTCAATTTTCTAGACTTTCCATGAACTGTAACATTAATAATTATTCCTTTGTGGAGTTAAATAAATTAATATTGAATAAGAGCCCAAGATAACTATTGTTTCCTGTTTTCTTTTATTTACTCATCGCTGGTAGTAGTCGAAAAGTGTTTGTATATCATTGCCAACAATCCAAACTTTTATATTTGCCACAAAATAATCAAACTAATGGCAAAGAGTGGGGACATATCTGTAATGTTTTTATTGCAATCGTTGTCCCATTGTCCATTTTATTGCGCTGCTGCGTTTAATCCGCATTAGTCGTGACAGACTGTGAGGGTGGAGGGAAGTGGAGAGTGTTTGATTGCAGTGTTAAATTACCTATCGCAAATAAAAGCGCCAATGAGGTGCAAGCGAAACATCGATTAATTGGCACCATTGTAGAACAAACATTTGAAATCCAATTAAAGAAATTAAGTAGCAAATGCTCTATGAAGCCCTTCATCATGCAATTCAGTAACTCAGATTCGATGACCGGGGAATATAATTCCTTTAATAGCAGAACATTTGTAATCAGACTACACTACGCACGCAAGGAATATACCAGATATGTGGTCATATAAAAAGCACACTTTCCAGCAGCCATACAAATAGCCAAGTAAGAATGTGGTAGTTTAGAACTGCAAAATATAATTTTGTTTTGTTGGCAAATCTTCCTTTAACAAGTTTTGCACACACAACTGTAAGCAGGTGTACAAGGGCCTTGGCATCTCCAATCCGTTTTACTTTCCCAAAATAAGTTATTGACTACTTCTAGGTGAGTCAAGAAGAAAACTAAAATTAAGTGTCCAATTTGCTAAGCCGTGCCCTTTTTGCCTTTTTTCAACCGCTTTTCACATTCATATATCGAAATTGAAGAGTTATAAAATACAATTTTTATGGACCAATGCATAAAATTGTTGTCTGAGCTTAATAATATCAATAACAACGTACGCACAACCATTAGACTCGCATAAAATTTGGGACACGGGACAAAATGAGAGGCAAATAAAACCGCCCATATCCACCGCTGCCTGCCATCAGCTGGATTCCCGCCAAACAAATGGACAACACTTGTGCTGAGAGAAAAACTCAATCCGATTCAATAATAATCGAAAACAATAAAAAGATGATTGTGTGCGTTTAAGTTGGCTTTATGGGCGACCAATGAAGCGGGGGAATGGATGCAATGAATGCTTTGGGGATATTTTCAATGTGCCAACTCTTATCCCTGTTTCCGGTGCCCAATGAATATCTACATATATGTATATAAATATATATATCTACCTACGTACACGCATGTACGTGATCCCATAATACATATTCAACTGGGTTATTTTGCTGCGCCCAAAGTACTTTTACACAAAATTTTGCGACCAATTTAAATGTATGCCAGCATTTTACACGCGCCTAAATACGGGACAATATTGCACTTGAATTACAGTTAACGGTTTCTCGAGGGCCGTTCCAACTGGCCATTCAAGTACTGTGTATATTAATCAATTGATGCGAATCCACATTAGGCAGAGTAAAAAATCATTGTTATTCAGATGTCATTCGGGTTTTAAATATTCAGTTAATAACCGGAAGGAAGCAAACAAATGACCAACTGCACAGGGCATTAAGTGTATATGTGAATGTGTCCTTAAACCGGTATTAATAATAATAAAAATTTAATGCAGTGATTATTTTTTCATTGTGTATTATGTATGTGTGTACATGTAAAAATCGGACAGAGTTAATGGTGCCCAGACATATATAAAGCCGCAAAAAAATTATAGCACCATTCTTTTAAAAATTTTTGATAAGGTATAAGTTTTTATAGCTGATATATATAGCTGCCAAATTGGTGGAAAGATAAGACTTAAATCATGGAATCGGAATAGGCGTTCCAAAAAGAATATGTAAATAATGCAATTTGTTCGCTACATTTTGCCATTTTTCCCTTAAAATATATACAAATTTAGATATATATTTTTAAGCACTTTCTATGTCTGCGATTCTAGATTCTTGTATAAAGTATTTTAAGGGCTACTGAAGTAGTTGCACATAAAAGGAAGATGAATAATCTACGAAGCACTTATTTTCGCCTTGCTCAGCAGTTAGAGACGAAGCCGCGTAGAAAATGTCGGAGCGAAATTTATTAATGCATCTGACAGAACCGCCTTCTGGCTGAACCCCCCTAATTTGGCTTTATTGGCCAACCTAGCCTAAGCTAAGATATTCTATTGGTTATTTTACTATCACAATAAATATTTATTTTCAATGAAAATACAAAACTCACAACTGTGTGTTGTATGCGTCACAATGTCTGCCCTTGGCAATATATCTTTAATACACACTCTCAGTCTTGAGCACATAAAATTAATAAATATATGTATTATGCGGCATGTAATCCCGTTTAACAAATTTACGTTTGCCTCTTGTGGTAATGGCAATAAAAACCGTAAGTTGTATAAAATATGCAAAAAGAAAAGAAAAAGATAAGCAAAAAAAAAATAAATAAAAACAAGAAAAGAATCTGCTGGCAACATCTGCGAAATTATGTCATTTATATGAGTAAACACACTAAAAAATAGATGAAAACACCCACACCCATACACACACATGCACACACACACACACACACACACACACATACACACACACACACACACACACACGAGCGGAATGAAGCTTGCCGGCAATTGGATAGCCAAACAAGAGGGAATCTGTAGAATGTTCACAGCTCAGCAGACAAACAAAGTGACATGGGGCCATTCTAGGCGGGATAGCATTTTAGATAGATAGCCTTATGTGTGTGTCTAGTATGTGTATGTGTATGTGTGTGTGTGTGTGTGTTTGTGAGTGTTTGCCTACAACTACAATTTGAGCCTTCTGACTGCCTCAATGTCATTTATTTAGCTTCTTCAAAGTGTGCATGTATTGTATGAGTGTATATATGTTAGTGGCTTTATATTTGTATTGTGGCGTTTTACAATAAATTTTCCCAGCTAACAGCTAACAGCGAGAACAACATATGCAGCCGTATCTCGTATCCGCCTCAAATATTAAGTCTGTTTTTGAAACACAGTTCACAGCTTTTTTCTGTTTTTATATGTGTTTCGTTTGTTTTTGCAGGCAATTTCATCCTGTTGTGGCGTCGTGGCTCAAATGTTCTTACCGCCTCCAACATTATGGTAACAAGGGATGACCGCGTAAGTCTGATAGATGGTTATAATTTAGAGATATCCGATTTGGAGCCACAAGATGCTGGGGATTATGTTTGCCAAATCAGTGACAAAATAAATCGTGATCAAGTCCACACTGTCGAAATATTGGGTGAGTCTTCTGATAGATGTTAAGCAATTAAACCATATCTTAAATCTTATTTCGATATTAAAATATAAAAAAATTCTTTATTATTTTTTGTTTGATATATCCAAATTAAAACATGGTTTACCGCCACATACAGTGCCTCCCAGCGTTCGTGCTATTCCCACATCCGGCCAGTTGCAGGCTCGTAAAGGTGGACCAATTACACTGGAGTGTAAGGGTTCTGGTAACCCGGTGCCATCGATTTACTGGACCAAAAAGGTATGTACGCAATGCAACTCATAGAAACACCTAATAAACCAAAGATTGCAGTAACAGGTGTAAGATAGAGCAAATTTACCTTTGAAGTTACATTGCCATAGAGACAATAACGAGCACTGAAATAGAGATTCTCTAGTTACTCGGACATCGTTTCTCATGTTGCACATGTTGTATATACACCCAGAAAAAGAATCGTTACCAATTTAAGAAAATCGACCAAGGCAACTGACTTTATTTTTTATTTATTTTATTGTTTTTTTGGTTTTCTTAATTTCATTAATATTTTCTGAATTTGCATTTATACTTTTTACAAATATTCTATAATATTAAGAATAAAATTTTTGAAAAACTATTTAAAATATTTAAAAATTATTTCTAAACACAAGAAAAGTGATTTAGTATTCAGAGCGATTTTCTAAAGTTCAGGTAGTTTTTTTTTTTTGAGTGTATGCATGTATATTCATCTAGTGTATCAAATACAGTAGTTGTGGCCAAATAGTAATGAATTCGTTGTTTGCACACATCCACAAAAGTATGCGGCAAAACTGAGCTAGCTGGTCAAATGTCAAACAGAAACGACCTACTACTATGAATTCGACTACGGCAGAGTGTTGGCAATATTTCCATGAGACAAGTGCTGGAAATATACATATCTGTGTCTGGGAAGTTGCCAACTCGCCGACCCTTTTTGCTATTCAAACATTCTTCGTTGTGCCTTGCTGCACTTTGGCGCATTTGACATTTCCGTTCGATTTGTGTGCTTGCATGCTTTGCTCTCGACATGGGCCACAGCTCAGCTCTGGCCCGATATGTTGACTTTCAAACGCTCTTAAACAGTTGTATGTCATTCGATTTCGCTTCAATCTACACCCATTTCCGCCCACCCCAAAGGAATCCTTGCCACGAATTTGTTTTTGTAGAAGCAGACATCAACACGTGTTCCCCGCTGGCGTTGACATGGCCCAACCTGTCTGCCTGTCTGTCTGTCGGTCTGTCAAAGACAAGACGCTCTTCAAGCGAAAGCTGACTGACTGACTGACTGACTGAGTGACTGGCTACATACGAGAAAGACGACGAGAAATGACTCCCACTTGGCCCTTTGTGACTTAAGTACGAGAATCTTTTGCTTCCTCTCCAATATCGTCGTGTTCTCGATATTTGTGTTTACATCCAGTTTTGTCGTGAGGACAACTGCAGGTTGACTTTTGCACCGCATATTCAAGAGTCAAAATATATCCTTTTTTTCACCCAACCTTTTTAACTTTTGGTTGCCAAGTGCATTTGACTTTTGACATTTTTTAATCCACCTCGATGACTTTACTTTTATAACCTGCAAGGCGAATCAATTTTCCAACTTTTTTACATGATTCACCAACAGAGCGGCACTGGAAAATCACCGGCAAGAATTGGCGATGGACCCATCCTGACTCTGGACAAGTTGGAGCGCCAGCAAGCAGGAGTCTACCAATGCACCGCCGACAATGGCGTCGGCGACCCAGTTACAGTTGATATGCGTCTGGATGTGCTATGTGAGTAGAACGAAATAGATATCAATTTTACGAAACGACAGAATGTAGCAATCTACCAGCAAGTTTACCATTAAATTATTCAATTTAGTGAGAGACTTTACTAGACATACCAAAGACTAGTATAAAATTAGGTGTGCGATTTACCAAGTTAGGCAAGTGTAAATTATTACTTTAGATATGAGATCTAACAAGTTCAATAAGTGTAAAATATATCAATATTGGATATCTATATATATCAGAAAAAATGAGATGGAATCTGTATTAGGGAAAATTCGATTTGAGGGCTAACAAGTTAAGTAAGTCGAAAATATAAGTCAAACTTCTTAAAAGCAAAAGCAGACTCAAAAAATATAATCTGCGGCTTATCCTATCTACAACCAGAATTACTTTTCTCATAAATTAAAGTAGTTTTAACAAACAGATGCTCAAATTGTTGATTAAATACAAGCAACTATATATTGAAGAAATTTAATTCGTGAACTTGGAAATATTGATTGTAAGGCGGCAACAATTAAAATATACAATGATTAAGATATACAATGGATGTCTCAAGTCGGACAGTGCCACCATTTTTAACTTATTGATTTTCTCTTTGCGTGTTTGTATCTATGTGTGTGTGTGTGTGTGTGTTTACGTACACAGATCCACCGGATATTCAAGTGGAGAAATCGTGGATACACTCTGGTGAGGGATTTGAGGCGAAACTCGTTTGCATTGTTTACGCTGATCCAGTCGCAACGGTTTGTTGGGTTTTTTAATGTTTCGTTATCGTTTCATTGTTGTGCTACAGTATAGTATACCCAGCTTATATATATATATTTTTTTTCGTTCTTGTTGCAACTTTTAAGATTACAATAACAATCTGTTTTGCTCTGCTCGGTTGTACTTTATGCAACGAGCTCGTTTTTGGGTCACTCTTTGTTGTAATTATTTGTAGACGTTTGTTAATGTGTTTTCGGTTTATACTTTATTTCTTCCACCTTTTTAGGTTAGTAGTATATTAACTTTTATTGTGTTGATTTTATTGGTCTCTCCCAGCTTCACTAACTTATATTTCGTTGCCATCCTGCAGGTCTCCTGGTATCAGAACTCCTTTCCGATACAAACCACAGACAGGCGAATTATGAACACGAGAGCCAATCGACACACACTTACCATACGTCACATTCAGCAGGAAGACTTTGGCAACTACAGGTAAGTGAGAGCACCAGAAACAGATAACTTGTGCGACACACAACACAAAACAAAAAAAAAAAAAAGAAAGAACTTTGCTGCACAACATCGATTTAGTCAATTTGGCAACTTTTGCAACAACTTTATTTCAACAAAAGAACATAAAAAGGCGACAGACGACCAGATCCTACCTGGGCTTATATTCACTCTCTCTCTCTCTCTCTCTCTCTCTGTCTCTCTCTCTGAGTGTCTTGGCGTTATTTGTAAGATGTATATACTTTAATGCTTTCTTGTGTCTTGGCCAAAATAAATGGGCAAACAAGTTTTCTACATCAATGTCAATATGTCTGAAACATATTAAAGAAACGGAAGTTTCGCCACATTGACACAACATTTCATGAAGAAAGGTTTTCTGGCAACAATAACTCCAATGTTGGACAAACTCGATACCCATCCATCCATTGCCACCTGTCTCTGACAACGAGTGGCTTCTGTCATAGACGTGTTTTGCGTTATTTGAGTTGACAGTGCCTCCTGCCAGACACATGGAGACACGCAGCATGACTAACTGCCACAAATCCCACGAGAGTTGTTCTCCCTATCCAATGCCAAAAATTCTGATTAGCGAGTTATGTGCGCAATTTAATGTCGCAATGTTTGAGGGGGGGCGGGAAATTCGACTATGCATTGCCAAAAATTGTCCTTGAATCCAGCATTTAATTGATGACTTTAGCCTGATTTAAATATATTATATTTTCCATTCCATTTATAGCTGCGTAGCAGATAATTCTCTGGGACGCTCCCGCAAGTACATGGAACTATCTGGTCGGCCAGGTCCGGCTGAGTTTTACTCACCGAAATGGGGTCGCTCCTCGGATAGCTACAATCTGACATGGAAAATCGACAGTTACCCACCACTGGAAGAAGTGCGTCTCCTCTATCGACGAGTGCTGGTAAGTAACATCTTCAAAACTACGAACTCGACGGATTAATAACTAATTTTTGATAGATTTAGTTGTGATTGTGGGCAAATATGAAATCTCTTAAATAAACTAAGAGTTTTTTTAAATTACTGCTAGCAATTTTTATATGTTTTTTTTACTGCTTTTGAACTTTTGAAATAGAATTTTTTTATTGGCGAATTTCACCAATTGTCAACTTGACAAGAATGTGACAGCTAATCTAATCATCAGCATTTATTGAAGTTCGCAAGTCAGGTAATACTAAAAACACACAAAACGGGAATTTTTAAGCGAATAAGCGAAAGATAAAATAAAAGAAAAGTTTTGCAAGTTTTTATTAGCCATATTGCTACAGGTTGAAAGCAGAAAACATGGTCAGCAAATCGAATAGCTTAATAAGAATAGATTTGTTAGAAGCATACCAATTTTCTATATCTCTTTCATTGAATCAAGTAACGTGAAGCCAAACCACAAATCGAGTAGCCCAATACAAATGCACTAGCTAGAAACTTGCCAATCTCCTATACCACTTTCAGTTAATTAATGCAAAGATTACGAATCGCGAATGCCAAGCCAAGTCATATTAGAAATCTAATTAGCTTTATGAGTTATAATTGACTTAATTACTCCTCCAACTTCATCCAATAAACGGCTAAGTAGTTTGCAGCTAGAAATCTGGGTGATTACGTTCAGCGATGACAGTCTTAAGCTTGATTAAGGAGCAGCTGTCAAGAATCAGAAGAAATCATTGCCAGCATAAATATAATTTCATGCTGTTTTCAGATGAACGACACATTCCAACAGCCAGGCAGATGGCATGATTTTATACTCACTCCCGAACATCGTCCTGCCTCGGAACCTCTAACACATATCATGTCCTACACCATTAAGCATCTGCATCCAGGTGCCTACTACGAGGCGATTGTGCAGGCCAAGAATCGCTACGGTTGGAACGAGGTAAATTCTGTTACAAATATGTTCACATTGCATACATTTGCGAGGGGCCATGGGCATCATAATCTTTATTAAATAAAATATGTCATTTTTTTTCTATTTCTATTTTTTGCACTCACTCTGCATCGTGCAGGTCAGCGATATATTCCAATTTATTGTCGCCAGCAACAGCATGGACATTGCGCCCGAGGATGCCGAGGTGGTTGCCAGCTCCAAGTCTCGCAGCAACAGTGGTGCACTGAGCAGCCTGCAGAATGCTTTAACCCACTGTTTGCTTCTATGTGGTGCATTATTGATTGTCTTTGGTTTGCGCAACACTCAATTTGACAGTCTCCGCTTGGGCTTGGGGTAAGCGGCCAATGTGCCCCAAAATGACGCAATGTATCCATCGAATGTGGCATTGCAACTTGCATTCTGAGATTAGTTATATGTATATTTAAAGCTACATAATATGCCAGCAAATAGTATGAATGCGATATGTAAACTATATGATATTATTTGATTAAGCCCAAAATCCATTTCACATTTCCGTCTATATTTTCACTGGTTATATTTTGTATACCTTTAACTTTGACACATTTTCGACACTTCAATTTCGATACAATGCATTGTTTAGCACACGTTAACTACAGAAAACTGAAACCAAAGAGAGGATACCAAATGGTTTTTGTGCAATTTTATGTAAAAATTATGCAAAAACTCTTCAAAATCTACAATGTAAATAATTTTCCAAGCATTTTGTCAGCGATTTAATTAGCGTTTGAAAGCGGAGTGGAAAAATTAAATGCGATTATAAAAAAAGCGAGAGAAATATGAAATGCAAAATGCCATGCAATAAACGAACACACATACATATATACATACAGTAAATCCATAGTACTAGGATAATCCAGTCGAACTAGGTCATGTAAATATGCATTAGATATTTGAATGTGAATTACATTTTACGTACTTCATAAAAACTACAAAGCATAAATAATATATGTGTATGTAAATTAAGCAAATATTATATATAGTGATATTATTTAGTTAAAAACGCAAAACGCAAAACGAAAATGAAACCAACAATTCATATATACCAATGAATAGCTAAAGCGGAACACCACTGTAAAATTTGTTTAGCCATAAGGTATTTTTAATATATATACACATAAAAAAAAAAAATATAAATATTTACAAATTTATTTCGGTTTATTTTATATATGTGTGTTTGTTCGGTCTTTATTTGTATTCTTTATTTCGCTCAACATAGTTCTAAGCGCACCAAGAACATCAATTTAGAGAATAACGTTTTCAATGTAAATTAGCATTTAAGCAAACATGTTGTACCACCAATAGCAAAGGAAACTAAACTAAACCATAATATCAAATACAAATAAATACTTAAATTAAATGTGCATTTTTGCAGACTACGTAATTCAATACCAGAATATAAACATAAACGAAAAGAAAACAAAAAACAAAAAACAAAAAACAAAACCCTTAATTGGTCAACTAGTTGAGTTGTACTTGTAAATACAAGAACATTAACATTTGATCAGCTTTTGCACCTAAACAGTTGTACTACGATCGTATGTATTGTGAATTTGTATATTTTGAATATTCATAAAGCGACAAAAAAAAAAAAAAAATGAAAATTAAATTGAAGACAAACAAATGGCCAAGCTAAACGAAAGCAAACTCTATCTGAAATCGGCCCTTATTTTGAACATATATATTTGTTAGTACATATAGTATGACTTTTCTGTAGTTGTACTCGTACTTCGAAAAACACATAGACAAAAAATAGATGGAAATTAAATGTGTATGAATAAAATTGCTGTAATTGAAGCATTATCAAATGGACATTTTGCAGCCTGCATCGAGTTACCCAGACACTTAATAATATTTACATTAGACTGTAATAACGGCATACATATTAAACATAATATAGCGAATGCAAATGCAAATGCAAATGCAAATGCAAATGCAAAAACTTCATCAAAACGAGTTGTCTCAATCTAAGGTCACATTGCTAGGTAGCTCTCAGAAGCAACCAAAAAAAAAAAGTATTTACAAAATCCACTAATTACTAACTAGCTCTATGATAATTATGGTGGTCATTGTATGATTATTGCGCATAAGAAACATTAACGATAACAAACATCTCCAAATTATTCAAATACAAAATAAAGCATTAGATGTAAAATAAAAAAAAAAATTCAAATTGGTTTTTATTTATGGTTTACCCGGGTTCCACTTTAAGTCTTAACCCTGTAGGGCCTAAGACGGCTTTTTGAATGCGCAAGTTGATTTCGCGCTTAACAAAATTTAAGCTAGATTTGAGTGCCAAATTATATAATTTATTTTGTATTTATTTATTTCAATTCGCAGACTATATTAAAATTATTAAAATTATACATGGCATCACTTTGCCAGCTGTGTAGAACATGCTTAAAATCTACATTTTTTTATTTTATTTTTTTTTTAACATTATCAATAGTGCTTAAATCGGAACCAGCCAGCGGCTGATTAGCATTCGTAAGCATGGCATATAAGTGACGGCAAACTGGGGACATTAGTAGGAACAGTTCTAAGCTGATTTTGTGCGGGTACACTGGACACCGCATACGTGCCTGGCTTAAATTATAAAAACTTTTACATTTGGCGCAAAGTTTATGCATGAAATTTTATAGGGCGCACAACTACTTGAGCTCCATTTTTAGAGAAATGCATTAAAAGGCTAAAGTGAGACCGATGAGGTCGTTTTTTTTTTTTGTGTTTTTCCGCTCTCGGAAATTTTCTGTTATTTGAAGTTGCAACATGGCGTAGTGTTCGCTTTTCATGCCGGTATTTGCATATTTGAGGGCAAGGATTGTGGGTGTCAAAGTGTGTGTGTGTGTGTGTGTGTGTGTGTGTGTGCGTTGGTGTATGTTTGTGGGGCAGGAAGTAGAAAATGGGCGCAGCACACTTGACACAAGTTTGTGAACAGTTCAAACTTAGTGACCATTATGCATGCAAGTCTCAATATATTTCACATGAATTTTAATGAAATTTGCGTATGCAGCTGGTGCAGTTCTTTTTCCCAACATTCTTTCCCCTTACTTGCTGGCAAGTCGTTGACCGAACTTAGTAACTGGTAAATTTCTGATAGAACTGTGCTGCAATTGCCGCAAATTGGAATTTTTTTTTCCTTTTGCGAAGCGCATAATGCAGAATTGTAGAGCCACAAGCTATAGTTTCAGACATTTTCGGGCAAACTTTTGGCGCATATTAATTAGCTCGTTTATCATTTGAACACTTTTCTGACAGCCAACTCGCGACTCGCAACTCGCAACTCAAAACAATGTAAAATTAATTAAGTTGCGCTCCTCAAGCCAACTCTCAGGACACATTCACATTTTCACATTTACACTTGGATTGCAAAATTTGCAAAACGAAATTGTGAAAACGAAATCATAATTAATATTGGTAAAATCGCGCAATTGGCAAGGGCAACCAATGTCTGCTTTTGCACTCGCTAGCAACAATTTGAAATGGAACGCATTGTTTTCTGCTCTTTCACCGACCGACTGACTGACTGACTGACGGACTGACATACGGACAGACAGACGGACTGGCTAGAGGGGCGACAAGGCGACTGCGATTCAAACTTTTATAATTAAAAATTTGCATCTTGCTTGTTTCTTTTTTTTCTTTATTTATTTTTTTTTTTGTCGTCCAACTGAAGAAAAAGTAAATGCAAGCAAATCATAAAGCTACATGAAAGAAAAACTTTGCAAGCCAAGTGCGAATTAAATTAATTTTCAACTGATTTGATTTTTCCCAACTGCAGAAAATGTTTCTCTCTCAAATGTAGCGCGAGAAAACTTGGTTTTGGTTTTGGGTGAGAAGGCAAAAGTGTGTGAGAGAAAGCAAATGGGTGGGGAATTGGACTAAAATCGAAGTAGGAATACACAGCAACAACAAATTGAACTAGCTAGTGCAACCCAGTGTGTTAGCCAGGGCTGTAATTCAGTACAATTTACAAGCATCGACCCAGTTAGTCAGTGGCCAACAACAAGGCTAAACTAAAGGAACAGCAAAAGGGCAATGCTATGGCCAAATAAATTTACATAATTTTACAGTCAAAAGCAAAAGCCGTTGAAGAAGAGGAAGAGGAGGCGCCCTGATATTTATGGGCCCAACTTAATGACGGTTTAAAATGTTGTACGTTAGACGGCCAAAGATCCTCTCTGCTAACAAAAACACAACAAAAAAAAACCAAAAACAAAAACAAAAGGAAGAACAGCCATACACAGACACACACCAAACAGACTCCCGCAAGCGTTATGCTAAATCAAATCTACATAATTTAGAAGCAGGCTGCCAATGAAGCAAAAACCAAAAGCAGCATTCTTAACGGCCTCGTGTGCCCCACTCATTTGGGGTGCGCACAAATCAAAAGGCGGCAGCCTCCTGCGAGCAGCACCAAATTGTTTGCGGATGTTAAGAAAAATTTGTACATCAATCGATTTTGTTTGATTTTTTCCAGACAGGCAGAATCGGGACCGTGTCCATGACGTTAGCCGCTTGAGGTTTACATAATTCATAGGCATTGGCTGTGGTTGTGGCTACACAGTGGCTCAGACTAAGTGGTTGGGCTGAGCTGGGCTGGGCTGGGCTGGTCTGGTCTGGTCTGGTCTGGCAAAATGATGGTGGGCTTTTTTTTATTTTTCTTGCTTTTTGCCTGATTGCACACAGTAACACATTTTCCACAGACGTTGCAGCAAATGCGGCTAAATTGAATAAATATACTCGTATGAATCTCTTTCCCCCTCACCCAAGGTCTTGTTAATATCAAAAAAAAATTTCTTGATATGTGAGTCACTTAAAGTGGGAGTATTTTGGCATTGTTTTGGACCTACAAGGTTGTCTCAAAGATGGTATAGAAATGTGTAGACTGTACAAGGCCAGGGGCTTGCACCGTAAATACGAGTGAAATAAGAGCTCTTAGATACAGCATTGGGCATAAAACATATAAGTTTACAGTGCACAGTCTCCACAGCAATAATAATAAATAATAATAATATGGCCAACGTAATTTATTTGCGCTGTGGATTTTTTTTTATAAAAGTTTGGCAAAATTGTGTAGTTGAGCATTGCGTAAATTTATATTTTGATGTTACAAATTTCTCTAATTTATTTCATTAAATTTTTCATTCAATCTTATTATTTTATAAACTTACACTCTGCTATTCCTGCGGATGGCTCCCACATACGCACTCCTTGCCAATTGAAGAGAACAGCCCACTAATCTGTCTAAACCGTCCACTGCTCCCAAACCAAGTATGTCAGAAATTGTAATTTAATTAGAATTTAATTAATTGCTTACATTTTTGGGCAATAATTTGCCAAAGTTCAGTATAAGTTTTGATCTGTCCTATTTCATTCTAGATTAAAACTTTTCTCAACCATTTTGAAGTATTTTTCTAATCAATAATGCAAGTTGACAAAAAGCAAAAAAGATCCATGTTTTATTTGAGTGGTGCAAAAATATGGGTTCCAAGGAACTATAACGGCTCTTCTCAGAACTATAAATTTCCCGCAGAGAAAAATTAATAGCTTCACAAAGGAAACTAAAAACAACTTGTATCATTCTGCTTTCCAGTTACGCGCATTTGCAAATAGAGGGTATATAAGTGGCGAGGACTGTGTATAAGTGTTGCATAAGACAACTTAATACTTCGCAAAATTCCATCTGTTTTGTGCTAATAATAGAAAATCAGTCAGGATACTTCCTTTTTAAATAAGTGATTTCTCGATTCCAGCTCGTAGCTGGAAGATATCATTAATTAATTAAGGCAAGACAACTGAGAGACGATGCATTTCAAAGATGCCAATTTTAATATCCATCCATATTGTGTAATGGCATATGTATTGTGCTCCGCCATTGTTGATGTCTTCATTATTTTTGACCCGCGCACATTTTTTTCAAGTAGCAAAGAATGGAAAAACTTGAAAACAATTTCCCGAAGTTGGCCGCAGTCGGACTGTGCCAGTCAAATTTGAATTATGCTTAACTCATTTTGTTAAAACGTGGACAAAGACAGGATTTGTATGGAAGTGAGTGAAAAAAGAATACATATATAATACCAGAGCAACAGCAGCAGCCAGCGAAAAAAAAAAAGAAAAGGATCAAAAATAAAAAGGAAAAGCGAACGAAAAGCACGAAAATGGGGAAAAAGCGGCGTCGCCAATTCTCGTCGCCGACGGCAAAGTTCAGGCAGAACAAAAGTTTATCTCGTACTTTGTTTGCGTACACAAAGGCCAGCAATGGAATGGGTGTCTCCCCATCCCCTCCCCCCCCCCCCCTAACCCTCTCCCTGCTCACTACCCACTACCTACCACCTACCCCTTACCCCTTACCCCTTCTCTGGCAATCGTTGCATAAAATTCAGCGCAGGATGATGCGACGGAAACGTTGCGGTGCCTGCTTGTTGCCAGCTTGCTGCCCGCTGCTTGCCTCGTGCTGCCTGCCTTGTTCTGCCTGCTGCCTGCTGCTTGCCTCAGTATAAAACAATGACGCTTGTATTGTTGTTGAAACCAATGCCAGGTGGTGAGTGTTGCGTTGCGTTGAATGTTGCGCGTTAAGCGTTTTCTTTTCATTAACATAAATGCCTTAAACTTGTGGCGGGTTAAGGCTGGGTTGGAGGACTGTGGCTCTGGCTATAGCTGAGAACAAAGACGACATCCTTAAATTCTTGTCTGCTCACAGAGCAAGCGGCTAATCCTTTAGGTTTAAAATTTATCTCACAGCTGGTTTTTGTTACCACCCCCCCCCCCCCCCTTCCCCACCTTTATTTAATCTTTTTCCTGTTTGCCTCCCACCCCGGGACTGCCATGTAAAATTATTTACAACACTAAAATGACTTGAACCGTGTGCCTTTGTGGTTTCTCATATTTTATGTTGGCGCTTGAACCACACCAACACCTCGCCCGCCACCCCTTCTGAGACCGCAATCACCCCAAGTCTAGCGACGTCACGCTCGCTTCCGCGACTTCGCCTGTGTGGTGCACATTTGGCACCACATTGCATGCCGTCGGCTTCACCTTGCAGCGGCCAGTTGACCAATGGCAGCTTATCAGGCGAGAACATGTTTCTACGGAATTTCATTAAGCTTTAACTCCGCCCCACACGCCCCATTACCCGTGTCACCACTGTTATTGCTTAATGTCGGGTTGTTGGCCCTTTTTTTTATTTTTTAGTGTGCCGTTATTTGTCGTTGGCGCAACGGCAGCTAATGGCGTTAGTTCATTAGTCGTTGCGATAAGATTTTTCCAACTTGCCATAAGGGATATTGGCCTGATTATTCACATAATTTATAATTACCTGTTAGTTCTCAGAATCGATTATTATGTACAAGTAAGTTTAAGATTGTCATGATGAAATTTAAATGAAAATCACAATGCATGCCATGCATGAATAAACATTTGTAAATGTGGCCTTGTCAAAGCAATGCTGAGTCATTTGGTATATTTGTAAGAAATTTCCGAAAACTGAAATCGGAAATAAAGTTAATTCTTTACGAGTCACTGGCGATTTTTTTTTGCTTTGTGAGATTTGTGAGTCAATTACCAAAAAATTACTGTACTAATTCAGGGTATACCTGAAAAGCAGACAAATTTTGAAGGACATTCGTTTTTCTTTGACGAAATTATTAATCAATCACCGGCACCAAACCTTTTCTGGATTTATGTATATGAAAACTAGACATACTTTGAAGGATATATAGGTAATACTTTACCTACCATAAAATTACCAAATGAGTATCTACAACACCAACCACAACTCATTCGTTCATCGAGTATTTTTCCGACCGTATTCAAATCATTTTATTTATAAAATCTTTTAGAAATGTATAGACGTGTAGGAGTAGGAGTGGGAGCTTAAGTAAAAATCTCGAATGTTAGTAGGGGACTGGCTTGAACAACATACATATCCTTACATGTTGCGGCAATTTCTCAATATTGTCGTAAGCTGCTTAGGCTTTGACTAGAATCGGTTTAAGCAAAAGAGAACAATCAATGTGCTTGCCAGATAAGTATTTAAATACAAATAAATAGATAGTCTCACGTACATCAAGTTGACAGTCGCGTTGATGCATACAAAAGAGATTTAGCTGGTATTTTGCCACAGATGCTGCCCGAGGAGTGGGCGTTAAATTCCACGTGTGTTGAAGTCGCTCAAGTGTCTTGTAATTGTTACGTATTCTGTAAGAACTGTTACTCAATCAATGCCGCAATCATGGCCGCTTGTCACGAGAGAATCTAATTCCAGTTTGAGTTCAGCCAAGCGCTTATGCCATCTAAATACGACTACAAACCAATCGCATTACAGTCTTTGAACGTCTGTCGCGAGTCAGAACCGCACGCAACTGTCACGTCACGAACTGCTCAGGCTCAGGCTCAGGCCCCTCCGCCCCCTTACAAGGCTGTGGAAACCATCACTCACATTTAAATTAACATTTCCCGACGACGATTATCCTAATTGGGCACTAGCCAGGCTAAGCATAACCACCTGGCTTATACACATACCTAGTGGTTACCGAAAAATGCTAGGAAATGTGCAATAGTTAGTTCACATTTGCTAAAATACATTTGTGTTTGTGTTACTCGTAAAATTAGCATTTTTCAGGCCACACGCAAATATTTGGAAAATTAATTTGCTTCCCAGCTGAAAATAAATAAATAAAAAAAAGCAGACATACCAATGCAATGGAGATTAATCAAATTAGCATTTCATACAGCAAAAAAAAAAACCCAGCAAGGTTATGGCCTCAATTTGTTAGCTGCTTTACAAGTACTGCGATGAGGCGTGCCACAATTTCCCCAATGCCATAATAGTAGTTACCTAATAAAAGAAAACGTATACGCAATATCTGTTCACCGACTAAGCAACAAATAAATATCAAATAACAGCACAAGCACAAAATTAGCCACCCAACAAAAGTCAAAAGTGGCTCCCAGAGAGTAGTTTAGTTTCTGTTCATCAGCGTCTTCCTGCTTCTGGCTGACTATAATTTATAATGGTAGACTTTAGCTTTTTTTTAGCTGTTTGCCTGTCATTTGAATGTGACTGGTACAAGGTACGAGCAATAAAAATCATTTTTATACATAGCATTGTGCAACAAATGCAGAACATAAAATATTTATTTTCCTTTACTATTTCTATTTAATAAGTGATACTGAAATAAAAGAAAGCTAGTTAAACAAACATATGCTGAAAAGAATAAAAATAATTTGGAGGTCACCAATGAATCACTCACCATAAACAATTAAGTAGGATATAAATTAGACGCTATAATAAAACCTAAGCATTAAATTGCTGCTTAGAGAGAAAGTAATTTCATATTTGTGCCAAAATTAAATGCTAAGAGACTGTCATCAATCATATAAGTAGAACACATACACAACAACATTGCCAGCATTGCCAGCATTTCCAGCATTTCCAGCATTTCCAGCATTTCTTGCGTGTGATAAGGATAGGTATACGAATTTTCTTTTTAAGTTCTAGTTTGCTCCAAGTTTTGAGTCAGAGCAGCCCGCATACAAGAATCAGATAGCTGCAGTTGTTAACAATGCAAACGAAGTCAACGCCTTTTGGCCAGGGAAAGTCAATACCAAAGTCAGTGTCAAAATGTGCTCGAACAGTCGATTTTTTTGATTTTTCTTCTTTTTTTTCAAAATGCTGATAAAGCTGCCAACGGCTTGACATATTTATGGGAGTGTGCTCCCTCAGAAGCCTAGTCTCGTGGCAAGGGTTCAATGTGATTTTGACCCTCATACTTAGCCTGCTATATTTGATGGCAAAATCAAACATAAAACGCGGTGCACTGAAGCAAACGTCGCCGACAACGACACCGATGCCAACGGCAACGCTGAAGGTGACAACAGGGGCTAACAAATGGACATGACACGCATATTTAATATGCCGACAACTTATATGGCCCAAACACATGGGTCTTTACATTTTTGGTTTTAGCCTTTGGACGGGGTCACGTCTGAAAGCTTGTTATGATTTTGTGTTGTCCTTTTTTGTGATTTTATTGTCAGGATATTCTCGATATGAGTTGACGTGATGTGTGAATATGTGACACATTATTCATGATTAGATTGCTATCTTCTTGCTCAACGCTGAAAAATGTGTGTGAGGTCATTTAACCATGCCCTGATTTCGGTGAATCCATTGTTTTTCCTTTCAGTGAGAATCTAGAGAGACACTCTGAGAAAATAAGTCAGACATTAATTTGTATTCTAAAATGTGAACAACAATTATTTAGTAAGTAAAAACTATTCAGTACAATTCTGTCATGATTACTTTTAAACAAGTATAGATAATTTTTGATTTCTTACCATTTCAATTCTTTTTGTATTTAAAATGCATTGTTCTTTAATTGGCTTTTACACTTTATAGATTTGATAAATGTCTGTATTAAAGCATTAATTAATATAGCACGAGGAAATGTTCTCAAAGTCAGAATCTCGTTCGCTGTTCTGCGGTGCTTAACTTAGATTCCAGTAAAACTTTCTTTGGATTTTTTCAAGTGTACTGCAGTGTATGTAGCTGCACGTGCAGCTAGAAAACAGAATTAAATAAATTTACGGCATTATTAGCCAAGCTCCAATTATCTTATACAATATCTCAATGTCGGAGCAATGAAACCAAATGCTAATAAGACCAATAACTCAATTGTGGTCACATAAAGCTTAGGGATAGACGAAAAGTCCTTGAACGTTTACACACCATTTAAATCAAATCTAATACCCAGACCGAGCTTATCAGGACACCTGCGACCACCGCCCAACCCTCCAACTCTCTGTTTACCATCTTTAGACTGCTGCTCTTGGCAGCTTGCTTGTATTGCCCTGTTTGCCAAGTTGGAATCGTTTCGTTTTAATGACTGACTCCACGCTTCAGACAAACTTTTTAATTACAAACTTCAATTACAATTAATGAGCAAGAGACGAGCCAGAACCAAAAGTCCAACGTCAAGGGGTCCAGCAAACGGAGAGACATAAGACACACAACAAATAAAGAAATAAGGACTACGCAAATCACACTCCGGGAATAAACGAACCGGTTAACCATTTCTTATGAGTGGCTCTTTTAATAAACTTCTACACTCAAAAACAAGATCTGGTTTATACGAAAAAAATTAATCTCTTAAGATTAAAAAGGTGGTTTTCCTATTTTTATGAAATATACTTAAATATTCTCAATAATACCGAAATGCAAACCATTGTTTAAAAAAATTATTTTTGACATTCAGAAAAAAGAAATGAAATCTTATTAACCAAAAGAAAAATTGAGTACAACTGTCATGCATATTTTCTTTTTTATTTTTGTATTTTTTTTTCTGTTGCACTCTCATGAGTAATTTGCCACTCTTTTGGGTGCAAAAAATTTCCAATTTCGTTTTAAATCACTTTTCCAGCAACGATTCTATTCAATTTCAGCAAACACCAGCCAATAAATTGACAACAAAACCGAAGGATGTCCTTCTCTTATATGTATACAGGTATACCTGATGTACTATAATTGAAGAACCAGCAACATAGTCACGATTGTGTGTCGCAACATCAAACAAACCTCAATGTGTGACAACAATTTTGCATGTCATACTGACATTTGACTTTTGCGCTTCGTGTTTCGTGTCAGCTCGTTGGCTCGTTGGCTCTTTTCATTCATTTTTTTTCAAATATTTCATTTTCCTTGGAATACATGGGCGCATCCATGTCCACCTGGTCTCACTGAATGTGTGTGTATATATTAGGATAACAACAGCGAAATTGAAATGCAAGCAATAAGCTGCATTGCCTTTGTCAAATAAGTTGTGCATTGCATGTGAAAAGTATAGACTACAACTCTGTTATATATATGATTGATATTATTTGGCCAAAACAAAAACAAAAACAGTTTAATTGAAGAAAGGAATCCAAGTAGCTCATCTGTTGACAAACAAATAAAGTTGGCTATTCATCGAAATGGAGTGTGTGGCAATCCAACCATCTCTCATTATGGAAAACACTTAAAAATTAGAATGGGTAAGTGTAATTGTTGGGACTTTGTCTACAAGCTCTGTTTTTAACACTATGCAACAAAAACTGGAGTGTTTTTTAGTATAAATCAAACAGTTTTTAAATGTAAGCTTTCCATAACTTAAAAGAGTAGTTCCATTAAATACTGTATATTGTTTGATGACCTAATTTATAATTTAAAAAATATCTTTTTTTATTTTTGTATATTTAATGCTTCAAGCTGAAAGCTTAAAGTTTCACTGAAAAGTTAAACAAAGCAATATTTTAACGTATTTACAGAAGTAACAACATATTTTCGGTCAACTTAAAAAAGGAATTTATATATTTTACATGGTCTTCCAGATTTATTTTTTTTCAGTTGCATAATGCAATCCAAATGGAGAGTGTGGCAGTTTTTTCACAATCCTTTAGAACGCAATAAAACGCTTAGCAATTACAATGGGATAAGGACTTTATAGCCATTTGGAGCTGTTAATAATTGGCACGTGGCCCCATTGTTGGGCGACTGCTAGTTGAGTTGTTGGTACCAACAACCAGTTAAATAAATTGCGTTTCTCTACTGCAGCTGCCAGTGGCCAGTTGCCGGTTGCCAGTTTCCAGTTGCCTTTAGTTGAGCGACAATTACAACAATACCTTAAACAAATACTCAACCAACAGCAGTTGGCAGTCGGTAGTCGGCTCAACTGTGCCGAGGAGCCATTGTTGATCATGTATGTGAATGTGTGTGTGTGAGTGTGTGCATGTGTGTGAGAGAGAGCTGGCAAATGGACCAATGTGACGTATACGTAATATTTCATTTCATTTGTACAACACAGTTGGGTGCGAATGGGAGGAGTGCGTATGTTTACTTTACGATTGGTATTGGCATAACAAAGGTAAAGTTACAACGAGACGCCTACAAGCGTTTACATAAAGGTTCAATACCGTTATTTATTTAATTGCATTCAATTTGCGGTTAATTGTTAAACAATGACCAGCACTGAAAGCTCTGCACACCCACTTCCTTTTCACTGGCAATTGCGGTGCTGATGAAAGGCAGCCAAAGGACTAGGAAAAAATTGCTATCCTGCGGTCGTCCATTCGCTCGGCTGGTCAAGTGTGTGTGTGTGTTTGTTGTACAAACAAATACATATACAAATACAAGTGCGGTTTTAATTGAGCTCAAGTGGCTTGCAGTCGAGTTCCTTTTGATTTTTACACACACTGAATCCGGAAACTGAGGCACTCAAAACACCACCCCCCCCCTTTTAGCCTAATGACTAGCCAAATAATTAAACAAATAACTTACGTTCGATAAACGAAAATTAATTAGCAATTAGCTTAAGCACAAACTAAATAAACTATCGTTGAAAATTGCAAACCTGAAAGTTGTTTAGTAAATTATTTTATTGTCTGTACATTTGTGACAAATTTCAAATTAAAATTGATGCTGATGCTGATAAAATAAAGCAAATAGCAAATGCAGTAAACAAATCAGTATTGCAGACCACAAGCAACAAAAAAATAGCAATATAATTGCCCATTTAAGCTGTCATAGTTTACTAGTTTATAATTGCTGTTATCGTCCCGGCCTGAACATGGGCATTTTCCATTTGAATTCAATGTGAAACAACTCCGGACGCTAATCGTCGAAATTGTTTTGGGCGACTGTGTTTGCCAGCAATTAAATTGGTGGCAAACGTGAATCAAGATACAACACACATTGTGTACTGCAGGTACCAGATACTCTCTCCCGGTCTAATCTGTTGAACACGTTTTGGGCCCGCACACAGAGCTGACCACCCACTTAAGGATATGGCCACAATCGAATATGGATTTGAATGCTGGTGCGCTGCATTTGTGTTCAAGCATGGCATGCGAATTATTAATGTGTTTATCGCCAATACACTTGTATATCGATATTTTTATGTAATTTATTTTGGCAATTAGCTTTGCAATTTAGTGGCCACTGAACTGCAAATTATAATCATGTTTCTGCATGATACACATCGCGTATTAAATTCAAATGGAGAAATTGTAAATAAATTTTGCATATTATGTACCATAATAAAAACTAAAATTGAGAGCTGTATTTTATTTGAAAACATTTTCAGATAATCGCAACTGAAAATCCGGTGAAATAGAGCGAATGCACAAACCAACTCGAGTCACCTGCCAACAGTTTTAGACCAGCTTTGTAGAAAGTAGTCGACGCAATTCGAATAAGAATTCTGTGTTGGCAGTGAAAATAAATTCCATAAGAAACTTGTAAAAAGTTGTCAATTGCCAAAGATTTGCAAATAGTATTTGCACCGAAAAAAAATTATATGGAATATTACGCTTTTATGCACTGAACGGTTTCTCCTTAACTTCAAGTACAATAGAAATATAACTCTTCAGCTGCGAATCGACTTATTTTCTGATTTTTAAACTAACTGCGAAACAATCGATATATTCGGATTTATGAGTAAAATAAAAGATAAGCGCTTTCGTGCTCTCAACTAACACTTCTTCTTTGGTCCGCTTTTACTTATTTTTTATTGTTTCTTTTCTGTGTACTCAAGGACAAGCTCTCGCAGCTGCCAAGAAATAAAAGGAGAAACACATATCGTCGCGACAGCCATTGGCAAACGAATGTTTATAGCACTAATTTTATTTATTGAACTTACAGCATCAAGAACAAACCAGGCCGCAACAAAGGCAAAGACGATAAACGTCTAGAGAAACTACAGACTGCAAACACAGGCAGGAGGGAGGAGATATATAGAGAAAAGGAGACAAGAGAAAACTAATACGAGTTCTAAAAAAAAATGGCATCAAACTGTGGGTTAGCAAGCTCGTGAAAATGTGGCACTTCATTCATATCCTTATTCGCACTCTAACACATCCTTTGTCACAAACTGAACAAGGAGGAACGTGCGAATGGAGCGTGCCCGACTAGAAAATACCCTTTATCAGTTTATTTCTACTAATATAGATACTAATATAGCAAATGATCAAGATATGCAAAATCGTACTTCGACTTAACAAAACAAAAATATTTTATTCCTCTATATTTGTATTATTCATTTGATTGTCTTTTGGTGTTGATTTCTTGTTTGTTTACACCACAATTGGAGAGCGCTTTTATAATGTATTTATCTGTAAAGAAGACTAGTTTTGTCACTAAATTATTTTTATTATTTTTACAGTTTTTTGCATTCGGTTTTATTAGCTGCGGAGTTAGCTAGTTTTAACTTAGATTCTGATCTGTATATTGTGCGAATTAGTGTTAGGAAAATAATTTATTATCACATGTTCAAATATATGAATGTGAATTGTGTCGTTGCTGATAACACGATGTGAGATCAAAGTTAATAAATAACACTCTTTAATGGCATTTAGACTAGAGTCCTTTTCGCCAAACTATTCTTAAATTGTTATAAAAGATGATGTGAGATCAAAATAATAAATAACACTCTTTAATGGAATTTTCACCGAACTATTCTTAAATATTTGTAAAACACTTGAGCCGTGATGTACAGAATGGACGAAATGTTGTTTTACTAGACTCACACCATAAAGAGCAACAACAATTGAGCTTATTTCCGGCGGAAGTATCAGTGTTTGGCAATTTCCGGTCTGCTAGTGCTCTCACATTGGTTTTTCAACGCACAGCAGCATCTGCAAAGCAAAGCAATAAATGTTAATATATATTAGACAGATGCCTTCGGGGAATACCGCTCGGTAAGTTATTGCCGAGCACCACATTGAAAACAATAATAAGAACAACAACAACGTCAACAACAACAACAAACACAACATCGAAATCAAACTCAACATCAAAATCAACATCAGCATGAGCGCTCTTGTCATCAATTACTCGTCTGCTCAGAGTGGAATTAATGCCAAGTTCGACGCCTTTGTTTTCATCTGCACGCATTTCGTTTGGCAGATACATTCATTAGTTCGCATAATCATCATCAATATTCTTGTGCTTGTTCTGCGAATGCATTGCAAATTAATTTTGACAGCTCTCCTACACGATTAATATCCATTATTCAAATAGTTTAGCTGCAGCTGGTAAAGCCAATAAACAAACTTCCAACCATCACGAACAGAAATAGCATCCTCAACGCACACTTATTACGCTTCATTGATAATGTCATAAACATACTATCCGAAGGACTTTGGCATTGTTAACTGGGTATTTACATGAAATAAAATATATTTGTTGAGTTGGCAAAGCAATCAAATAGTTCAAATTAATGTTAGTACAATGTGTATTATTATAAAGCTCATTATAATTAGTATTAATTTTATATTTATAATTATTATTTTCGTTATTTGTATTGATTGGATTCTGATCCTTAAAAAAAACCCAAATTTTTAATTGTTAAAATAAAGTTGATTACCTTGATTACCTAATAAGAAATATATATATATTTATATATGCCATTTGTATATATTATTCCAGTATGTCACGTAATAGTATTAGAATCAATGAGAGAATATTTTAATCTGGTCACTCCACGAGCAGATACCCCGTACATTGTTTTAATTTTGTGGTACTTAGTCTATGGCTACATTATCGATTTCCCTGTTCTTTTCAATTGGGCAGCTGTTAATCATTTTTCATAAACCACCTCTTATACCGATTATTTCGTTGTACATAGATAAAAAGATTATTTGCGTTTGAGAAGCGGAATTTTCTCCTCAGCTAATAGGGTATGACAAAAAAAAAGAGTGCTCATCGAATGTTTGTTTGACTTTATTTTTGTCTGGTCGAGCGGTTAAAAGGCTATCGGCTCATTTGATAACAGATCGTCAATTGAAAATAGCTGAGACCGAGGCAAGCTCAATTCCAGTTCGACTGCTCTAAGCGTAAGCATTACAAAAATGAAGCTTTTGCTAATACTATTGACGGTCTGTGCTGGCATTTGGCTCAGTGCAGCAGAGGGTGGTTTACTGCGCCACATATTCCATCGGGGTGCGACAGCATCGACGACACCAACAACTACCACAGAGAAAGCACGCCAACCGTTTTATATAAACAACAACTTGCCACATGTGGATCCGGGTTGCATTGCGCATTATTCATGCGCCAAGAAGCTGACAAATGTTGCGGCGCCTCGGCCCTGTGTTAAATACTGCCTGAAACGCATCGATTGCCCCAACAACGAAAAGATTCGCGGCAAGCCAAATCAGTGTGTGGAACTCGATGAGACCCAAGTGTTGGCCGACTACGAATCCACCCAGACGAGACAACCAACGTCGGATGGGGCAACAACCGAGAAAATTATGGAGGTGGCCATGATTGATTTTCCCTGTCAGCCCGGCTATTTGCCCGACAGTCGTGGACGCTGCCGTGAGATATGGTGATTCAGGTTATAAAGCTGGAAAAACCGCTATAAAAGTCAACTTTGCATAGCACAGACACACTCCAATTTTGAGTTAATAATAAAGCTAAAAGAAAACATTTATACAACAGTCATCAAACATCTTGGCAAACTTATGGAATGGGCTTGTCGTGCTGCCAGCTATTTTGTCTACTTTTAACACGAGAACAACTCAAGGGACAACAAGTCATAAAAATAAGTAATTTACACGAAAATAACTGGGCGATGTTTAAGCATGTTAACTTAACTATAAACTGGCCACAGATTAACCACCCTGTCGGTCGGTAAGCCAGGCCCATGGCGTTCCTGGCTAAGTGAGTAAGCAAGTGTGAGTCAACAAGAGGACTACGACTACAAAGAGTACAAAATTATATTAAACATTAACAAATGACACAAGGCGCAGACAAAAACTAGACTAGAAAACTGCGTCGCATCACGTGATTCACTCACATTTCGACACACACACACACACAGAGGGGGAGGGGTGCTTACCAAAATGTTAATATGGCCAACTTAATATGGTTGGACAACCGGGCAAAGTGGCATTTTATGTGTCTTCGTCATGTTAATTGTTTGCTTTTGTTATAAGCCATAATTTTGCGGGCTTATAACTCACAATTTTAACCGTCAAAGCAAACGCAACTAACTTTATTAATTGCCTGAGCGACCAGCAAGTTTGACTTCATTTGAGCTCATTCTTTTTGTTTTCTTGATTTCCGTTTCCGTCCGCGGCAACTCTGGCGACTTCAGTTTACGTTCGCTTGTATTTATGGTAATCAGCTCAGACCAAAAAATTTCTCAAGCCGACCACGCCCCTAACGCTGGCCAGCCCACCTGTGTCTGGGATCCTGTCGTGGCATTTGGAAATTAAACCGCATACGGCCCTTAAAATTTTATAACTTAATTTTTGTTGCACAGTTGTACATAAATATATATAAATATATATATATATATGTATTTATACATAGCTGCTTTTGGCATATTTGTGAGCTTTTTGATTTGATTTTCGCCAGCTAATGCTTTCTCTCGGCACTCTTTTGCCGTTCTTGTTTGTATGTATATTTTTTGTTGCTTTTTCAGCTTTTTTTCTTTTTGTGCTATGCGTTCGCTGTCTTTTCATTACAATGGGCGGTGGCTTATACAGGTGCCGCTGTTGGTGAGCATATGACCTCCACTTTGTTGGAATTCGGCATGCGAATTATAATAATAAACTGCTGGAATTTATTTTGTACAGGAAAATACTTTTGCTGCGCTGATAAGCTTGATCTATAGCTACAACAATTTAAATGCGCTGCGATAAGCGTAATGATTTTTTGAAGGATTATGCCAACGGGCATGCCAAAGGACCATTTCAGAGTGACTGAATGGCAAAACATAACTCAATTGCCTATGCGCAAACTGCAAATTTTAAATGTTCTTTTTATATTCGCTACTTTGTTTTGTTCGGTTTCTTATTCATGGCACAAAAGAAATTATAAATACATAAATTCCGCGTACGTCGCTAGTGGAAACGAGATTGTATTTTAAATACAATTTCTAAGAGCGGCAACCTAATGTCAAAGAGCAACGAAGGTCCGCTAGAATGTACGGACTCAAGTTTCATTTATAAATACATAGCAAAAGAATTAATGCAAATAAAAGCAAAAATAATAGCAACACACCGAGGTGGCAAAGGCATAGCGCAACAAAACCAAAGAATTTTCATTAAAATTCTCATTTAGTTGCGCAATTATTTCTGGGCAGCAATTTTAATAACACTAATTTACCTTCAGTTTTCAACTCGCTCCTCCACACGATGCAGAAGAGCGCCACAAATAACAGAAAACGAGAATGGAATATAAAAAATGAATACAAAAATTGCTATCTTCATCACAGCGAAGTTTCCATACCCTTGCAACACTTAAATCAATCTGAACACATAATAAATAAATTGTCAAAACTAAAAAAAGCTAGGGAAATATTGGTTTATCTCTGAAGACATACAAATCATCATTAGGGTTGAGGGAAGAGGTTTAGGCTTAGAAGACCACAGCGCATGAAGTCCACCAATGTTAAGAATAATTAGCCGTAAAATATATTAAACACAAGTTGATCATTCTTTAATCTATATATTTTAGTAAATAATAAAGTTGTTCACTTAATAAATCATTTATCCACCGATTGTTCTAAATGCTGCTGACTCCCAATATGCATTATGGGCAACAGAGATCCAAGTTTAGATATATATAACGACTACACTATTGATAAGAATATGGATCCTTTATATGATTGGCAATGACAATGCCAACTGCAAGGGTATAAGAACTGAGGCAACTGAGCAAGCAATAAAGGTGAGTAACAAAAAAATATCATGCACTGATGAATTTCTTACTTACTTTTCATTTACTCACTCTGCTAATTCCGCTTTGTGGCTCTAGAAATCCAAATGTGTTATACCCGTTAGCCTCAATTGGAGTTCTCCATAGTCGGTCATCATGCAAGTAGAATTAACAATGACAGAAACAATACAGGTGCAATCTTTCTAAAGCGCCTCAATTTTCAGCACAATATTGGCAATCAAGGAGCAGGACGCATCAGCAAAGACTGCTTTCAATTAAAAATGCCTCTTTTTGCGAAAATATATTTTAATTGAAATCTTTTTTTTATTACCATTATTGATTAATTTAGTCCTGTCAAAGCTTTTGTGAAGCATTCATTCAATTGTAAAAGTGTTCAGTGTTCGACCGACATTTTCCTTAAGAAAATATTTCTTACTATTATTTATTTTCATTCAGTCTAAAAAACGAGTTTTATATTTATAGTTTTGTTTGAAAAACGTTTAAATTTGAAAGCAGATTTTGAGCTGCATTTAACACATTTAACAGTTTGGCAATTACTTAATAATAAGTCTTTGATCAAAACATTATAATTAGGCAGAGTATTTAATCATCGTCACCTGATAATCAGCACGTTCTCTCTTGTTTTTGTGCACGAAATCAGTTTAATAATGAGTCCACAAATACGGACTTTGCTTGCTGGCCAAATCCACATGAACAAAAAACATATTTATTCACTATTAATGTTGAGGCACAGCAGCCTGCCTGGACAATAATACACACCACTGAATTCGTTGACAGGGCAAAGGATCTAAATCCCTTTAAATTAATTGAAAAACCAATTACGACAATCCAGGTCCGAGATTAACACAAATCTCTTCATAATTAGGTGCCGAAAATTCAAAGCCATTAAATTACTGTCCGATTGTGAATTCTGCATAAGTTTTTTCTTTATTTTCTTTTTGTTTGTTGTCAATACTGTGTTTATTAGGAGTGCTTTAAGTATTTTGGGATTAGTGCTGGCTTTAGCAATTTAAACAACTTTTATAACTTCTTAACTGGTACATTCTGCGCACAACAAAAAGCTAATTTCGAAAAGAAATAAATTGAATTGAAAGTGATTTAGACATATTTTCGTTCACTAAACTGAATTTGTGTATTGCTAATGCAAATAAGTACATTTGTAGTTAATAAGTACAGTTCATGTGTTAGTAAGTAAATATAAAACATAGTTGGAATTAGGCAACACAAAAATGATTTAAATGCTGATCCCAGAATCCAATGCCTTAATCAAATTTGGCAATACCATTGGCATTAAGTTGAATAGTATGCATTCCACTAGAACGATTCACTGCGCACTTCCGCAATTTCATTTCACAATTTTTGAGCATTCACTAAAGTTAGTTCACCGACATCATTCACGGGACCTGATCCCGGTGGTCCTGGCGTCACAGGCGTTTCAGCTGTGTCCACCGTATCGCCATGTTTGAGCCAGAAAGGCGCAAGACGTAGCATCAAAATGGCACCCAATGGCGCTGTGAAAATAATGGCCAGAACTGAAATTATGAGCACGTTGTTCGCCAATGCTAATTCACTCGCAATACTCGCAGAACGTGCCAAATCCAACGCAACTGGACCCAAGGCAGCCTGTAAACCAAAAAAAAAAAACGAAAAAAAAAACAATGTGGCACAGTTTTGGTTAGGCTGCGTATACTTGATGTGCTGGATGTAAACGATGTTATTAAAAAATTTTAATTAAATCACAAAAAAAACGCGGACGCAGAAAAAAGGTGGACAGTGAGAAATGCACAAAAAGCGTAATGCAGACCGCATATTAGGCGAACAAATTTTTTTTTTGTGCAAGGACAACTGTCCGAAAAATGCAAAGTAATTTACAATAAGAAGCATGTATAAAACCGCCAACAGAAGCAGC
This sequence comes from Drosophila glabriapex, assembly GCA_035042305.1. NCBI lineage: Eukaryota > Metazoa > Arthropoda > Insecta > Diptera > Drosophilidae > Drosophila > Drosophila glabriapex. The sequence goes on from JAWNLN010000018.1 coordinate 7,019,439, forward strand.
AGTTTGCCAAGTTAGCAAATGTAACATTTAAATTTCCGGCTAACCGCAGACGTGTAGCGCAACACAAGCGCGTATGCCACAATACACACACAAAGACACACAAACACAAATGCACACACACTGTTGCGAGTAGAACAAAATGTCCACTTGCGGCTCAACTGCAGACAATTGTCGAGAACAGGCGGAGAAGCAACAAAAGAGTTTAGCCACGACAACATGATCTGCAAATACAAGTATAACTTTGGCGTTTGAGGAAAACAACATAACCCAAACAAATGCTGGCCAAAATCCAGTTTGGGCCAATGTCCAGAAACGAAACCAAACGGCAAATAAAAAGTTGCCCCATTCTTTGGGCCGGTGCACCACATGGACATGATAGAATGCGAAATGGTAAAACTTACTTGGACCGTTGCCTTGGGAAAACCGGAAATTGTAATGTAGGCACGTTCCTTTCTGGACAGATTTCCACCATATGTGGATAAATATGCAAAAGCCAAGCGGAGCTGCAAACAAAGTAAAAAAAAAATTACAGAAAACAAACAGTTGGGATTTTTTTTTTCTTTTTTTTCGGTTTTTTTTTTTGCAGTTGTTGCGTTTGTCTGCAGGTAACATTTGAATTGCGGCAAAGGAACATTTTAATTTTTTGGGCATTTCTGCTGCAAATTGGATGCTTAAACTCCAGCTCCAGCTTCGGACAGCCAAGCCGCAACAAAATGTCGGTCATTTTAATTACCAAACTTCCGAGCAGCACCAGCAGCGTCCCATAGGCGACTACCCGTCCGTCAAGCACAGCGAAATTGATTTCCTTGCCAATGAGCGCAAAGGAGACTGGCTTCAAAAACTTCCACAGCAGATCAAGACGCTTGGGTACACTTGCCTACAACGTATATAAAAAATGAAAAATAAACTATAAATCAGGCATAAGTAATACGTTATCATCTAAATTATAAATTTACTATTCACTATTTGTACTCTTTAAAAATACTTATAATTTTGTGAAACATTAAACGAAGAAAATCTAATGCAAGAAATTTTCTTAAATTGTTATTGAGTATTTTTAAAATTCAAGCGTTTTTTAATCTGAGTAAACATGTCTCAAATTTGATTTTCTTAATTTTTCATACAAGTTTTGTTGAATATCTGATCTAATCGCAATATGTAATCTTAAAGATAGAAATTCAAATTAGACAGCTGCCAAGACACTTACTATTTGATGTTCTTCCAATTGCTGTGGTGACATTTTTAGCTCCTCCCTCTTCCAGCCGATGGCAGCAATGAAGGCCATCATGACACAACCCAAGGCACCCGCTGATGTATATCCAATAATTCGGCTGCCCATCACAGCAATGGTGCCGCCCAAGATGGTCAAAACAAAGCGCAAGCCATTTGCATAGACCTGCAAACGATGGCAATGAATCGAAAGAAAAAATTACAAAATATACAAGATAAGTTGGGGGCAGCCTTGTTAAAGATGCTATTATTTAAGTAAAAATAAAATATCTATCTAAGCTCTTAGCAAATTGCTTTATTCGACTTATTTTGCTCAACGTGTTTTAAGCTTGCGAACTGCATAAGAAGAGAGAAAATTGCATAGTTTTTCGCTATGGTTTTGTAGGTCACAGCTCAAATTTTTGGCACAGCCAGCGAAAACTCTTCAACCGTATCTAGAGTAACATATAATGTAAACTTTATGCATCGCCAGTTAATTAATTATTTATACGAAATTTACGTTAAAATTGTTCGCTTTAAAAAACACAACATAATTGCATATTGTATGCGTGACTAAAAAATCATAATTTAAGATCGCACCATAATTATTATAATAAAATAAAGGCAGTATGGCGAACAAAAAAAAACACACACACAGCCGCAATGCATCGCATTGGTTGCTGTACAAATATATGCAGGGATGCGGGGTGGCAGGGATGAAAGGAAGTGGCACGTCTTGAGCGGAGCACAGCATGAAATTTTCGTGCATACTGCAGTTTTGCGCAGTGCTGCGCTCGTGGAAGTTGCAAGAGGAAAACAAAAGTTATGAGTGCTACATGCATAGTACTTGAGCAGTGTGTGTGTGTGTGTGTGTGTGTGTGTGTGTGTGTGTGTGTATGTGTCAGAGAGAGTAGAAACGAGACAGAGTTCAAAGGCATTCAGTTCAACGCCACCCATGGCGTTTGATTATGCGCACCATTAGCGGTGTAAGTTGCGGCAATGAGTTTTGTGGTTTGCAACATAGCTGGAGTTGCCGCTGCTACTGCTGCTTGCATCGCAGCATCCTTGCAACCCAGTTGCCATAAGTTTCCATGGACGGCGGCAATAACTGTCGTCGCAAATGTCGCCAGCTTCAGTGCCAAAGTCGATGTCATCGCTTTCGAGGTATGCAAGTGTGTTTTTATGCAAAATGCGCCCAGGCACACACACACAGTTGCACACTCGCACACATGGGTTGATAGTGGCAGAGTCTGTCGCATATATGATAGCTTTTGAAGCCTTACACTATCCGATGATATTGAAGTGTCGAGCTCTCGCGTTGTGCGCCATTAAATGCCCTGATTGAGTGTGCAAGTGTTTACTGAATGAGCATTTTTAGTCTGCTGCGCTCGAAAGTATGCTCAATCACACTGAACACAAAAGTCGACTCTATTGCATACATTTTAGTTTGGTATTTATCTATTGTTATGATAAACATAGCATAGAAATTGTGAGTTCCACATTATAATTTCGATATAATATCGATGAAATAAAATGAGCCTGATGAGAGATGATATTCAATATATAAAATTTGTTGCTCTTATAGTCTCTGAGACCTGATTCAGAATACATATACCTTATGGGCTGCACAACTTGCAACATTTATAAATATAATAAACCCTTTTTTAATGGGCTTAAGGCATACAAATAATTTTAGTTGAATTTTGTATTTGAGGAGAAGCTTTGTCGATTCCAGGTTCAACTTCCATTCAAATATAAATCGTTAAAAACTACAGCAAATCAAAACTGTACTCAAAACTCCTCCAAACATACTATATCTACCAGAAAATCTGGTTACACTTAAAACTATAGTAAACGTATCAATTCTGCAAAAATATTACTAATTCTATGGGTTGCTTTAGTTTTGATTAGAACTTTTAGAATTGGTTCAACCGTGATTTCCGTTCAATAGAACCCCCCCATTTTGTTGGGTGTACAACAACGCTCGAGCTGTGCAATTCTGAGATGTACGTGGCGTCGCCAACAATTATGTGGTGTCTATTCAATGCTTACCGCATTACGCGACGGCAAATAGTGCAACAGCATGCCATATAGATAGCCAAAAACAAGTCCAATACCAATGCCAATGGGTCCTTGCAATAATTTTTGTGTCAGCGAGCCTGAATGAGACAGAATGTGTTAGCAAGTGAATATAAATAAATATATATATATATATATATATATATATAGAGAGAGAGAGAGAGAGAGAAATGTATGAATGTTGTCTGGTTTGAGGGACGGCACGTACTTGTGGAGAAAATGATGCTGATTATGACGCCAAACATGAAGATGGCAACGACATCATTGCACGTGGTCATCGCATATATAAGTGTGTGTATGCCGCTATTTAGACCCAAACGATCCTCTTTCAGCTTTAGCATTACGGTGACAACCACATTGGGCGAGACGGCTGTAATGACCAGACTTAGTGTGACAAAACAAACGATGTGATTAATTTACATAATCGGCACACTAACTCATTCAATACTTACCCGAGCGCAATGCCCCACAGCCAGGGCATCGACAATGTGAAATAGGCCAAAACAGCGATTACGGCCACCTCAGCGATGGTTGGCACCAGCGTCAGACGCATAATCATAAACCATAAGCGCTTAAATGCGCTGCCATCGAGTCCCAGGCCAGCCAACAGCATAATATTGATTAAAGCCATTTCTCTGCAGATAGCCAAAAGTTCAACTTAATATTTACGAAAATATTTCAAATATAAGAAAACGTACCTTAAAAATAGCTCAAATCGCTCATAGCCAGCGAAATTGGCAAAGCCAGCATTTGTGTAGATGACGCCAAAAAAGAGCATGCCCAGCATATCGGGCAGATGGATAAAGCCAACCAATATGCCCGATATTTGTGCGCCGACAAACAGCAATACAATCCGCATGATGACCGTATTTGGTGCCGCATATTCCGGCAGTAATGCCAATGCCAATGTCCAGAGTCCCAGAAATATCATCAGCAGTGCAACATGCTCGGACAGAAGTGACCAGTGGAGTACCAAGTGACGCCACCTTCAAGTATTCAAATCAACAAACTGTTCGAATCTTTGTCTAGACAATAAACAATAAACGTAAATTCTCCCTCCGTGCTGCCGTGTTGATTAATTTATGAACATCTAATTGCCGCTAATTGCCTCAGGTTACCGCAAAGGACTATATAAAAACACGTTGCATAGTCCAAACCAAGACCAGAATCAAACAAAATGGAAACCCAATCGCAACGCACCCAAGGCATCAATTTATTCCTGAGTGTTATGCAAGTCTGTGGACTGTGGCCCTGGCCAATAAGAAACAAAAGCGATTCGCGTCTTTTGGTGTTTCTGAAGAGAAACTTTCGCTATTTCTTGCACTTGCCAATAACATTTACCTTCATTGGACTAATGTGGCTGGAGGCATTGGAATCAAACAATTTGGAGGAGGCTGGTCAGGTGATCAATTTTCTTCGATTTTATATTATAGATATAATATTCAAGTTGTAATATCTGTCTTACAAAAAGGTACTCTATATGTCCATCACCGAAATGGCGTTGATTATAAAAATACTGAATATCTGGTATCGCAGCACAAACGCCAGGCAATTAATGAAGCATTTGCAGGACTCACCCGAATATGAGTTGCGATCAGAGGAAGAGGACATTTATTGGCAGCGGGAACAGCGTCATTTCAAGTGGCTATTTTGTGTGCATCAACTTGTTAGCTTTGGCGTTGTCTACAGCAGCTGCGTGGGAGTGTTGTTCCTCGAGGAATATGTGCTGCCATTTCCCTACTTTGTGCCATTCGAGTGGCGAAATGAGCATGGCTATTTTTATGCCTTTGGCTACAATATGATCGCCATGACTTTGACCTGCATCGCGAATGTATCCCTTGACTGTATTGGCTGCTACTTTTTGTTCCATGTCTCCTTGCTGTATCGCTTGCTGGGCAGGCGACTAAAAGCGTTGAGTGCAGTGCATGATGAGATGAAATTTAATCAGGAGCTGCGGTTCATCTTCAAGCTGCATGATCGCACACGCAGGTCTAAAAATCAACTTGGGTGTCCTTTGCTGTACGTATGGTAATTAAAGTACATTTTCTTTGCAGATTAACTATCGAGTGCCAGGCGATCGTTTCGCCATATATCCTTTCGCAAATCATTTTGAGTGCGTTTATTATCTGCTTTAGCGGCTATCGGCTGCAGCATGTTGGCATCATGGCCAATCCGGGCCAATTTATATCAATGCTGCAGTTTCTCAGTGTGATGATTCTGCAAATATTTTTGCCCTGCTACTATGGAAATGAGGTCACGTTCTATGCCCATCAGCTGACGAATGAGGTCTACAACACCAACTGGATGCAGTGCGAGAAAAGAACGTGCAATTTACTCATTGCTTACATGGAGCATCTAAAGCGTCCAGTGAAAATTCGAGCAGGTTATTTCTTTGAAGTTGGTCTGCCCATCTTTGTGAAGGTTCGCTAAGATTTGTCATTGTTGGAAAGATTAATACTTATTTCAATAATCAATTTATTGTTTTTGCAGACCATCAATAATGCTTACAGTTTTTTCGCCCTTTTGCTGAATTTCTCAAAATGAACGCTTTCAAATATTCTTAACATTTACTAGACTAAGTTGTTTTCTTGTTAATGCTCAAGTTTTAACCACTTCAGTAATAATAAATACTACTAAAGCAGAAAACCACTATTTGTTTATAAATTGAAGAACACATTTGTAAATAAATAAATAAATAAGGGCTTCCAACAACTTACAAATAAATATAACAAATTATGGAATCTCAATCTTTTATTGTTACATCGAATATAAAATTGTTTAGGGCACATCAATTTTATTAAATTACAAGTTTGTCGAACTTCAGCATAGTTCTTAGACGGGGCTACAACTTTCTGAAAAATGCCAAGGGCAAAATGAGAAAATGAAATCTCAAAACGGATTTTCAATTGTTGACAGTTGATATCCCTGCAAGAGTTAGCCATAAACTGAATGGAATTCAGAGCCAACTTATTTGAAATGTTGCGTGACTTGTTTAATAAACGCACGACAACAAATTATCGCAATTATTGTGTCATCGATTTAATTATTGTAATTGCGTTGGTTTTAAATTTGTAAATATGTGCAACAATTATGTACAAAAAAAAAAAAAGAGAACAGGGCTGGGCAACATCAATACAAATCAAAAATGAAATGAACTAGTTCTTTGGCAGCGTAACAACAAAAAGCAATGGAAAAACACTCCAATGAGGAAATGCTAGGAACCAGGAACTAGAAAATGTAGAACTTGTGAAAAGGTGAAGGGTTCGAAGTTAGCTTCTACACATATACATAAACATATATACATATATATCTGCATATATATATATATATATGTATATAGAAAGTATAAAATTTTTATGAGATTCGGTCAGAGGAAAGTCTATAAAAGCAGCTCCAATTTTGACAGCGAGCCTATAACTGAGTTTTGATAGTTCGACTTAAGATGACAGAGACAGAATCAAAGGACCTAATATCCGCAATAGGAGCTCTCCTTCAGATCCAACGCTGGCTGGGCATTTGGCGATGGAGCGATGGCAGCTGGCGGCAATTGAAGGGTATTTACCCATTCGTATTGCATCTGCCATTGACATTCACGTATATAGCACTCATGTGGCTGGAAGTTATTGTCTCCGATGATTTGGAACAGGCTGCGAATGTTTTGTACATGTCACTGACAGAGTTGGCATTGCTCGTGAAACTCATCAACATTTGGTATAGGGGCCAACAGGCACTCAACTTTATGAATGCTCTCGATAGCTATGCCAAGTGTAATTTGCCAAAATCCGAAGATATTCAGTTTTGGCAGCGAGAGCAACTAAATTTTAAGCGCATTTTCTACACGTATATTGGAGGTTGTACGGCTGTCGCCGTAACTGGATTTTCGGGTGTTCTCTTCCAGGATGCATACGAGCTACCGTTCGGATTTTATGTGCCGTTCGAGTGGCGGAAACGGGAGCGTTACTTCTATGCGTACGGCTACAATATCCTGGCGATGACATTGTGTTACCTGTCGAATTGCCTGCTGGACACGATGGGCTGCTATTTCATGTATCAAATCGCTGTACTCTACAAATTGTTAGGTCGTCGTTTGCTTGCCTTGCGCGATATGCCGGAGAATGTGGCAGTGCCGGAATTACGCTGCATCTTTCAACTACACAGGCATATTCGCAGCCTGACAAAGCAGTGCGAGGTCCTCGTGTCGCCCTATGTCCTCGCCCAGGTGGTGCTCAGCGCATTAATCATCTGCTTCAGTGGGTATCGCCTTGTGCAGATTGGCTTTCAGGGTAATCCGGGTCCGTTAATCACCATCGTTCAGTTTGTGGCCGTGATGATACTTCAGATATTTCTGCCCTGCTATTGCGGCAACGAGGTCACACTGGAAGCGAATCGACTCACAAATAGTGTGTTCAACACCAATTGGCTGCTGTATTCCGTATCTACGCGCAAGGTGCTCAACTGCTATATGGAGTTCCTCAAGCGGCCTGTAAAATTGAGAGCTGGTGGATTTTTTGAAATCGGATTGCCCATATTCATGAAGGTATTATCAAATAATAAGCTGCAACAATCTGAAGATTATAATTTATTTTCCTGTCAGCAGACCATCAACAATGCCTACAGCTTCTTTGCTTTGCTTATCAATCTGTCCAAATAAACGGAATGCATTACTTCTAGTCAACCGCTTACTAAACTCCAACCATTGTTACATCCACATCTAAACACATCTCTTAAGGGGGGAATCGGTACAGACGGATACTATTGTCAAGCAATTGTTAACGCAATAACTTCGGAAGGAGACAGCAGTCAAATGTAGCTTTAAAATACTTTTGAATATAGAGTTTAGTAAGAACCACTTATAACTTTAAAATATATATGCTATTATAATGAATGTTTCCAGCTCGGAAGACAAGAGAGCCGGAGGAGTTTAGGTGTTAGAGTTGATTGGCGAAACATATCTAACTAGATTGCAGTGCTTGAAACCCCTGATAATAATAATAGGGCCATAAAGGTTGCCGAAGATTTGGCCAGAAGGAAAGCTTATCTTTGTGGCCGTTCGAGTTTTTTCTTTGAACTCGGACATTGTCTTCCAATAAAACACAACGTGAATTTAAAACTGTGTATTATATTACAAACTGAAGAAATGTCAAATTTAAGCAACTGCAGCTCATTAGCAATCTTTGAATCTTTGAATCTGTAGCAACAAATCTCAAACAAATTTATTTATTCATTTTATAGAACGTTTCCAACATTTTGATTTGTGAGAAGTTTGTGTGAACAAAATCGAAACCTTTAATTAGAGGCTTGTTAGCAAACCAAAGCAGACAGCAAAATATGTGTTTAGCCATTAGCAGATGGAAACTGTCTCAGATAAAGGTGCACAATGTGAAGAAATGCGGAGATTGAAACTGGGGCATATCATGGCATATCACCTGCATATCGAGAGAAATACAATAGATCCAACAAATGATAATAAATATTGCCAGCTACAACAATCACACTCAACGCTCGCGCAGCTTGGAAGAAGGCGCCACCACAATAAAGCTAAGCAGGCAGGCAGTACATCAGGGGGAACCACTTAATTTTGGCCCCAGACACTGGCGCAGACTGTGCTTCCTGCTGTCGACAGTGGCCGTGACGACGCTGACACTGGCGACAATGGCAACATTGTAAACACACACACACACACACACACACACACACACACACACACACACACACACACACACAATAAAAAACACAATGCGAAAAATGCAATGTAGAACAAAAAAATAAAATAAAAAATATAAACAACAAACTCAGCTCAGCAACAAAAAGATATGCGAAAAACGCGTGCAATCCAAGTGTGAATGTGGATTTGGATGTGAATGTTGAATGTGAATGTGAATGTGGAGGTCTGCTTTGTCTGTGCCGGATATGCATTCAAAAGGGTTAAGCAAATGCGCATACACACACACAGACACACACCCAGACACACACCCAGACACACACACAGACACACGGGTTTCGCTGGCCAGGCAAAAATGTTTGGGAGTCGCTCCTGGGCCGTTATGTGCATTTCACTTACCATTTTGGTCCTTTGTAGTGCTCGCAATGCGCTGGATAACCCTTTCCATTGTTGCCATTGTCTTTGTTGCTGTTGTTGTTGCTGTTGCTGTTGTTGCTGTTGTTGGTGTTGTTGGAGGGGACGCCGGCAGCGGGAGTATTTGGCGGTGTGTTTGTTGAATTTAATGATGTCGGCGTTAAAATGATTGCAGTTGTTGCATTTTGTTGCTGGCCTGTCTCGCCCACATTCCCGCCGTTGACTCCAGACGACCCATTATTGCAGTCCTCGGAGAGATCCTGTATGTCTAGTTTAGTGTGTGTTGGCCCTGTTGGATTAGCATTAGCACTGTTGCCGCATAGTGTCAACTTATTCTCACTCATTGCCGTTGTTGTTGTTGCCTCTCCCGATATGTTATTGTTGTTGTTGTTGTTGTTGCTGTTTAGCGGCACTTTTTGGTGCTGCAGCTGCGTGCCTGCTGCAAGTAGTCGACAGGTTTAAATGTTTTAAATGTGTCTGGATGCCAATTTTGTGGGCACGTATTTACACTGCGCGAAAAGCGCTAAGCTAAATTCGATTATAGGCAAAATTTTGTTCTAAGGAAATTTAATATTGAATATTAGAATGCTGATTTATTGCTGACCTTTTTTTATAATTTCATTATGTATTTCACTGCCGATGGCTAGAAATCAAGTGATTTTGATTTTCGTATCCCGTTGTGAGTGTAAAAAATAAAAAAAAAAAATGGCGAAAGACATATTTAAATACGCTTATTCAAGCAGAAGTCAGCTTAGATTTCATGATGAAAGGAAATGTAAATAAAACATTTTTGTACTACGAATAAGCGTAAAATTTTATTTAAATTATTTACTTCTTTATTAGAACTAAATTTCTTTCAACTGGAAAATTTGGATACATTTAAGAATATATTTTTAAGGGCGTACCCAGCATTCTATGAACTATAATTTTCAAAAATATTAATCAAAGCCAATTTAAAGTTAAGATCCACCTGCCCTTGAAATTACATGTGTTAGGGGTTTTTTCTAATCTGGTTCAAGATTAACGTTTTTTATTTTATATCTCTCAGTGTATGCATGAATGTTTGCCGTTAATTGCCGATGGGAATCTCAATTATGTAGCCTTATTGTTACTGTTTTCTTGTTGCCACTTGCCACTTGGCTATATATATATATATATATATATATATATATACATACGTGCGGAAGTCGTTGTCAGAGAGCAGCATTTATGGCACTTTGCTTACTGCTGTGCAGCTCATGCATAACTCAAGTGGCAAAAGCATCGACACCTGCACAATGTCAAAGTAAACGTCAGCTCAGCAACCTGCTCGCAGCTTCCCTCAACAAAAACTCCTTTCGCCTGGCAACTATTACGTTTAAATTGTAAAATGCAGCCGCAACAGCCGTTATGCTCAAGACAGACACACACAGGACTCAGGAACGTTGCAAGTCGTGTTGTCGCAACGATAGCGCTGCCGATGACAAGCCAAGCATTGCCACAAAGATTGACAATCGCTGATTGCGCCGGAGAGTGGCAACAACTGAGATGGCGCCAGAAAAGTTGACAAGACAACCAGGACCAAAAATGACAGGATGTTGTCCTCGGTCTGATTTTGGCTAAAGTGCTAAAATTGCCCACCTGTCTGCGATGTTGTCGACGTACCCATAATTGGCATTATTGCTGGCAACGACAACTTGCCACCTTTTGTGGTGGCAATCATATATATATATGTATATATATATATATATATATAGAGAGAGAGAGAGCGAGAGAGAGAGAGAAATATTGCCAGTTGTTGTCTAATCTAGGCGGATAGCTGCCACTAAGTATTCATTTTCATTTGCTCAAGCAAATATACAATTAAATTTAACTTGCATTTGCATTTCAAGAATATTTTTCACATTTCTCAGAATTAGTGAACTGCAGCTTACTTTGTGTAATTCCCACTTGCTTTAATTAGACCGGTTTTTCTTTTCTTTTCTTCTTTTTTTTTTTTTTGCTCCCCAATATGTTTTGGCAAAATAAAATTGCTCGCAATTTGTCACCAGGCAGCCACATGTTAATTGTGTGTAAATATTTGGTGTTAATTAGCGCCAATTTTTTCTTTTATTGCACGATCACGTGTCAATAACGGATCATCTGCACAAAAAATAATATTGGATACTGATTGCCCCAAGGTGAGTTGATTCTTCCAATTAGAGTCTTCTGAGTGCAACACAACTGAGACAAAAAGTAATTGAAATATTAAATTGATTACCCGTTAATCGTTTACACAAATTGTGTAATTTGCAATTATGGAAATTTTCTTTTTCTTTTCCATTACGAACAGGTAACAGCTAACAAAAGCCCATATTGATAATTGGGTAAATGCATAAATTATTATGATCATTTTTATGTATATACTCAACTACATTTTAATCATTTAATGTAGCTTTTTATGCATTTAATGATATGCAAAACAATTTTAATAGCAAACTGTGAGAGCTTTAAAGCTTGTTGGCAGTTTTTAATTTATTATTTTTTTATATACATTTTTTTTTAAATTTATTGTTTAACATGGGAAATCACTCAATGTCTGGGAAACCCTTCGCATTAGCAGAGTTACACAAGCTGGTATTTTAATGAGTTTATTCTTTGTTCTACCAATGCACAAGCACATATCTCCAACTTCTGGTTAATTTTCACAAAAATCACTTTCATCAAAAACTATAATAATAATAATTTATGTAGTATTAGTATCTCGATAGTTTTTGATTTTATTTACCACTCAGTTCGCTGATGCGACGAAATAACAACTGCGTGTAACGAACGACTTTCCGACGACCTACCTCAGCGAGACGATGAGATTTAATGAATAAGAAAATAAAAATTTTGCTTATCTCAAATCTGATGCTCAACCGGCGGCAGTCGACAACTGAGAAATTTAAATTTAAATTCCATGGGAAGCAGCGAGCGTCTCTATAGATATGGGAGAACTTTTACGCTCCTTAATGCAAAATCTTACGCTAATAAAATAGAAGTAAACATTTACGTCCACGTCTCCCTCTCACTCACTCTCTCATTCTCGCTTGCGATCGCTTCTTTCTCTCTCTCTCTCTCTCACTCGCTTGCACGTGTGCCACTAGCAGACTCTCCAACATTCGATCTTTTTAATTTGTTCAATTAAGAAATGCACGACTGCGAATGAAAACAAGCAGCACGAGCCATGTTAAAGATATATTAAATAAATAAACGACTATTTGAATATCAGCGCCAAATTAAAGTCACATGCATATATAAATAAATATAATCTTACTTCTTAATTTTAAAAATAAATATAAAAGTTAGCTTTATTAAAAAATAAAATGGAATTTCAAAAAAATAGCAACGCTGTTTTTAATAAACCCTAAAGTTTAAGCTATAAATTCGCTTTATATAAAATATAATAAAGCAAAATAAATAAAATTTCTTAAAAGCAGAAATGCTTAATGCTTAATCGGCAATCCCAAAAATATAGTTTTTTATTCAAAGTTTTCCCAAAAAGTATGTTTTTAATAAACAAAAATTCAAACGCCCCGTTATAAATTTTATTTTAAACGTTTTAATTTAAAAAGAAAGCTTAATGTTTTTTGACTATAATTATAAATATTACTTATGTGTTTTAAAAATAACTTTAAGGATTTATGCAAACAATTTTTGTACCAAACTTTTAAAAAGTTCAACAACGTTTTTTAGCAACAGAAATTGGTTTGTTTTCGAAATAGGTTTTCTGATATCCTTAAAATATATAGCGAATGCTGAATACTACCTTAATTTCTAAGTGTACCCATAATTGAACATCATACGATGAACTCGTTAACTTGAATATTGAATAAGAATAAAGCATTAGCAGTCAATTAATATTGATACTCTAAATACGATTATGGGCAGATCACACAAAACGTGTCAGAAAGTGAATGATAACACATAATTTTCACAGCAAACAGAATCCATTTAAAAAAATATATAAAATGAGAAATAAATAAATACATAAATATAAATAACATTATAAATGCCTGACTTTATCAGCTGGTTTGAGTTGTGGCCAAAAAGAGGCAATTAGTTGAGATGCCGTCGCTTCGCAGTAAGAGCACAAGGCAATATCCGCGTTAAAATGATGTTTACAAGCATTTTGCTTATCAATTAATTAGCCATAATCAACAGTAAATATTTACCAATTCAATTCGGTACGGTTCAGTTGGACTGCTCTTGGCCCCACTATGTATTATATGTACATCAAATATTTACAGGCTCAATTTGAATTTGTGCGTTTGAAGTGCAACAAATATTTAACATTGCTTAATTAATTTTAAATGTCTCCGCCACGCTGAACCCCGAAGGTTGAACAGTTGGATTGGATTGGGTTAGGTTGGGTCGCCAACTCGCCAAGTCGACTCCAACTCAAGACTACTTTTTGCGCATTTCACAATTATGAATAATGCGGCGCATTTAAAAGTTTTGCGGCAGGGCCTTTTCTATTTTTTTTTTTTTTCTGTCCAGACTTCTTTGCTTGCAAGAAATTTTGGGCATAAATTGCACAAGGTGTCAGCAAAGATAGTGGCTACAGGGCGTGCCCCACACCCAACATGGCATGAATGGGGTAAGACGGTGGCTTCCTCGGTTCCTCGGTGACAGCAATGTGCATTTGAATGTTTTCTTTGTGTGTGTGTATGTGTGTGTGTGTGTGTGTGTGTGTGTGTGTGTGTGTGAGTGTGTTGCCTGCAACTGTGATATTTCACATTCATGGACTACACGCAAAAAATAGTTATGTACTTTTGGGAATGGTGCAACTTGCCAAAGTCATTATGGCTTTTTCTGTCGCTGCAACTTGAGGATGTACGCTCCTGGAATCTATTTATTTTTATTTGTTTTTTTTTTTGATTATTTTCTGTGCACCTACGGCTGGCGAAATACTTTGGGTATTACTTTTGACAGAGCGTTCGCTTTTCGCCATTTAAACTTGCCTTATTTAACACAACTGGACAAGATGGCAAAACAAAGAAAATATTTGAAAACTTTTTGCATAGATGAACATAAATTGTTAGTTTCAATTATTGCTAAACTTTACACACAAATAATAAAACTAATAAACGAATATTAAACAAAGAGAAAGAGAAAGAAAAGAGACAGAGACAGATAGAGAGACTGCGAGAAATGGCGACTTTTTAGTTGCCGACAATCGTTTGGAATAGGTTTTCATTTTGTTGGTTGCAGTTGCATGTGGTACGTATTCTCTGCATGTTTATTAAGTATTTCCGAGAATATCAAATTGCAGTGCATCATTGAGATATGCTTGCATACACATTTGATTCAATTTCAATGTGCGGCAAAGCTTGAGAATTTCTGACTTCAAATAGTACTTTTGCCTTAACTTCACCAAACCCAGGCAGAAACAAACTGGCTGACAATGCTTATTTATAAATAATAAATAAAATATAAAGCGAAATGGAGCACACTGAATGGAAAACAATTTCGAAAGTGAAGCGCATATGCTTGCCGCAAAAGTATCTAAACATCGTCGTACTCAATAACAACAAGTAAGAATGCCCTCGACTAGGAGATACCCTCAAGCGAAGTGGCAAGCTTACACATCTTAGATATGATATGCAAGTCTTCCTTAAACGATCTTGATGCAATTTATACGAATAAACAAAATTGTGTTAAGGTTATATAACTAGGAAATCGATTTATATCGATCAAATGAAATAAACTTGATCTGCCTATGGTAAAAGAGAACATCCATCTCAAATCGATTCATCTGTTGATGCTGATCAACTATATATATATATATATATATGTATATGCAACTTCAATATACCCTTCTTAACCAACTTCAATGGGTTACGGATATAGAACGCTATTTAATCGCCGTTCCTTGGTAATTGGCTGCTGCACAGGTATCACATTTAGTGGGGGCAACTCTCGTAAAATGAGGGGATACACAAACAGTGCTACAGGGCCTTAAGCGAGCCTAAGCAAATGGCATCAAAGTGAAACCGAGTGGAAATCTACAAAAGTAGAACGAATGCAAAGTCGAATGAAATGCTGAGGCAGACGCCTTGACACTTAACGCAGTTTTGTTCAAATCTCTGTGTGTGCGTGTGTCTGTGTGTGTGACGGACACAAAATTGTCCCATTCAGTTGGCATAAGCTAAGCCAAAGACCCACACCCAAGCCCCATACAATCCGCATTCTGTTGCAGTCATTTACGTTGCAATGCGGTGTATACGTAATATTCATATGTGCACTGAGCTGGCATATATAAATCTATATATATATATATATACATATATATATATATATATGGATATGTTTATGAGTGAATCGTTGCGTTGCCACTCTTCATTTATAAATGGTTGATCTTTGTGCAACGCAAATCGTATTTCTTGCTGCAGTTTTAAGTAAACAGAAATGTGACAATTTTCCTTTTTTATCCTTTTTTAGTCAAGCTTTTCATTTAAATCGCATTCGGTAAATAAAGTTGCATTTAAGTCTATATATACATCAACTTGTTTAAGTGAAGTGCAGTGAAATCAGTTGTAAATCAAGCATTTTTGCCTTCTTTTTTCTTATAAATTATTTATAAAACATTTGTGAAATGCATTGCGTCTTAAACAAACAAAATTTATCT
This sequence comes from Drosophila glabriapex, assembly GCA_035042305.1. Classification (NCBI taxonomy): domain Eukaryota; kingdom Metazoa; phylum Arthropoda; class Insecta; order Diptera; family Drosophilidae; genus Drosophila; species Drosophila glabriapex. The sequence goes on from JAWNLN010000018.1 coordinate 7,035,434, forward strand.
GCATCAAATTTAATATCTATGTCATAATAACTTCATTTTTGCGTATGAAAATATCGACATAAGAACATATATATATATACTTTTTTGAGTCACATCTCTTTTTACTGAATTTTGACTCTGTATTCCGCATGTGCAAGCCAAAAAGCAAAAAAAAAAACAAATGCCCAGAAATAAGAAAAAACAGCTATCTGAGTTAAGCAACGCAGTGTATATCCTTACACACTACAGACTACAGCTACTCACCTAAAACATTATAAATTATTCAGTTTAAAAATAAACAAAAAGAAAAGAAGAATAAATTCACTAATAACAGAACTAATTTTTCCATTGATTATTAAAAATTAAATATGTTCAATAATATACTGAACTTAATGCGTTGCAAGTCATGTTAGTAAATTATGTTAGCTTCTGAAAGGGAGGGCATCAAAAATGAGATGCGAAAGCAGTGTAACAATAATAATAATAATAATAGTTGGTTTTGCTTAAAACAACAAATGCCTCACATCGTTCTTCCGCTGGAAATATGCGCGGCTGTAACAGCAAAAATAAGCTTAGCAAAAAGTCAAATGAGAATCATAAAAGCTCTGCTTACAAAAGTGAGCAACTAGCAGATACCACATGTAACTATCGAGTTAACTGGTATATATATATATAAAAAAATATGTTATTTCCATTTTATGGGCAAGGCGCGTCTGCCAAGCATTTAAAATATTTCACACAAGAGTAAAAAAAAAAATTAGAAAGAAGAGTGCGTTGCGGAAAAACACTTTACGCCCTGAGTTGCTGTGCATGGAAATTTTGAGATGCACCAAAAAAAAAAAAAGAAGCGGATCTGAGCGACGGCACACAAGAGTCAAGGATCAGACTCAATTTGCTGCACCAAATGCTGAGTGAGAGGCGAAAACTTTCAATAAACATGCGTTCGCCTCTCGGTGTGTGTGTGTGTGTGTGTGTGTGTGTGTGTGTGTTGATGTTTTGGGTGTGGAGAAGCCAACAAGGATGGCCAAAAAGGACGTAAGCTCTGACATCAAACGGGGAATGTGTGTTGCTTTTTGCCATTTGCAATTCGCCATTTGGCATTCTGGCGCCGATGTCTTGTTTTGTAAGCAACTCGCTCTCATATTTGCATCTGTATGTGCAACTGTGTGTGCGCGAGTGTGTGTGTATCTGTGTGTGTGTGTGCGTGTGTGTGTGTGTGTATGTGTGCAGGAAAGTCATTTCCGGGCAAAAATAATTTGGCTTTCGCTAACGTTGGCTTTCGCCAAGCGTTGCATTCGCCAAAAAATATTTATATGCACACAGTCTCTGTTTCCTGCTCGTTCAGCGTTTCAGTTGAAACTGAAACTATTTGCTCGGATTTACTCTGATTTTCTCACATTTTTAATCGATACACTCCGAAAAGAAAACATTACTAATTTTATTCAAATACAACTCAAGTAAAAAATAAAGTATAAAATCCAAATTTGAAGAAACTTTTCTAAATTGTAAATATTTGTATATGCGAAGCCGTTTTAGCATAAGTTAAGGGCAACTGTACCGTTTTATATGTATCCGTTTACTATTTAAAATTGTTTTGTTATTATTTGTTTTCTGCTTAGTCGATATATATATATATATCTATCTATAGAAATATCACTTAACAATGATCAGTTATAGCTCTAGAGTTATTATTATTATTATGCACCAGAGTAGGTACAACTATCCACTTTTTAAAATAAGAAATTGCATTCAGAAAGATTTTTTGGTTCTCCTCTTAAATAGTTAGCCTTTTTAATCGGCACCGATTTTTACTCTACTCTGCTCTACTCTACTCTAAATTAAAATGTGCATTTTTAGACTTAGTAAAATATATTCAAGAACGATGTATTTAAAACAAAACAATTGGACTTTCAGTATAGTTGTACTTATATTGCGAACAGCAAATTACTATATACCTATAAATATAAGAATTATTGTTATTTACAATTATTCTTCTGTAAGAAGATCTTGATCACTGGGACCAAGTTATTTTTGTTCTTCGAAACAGATTTCTACTCAAAAGAATCCTCATTCAGCTTTGATTAAAATATTTTTGTATTTATAACGTTTCGGATTACTTAAATTTTAAATAACAAGATATTTTTGTTCTTCTTTCAAATAATCCTGATTCCCAATCGGTACAGATTTCTACTTTTCAGAAACCACATTCAACTTGAATACAACTTTTAGGTGCTAAAGATCGAAGTATTTAGAACAACATTCTATTATTTTCCATTTCGAACCCAGTTGTACTAAAATTTAGCAAATCCCGTTTTCTCTGTTTGCACACACATACAATCACATACATACACATATATGTATGTACGCAGGTGTTTTTTTGTTGAGTCACCATAGAAATAAACTCACCATTCACATTCGCATTATCATTAACTGAGCTCTGCAATTTACCCTTGGCATTCGGCGTATTGGATCGAGGAGGTGGCAGCGGACGCTTACTGGCTTCATTCTTAATCCACAGCGGGGCTGCATCGCTCAGCAAATGTTGCGTCTCCGGCTCCAAGTCGCTGAGAATGCTCTTAGTGACAGTCACACTGAGGCGACGCAACAATTCGGTATGCGTTCCATTTGATTCAGCCTTCTTCGCTTCCCTCGCATTGTAAAGCTCATCGGGAGCTTTTTGGCGATAGGCGTTCAAAGGCGGCCCATCAATGGCCGCCACAATATCGTTGACCTCTAAATTTGAGTAGTATGTTAATAAATAAATATAATTATAAATATATATTTAAATTAATTAAAATAAGATTGAATTCACATTGGTTAATCATTGACTGACGACTGATAACATAACTCACTGCCATAAATGAACTTACCACTTTCGCTGTTCATAATTAGCTAGAAAAGCAACAACAAAAGGCAAGCACACACATGCAAACATATATGTATGTATGTATATGCACTTGTATGCATGTACTTATCTAAAAGCGTCCGCTGGACGAATGTGACGCAATAAACAAACTGATCGATGGGCGAACGTAACGAAACAGAAGCGTAGACAATAAATGAACTTGACGACGCAAACGGAGTACCGTAAATGAATGCAATTGCCACTGAAAATGCCGGCCTCAAAGTCTATTATAGCTTAATAATAAAACACTCTTCGCTCTAATCTTGTTAAACAAATTAATTGCCAGCCGAATTCAAACAAATATTGCAAGCACAAAATGTACATATTTACAAACAATATAGATACGTATGTACATAGGTAAACATGTACCAAAACGTGAAGGCACAAAGAACGCGGAAGAGTCGCCGCTTTTACCGTCGACGCTCATCGACAACTAATTGCCAAACACACATAAACAAACTACTTACGAATAGAGAAGTCAAAGAGCACAACGAGAATCCCAATTGGCGAAAAGGTGACTAAAGCATACCGTGTACATTTAAAAATGAGAGCATCGCAATATTTTCTCAAGCGTACATGGATAGACCACTTGTGTGCTTGACAGCAATGCTTATGCTCTTCTCAGCAACAAAATTTAGAGGGTAAGCAAAATAGAGAGCATAAGCGATTGATGCAGAGAGGGGCAACCTTATAGTTCTACAGCTAATAAAGATTGCGAAACGCTGACGACAATATATGTATTTAAATGTGTAGGTACATTTAAATATTTAGTAGATCAGCGTATATATTTTCACTTTTGATATGTCACATTTTGTGATTCGGTACGCATTTTTAATTTGTACTCACGAATTGTTCACCATTATTTAAACACTGTATAAACATCACTTGACAACTCGATACACACACACTCACACACATATACAAGATACAAACACTCATCGCTGACAACTGCTCGTTTTGTTAAATATTGCAGTAGCAGTAGGCACATGTTTACTCATGTATGTATGAAAATATATACATATACATATATATTTATGTGTGTGTGTGTATGTGTATATATGTAAATGCGCAATGCCAAAAAAAACATTAATTTGCGTGCATGTCAATTATCAGCCGGCAACGGAAAGCTTTTTGTGCTTTTGTCGTAGTTGCTGTTGATGTTGGCTTATGCAAATAGAGAGATGCATGGAAAACAAAAAAAGAGTTGATGAGTGTGGGGAAGAGGAAGGGGATGGGGTGGCTACCTGACATGCCAGGCAAGCATATTTCTAAATGCGTTTAATAATTAAAAATTCGGCTGACTTAACAGATTTTAAATTGCGTCTGCCATATTTGAAATAAATTTTATGCTACGCGCCGCAAAAAAAATGCAAATACAATTTACAAAGCAAACACTATACAGTAAGAGAGAGAGGGGGACAGTGTGTTGGAGAGAGAAAGAGAGAGGTGAGTTTGAACTTATATTTGCAGCAAAATCAAATTAAACACATAAGTTATGCAAATTGTTTTTAATTGACACCATGCACTTTGGATTTGATATCTGCGTATCTGAATGTTTACACCCTAAGCCCATTAGAAATTCATAAAGGGGTATAACGGTATACACATGTATAATATGTATACACATGTAAAAAGAATAATAATATATATATATATTAGAGCTAAAGACTTCATAACATGGAATATAAGTTTCACATTTAAGATCAGTTTAATTTAATTTTTATCGATAGCTTTAAGCGTTTCGCGTATATCGATACACATCGATAGCAATAAAACTCTCAATTTTAAAGGCAAAGATTTCTAAATGAAGTATACAACACGTTGACATATTGTTGATCAACTATAAATTTAAACAAGATCAAACGATTTTTCATATTAATCTTATTCCTCGGTTCGGAATATCTGTGAGCTGCCTTAGTTTATTAGAGCACTTTCATGCATGCTTACAGTTGCCAAAAAATATCCAAATATATTTAACAGTTGATTTCAGAGATTTTCGTAGTCGAGCTCACTCGACTAAATAATTTCGGCTTGTTCCACTTTATTTATCAGCTAAAAAGGAGGACACATTTGTATTAGCCTATTTATATATATGAGAAATAAAAGCACTTCCGTTCATGCTTCTATTTGAGTGTGCAAAGCTTAATAAAAGAAAATTATGCAAATATCTACTGAAATATATTTAAAACTCGACTAATTCTTATTGGCTTACGTATATATTTGATATTATTTCGCTCTATTTATCAGCTAAAAATCAGTTCACATTTTTTATCTAGATGAGAAATACGAGCTTATCTACAACTTACATTTGAGTGTGCAAAACTGTATAAAAGAAAAGTTGGCAATTAACAACTGGAATATGTTTAAAAGTCGAAGTAGAAAGTGATTCTTATTGTATTTTGTATTTGTTTTTATTCCACTCTATTTATCAGCTAAAAATCAGTACAGTATTTGTTGTTGCCTATTTATCTACTAATATCAGTTGGAATGCTATTTTCTCGTTATATATAATAATGTCAAAGGCGGTGCAGCAGTTCCTCGCCGTGATGCACCATGTGAGATATTCGCCGGTGGCGCTGGTCTCCTGTCAGCTGCGTGTTTGTGGCTGAGCGGTGCCAAACCACTTGACTTGACTGCATTCCGACTCGATGATGGTCTGAAAGTGTTGCACCTCCATTTGCTGTGCCCCCGCCACGTGCCACACGAATACAGCATAGTTGTCAGCCTCAGCCTCAAAATGTGTGTGTGTGTGTGTGTGTGTGTGTATGTCCCAGAGTCAGTCGAGGAGAGGCCTGCGTCTGTTGTGGCCCCAACTGGACATGCCGAGAGTGCCACAAAAGTGCAGCTGACTTTTTATTGATGACCCGCTAAAGAACTTTGCTCGCTGTGTGCTGCTCTCCTCTTTTTGGTTGGCTGCTGATAAGATTGTCGCATTATTGTTGCTGTTGTCTGTGGCAATACCAGCAGCAGCAACAGCCGAAGTAATTTCAGTGCCAGCAACACTCTGCAACAAGCGCTTTCCGTTGACCGCAGACTCCGTGGTCTATTTTTATTTTTTGACGGTTGACAATTTGTTGCAAAGTTTTGCCGCGTTGCTGCTGTTGCTGCTGCTGATGCTGCTGTTGCTGCTGCATGATTTCCCAGTCGTGCAATGATAATTTTAATATTGTTGTTGGCCTTTGCTTGGCTGCAACACCTGCCGCTCCACTCGCAGACCCTGTTGGCCATTATTTATGTTTGCAACTTCATCGCTGTGCAATTCGTCTTGATCTCGGCCTGTAATCTGCCAACTTTTCTTACTCAACTTTAACTTTGGTTTAACGAGCATATTGTTGCTGCTGCTGCTGCTACTGCTGCTGTTGCTACTGCTGCTGTTGCTGCTGTTGTTGTTACTTTGCTGCTGCTGCTGCCGCTGGGCTGCAACGTTGACATTATTTTTTAGTATTTGCACACTTTGTACATTTCCCTCCGGCCTGCCCGAAACTTGCCTAACGCACTCCATTTCAAGCTCCATTTCCAGCTGCAGCTCCTTCTCTAGTCCTGCTTCTGCTTCTGCTCCAGCTCCTGCTGCAACTGCTTCCATATCAGCAGCATCATTCATAACTGAAATCACTGCGGATTGCATCTGTCTAGCTGTTTTTCTTGACTTTTTGCTGGTATTTGATTTGGCCAGTGCCATTTTTGGTTGATTATGATATTCATTTGTGCATTTGTCGCCGCTTCTGTTGTTGCTGTTGCTGTTGCTGTTGTTGGCCACATCGGCAGTTTTGCTGGTCTTGACTGGAAATGGAAATAACACAGGAATGGAATACTTATTTCAATGCATAACTCGAGCACAAACAAAGCAACAAACAATTTACAATTGAGCTACGCACTTGCTTAGTTTTGTCAGTTGCTGCTGTTGGCCAGGTTTATCAACACAAAAGTTTCGTTGCAATTGAAATTGTCCCTTGCAGCTCTCTGTCTCTCTAGTCTTTAGCCGGCCAGCACTGGCGAATGCGGCAAAACAAAAACAAGTACACATATAAAGAAACAGAGTGAGGCAAACAGTTGTTGATGATGGAGAAATTGTGTATAAGGAATCCTCTCTTAATTTACAAGCAATAATAGGCACTAAGTGCTGAACGACATGGATGGCAAAAATACCAAGAAAGTTCAACAAGTAAAACAGGCAGCAAGAATGCTTCTTCTATTTGATTATGTTGCAATTGTTGTTGCTGCCGCTTGTTACCTACGCTGTAAACTTTACATTATCTGCAACAGTTGCCAACACCACACCCACTCTAGACCCTTATGGAAATGCTCAGATTGAAAGAGAAAAAAAAAAATAAACAAAATGATAGAGATACGGCAAAGTTCTTTGACAGATAAACTTAACAACTTGTGCTCCACTCGGCAGCGCTTGACTAAAGGAAACCATGTCAACTTATATACCCTGCATAAATAACAAAACTTTTCTATGGCTAAGTACGCTCATAACAAGCAACTGACATGCACAACAATTGTAATAGTTTACCTATTTTTATTCTACACAGTCTTGTTCATTTCATTGGGTGCGGAGTAGTAGTAGAAAAAGCAACAACTACAACAACAACGCAATCTGAAAGATAATGCCAAGAGTCTAGACTGAACAATAAGCACCTTGGCAACGAAAGAAGAGCAAAACTTATGCAATTTGTGCAACGTAATTATTATAGAAAAAAAGGAAAAAAACAAATTCCACAACAAAATACAAAATCAACTACTATGAAAAGTAAGTATTAGCTTAAGTGGCTGCAGGCAATAGGAAATATTTATGTTTATTTAACCAATTAAGCGATACTCCAAAAATAGACAATTTTCGTTTTTAAGCAAATTAAATCAAAGCCCCATAAATGAAAAACCGATAGTCCCAAAAATGGAAATTTGAATATTTAAGCAAATTAATAAATTAAAAACGTCTTAAATAAAAAACGCATTAAGAATGTTTTAAGCATTTATGGCCTATCTTTTTCGTATATTTACTCTATTTTAATCATTAAAACAAATTGAAAATTCAATTGATTTGAATACATTGATTTGATTGAGAGAAATTGATTTGGGACAGGCAATAAATAAGACATAAAAAGCGAGTATTCTTGAAGCTCAGTTTCTATACCAAATCACTTTGTCAATTGCAATATAACTAAGACTTCTCATACTTAAGCAAAGCATTGATACCTATTTAATTTTATTTTGAACTGCTGTTGCTGCTAGGTAAAAGGTAAAACTTTTGAACAGAGCCCTTGACAAATAGCGCTCCCCCTCGAAATTCTACTTATTTTTATGCACACTTACTGTTAAGCATTGGGTTCCTAAAGTTAAAACTTTGCTCAAAATTGAAAGAAATTTTCATTGGCGTGAGATTTTGGGAGGGTCCCAGGCTGGGGACACTGTACTAATGACAACGCTAATCTAAGCACCATTTTAGGCAGATTACAAGGCAGATATCCCAAAAGTTTGTCCAACAACTGACGCACTGAAGACATATTAATAGATTGTGCCGGCAACAACAACATTTGCCACGCTTGCCTATTGCCAGTTTTGACCATTAAGAAGAATGGGTGGCAGTCGGTGCTACAACTACTTACCACCATCACAGGGGAAATTCTCGGCCAGCAGCGTGAATAAGTTATCCGACAGCAGGCAGCGTCCCCGTGGTCCCAGCGGCACCCGGCAAACCGGACACTTTACGGACCGGTTACGGCAATTATTGCAAAGTACGTGTCCATTGCAGCACTGCCAGCTGGGTGGTTTAATAACCTGATATTCACAGTGCACCATTGCAGTCCATTTTGCAAAAGGCGACAAAACATCAGCATCAGCAGAAAGCAATAAAAAAAATAAGCAACAAAAAAACAGAAAATTTATTGTAATTAAAAACAAATATAAAAAACTGCATGTACTTAAAATGTTATAAATAAAAACAGATATATGACACTTATGGAGAGTGTCTGATGAACATGTAATGTTCCTAGCAAGTGGAAATGCAAACCATTGTCTGAAAATAAAATCATTTCGGAAATTCAGAAAATAATTTGAAAAAATTATAAACAACTAAATTAATTTTAAACAATTAACAATTAAACTAAGTTTCAGTAAAAACTTACTTAAAGGCACACACAAACTGCCTAAACATAATTTCGGAATAATAAAGAATGTGGATTTTTCTTTAAATTCAAAGCGATTTCATACCAATTCTACTTCTTAATTGAATTATTAGTGTTTTGCAATTTGTATGCGTAAATAATCTAACCAACTCGAGTGCAGCACAAATAACAGTCGTAGTAACATTTTTGCTAAAAACTTACCTATTTTGTATGATCTCAAAATGACCAAAGCACTTGAATATCTTTTATTATTTGATAGTTTTTTTGCAATCTCGATTTGTATGATTTGTTATGAAAAACACATCAAAGCCGAATACTCTTACGTGAAAGGGACATGAAGTTTCCATATAAATTGAATATACAATTGAAAATATATCACAAGCGGATTTCAAATAATGCAACCGTATTTGATGCGGGCACAAAAACAGTTGTGCGCTTTTCAAGCTACCAGTTTGAACCTACAAAAACGTGCAATCTCAACCACACACACACACACACACACATACACACAAAGGCACACACTCATACACTCATAGAAATCATGGGGATTGTCTCAAAAAATAAAACAAATACAAATCTATACAGAAATTCAATTGATGCATTTTGCCTGAATGGATATTTATGTATGTATGAATGTATGTATGAATGTATGTATGAATGTATGTATGAATGTATGTATGAATGTATGTATGAATGTATGTATCTACATGCGAGATTTCATAACGTTGTGCACATGGGCAGCTGCTATAAATATGCAGCAATAAAGATACAATTTTGTGCAGCAGCTTGGATTGTTTTTGCCATCATTTTTTACAAATATGAAACTGAAGTATTACAAATGTAAAGCAATTTGCCAGCAATCATTTTTTTTATTTTTTTTCTCTTTTGTTTCTTCTATTTTTGTGTGTCCAGCCCGCATTATAATCGTACAAAACCGACAAACTCAAAATACATTCAGATACTGCATCTTTGAATACAAATCCGAAATTAAATCAAAGATGCTTTAACAACTATCAACTGTAATTTAGCAACTCGTAGTAAAAATATTAAAATCAATTTGAGTGTTTAAAAGTGTATACAAAATAAATAGCTTTTCGAGCATTTTAAGCAAATTGTGTTGATAATTTGATAAGTTTGTCTTTGTCAAGCATATAAAAAATGCAAATTTATGCATTTTTAATTGAATTCAGTCTCGAATTGTTTGGTATTGAAAGTCAATAGAAAATTGGCAAAAGACCAGACACAGTTTATCTCCGCGCGAATATTTATTTGATTGAATTTAACATATGATCCAGCAGACATATGTATATATATAAACACACACACACACACATAGTTACACACACAAATGAGCAAATGTAGGAAAATGTTTTCTTGGGCTAAGAAAATCCCTTAATAACTTAATGGACATGTCTGTTTGCATACGCAAATAGCATAACCAATAAACACATACATACCTCGACTTATACATGTGTGTATGTATGTGTATATGTATGTGTTTTTGTGTCTATGTGTGTATATAATCTCCATACATATACTCTTAATATTATGCAATTTTCGTGCCTTAATAATCATTGCCAAAATATGATATTGAAGTTTTGTCTGGCAAAGCAAGACTCAGTCTGAACTGAATACAAACTTCATCCTTCTCTCTCGCTTTATTTCTGTCTTTGTCGCACTCTTTATCTCTGTCACCCATTTCTGCATAATCTGATTTAAGGTTAATAAACAAATTATGTATGCAGTGCTGCAAAAACAGGAGCCAGCTGTCCTTCCGGGCAATGCCTTCAGCTTAGTTGACAGCTGCTGCTTCAATGGAGCCAGCGAGTTACACTTATTCACTTAGACACTGAGAGAAAAACCTTGTTCGAGCATCAAGTGCAAATGATTTAAAATTCATAACATTCGTTTGTACAATGTTCATTCCAGTTTTTCTTTAACTTGGCCTAAGAGACTAATTAAGCAGCATAAATAATTACAAGCATTTTTTCTATTCAAGCACAAAATTTACACGTTTAAAAATTATTACATTAAAGAACTTAAATCCTTAAACTATTCTTACTTAATTTAAATTTCTTATTATCTGAACCCCAAGTAATTTTTGTTTTTGTCTTTTCAATTATCTAAATCTAAATTAAGCACCTTACTTTTTTTTGAAAGACAATAATCCTATTTAAATACAAATCGGTTTTGCTTTGCGAAATGTGTGGATTCCACAAAACGTTCTATAAAAATATTATCCTACAAATATTAAGATACGAAAAAATATTTAGATGTCATCAAATTAAGTACGCTCAACAAGGGCTTGTAACCTTCCCAGCCAATCTTTCGAGGCAGCTGAATGAAAGTCTAGTAATGCCGATCAAGAGTATATAATCCTTATATATATGTAAAGGGTATGCAAATGCATTTCCGTTTCTTTAGTTTCTCAACTCTACTCAGTTTGTTTTTCGGAGTGTACATAATTGTGCGTCCCTCAGCAGCTTTGTTCGAGCGACAATTGCAGCTTTGAATGTGCGTCCGTCTGCCAAATTTGCTACCACGCCTCGCGTCCTTTGCCAAAGGAAGCTTTATTTATGGTGAGGCCGGCATCAAATTCTTACATATAACATTCCATCGGACGATAACTTAACAATTTAAGTGGAACGAAAAAAAAGGGGAAAAAAACTTTTCATTTTGTTGCTGTCTAATTAATTAAAGTTATGTGTTTGCTGACAAGCTTGCCATAAATAAATAAATTTACAGCTCAGCTTAGTTAAGCCAACCACTTTTGGCATTTTACAACTGGCCGCAGCTTGAAGAATTTAAATTGAACAGCTGGGCGACTTTTGTGTTTGCAGAGCGTTAATGGGGAGCAGCGTCCGCAATAAGGAAGTGATTGAATGACCTGGTCATGGCCCACATGCCACATGCCCCATGCCACATTCCATATTCCACATTCCACATTGCCTGTCATGATGCCTAATCGACAATATTTGACTTTCAAATTCTGTAATCAATCATGCCCAGCATGCTCGATATATTTCGCCAAAGTGCCGCCAGTCACCAGGACAAAGCTAATCAAATCACATGCAATGGCAAACATTTATCAAGCATACGGAATATATAAATATATAAATATATATAAATGTATATATATGCATTTTGGATATGTACACATAAAAATAAAATGCTAAAATTTTAGTGTGTTGCGATAGTGTGTGCCCGACCGAAAGATACCCTGTTGTTGTATGAAAAACTGAAATTTACTTTATCGATGTTAAATTTTGTATCTCTAGCTGCAAAATCGATATTTATCCATTTATATTATATCTGAGTGAGTTATTGACAATTATTCAAAATGCATTAAAAGTTAAATTTGATCGTCTTGAGAAATGCTCAAAAAAAATAATAAATTTGTGAAATATATTTTCGATCGATATTTGTAACTTAAGTAAGTTATCGATAAACTAAAGTAACACTCTATTCTTTCAGATGTACATGTAATAATAATAATAATTTATACACTCTCGATGGGGTTGCCTTCTGATGTACATAAATGCTTTCAACGTATTTTTCAATGGGTGCAGGACACAAAAATTAAATTGCCTACATAGATATATATGTGTTCATACATTTTTACAAGCATAAGTTATATTTGTCCGGGTGCACAGCACAACTAACGGGTATTAACTAACTAAATCGGCAGTTATTTGTAGTCATGACAGCGTCAGGCTGTGAGTAATTGTGTAAACAAAACCACAGCAGCAGCAGCAGCAGCAGCAGTAGTCTATGGTCGGGGGCGGGGGCGGAGGCGGAGGGTGTGGATGGGTTATGGGTGGGGCACACGCAATCAGAGGTACAACAGCTCGACGTTTCAACTTTATACACGGTCAAGTGATTAGCAACAAACTTGCTCAGCAAAATCAACGCAAAGCCGGAAGAGCAACAGTGACGAGGGGATGTGGCCGGTGTGGCAGGCATATGACGTTGATGGTGCAGGCGGCTCACAAAGGCAAACAAGCGGCAACTGCCAACTAAGTTTTGCCATCACAGTTGAGTTTTAGTTGTGCTGAGTTAGATAATGACGAACTAAAACTAAAAGCCAGCTACTGGTAACTAACAACCCACGTTGCAAGCCAAAACAGTCAACAGTCAAGCGACAAGCGACAAGCGACCTCATCGATATGCAACACACATCTGCTTGGCTAGAAGAAAAGACGACGCTGTCGAGGCTGCAGCAGCGTCCACTTACCTCAAGGCATACATAAATTAAACAAAATAAAGCAAAATCAATACTGATATATGTTGGAATACGTATATATATGCTTACATCACAACAAACAGGACACTCCAGTAGTTGGGCAATATGTTGCAGGCATGTTGCAAACTTTTGCAGCGACTGTTGATTGATTCCATGCTGCTGCAAATACAGTTGAAAATAAAAAGAAATCGCATTTAATTTAGCATTACGAATAAACTATGTAAGTTAAACTCTTGCATTTTCCGTTATACTTATTAAAAACAAGTTTTTTCTCTTTTTTATTATAAAATATTTAAAGAAATACAAGTACAAAATTCAGTATTTTAACTTTTAAAAAATTGTAATTTCGGTTTCTTAGAGTGCTGCTAGATTAATGATAATTATTTAAATATAATAATTCAACTTGACTTTAAACGGAACTCTGAATATTTTCTATTAATAAGAAACACATTTCTAGAAAATATAACAAAATTTTTTAAACATATTTTCTGGTTTTCAATGCGTTTTTTTCTGATTTTTTTCGAATTTATAACACAAATCTAAAAATGATGTCCATAAAATTAATTGGAATTTTGGCTTTCACCGAATTGGAAATTTTTGTGCGATTTTGTATCGCAGGATTAAAATGTGTTTATAAAAAAAATCTGAGAAAAATGTATGCAAAAAGTTTTGATTCTAAATGAAATTTGCATATGGGCCACAAAACGTGCGAAATGATTGATTAGTTTATGCTGCCAAATGATGACCCCAAAATAAAAACGTGGATTTCATTAACAGGTTCAGAGTGCGTTATTGGGAAAAACACTCAAACTATTACTGATTGCATATAGATAAACATGTGTGTGTGTGTGTGTGTAAAATGCTGGCACAAATGCCAATTTAGACACATTCACATATGTGTATTATGTGCTTGAACAAATAATCGCTAAGTCCCACAAGCTGACACTAAACCATAAGCATATCCATCAGTATTGATTGCAATTTATTTGAATATGTTCTGCTGCAGCGCGGAGGCAGTTAGTCATTGGGAGGCAAGTAATCCGGTGTGTCATCCATTTTTGATGTTTACATCGTTGCCAAATATTTGGGTCAATTGAATTTGTAGTGATGTACTGCACATACATATGATGTGTCAAATGTAATAAAATTCTGTGTAATACGACACCTCGGCAGGGCTGCAGTCACAGATTATTTTGCAGCATTGGCCAAAATCAGAGCCAAACATTCAAGAAGGATAGATTAGTTGGCTAATGGGTGTCGGTGTGCCTAACAAGCTAATTGACAGCTGAGTATTATGAGTAATAAATGCTTGAGGCAGAGTCGAACTGAATGCTTAAATGATTGAGTGATATTGCATAAGATTATGACATTGTAATATTATTCGAAATGCAATTAAATTGAATATTCATGAAAGTTTGCAACATTTAAGCTAATAACTTACTAATATTGAAACACTTTTGTTTATCAGAAGTACATTTGTTTCTGTCTGCATTGTTGCAAAATTAAATATTTGTTAACGTTGACCCAGTTGCAGAAGTTCAGGTAATTGTCAAGTTGACGAATCAACAATGCGCATCGAGCAACTTGCAACATGCATGTGGCAACGGGCAACGGGCAACGGGCAACGGGCAACGGGCAACTTGCAACTTGCAACAATACACGACCAACGGCAAGCGTAAACATATCGTGCGTTAAAATGACCCAATTAAGCAACACTGAAACTCACTAACGAGCCACTGTTTCAATGGGTGCAGTGTTTGCAGCACAACTTGTTATATATATGTATATATATATATATTACTTGATATCTGCAACGTTTTTAAAAATATTGTATATATATATATATATAAAGTAAGCCAACCTCTCGACAAAAAACAGACTTTGTTAAAGCAAATCATTTTAATATACCAAGTTATTTTGGTCATCAAAACAAAAAAGTTGCCTTTGCAATATTTTTTAATAAATACATGTTGAGTTGGGAGTAACCGGCTGCGGAATACTCTGACAACAGGTGGCACAGAACCATTTTGTTGTGGCACCACTGAGTAATCGTCAATATGCTCTCTGAAGTTGGTTTTTATAGCTCCAAAATTACAGGGATTATAAGCATAAGTCTGGCTTCAATCTTCAGAGAAGGTTCCTAGAATTCTATCTACAAAGTTTGGTAACTTTAGCTGGAAAATTGCAGGTATACATAGGTTTTTTGTGCTTTAGTGGGTATATCTAAAAAATCTTCATACCACTCTTTGGAGGTGGCTTCGGGTAATCTACCTTCAACAACTTGTGGAAGATTAGCGCTTTTGGTTTCTCCTCTTTGAAAGGAATTAGCAGCCATATTCCTTTCAAATTTGGTGACTCTTGCTCGTAAAAAAGATGTGGTTTTATCGATTTACACAATCAGGTTTATCGGTTTAAGTTTGACCATTAAATTATTTTTCGTTCTTAAAGGGCAGTTTAAAATGACGTGACGTACACTGAATCAAACCAATATACTCTTACACCTTTGATAGCAGTGTATAAAGAATATAGTTGGAAAATATTTAATCTCTCATATAATATATGCTTCTCCACCGCATAATCCGCATAATCTAAGTTACTTACCACAGCGTGCGCCGCCTCCATGGGATCATCTGTGGCGGCGGTTAAGCCGGGGCTGGGCTCCTGTCGCCACATCATTAGGGTGACCTGGTCAGCGCCGGAGAGCCAATGTTCGCGTAGTCGCGTGGCCAGCTCGCTGATTCTCATGCCGAGGACATCTCGGCCGTTGAGCTGCAGCAGAGTGTCACCAATGCAAACGCCGCCCAACTGCGCATTCGACTCCGCCTGCACACCGCTGACCCACGGATACGGGTCCCAAGGTGCACGACTCAGATTTAAGCCTAAGGCGCCATTGGGCGCCTTTATGGTGCATTGCTGCAGCATTTTTGTACTTATTTTTGTTTTTCTTTTGTTGTTCAGCTGCAAAACAGAAGCGAGAAAGTTGAATTTGACGATTTTGATTTTGATTTTGATTTCAATTGACTTATTCGCTGTTACTCGACTCCACATTGTGTTGAAGTCTTCAAGGGCGCACGTTTCAAGCATTTCATGTTATTTATATGTCAGACAAAAGCCTACGCACACACACACACACACACACACACACAGACACACCCACCGTTAAAGACGACGCTGGATAACATAAATTTTGGGCCACTTTCAACACTTGAGATGTGCCCCAGACGTGCCCCACACACACAGAGTCCCACATGCATACGTAATTATTATTAACAGATATTCGCACACATGCATATTATTGGCATACCCTGTAGCCATTACAATTGGCTTAAATAACAGAAGCCAGCACTCATTAATTAGACAGACTCTAAATTTAAAAACTCTCTCTAAGCAAAATGCAAAGAAATTAATTAGTGCTCAAAAATACTTATGATCATTGGACCAGAAGCGTAAATGTTATTTGAATTGAGAGGTTTGCGTTTTTGTAAATGGAATAGAAACAAAAAACGGACTCAATTTTCAAATATGGCCCTAAAATTTAAGGCGACAAAAATTCTTGGTGAAAACCTGTTTCATAAGAAAGCCTATTTCCTATTTTTTAGAAATATATTTCTCAATAAAAAAAGCGCCTTTCTAAAAAGTAGAAATGCAATCATTTCTAGAATTCACAAAATAATTATTTAAGTATACTGTCTGAATAATAAGAAGAGTGTCAACTGGAAGGGTGACTGCTAGTCGTTCACAGGCGAGTCGGCAAACTTACTCGAGTTGTTGAAAATGGGTGGCAATGTGCTACTTATAGCTAAGTGGGCGTGTCATCGGCACCCGATACCCCTGTTAAGGTCCACGCTTTTGCATGCTTCGCACGTACGCATCGCTTACGCTTACGAAAAGAGCTCAGTTGACGGGTCGGTTATTTTTGGCGAGGGCACTGGACTTTGATATTGGCACTTATAATGTTCGCACCTTTCGGCAGCGATTCTTTTACCTTTTGGCAAATGGCGTCGAAACAAAATTAATTAGCAGGCTGTTGAAAGTTGCAGAACCTGCCAAAATGGGCCCACCCAAGAAAACTTTTGCCAACTGGCTGTAATTAAGCATACGTCGTGTTCACCAACGCGTTCGCAAGCAAAATAGCGTTAAATGTGCGCACATACATCAAAAGTGGTGGCAAAAACTTTTGGCATTGCATTCACTTGAATAGCAAAGACCGCATAACGAATTAAATCAATTAAGATCACAGTTCTATATATATATATACAAGTAAGTATATATGTATAGCTGTAGAAGTTTGCCCCAGCCGGAACTGTATGAGATTCACATGAAACGCCGTCTAATTTCATGAATGAGTTGTGCGTTGAACGCAAGTTCAAGTACATCAAGTATACGCACTGAGGCCGTGAGGCTGTGAGTCTGTTAGTCTGTGAACAATATCCGCGAATGCTTTGTCGTCAATTGCCATGGCAACATAGAGCGACACTATTTTGTTGTATTTGAACACTTTCACATATGCGTTGTCATTAATTCGAATCCGTATTTGGTCACCTCTCTTTATGAATTCCCAGCAGTAATTTTTTTTGCACGCATCTAATCAGAAAACAATTAGTGGAACGCTTATCGTGGGTGGTCAACTTCAAGATACCCTTTGTTTAGTTTGTGAATTGCCTTAAAATCGCGAAATAAATAAGCTAAATTTTATATTAAATACTTCGGCTTGGAAAATGTACAGATGCGTTCAAAAATAATAGCAGTGCTGTTGGAAAGAAATTGAAAATAGAGTCTCCTTATTAAAGTTTCAACAAATATAGACACAAAAATTCTTTTGAGTTTTAATAAGGTTTATGCACATTATAGCTATTCAAATCTGCAAAAAAAAAGAGTATTGAAAATGGATGAGGTACTTATTATCAAAAAACTAAGAATTGATAATTTATGGGCCGCAAAATATGTTAATAGCATTTACAAAAGTTAGCCGTGCCCATTTTTTGGCGAATTTGTAATATTTCGAGGGTATAATTAATAATAATTACATATTTTGCAAGCGGAATCATTTGGAAGTCGAGTGTGGAGCTCGCATCCGTTTGGAGGGTCGCAGATATGAAACTTATAATTGATGGAGAGACAAACTATCTACTATACTTATATATATACATACACACACACACACACACACACACACAGGCGGATACAGTGAACTTGATTCCAGTGAAACGAGTGCCCACTTCACTTCTGACTTGGCTGGCATTGGCCATGAAATTCGTTGTGTGACGTCGAAAACGTTAAGTATCCGGAGTCGAAAGGCAAAGCGAATGGCAAAATTGTATTATACCAATCGAAAATGAAGCAAATAAAGCCAGTGCTAATCACATTCGTCTATATGGTAACTCATTAATTATTTCCACAACACTATTTCGCTTTTCGTTGATTATTTTGAATGCCTAGAAAAATCACACAAGAATTGCGAGCGCAAGTTATTCAATTGGGAACAATTAAGAGGATCACAGCAAGTAAATGGCTAATCACATTCGCCTATATGGTAAATCGGTGATTGTTGTACAACAATATTTATTTATTTTCATTTTTTTGCTAATGATTACAAATTATTTTGAATGAAAAAAAAACACACACAAGAGTTGCGAGTCCAAGTTAAGAACAATAAAGAAGGTAACAAGTAATTGGTAAAACACCAATTCAAAATCACTAATTATTTTACAACAATATTTCGTTTGTTGCCATGATTACATTTGACTTTTAAGGCCAAGAAAAAAACCACAAACGAATTATTTAAAAGTTTCAATTAACAGCAATAAAGAAGGCAAGAAGTAAATGGCAGTTGACTACCACAACCACTTCGTTCTGCTCCAATTATGAATTTGATTATTGAATAATGCAACATTCACCGTTTTATTTTATATATATATATATATATTTCACGACTATTCTTGGCTTGAGGAAACAGCAGCTTCGTTAAACGTACTAATCAAAGACGCGTGCGGATAATCACTAAAGCAGCCGATAGGCAACAAGCGCTTCAACAGCTGTGCGCTTTTGCAATGCATAACACAGCAACAACAACAACAACAACACTATCGACAGCAACAACAACAACAACAACATATTTGTACACAAGTGCATACATAAGTACATTAGTCTATGTGTGTGTTTGTGTGTGTGTGTGTTTGTGTGTACAAATGTACAATTAACACTGGTTTTTTTACCGCTTTCGTTTTCAGCCAATAGCCAACAAGGCGAGACAAAAACAAACTCACACACGAGAATTGCGTCACAATTACACAAATGCAACAGCAAACGAAAATAACAACAACAACAACAACAACAATCGAAATTCAACAACAACAAAATAACGAAATGTACGACAGAGACCCAGAAACCCCAAACCCAAAAAAAACAGCCAAAAAGTTGCCACCGCAATCGCCATCTACTTCGACAGCAATTACACAAATAAACAATAAACAAATACACACATTTCTGTATATATTTACAATAAATTTACATAAATATGTGCATACACATATTTATTTAAATAAACATACAAACCTACCAGCTTCATCAAGTGAGTAAATAAATAAAAATATTTGTGTTTTTTATTATTAAAAAATATTGTTATCGATTTAAGCATCGATCAAGCTGCTTTCAGGCTTTAGTTTTTTCTCTAATACGTCTTTTAATGCTCTTGCGTGGTATATATATATATATATATATATATATATATATGTATATATTGTCATTGCTTTGATTTAACAATTTTGTAAATTTGCAACACTTAGCTGTTCCTACGCATTTTTCAATTTTGCAATTAGGCTCAGGGCAGCGATTAAGCACACTTCGAAACCTCTCAGATAAATGTTTGTGTATGTTTTTTAATTATTTTTGATGACAGATTACATTTATCTTCTGTTTTTTTTTTATTTCGAACAACTTCCTTGTTTTGAAAAACTACAAAGTCTTGCTTCTTACGATGCGATTAAGTTTCTATACTTGTACAGCATTAGTAGATTGGCCATGCTCGCGATTAATCATATCAAGTTATTTTATATTATATATACATATATTTTTTAATTTTTGAGGTGGGTCTATATTTGTCGTTTTTATCAATTAAATTGTTTTTTTTTTTGCTATAATCGTAATTTCAGTCGAGCTTTGTTTGGTTGGCCAACCTTTTTCTCGCTGTGTACAAAACCTTTTGTGTTTAGCCCTTGCCGTCGTTAAGGTCGTTTGGGCCATTACAAATTAAACACAAATTTAAATTGCTCGCATAGCATTGAGTCAAATAAAATGATAGATATGCAAAGCTAAATATGCATGAGCTGTCAACGGCCCTTCGGCCATACACAGCACCCCCAAAGCAACTCACTTCAACTTACATATTTATGTACTTGTTATAATTAGTATGGACTTGATTCACGGCGCACGTTAAATGAAAACGCCGGCACCGCACTTCCACTTCGCGATCACGGAACTTGCGAGCGGCACCTGCGCAAACTCAAAGAGCTCAAAGCAAACTGTGGCATCAAAGATCCAACATATTACTACCAAAGCCACGCTGACCTCAACTTCAAAGCGCCATCTGCTGCAAGCTTTAGGAACACTTATTGAGTTGAGCTTTTAAGCCACATAATTTCTAAGCACTTTGTGTGTATTATTATTTTATTTGCATTTATATTTGTATGTTTCTTTGTTTGATTGAGCAATTTTACCTTCTTAATCGTTTTATAGCACATTAAAAAAATGCAGAATATTAAGTACACTCGGAACATTTGGAAGAAATAATTTCTCAATTTATATTTAAGTTGTAATTTTTATTGTTTTTTTTATATTCATTTCTAGGTTTATAGAAAAAAATTTATATTTTATTATAAACTCACATATTGAAAAATATGCTGCGTTGTCGAGTGTACTTTCGACAATTTGAAGTTTCCCTAGGCGACTTCACTTGCAATTAAGTAGTTGTTTGCCTTCTGGTCAACTATTCGGGTGTTGATGGAATTAATAAAAATTCATTGTTGTTGTTTTGTTGAGCCATGAAGCAAGCGTTTTGGACTCCGTTCAACTCAAACCATTTTGATACACTAATTGAAAACATGAAATTTGATGTTATGAGCTTCATAAGTAGCTGTTCTCTTGTTAAATTTGACAGCACCCCGACGATAAATATAGCTGCCGTTGGTACAACACCCAAGGCGAAGAGCAATCAGCAGCCATAAAGCCAAATGTTTGGCTTTAAACTTCCTCGATTAAATGGAACAAAGCACAATTGAACGAAATTAAAAGCCTAAATCAAAACTAAATTTAGCTGGACCCATTTAGAAGCTACCTTGTTGCCAAATGAGTTCTACAATAATAGTCGATTTAAATGCCTGGTTGGCCTAATCGGCTCGGGCCCGTTTCCCAATGAATCGAAAGCAATTTAACTGCGTATCGAATCAAAAGTCAATGTGTTTTCGTTATTTACGATTTGAATTGCTTCTAATAGAGCAAATACTTACCAAATAATCTTTTTTGTTATTCCAGAAATGTATTTGTTGGGAGCCGGCAATAAAAAGGTAGCTGGGCAAATAAGTACATTGATTTCGAGACGTAAATTTATGTGACAATAAAATTAGCTTTTTTACAGCGAAAAGTTCCTTTAACGACATTTTTTTACTTTTAAAATATAGGTTTTTCAAATGAGTGTGTATATGTTATATGTATTTGTGAGATTATCGATTGAGGGCAAGCCTTTTTACAATAACGAAGTGCGCAATTTGAATGTGGTAGTCCATTAATATATCATGTGTCAACATACTAATTGATAAAGTTAATTTTTAACACTTGCCTACTGCCGTGTTGATCAAAACACTCAACATGGTGTACAGTCCAACTGTGCAAATATTTTGAATCATATTTATTATTCCATATCCAATGAAAATATCAAATGATTTGCTTATGCTCTTAGTCATGCAACTAATTCGCTCTTAGTCGCAAACGATTGAGTATTTTGGTGGCAATAGCTTTTGAAATAAAAATCTCCAAAATAAACAGCATGGCGAGTGAGCAAGTCTGCCGTGATGCCGATGCTGTGAGCGTCAGTTAACTTGGCTAACAGAGAGAAACTGGCGACCAACTCTGGAATCCGACTGCGAATAGCTTGCTTAGAGTACAAATTTCAATGGCAGTTTGTTTGTGGGGAGCGTGCGTTGAACACGTCTTTTAATACTCCGCAGCGCAAGTTTCTTAAACACAACAATAAATAAACACCAACAAAATAACTAATACCACATTCGGACAGAGTTGAACTCCATACACGTGTACAATGCAATCGCATCAAATTGCACTTGACCCCAGTCTGGATGAAGAAGGGGTCCCAAAATATCCAAAATATCAGAAGTCATCTGTGCGTCTTTTGAAAATACCACGCGCTGCCCCCAAAATTGAGGAGTACGGATTTCGCTTGACGCGCAGCAAATGGGATCCATATCCGTGGGTATGATGTCACTATAACTCTCTATCCAACAATTTTTGTTGTGTTCAACAAACACATTTCATTTGTTTGATGCAGGTTTGTGAAGTGGCCGTGGGCACACCTGCCTCGCTTTGTGGCCTTAAGGCCGGTGACTGCATTCTCAAGGTCAGTTGGTTTTTGAACAAACATTTTAAGAAAAAAATCAACTGTGGCAAGACCAGAGACATTTTTCATTGTGTTTACATTTATTATCTTATCATTTCACTCATCTTAATTGGATGGAATGTGTAGCGGACAAAAGACAGCATCTTAAGTCATTTAGAAAATGATCATTAACGCTCTTTTATTAGGTATTATATTGTTTTATATTATAATGCAGTAGCCATTAACATTTGCCTGATATAAAACACTCATATTTCATATGGCAGATCTGCGATGAGGAGAATCTTATTCATTTATAAGTAAATATGCAAGCTGAGCACATTAAAGTCAATACAAGATTCGGGTTAAGCTAACAGCTTCCGCTAACAGAATTACACACGTAACAGTTGGTAAGCAGTGCACTGCTTGACGCAAATACCCATCAAGCAGTTTTACAAAGCTGATGATTTATGGTATTATTTATTGAACATTGAAAACGACTTTTCAATATGGGTAAACAAAATATGTGATTGTAAAACTTATGTCGACTAAGAGGGGATAATATATATAAAATAATGTACGCGAAAGCATTAAAGTTATTGTTTTCAATACCCTCAACACATAAAAATTAGTTAAATATGTAAAATGGTTTTGTGCAAAACTATGTAAAAGGCAGAAGGAAACATCTCCGATTCCATAAAGAACATAAATATATATTTTTGATATAGACAAAAGTAAAGATTTTACATAAATGAGTCAAAATTGGAGGAAGAGCGAAGATTGCCAGTTGATCCAAATTTATATATAAATATTACTCCATTTTTATTGTTGTTTTCAGGTTAACGGCATGGATATAATTGGTCTGCAGATTGTCGAAATAGCCCAAATAGTTAAAAGCCAAAGAGATGAAGTAACTTTTCTGTGTTGGAATAGTGAATGTAAATTCGACTGTGACGAAAACGTAAGAGATTTTCTTAGATTCATTAAATTACATCGTTTAATTTCGAATATTTTCCAGAGTATCTGCTGTGTACCCATGCCGATTACTTTGAAGCGCCTGGTCATTATTGTGGACAGCATCCTGAAGGTTATCGAGTGTCCTGTATGCAATGTGACGATTACGCCGCCAGTACTGCAGTGTCAGAATGGGCATTTGCTCTGTCTCGATTGTCGCATCCGAACTGAGAGTTGTCCAATTTGTCGCGGCTTCTTCACACCCATTCGATCCTCCGTCGCCGAAGATATATATTCGATTATTGTATTGGCTTTCAAGCATTGCCGATCGACAGTTAAATTGCGTCAGAAGCTATTCGGTGATATGGCCCTAGTAAAAATTCAATCCTATGACTCCTGTCTGATGGCCAGCTGTCCAAAAACTTTGAAGCAGCGCAAATATCTGTTACCACCAAATAAACTTCTTAACAAACTGTTTCAGACGCGATCAGATTCGCTTGAACATGAGAAACAACTGAATGCTCTAGCGTTGCTCAAAGGTTCATATGAATCCCGAAAGTTGTCCATCGAAGAGAGAGATGAAAAGGATGTTCAAGTGCATCCAGGCGAGAACAGTGCCAGCAACCTCAAATCTGAGGATACTTGATATAAATTCAAGATGTCCAGACTGCATCTGTTTGTCTCTTGTTTAGTGGTCCAAATGCACATTGGTTGCTTATTACTAATTAAGCCTCCAATTAATCAAATGGCTGGGATATATTAATTACATCATAATCAACTTTCATCGAAGTTGCTCTTCAAGTAATATGCCTAATAGGGTTTTCTTGAAAGAAGTAGAAGTAGAAGACTGCTATCCCATTAAAACAGTCGGTGCTGAACTTCAGCAATCCTTTTAGAGAATTTCTACTAATTCTAGTTCGTCACAATATAGGGAACCATTAATTTATTACATCGACATATTTATATTTCAAGAAATTAATTTATTTAAACACTAAATTGATTTTATTTAAAAATATAAAACTCTTTTTTTATTATGTTGTAAAATGGTTTGGCTTGCGCTTAAATCAAGGACATAAACAAAATAGATTCTCTAAAAATAAAAAATGAATTGGGTTCGAATCATAGGTTGACAAATTTTCAATGTACATATATAGAAGACAATAAACTTATTAAATCAACAAATTTCAAGAATAAATTTAACTAAAAACAACAAAAATGATATCCAAAAAAATTGACTTAAGCTTAAATAATGATGTAAAATGGTTTGTTTTGAACTTAAATAAACGAAATAAACATAAAATATTCTGTAAAATGTTTATATCAAGTTCCAGAAGCAGAGTAATATAGATAATACTTGAATAAATAATAAATACAAGAGTTTTGAGAAAATAAATCAAACACTCGCTATCTCTCTCTCTCTCTCTCTGTCTCTCTCTCTCTGTCTCTCTCTCTCTGATGTCTGCTCTCGGCAGCATTATCTTTATTACTGGACTAATTGTATATAATCGCAATGCTTTGAGAAATCAGAGCTGCTAACGTTAATGGGCTTTTGAATGCTTATTAGTTTTACGCTACCCACTTGAGTGGCAGTTATACGTTTATACTAATTAAATTAAATCCAAGTTGCGCTGCTGAAGTTCCTTATCGCACCATCATCCGTCATCCATCACACAAGGACCCAGTCCACAAACTAGTGAACCAAGGACTGCTGTTTCACAACTAACAAAGTGCACAAAAGCAAATGATAAGAAGTTCGTCTGCAGTGAAGGACACTCTTTGAGCTGCGCTGCACAAAAACTCAGCTCAAGTACATTTTTAAATAGACTCGAACTTCACAAACGCGAACCGCTATCTATCACAAAAAACACAAAGAAAAAAGTTTAATGAGTAAATGTGAAAATATATATAGATATTTTCTATCGAAATTCAGCGGCGGCATATAAAACGCTTTAATGATAACTGACTATTGGAGACTTGAACGCTGATTTGATGGCCGTCGCTTGGTAATCTTTATTTTACATTAATTTGCAGCCAGTGGCAGTCACGATAATGACTATCCCATTTATTACAGCGTATACTCATCAATGCTGATGGTGTTGAAATTAAAAAAAAAAAACCAAATAAAAAAAAGTAAAGGCAAAGGCAAAGGCTTGGCTTGGCTTGGCTTGGCTTTAAGTAAATGACATCAACGGGAAAGTGTCAAGGAGGCGACAATATGGCGTTGTCGTTTGTTGTCAGCAACACTCACTCACTCACTCAGTCCATTCCAGTCCAGTCCAGTCCAGTCCATTCCAGTCAGTCAGTCGGTCAGTTAGTCATTTAGTGAGTTAGTCAGTTGCTCATTGGGACTGGCCGAGCGAGTAGACCGCACAATTTTCTCTTATGCCTGGTGCAGCGCCTGCTCAGATTAAAACGTCATCAAAACCGGAAGTGGCAGTTTAATTTAAGCGCGTTAATTGAATTCTATTTTACAGCATGGCGCCGTCGTCCTGATGCGGGGATTGATTTTCTGCTGATGCTTTGTGATTCAGCTGCTTTCATCGTCCTGGCACAATATAGCCCATAGTCGTAATCATTCCCCATGGCGTCATCAGCACTGCATTCGACCAGCTTCGGCAAACTTTAATTACAGACTCTCTTGGATTTATTATGCAGGCTCGTGGCTCACGTTCAGCGTAACGAAAGCGAGCAAAGTCCTTCAGGGATGCCACAGGAAATGCTGTAAATTACTATTATTGTTACATTTTCGCAAAACGTTTTTTTTTTCCCCCATTTTCATCTTCTTCGACTAGTTTGCCACTGTTTATATGTATGAATCCGGCACACTTCCTAATTGCATTTCATTATCAATTGGAAAGAACTATTGAGTTACCGCACTTTTAAGTGTTGTAACGATTGCGACTGCAATTAATTTGATTACTTTTGCTGGAGCACAATGAGCCCAAAAGCGCCTCAAACTGAGCGCAAATTATGTACCAGAATTAAAAAACAGAATCTTATGTTTACTTCCCATTTCTAAATCTTAATATTTATTCCATTTCTAAGAATTTATATTTTTAGCATCACTAGAATTAATTAATAGCTAGGATATATACTTTGGCTATACTATAAAAAAATACCAGTGACTTAGAATTTGGAAAATCTTTTTACTTGAAATTTTGTTCATTATTTATTTGAAATGTCATTGTAAAGGTTAATGAAGTACTTGGCAATTTTTTGTGTAGTAAACATATTCTCCGGAACTGAGTTTCCATAACCAACTTCACGAAAGTAGCCTAAGATCAGCAAAGAATATCCAACTGGCAACAATGCTGTTGCAGGGTATTTAAATGCTTATGAGATGTACTGTTGTCTTGCAAAGTTGAAGTTTACGTTAAAGTCGAAAAACATTGTGGCTAGCGCAGAAGACCGGGCACAGTGCAACAATTTTGTGAATCTTTTAATGACGCAGCTGTTGCCCAAACGAGCCCACACAGCCAACAACAATCTTAGAAAGTTTGTAACGTGTGGTTGTCTGTGCTGCCATTGCTTTAGTTATAGCGCTCACTACACTCAGAAAAATAATATCACCCCCGAGTTTTAGAAAATTACCATACATTTGTCCGTTTCTTAAAAGCAGAGTTTTTCTTTTTTTTTATTCCAGGTTACATATATCTAAAATTTGGATAAATATATTTAATTTTTCAGGTTTTCCTTTTTATATCTGTGGATTATTTTGTTATATAAAATGAGCATTTTAATATAAAACATTTACACAGCTTTTAACTTTTTAATACTTTCTGAATTTCTGATAAGTATTAATTTTCATATCTACTTTTAAGCAATATTTTGTCTTATTTAAGAAATACATTTCTGAAAAATATAAAATAAACCTTTCTAGTCTTAAGACACCCTTTCAAGGTGACTTCCATTTTAAGGAGATTTTCTAAAAACCAGAGAGATTTTTTTCCCGAGTGTATGTGTAGTGCTTTTGTTGTTGCTCTCGAGTGCGACAGCAGCGAACATGTGCGGTTGTCATAAATATAATAACAAAAGAGCATTTTAAGCACACTTTCCCGTCAGTCTTTCGGTGCCGTAAGCCTTCTAATTACGCCCACGGAACAACTTTTTGGTTCTACGATATACACACATATTGGTATGTCTGAGAAAAAAAATAGAGAATTTTTACCTTTACATGCTTATTGAATGCATTTAAATTGTGCATTGCACAGTTGAATTATTGAAAATAAATGATAATATATTTTTAAATAATTCACACGTTGTCAACATTTAACGAATCGAAAATGAAAATAATTTATTTAATTAAAAATTAAAAACGTGTTCTCAACTGATACGCAAGTCGAAATCACAGCGTCCATTTTGTGATGATTTTATAAATTACAAAAAAAGTAATAAAAGTAAGTAAAATATATAAAAATATGTCTGATGTCAATGTACAAACTTAATTACAGCTCGGTTGAGCCAGTTAAGTGTTGTTCGAATGCTGTTCCAATCCACACACGGTCTGATTAAATTAAATTGTATTTATGTGTATTCTGTGTAAAGAGAGGGTTGCGTACACGCAGAAAATTATTTCAAGGGACATTGATTTATTATCAGCATAAACAAATGTCCTTTTTAACACGCCCACTCATTCGCAATGTGAGTGACATTTTTCAATTTGGACACATTTATTAATTAAATCATCGGGATTTATTCAAAAATGCACATAGCGACGGCATTGTTCGACAACGGGTAAACTGATTTCGCGCCATTAATAATAAAATTTGTGAAATTTCTATGATAAATCGAATAGCCGGCAAATGTCCAAAAACTTTAAGCATTCAATGCAATTACGGGCGAGAAGGATTCGAAAATCCACAGTGTCGACATAAATTAAAATTTCATCGATTAGAAAATTGTAAATGCATGGAATTTCAACGTATCATGATGTGGCAATCTGCCGATTTGCATAATTGACCGTCGCGAACGACAAACGCACAGCAAATACAACCGAATACTGCGCCACTGAGGTCATGGCGTGGGCCAACCAGAATAACTGTGCAAGGCGAGGCGCCACATAAATATCGAAAACACCCGTGTTGCAAGGATGAAATGTTGGCCAACCTTGGTTGCCCGCGCCCAGCTCCGTGGTAAGACCGTTTTTAATTAAAACGGCAAAACAAACCAACAAGTGAGAGTGCACTTGTTGAGAATAATCGACTGGCAAATAGCCTGTACATTCAAAAACTTTCAACAAAGTTTCTGTGGTTATTAGAATCAATTCCTAGATTGTTGTAAAATTGTTTTTTTTTTTTTTTTGTGTACCTGTGCAGTTCTTGCTATACCTTTTCGAAATACTTATTAAATACCTTATTTTTAAAAATTGTTCATTCTGAAATTCAGCAAATTGGTCAATCTACATATAGAATTTATAATGGGTAGCATGCACTTCGAGCGAAAATTATATTTCCATATTTAGATATTCTATTTCTCTTGTGAACATAGAGTCCAGTTTTTAAGCTATTTGTAAACTGCAAAATTTATAATCAAAATTTATATGTACTCTCAGAAATGAATTTGTTTTGGAATTTATAAAACTGCCTTAAGATGAATATCGGTTAAGTCTGTAATTACTGTTCAAGAAAGATAAAAGATACGAAAAATGCGGTTGCCTTCTTTGGACCGTTTGCTGGTTAATAAAAACAATTTTTAGCTCGTTTTGGTATTTGGCATTAATTTAGTAACGCGTAGTCCTCATCCATAAAACTTGACGGCCTCAAGCACAGCGCTTGTATGCAATGGGACTGCGGATGCGTGTTCGTAAATATTTGGCCCCATGGAGTATTAATAAATAGTGGAACTGCATCCACACATTTCCACTGCAATTTTTGCGCTTTAACCTGAAAACAAAAACCCAAACGGGGAGGGGCTTAATCGCCAGCCACTTGTAGCCACAGCGTGCAGTCCCATTCTACGGGACACTCAGAGAAAAGATCGTCCTTAAATTTAGAAAATCCCCCAAAATAAAAATCACTCTGAAAATAAGGAAAAATGCTCTGATTTTTTAAATAATATTAAATATTCGAAAAAATACATGTTAAAATTAGAAAGGTTTTCTTCTATTCCCTAATAATAAAAACAAGTATTTCTAAGAAGTACAGATGCAATGGTATTGTTAAAATTGTAAAAGTCATTTTACGAAATTCAGAAATTATTTTTTTGTCCGCTTTAGAGGCAAAATCTTAAGTTTTTCTTAAAATTAAATTATACTTAAATATGAAAAACCAATAAAGTTGTAACAATAAAGCTAATGTTCTATGTACACATATTAAAATCAGTCTGTAAATTAGACATTTATGTATATGGAACTAAAAAAATATGTTAAAAGGAATAAACTTTTTTAATAATAAGGTCAGTTGCACTTGGCGCTAAAAGTATGCCAATTTTCTAAAATATAGATCGATTTTTTTTGTGAGTGTATGTACTTGTAGTTGTATGAAAAGCGAAAGGTCAAAATTGGGCTGCTGCTGCTCATGTTTTATGGGTATTTTCGTTTTGCGCTGCATGTTCTGCAGCACTGCTTTTAATTGCTTTACATTTTGTTGTTTATATTTTCTCTCTCGCTCTCTCTGCCTCTGCCTTCGCCTCTGCCTCTGCCTCTGGTTAGTAATGAAGACCAGTCTCGGTCTGCATATTAACTGACACACTCGCAACGCTTTTAAATGCATAGTGTGGCTCTTTAGTCCCCCCCCCCCCCCATCGACCCGCACTTCTCTCCAGAACCCTCTTGGAAAGCTTCACTAAGCATATTTAGTGTTATTGTCGTACAACGAAAGCAGATCAACTGTGAATGTTTTTGAATGTGGGAGCCGCAAATTTGGAGCAAGGCTTCCATTGTCTGTCATAAGCATAAATGGTTATTAATATTAAAAGTGTTCATTTCACAGAATGTTCGCCGGCTAACAACATTGTTTGCCGGCCTTGTTCATTGACGCGTCCAACCATTAACTACTTACATTAACACGCTGTGTTGGGAAAGCACAAAAAATGCATACAACATTTAATGGAATTGCACATTTGAGCCTCATTAACTTAAAAACCAAAAGAAGCAAAATATAGCGAGGAGAAAAATGTACAATATTCAAATATAATTTTTCATAAGCTTAGCAAAAAATATGCTCTGCAAGTAATGTGAAATACTATTGCTGATGAAAGCTAATAGAATTGTTAAATTTCTCAAACAGAATTTTTAAATTTCTGCCATTTTCATATAAATATAAATGACAAGATTGAATTTCAAGTATCAAAGTGTAAAACATAAAATAGCAGAATAAATTCTAAAAAGACAATTTTTTTTATAATTTTTACCTTTTTGGAAACATAAATTTGAGCAGACTCCGGATTGTACCTAATTTCATTTAGTTTTGACTTAAAAAAATGTATAAAAAGATTTGTAAAAAACCCATTTTCTTTTTTTTAATACAATTTTAATTTTATATGGGACTTAATTAAGTTGAATCCTAAAAAAACAATATGCATAATATTTATATCTATATATATAAATATATTTGAAATATAAGCATAGCTAGGCTTAGTTTTCATTGGGAAGACATATTTCTAATCACTGAAAATAATCAAATGGAGGAACGTTTAAATCGTGTCTTATTCGTGTTGCATAACTTATTTTCTTAACTTATAATTTGTTGTGTACAGCAAACGTACCAGATAAAGAATCGGCTAATAAGGCTTAGAAATGCAAAATAATTGACTATATACAAAAACTAATGACAATTTACAGATGATTATGAAAATTTGTACTTAGAGTAAATAACGCTGAGATCTTTGGTGGAAATATATGAATATTTGGCAAACAATCTCACTTAAAGTTAAACTATAATAATTATATCTATGCCTCAAATAAATTGAATATCATAATTTTCAAAATCATTGACGATTTGAGAATTTGTGACGGGGCTCTTTGGTCTGTGCTCTGCGCTGGGTGACTCGAATGCATCCGTTAGATACTTTCGCACATATTCGAACGAGACGAACTCATTCAATTGACACTTATTGTCCGTTGTATTAAAATCAGTGCTTAAATTGTGTTGTTCCGTTGTTGAATTTAGCAGCTGTTCCAGATCATTAAATTTATGAATATTATCATGATTGCAGCTGTCCTGATTGCTGGTTTTATAATTGTTGCTATTGCTGGCACTGCTGCTGCAAGTGCTCAATGTATCCGTTTCCGTTACGGAATATATATTATTTCCATTGCCACCTTCGCCAGCTCGACTGCTGTTGTAGTAGTTAAACCCGTCATATGTAGTCGTCGCTGCGATTGTTGTGTTGTTGTATCTATTATCGTGACAGCCAATTGTTGTTG
Source organism: Drosophila glabriapex (assembly GCA_035042305.1). Taxonomy (NCBI): domain Eukaryota; kingdom Metazoa; phylum Arthropoda; class Insecta; order Diptera; family Drosophilidae; genus Drosophila; species Drosophila glabriapex. Next base: position 7,067,609 of record JAWNLN010000018.1, read on the forward strand.
CAGTTGCTGTTGGTGTCGCCTCATTTTGGTTTTGCTCAATGATGACAATGCAATTTGACAACTCATTAAATTTTATTGAATTGTTATTAGTTGCAACATTCTCATTGCTGCAGACATAGTTGCGGTCTGTTGTTGACGAAGTTGATGCCACCAATTCCCTCGTTAGCATATCCTTATCCTGGCCACCACCCAATTGGATCAAAAGGGCTGCCTCGCTGCAACTGCTGCTGCGCTGTGTACGCTGCTCAACGGGGGGTGCACCAGCCAACGGTCCCCTTGTTGATAATGCAGACGATTCGGAATGGCGGCGTGTCTTGCCCGACTTTTTGCTGCAGGACGTGGATGTGGCGCCACCGCTGGCAGATTTGCGGCGCATAAGTCCGTGATTTTTGACATGTTTACGCAGGCTTGAGGGGTCCGTGTACCGTTTGGTGCAGCCAGGCAGCTGACAGGCGTACGGTTTCTGTTGGGAGTAAAGAATCATAAGAATGCCATATTATTATTCGCCTGATTCAACAGAGACCCTAGCTAGCTGCACCCTTAAAGTATGCAATTGATTTTTGCTACAGTTCCAGGCTCTCACATAGCCATCCACATCCTTGAGCAATCGCTGACGTAGCGAGTGCCAGGCTTTATATTTGCAATGTGAAATCATTTTGAAATGCTGTGCCGCATGTTGCAGTTGCTTGCACTAGGCATTGTCCAACATTACCACACAGCCAGTCTACACACAGAAAAAAGAATGCACGATATGAAAAAAAACCACTAAACAATTTAATTTTTTTACAAGATTTCCAAAGTTAAGAAAAACAATGCTTAGCCTGAAGACTTGCTTGACAATTACTAAAATACCTTCACCTTTTTGACCCACAGTGAAACTCGGTGTGAAAACAAGAACATTTTTCTTTGTTTTAAGAAATAATTTATAATACAGCAAAAAATCTTACAATTAAATAGAAAACTCCTTTTTGAATTTTGCGTATAATTACAAAGAAATCTTGTGTTAGAGTTTCATGATAGGAGCATAAAACTTCCTGGAAATTATATAAATTTTTTTTCGAAATTGCCTGAAATGAAGAATGAAAAACCCTGGGTTTTGGAAGGAAACAACTTGCCGTTTTCGAAATATTCTTTTAAGCTGATTATGTTCATCAATAATGCATTATAAATACGAAAAAAAGAAATATTAATTAAATTTTAAATTAAATATAAATTGAACAATGCAGCAACTATACATTAATTTATCTGCAATGCAGAAATAATAATTTGGCGCATCTTAATTTTTGGTCACACTTTAATCTGAGTGTAGCAGGAACAGAACTAGCAAAAGAGGCTGCCGAAACCACACTTATACGCACACACACACACACACACACACACACACACACACACTCAGCCACACAACACACTTCAACACACACACACACACACAGATGCTTTTCGCGGTCAACGAATCGTTGTGTGCCTCAGATTGGTTGTTCGTTGCATGGAGCATGAAAGTAACTCGTTTAGTTTATTCAATTTCTTTGCCTGGCATTTGCTGTGCTGCTGTTGGCTGTTAGCTGTTAGCTGTTAGCTGTTTGGATGTGACTTTTTCCGGTTGTCATGGTTGCCAACGGGGCAATTGCAACAGCCGCTGCTGTTCTATTCGTTTGGGCCCACAACACAAATGCACGTAAGAGCTATAAATCAATCAGGCAACAAAACGCGAAATGTGCACATGTCAAAGAGGCAAGCAGCAATAGCAGCAGCAACAGCAGCAGCAACAATAGCAGCAGCAGCAGCAGCAGCAGCAACAGCTTTTGCTGAGCAGCAGCTGTGCATTTGTACCAAAATCCAGGCAAATCTGTCTTAGTTATTCCGAGCATTTCTCAGCTTAAACTTAAACTTTAAGCCGCATGTAAATGGAAGTTGCTGTTGCTGTTCCTGTTGCGGTTGCTGGGCGACCAATGCCGCTGGCCCATCAATTTCATTTGACACCAGTCGCAAATTGTGTGCACACAAACACACACACACACACACACACACACAGACACAGACACACATGCAGCTTTTCTTACACTATTCAGAAAGAGAGAAATGAATACTTACCGTATCGTAGTGTGTTCTTTGATGTTTTGCACGATCCGAGCTGTTGCTAAACGCTTTGAGGCAACCCTTATATTGACAGCCATAAGGCCGTTCGCCAGTGTGCGAACGTTGATGAATTTTCAAATTTTCCAGACGTGAAAATGCCTTATTGCATTCCGGGAACTGTAATGAAAAGTGGCAAGAATTTCATCATTCAATATGCTCAATCGTGCTCGCGGCACTCAACTGACATTTGGAGATGCAGTTGCACAGCTACATGAGCAAGCAAATGTTGCAAGAATTTGCAGCACCGTCACCATTTCCTACACTCAGCGAAAAACGCCTTTCTTAGCCAGGCACGATAGGTATACGAGTACATAAACTGTCTATATTTTCTTTCCAAGTGTAGCAACGATAAAAGCTTAACTGCTTTGCGAATCTGCTTTAATTGCCGCTCTGAAGTGTTGTGTGTCGATGGCCTTGGTATACAATATTTTTCAGTCAGTTGCACACATCAAAAAAATGACATTTGAAAGAGCATTTGGAACCGGGGAAACTGCAGCCCATCCTGTGAGTCTTTTTGCCCCTACAACATTATCATTGTCGTTGACAGCACTATTTCAAGTGGAACGCAGAAACTGTCGTGAAAAGCCGTGTTTGCTTTACGAAGTAAAACCTAAACGGAGTTTTTGTTTTGGTTTTTCTTTTCTTTTTTTAATTTTTGTGTTTATCAATGACATCCGTTCGAAGTAAACAATAATATTTGTATAAATAGCGGACAGTTTGGAATGTTAGTTTCTCTTGACAAAATATTGCTGGAACAATTTTAATGGAATTCTTTCTTTTTTGGATGCAAAAAGATGCACAAGAATGTGGAAATCAATTTTCATTTGTGGCAAAGGCAATTTTTAGACACGTTTTTAGCATAGTAAAATTTACAAAATAAACCACATTTCTAAGAAATGGTAAAAAATGAGATGTATTTTAGAATTATTGACTGAAAGCGTATTTTAATTCTGAAATTTTCTTGTGAAAAACCATGGGAAATTATTCTTCTTAATCAGATTGAATTTTTAAATACTTGGAAATTCTTTGAATAACTAGAATTAATTATATCGAGATTGTGAACTCACCGGACACTTATTGGGCTTCTCGCCGCTGTGGACTCGCATGTGGATGAGGAGCTTGTAGCGGGCATTGAATGGCTTGTAGCGTCTGGGGCAGTCCAGCCAGAAGCAGGAGAAATCCTCGCCCTTGCGCACATCCACGTGACACTTTTCGATATGCTCCACAAATATTTGCTGATGGGCGAACTCCATGTTGCACTCGGACCAGTGGCAAATCAGCGAACCGGGCTGCTCAATCTCACCATCAATGGAATCGGCATATTCAGGTCTCCTCTCCAGTTCGACGGGTGCTGCGAACACATCATCAATGTCATCATCATCCTTGTCATTGTCATCGTCGCTGATGTTGGCCGTCAAGAGTTGCTCTTCGCTCAAGGTTTCCGCTGTTACAGTTGGCAGATTGTCCAATGCGAAGTCGGACTTATCGAATTTGGACTCACAGTTCTGCTGAACCTGATCGTTGAGCACCAGGGCTGCATTCAGTTCATCCAATTCATCAATTGTCCAAATAACTTTATGTTCACGATTGGGTTTCTCAATAACTTGTGAGATGTTATTTTGAAAATGTTCCGTTGCGTATTCATTTAAATTTCCGTAAACACCTTGATTGTTGTAAAGATTGGAGTAATCGCCGTAAGTGCCACACACCGGTGTACACTTGGGTGTACCAAAAGTGGAGTTCATTGATGGCAACTTTTGCGGTTGTTGTGTTTGTGTTTGTGTTTGTGTTTGTTCCACTTTAATATGCGCCAGTTGTTGTTCGTAAATGTTGCATAATTTCGGTGAGGATTCGCGCACTGTTTCCGCCGGCGATATTTCGCTGAGGTTAAAGTTCAACCAGGCGTCCAAGTGTGGCGACGAGCAGGGTGATTGATTTTTTGATTGGCAATTAACTTCATCATAATTAAAGTAATCAATATCCTGATTGAGAGACTCGACCGGCTCGACAACCTGTGCGGCCATACCACCCAATTGACACCCGCTCGGCCCGCTGCACGGCGTGAAGGGTGTTTGTGGCACCTGCATTAAGCCATCGATCGATTCAGTGAAGGCTCCACCTCCACCACATCCATTGTCTGTCGTTAGTCGTGCAATGTCCTCCGGCTCGAACCGAAAGACATCCTCGCGATTTAGCTGAGTGTACTGACCCTGCTGATAGGGCATACCCGGCTGCCCGGCAGCGGCACACACAATATCATCCCTATCCCTATCCTGTTCCGGTCCCGTATAGTTATTATAGTCACTAAACACTGAGTTCGGTGTCTCCGTGGCGAAGCATAGATGTGAAAAATCCGGAAACTGCAACTCGGCGCAGGTAAAATTCGTATTATTGGTGAAATTGACTTTGGGCGCCTGAAAACCATCGTGTCCCTTGCCAACACTGGCACTTAATGGCGGTGACATGAAAGCATCATAGCAAACATTCTCATTGTATGATTTATTTTTGGTGAACATCTCGGCGCTGTGATTGGGAATGGATAGTGGAAGTTGCTGTTGCTTCATTGTGGAAGACATTTGAATTTTCTATATATATATATATATATATATATATATAGTTTGAAACTGATTGAGTTGCTGTTACATTTAACACTTCCGACAGATATTAAGCACACGCACAATGAGTCTATTTGTCTCTCGGCCGCTCGGCCAGTTGCCAAAATTCGCGGGAAATCCCAGGCACACACACACACACACAAACACACACACACACAGAGAGACACACACACACAGAGAGACACACATACAGTTACACACACGTATCTATAGAGTTTTCTATTTGAATTAGTTTGCTGTGTCGTATTTATTTATATTATATATTCTTCTTGTGTTGTTCACGCCACCGCGTTGTGTCTGACAATAAACCGTAGTTCACTTGCTGCACGATATTTAAATGCCCGGAACGGTACATTCGTTGGTTGTCCTGAGCTCGGGGGCTCTGCTCCCGTCGCTGCTCCCAATGCTGCTCACTGATCTCTGCTCGTTGCTCGCTGCTCGCTGCTAGCTGCGACACCCTGTCATGATCATTTTGTTGTCTTTGTTTTAATTGTTATTGTTGTTGTTGTTGTTGTTGTTGTAATGTCGCTGCTCTTTGGATTTTTCTCCTTTACACGCGCACATGTGCGTCTGCCTTTTTTTGTCAGTCAGTACTTTTAGCATTATCCCTCTCCACTGCACCGCTCTCTATTCCACGATCGTCGCACGAGCATATAGAAATTATGCGTGAGCAGCTACACAAAAAGAAAAAATATTACAAATTGTTAATTCCTTATTTTTTTTACTTTTCTAATATGGTAAATTTCACTTCAATATGAAAACTTTCTCGTTATCATTTCAGAAATAAAATCTAGATCTCATATTTTGTTAACTTTTAAATGTTCTTTTCATTAAAATTGAAAACTCTCTTAAAGTAATTTCCACATCATATTCTGCTGTTACACTTAACCACTAATATTGCAGTGAATTTAACTAAAAAGATGTTTACATTTATTATTCCATTGTAATTAAAACAAATTCGTGTCGTTTATTCTAAACACTTAGCTTAATCAGCTCGATTTTTTTTGTGCGTGTATAAAGTTGGAGCTATGCAATTTGCTATGGATTATTATTGCATATGTGCATAAAGTAAATTGTAAATATTCATTGGCGAACAACATCAAGTTATAAGAAGAGAGCAATATCCTAAACTGTATACATATTTATATTTACATTTATATATACAGATGAGCGCGTGACCGGGGACCTTTTTTTCGAGCCACTGGGCACACATGTTGCAAGTCTGTTTTAGGTTCCAATTGCAACTCGCTTCTCCCTGAACATTTGTCGAATGTTTTAGCACTATTTTTTATTGCCACATAATATTATGTCTCTGCTCCAGGCAGTGCGACAAGCGGCACATTAAAATACAGTGAGACTATGAAGCTATATTTATTAAGGCAACTCATTTCCCAACAACAACAAAAACTATTTCATCAGAGGCATGCGGCAAAATAATGCACACAGATACGCACACACACACACACACGCACACACACAGAGAGAGAGGCACAGACTCATGGCAATTGGGAAGAGTGTTGATGCTGATCACTTTGGCCTGTCCCTGGCCTCAAGTGCATGCGGCTTCTCCTTCTCCCGCTGACTTCAGCTGCAACTGCAACTGCAACTGCTACCGCTACTGCATACACATATACATATACACATATATATATATATATATACAACTTCAACTGCACTCTTTTTGGCTATTTTTAGTACATTATGCAGCGGAGGCAAGAGGCCTGACAATATGTTTTTAATTTGCGCTGCAAAAATGCATTTGCCGCACTATTTTTGCAAAATGCAATTTGCTGCATTTAGACACGCTGTTCCCCGTTCAAATTATGAAACTGCTGCCCAATAATTTGATTTTATTTAATTAAACTTAACTAATAAAGTTATTTACTTATTTACAAAATGATATCCTAGCATTATATCTTTTTAACAAATCGACTCGAGTTGGTTAATTTGAAGTTACCAACAATTTTACTAATAAAGTTGATTTAAATTATTTGCATCTTTATTTGTAACATATTAGGGCAAATAACATCTGACTAAGCATTTCATATGCTTATTGTAAGTGGCTGCTTTCAAGTAGTAAATAAATAATTTAAAAATTCAGCACTATTTCCGCTACATGACTCAGGTGCAACAAATTTCTAGTTAAGGCACAAGTCAAACTAATTAAGAGATACACATCATTTTAATGCCAATAAAAGACAACAAAATTCAGTCAAGTTTTGCCTGTGTGTCTATATAATTTTAAATATTCTGTAGCAAATGGATGGGTTCAAATAAATTATATTTCTTAAATAATAACAATTTAAAATTCAGCACTATTTCCACTCCATGACTCAGCTAGATCAAATTTCTAGCCATCATTTCGACGTCAATAAAATACAACATTTATTCGGTCAAATTATGCTTATAATTAAATATAAGTACATTTACGTATATTGCATTGTTTTTAATTGAAATTTATGTTTTGGCAAGCATCAAAGTTTGGCGCGCGCTTTGCGCCCAATAGGAGCAACAGCTGTTTGCCTTACTGATGCGCATTAACTCAATTCAGTAAACGTTTAACACACACACACACAATAATTTACCACTTGAGCATTTGTCATTTATATGCATGTTCACAAAATGCCGCAAAAAAAATTGGGCGCCCATCCAAAACAAAAAAAACAAGCAAGCAAAGCTGTCCTAAACACGTCGAAGATTAAATACACTTACAAGCCGCAATCAATCGCTAGATATCTAAATATTAATATATTTAAAAAAATCATTTTTATGATATGGCAGAGCAATGTTAATGATTTGTTGTTCAATAAATAAATCAATAATTATAATGAGGAACACAACTAATGCGTCACTTGTCAGTTGGTTATTTTAATAATAAAGACAATAAATTTAAACTTAAACAAGTTGTAGAATAATGTTAAGAAAATTTGAAAAATAAACTAAGAAATAAGTTGATCAAATAAATAGCACATTTTAAAGAAATGTGTGATTTGATATTTGGTGAGTTTGATACGAAAATCTTGGTAATCAAATTTTCAAAGTTTTTTGTACCAAAATGTAAATCGAACCGACTGACGGAGATGGCTATAACGACAAAGTGATGCTCATTAAGAATACATATACCTAATGGGTTCTTTTTCAATGCGCTCAAAAATTCAAGAGAAAATATTAATACCCTCTGCCAGAGCATAAAATGACGAAAAGTTTGGAAAAGTGCGACAAATTACATCATTGTTAAATTTAGTGGACCCGGGCCACAGCCAAGTAGTCGGACGCCACTTGTCCCAAGTTGTGTGACTAAGCTGACGACTAGACGGAATATTGATATCGTATACCCTGTACCATTTTGAAAACAGAAAATATTGCATTCAATTTTAAGTGTGAGCATTCTAAGTTATTTGATAATACATAAATTAAGAATATATCTCTTATAACGATAACAGATTTGTGGCATATAAAATGATTTTAATGACCACTCTATGCTATCTCATATGTGGCTGGTTACAGGGTATATGCGTGCTGGTCACTCTCGACTTGAGCAGTCTTAGCTTATTTTTGACGATTTTAGTGAATGACGCGCGACGATGTCTGTGTTTCTGGGAAAAAACCTAGCCATTTCCGCTGACAAATAAATAATTAAAGATTTAAAGCAGCAACGTCTGGCAAATAATGGCAAAATACAAATAAAGTGATTAACAAAAAAATAAATAATCAAATATATATTTATTAAAAGTCGTACCTCACATAAATTAATAAATTACAAGTTTTCTGAAAACTAATAAAATGAATAAAAGTGATGTATTTACATTTGAACAATATTGCTTTTTGCTAACAAAATGATGACAAAATATTTAACAGAAATTTAATATTTGTATGCTGCAAACAGTGCAAAATGTATACTTGTTTTTTATATTTTCAACAATTTGTGCAGTTTACGCGAACAGCGCCCGTTTGACCACAGCTGAATTCGCTGTTTGTTCAACTCGACAACTTCACAGTGGGTGGAGTGGGTGGTGGCGTGGTGCGTGATGCACGCACGTCTGCGGTGATGAAAACTGGTAAATAAAATACAACAAGCACAAAATGCACTTGCCGAAATAGATTTGATATGCCATTATATATCCTATATTAAATATATAAATATTAAATCGATTTGCTCATAGCTTCTATGTTTAAATTAATTGTAAATATATTTTTAAAAAATGAAATAAAATAATGTAATAAATACTTCTGCAAGAGCATAAAGTTTTACTGTATTAGGCTTGGGTATTTTCAAGTCGTGCACTCTCTGCTGGAACATTCTCCACTTGTTTATTGTAGAAATGTTTACCTATTTAATGGGTGCAGCGCATCCATAATAATGAGAATCTCCTTCAAAGATCCTTTAATTAAAATGTCAGTGCATGCTTTCCATGCAAAATTGAATGGACACCGCGAATTAAGTCGTCAAAATATGTGTATTAATGATGATATTGGCACTCACTATTAAAACTCTATTAGCATTTAATCAATTGATTCGACTTTGCTGCCAGCGTTATTCAGGCTTGTCCATTGATCAGAAAACCCGTTAAGATAAATGTTTATCGCTTTAGCAGATGTATTTTGTTCACCAGCTACTTGACGCATCGGCCAAACTGTCAACCCCTAAAACACAAATTTCGTGAAACTCTCTCCCTCTCTCTCTCAAAAATATATACATCGTAATCTGAGCTACGACTAAAACTTAAACAAGGCTCATACACACATAGTATACCCAGTCAAATGTCTGTCAAAATGTCAAATGATTTCGCTGACATGCGTGTCATGGTCGCTCTTTTCCTTGCTTGTTTGCTGCTTGAATTGTTTTTTTCTGCACAATTATATATGTATATAGATATATATATGTATATATATTTTGTTTTAGTTTTGAATAAATTTGTGTTTGCTCTCGAAAAGTGTCACTCTGTCAGACAGATCGCACTTGCACATAGGCACATACTACTATAATGTGCTGGTGCTTTGACCTCTTGACATTTTTACAACTCACAGACGAAGTCGAGCTAGAACATGTGTGACTAGTTCAAAAGTTGACAGCAAATTGACTGTATTTATAAACATTTTAGTGCCGCACAGCATAACAAACGGTACAAAGTGCCGCGGCCATGTGATACCAAAACACGCCCCCAAATCAATTTGAATATGCTGGTTTTATGATCAATATGCTGAAACTGGACGCAAGACAGTTAAGAAACTTTACGAGTGAAATCTTTTTGTAGGCGATGCCTACTGTATCCTTTTTTTATTATCCTGTCAGAACAAGAAGCCAACTGCACTCTCATAATCAAATATCAGAATATTTACTCTGAAATATATAGTTAAATGCTCAAAGTCGGAGCAAGATCGAAAGGCCTTAGGCAGCGATGAAGAAAAGTTTAATTTATTTCATTTTAAAATCGATATTTATCTAAAATAAATATAATAATTACAAACAAATGAAATTGAATTTGACAACAATAAAAGGAATCCATAGAAACTCAAGCACAATTTTAATCGAGAAAACGTTGAACTCAATTCCGATTTCCTTTAGTTTATCTCTCATTCTCTGAATATCACACGCCATATTTTAAAATCTCTATTTCTCAACTCAATCCTTGTATTAATTAGATAAAACCAAGGAAACTCGATCCCAAATTCTACTTGAATTTCGAAAATCGATTGTCTAAAATACAAACATAGTTTTCAGTCAGCCAGAACTTGATCTCGATTCAGTATTCCTAGACAGCATTTAATCTTTCGCTAACTCTCTCCCTTCACTTCAATTTCTCCCACTTTCTCTTCAGATCCTATATGGTTTCCCCTGACCCAGGTGAGCGGGGAGTCAGATTCTTGCCCCAATACGACGAAGGGTTAAAATCTTCCCACGCACTAACAGATAAATATTAACGCCTTCGTCAACAGATTAAAATCGAATATGTCTCCCAATGGGGATTTTGGGTCGATAATCAGGAACGGAAGTTCTTCATTTGTCCACAGCCCTTATTAAATTAAAAAGTACGCGTTAGTGTAAAAAGACAAACAAAAACGAGGCGCTGACAACACCACATTTGAGTCTTCAATCAGACACCCATTGAGGCGTTTCCAGAGACACGTCTGGCCATAATACTTATACAAATACAAAATACATATATATATACAAATATGTATGTGTGTGTCACGCATCATTATCGCCTCTTCTGATGTTGTGTGAGTCTTGTTTGATGCAGATTTCCCACAAATATTTAAATGATTAAAGTTCGAACACATTGCACAGATATTGCTTACTAACGATACTCTTTATTTTATTGATAGTGTTGATTTTAGAATTTTCCTTGTTGTGCGTCTTGTTATGATTGTCTTTTAAATGTTTTCTAAATTGGGTTAAGTACTGCCGAAGGATATGAATAATGCAGGCACATTTCATTCCTGTTACTTTCAGTTTATATTTTCAGCGTTTCATTTCTAGTTGCGTTGTTAGCACAAAAATATTTTCAAAACTAAACAATTTAAAAATCTGTAGCATATGCAAAAGTAACATCAGCAAAAATGGTCGCCAGCTCAAAATGAAAGGTGGAAAAATATATCAACATATGTAAGTATGTCTATGTATAAAAATCTTTGGTAAAGAAATAAAATAAATATATAAATAGCGAAACGCAGACGGAATACTCTTTAACTTAATTGAGAACTATGATTGATATGACCAAAGTGCATTTAATTTAAGGACTTTAAAGCAAAACAGAATACTTGAACACAGACCATTTACCACAATTCAAATTAAATCTATATTTTAATATCGGTGTGGAGTTTTTCAATGTGCCACGCATAGAGTATTAAAATTATAATGCAATGCTGCAAAGTGAATGAAAATCCTGCAAAAGCTCTTTTGGTAAGGACAAATGGTGGACAACGATGGGAAAGTGCTTGCAACATTTTTCTTAATGTGTTGCATTAATTCTGCAAGCATAAAGATACAAAAAATGCAAAGCGGATGTTGCAAGGCAGTTGCACGATGAAGAACAAGAATAAGAAGAGATGCAGATTTTAAATGCGGTTGCAGCTAGAAAAGAAAATCACTTTGGTTTCATCACACAAGAAATGCGGCAGTGACTTTGATAACATTTTCTTTTCAGACTGCCACAATGCGAGGCACTTTACCTCTTTAGTCCGGGGAAGAGTTTTTAAACTGTTTCTATTGCCACGTAAATTTAACGCCTCTGCGTATGCCATGCATTTTTTTTTTGCTTAAGTGAAAACTACAAAAGCAACAACTGCAGAATTAATGCAAGCCGGGCCAAAATGAGTCTATCAAATTTTAAAATAGCTTGCTGCGCGTATTATCGCTACCCTGTATCAAAAAAGTAAAACAAAGTGGGGTATATGGGCTAAGAACTTATTTAATTTGTTCTAAAATTAAGTAAACAGGTTTATATTTCTTTGGGAATTCAGAACTTTATTGAAAATCTCTAGTAATCTTATTGGTTCAAGAATTTTCGTTGTTTAATTGAGAACGTAATTTACTTAAATTTACTTCAAACTTTCCCTTTCTGGGATGGGGTAGATTAAACACGATTTTGATATCGATCTGTGTTTAAATTCGATTAATAACTACAAAAGCAGATTTAACTGCTGCATCCATATTCAAAATGAATGGAGAATATTTTTACTTTATTTGAAAATTTGTTTAACATTAAAAGTCTATTTTCAGATCAAGCCAACTTCATAATTAACCCAGTTTGGATGCAGAGTATTGTGTAGTCGTGATCGCTCTGTGCAGCAACGTTTTAACTTGTTAAGCTTTTTCATTTTGTTAAATATATAAATCATGCACCCTCAATGACCTCATAAAAGCTGCATAATGAGCAACACAGCACGAGCATTGAATCCAGAATACATGCAGCGAAGAAAATACAAAAACAGGAAACCAAAACAACAACAAAAATACCCAAAAACGACAGGCGACAAACGACAAGCGACAAACGTCAAGCGACAAACGACAAACTCGTGTGGCGGCTAACGAGTTGATTGCATGTCATCGCTGCACTTGCTCAGAGTGAAGTACAATGCAGCAAAGGATGCCATGGAGTGACCATGCTGACCAATCCACAGCAAAGTATATTTAAAACACTTTTTATGCGAAATGACTATGAAATTGAAATAATTATCAAAATGCAAGTAGACATCTCAACTGGTAAAATGTTAAAACAAAAACGGTTTAATATACCGTCATAGACCGGACTTAATCTGCCGACACATCATTTCACATTTTACTTATATGTTTTCCGTATCACGACAGAATATGCCACCTTTGTTCGACCCAAAAAAAAAAACACACACAAAAAATGAGTATTAAAATATATATACATCAAATCTCGCACAGTAATTCAGCTAATGAAAAAATAATAACATACAATTCGTTCAGGACTGCAACATATTCAACAGCTGAAGTTGCTTACCAGCTAAAAGGAGTATTATTCTTTCCTGCCAGCTGATGGGAAGCAGGCTGAGAAAGAGACGATATATGTGAAATGAATAACACAACATCGCTACAAATCATATACTTACTATATCAGTCGATGCATTATGGCAAGTATAGCTGGCAAAGTGATTTCCCGTTCGCCAGAAAGCATTCCTTCAACAATTCGACGGGCAGCAGCAGATCCGCTAATCACCGGATAAAGATGGCGAACATTGGCTTTCTTGGTCAAATCCAAAACCGCATCATTTGTGTCCAGAAACCAGGGTAATACGGTGCAGGCATGTATATTGTGATGCCCACCAAGAGCCAGCTCCATTCGCAGTGAACTCATTTGGCCCCTAACCCCGAACTTGGTGGAAGTGTAACAGCCGTGGTAGGGTACTGAAACGAGGCCTGATAGCAGCAAAAGAGTTAAGCAAATAACCAAACTGAATTAATATGTGTATTTATCAATACAGTCATAATATATATTAGATATATTAGCTCTTAATTATTGCATAATAAAAAAAGTATATATATAATTGCGTTGGATGTTTAAAATCCACTTCAAAGGAGATCAATTGAAAATAATTGATTCAAGTAAGTTTTTCAAAGTGCGACAAGCAAATAAAATAAGTCTACTTATTACAATAATAATAATAAAATGGCAGAGCTTTTAGCAAAAACTAGTTTTTGATTGTTGAAATAAGACGCATAAATAAGACTTGATCAAATGAGTATTGATTTTGACAAAGCTATGGCAATACAAAATTCTAAGTTATTCCATATGTATAGTATTGAGTATTACTTGACAAAGTTTTTTTAAAGTAACAGATAAAACAGGACTCCTATTTGACTGCTGCTCATATTTCTCTTATATTATTATTATTCCTTGCTTTTGTCAATTACGATTTATTTTGATGCACACCCAAACTTTCACTTTTGATTACGGGACATATGCAACTATAGATATATATATATATGTACATACATATATCAGTTTACCAAACAAATATCAACCGATTTTATTCCCAAATTTAAGATAAAATTGGTTTATAACCGCACCAAGTCAGGTACTGAGAGGATAAGGCATAAATAAATGGTCCTACTTACTACTCATAGAGCTGATGCTGACAATGTGCCCCTTGCGCAGCTCCTTCATGATGGGCAGAAATAGATCCTTGGTCTAAACAAGTAAATATACAGAGGAATGCCAAGATCTAATTTTGCATATAGGCTCACCCAAAAGTGGGACGTGAGATTAACATCAATCATGCGCTGAATTTCGTTGGGTTCAGAAGTCTTGTTCAGCAGAATGCCGGCGTTGTTAATCAGAATGGTAACAGGTCCAAGGTCTGTGTTGATATTTGATCTCAGTTTAACCAGTTCAGTGTAATTGGCTACATTCACCTTTGTTCAGATATATATTGTAACGATAATTATAATAGGGTTTCCGGGCTTACATACCTTATACGCCTTGGCGCGCACTTTATACATCCCTTGAATCTGGTTGACAGTTTCGTTGGCGCCATTTAAATCAATATCCACTATGGCCAAATGGCAACCCATTTTGGCCAATTCAATGGCAATTTCTCGACCAAGTCCATAAGCACCTCCAGTTACCTGTATACGAAATTATTGTCAAGTTAGTGAAAGCGAACAGGTTTCCAGTTTTAATAGGTCAATTAAATTCCATGCTTTGTCCCCTTTAATGAGATATGTGCCTCAAGTCAATAACAAGCTATGATTTTATATGAATAATTAACTGCTTTCAAACTGGCAGTGCATTTTTGTAGTACTTAACCAAGATTTGTAACTGTCTAGCTTTATCATTAGCCTTTTTACAAGTTAAATAACAGCTAACCCAATAAGTCTCTTATGTTGTGCACTCGTTGAAAAAGGATAATAAGGGTATAGAGTATAGTTCTTGGGCAAATGTATGTAAAGGAAGGCGGAAGGAAGCATTTCCAATCCGATAAACTATTTATATACTCAATCAGGATTAATAGCTGAGTCGATATAACCATATTGGTCTGCCCGCTGTATGAGCATACTGATCACAGAGTCTACAAGAGCTGGCATAGCTCGAATAGAATAGTTCGAATTTATAATTTAATATTATAAATTATAAATACTTATCGTTTTGCAATAGCAAAAAAAGTCTCAAGTAGTTGATCACTTTTCATCACTTACCAAAGCAACTTCGCCCATTACACTTTCCATGGGCGTCGTAAGCCATTTATATATACTGGTTACTGCAGCTGCCACCAGCAATATTGGAGTGATGCAAATGAGCAATACCAGCGCCACAATTGACTGCAGTTTAATGAGCTCATTGCTTATAGACATGCTGGCTCCTCAACAGATTATTGTAGACTGAAAACCTAAGCATGACGGCTAAAACTTATATTGATAGCTAAGTAACAATCAAGAATACAATAAACTCGTTTGACCTATACTACGAGATAATCTGAGCACAACTATCCATTATACAATTATTCAATATTAGCAAATTGTTTTCCTGGCAAATAACTTGATTGGAATGCGTTTTATTCTACATATGACGTACATGCATTATTTTTTGTATATAGTTTGCAAGTGATACTAAATGGTGAGACAATTGTAATACCTTCAGTAGGAATATATAAAAAATACCTCCTGCACAGATGTCGATGCTGTGTTAGATCTTGTTCAAATTTTGTGTATTACAAACAATAACAAACAAGTAAAAAAAAACAACCAAGATTGCTGCACTAAAAAGTACCCTGTAAATGAATTCTATACACTTTCACATAGACATTTGAGTGCTTACCAACATGCAGAGGGCATTTGAAATGTGGCAAGTCAAAGATGTGATATTTTGTTGCCCTTTTTTCTATTTTATGTATTTTCCATAAAGTGACATTTTTATGTTATTTGCCTGAACGCAAAAGTAGAAATGCATGTGGAGTATACTTACAATGATGAGGTGCTCCATGCAGCATCGGGCTAAGCCCGATTGCAACACTTGTGATGCCAGGCAGCATTAATTTATCTCACCGCACCGCACCGCACCGCACTCACACACATTTGAGTGCCTCGAATTGGATGGTTTCGGCTGCAACAGCAGCAGCAGCAGCAGCAGCAGCAGCAGCTGGCTTTTCTGGCTGTCACATTTCCAGTTCGCCGCAAATGGAAATTATTAAACGCATTTGTGAGTGTCAATGCCGTCACAGTTGCTGTCTCTTATGTGTGTGTGTGTGTGTGTGTGTGTGTGTGTGTGTGTGTGTAAGTGTGTATGCAAAGTCAGCCCTTTGTTTATCTTTTGTAATTCCACAAAATTCTGTTCAATTTGCTCTTGAGCACTCCCAGCTCCTCCTCCTCCGTAGCTTTTTGATTTAGGCATATTTCTACTTTGCTCCTGATCAAATTCATAATTGTTGGTAAACATTTTTGTGTAGGGCTTCCGCACCATCGAGTCGAAAATTGTTGTTCATCTAATAAATTAGTCTACAATCGATTTCATTTATTTGTACGCATATAATAAGAGTACCATTTTAGGTTAATTAAATAGTTGCTGCACATAAATAGTTACCATTTATATCTGAACTACGAATTAACTTGAAAATTTTGCTAACATTTTCCGCTGTAACTCGACGAATTGTGTCGTTTTCGGAATTAATTCTTAAGCTTTTCTTTATTTTTACAAATGCGAACCATTATTTGTAGTCAGCATTTTTTCTGAAATTCACAAAATAGTAATGAAAATCAGTTTCAGTGCTGTCTAGCTTAGAGAATCTTAAAGAAACAACCCGAAAATTAGGCATCTCTTTTTCCAACCTTTTAGAAAAATGTTCCCCGCAATTAAGAAGAGAAAACCCGTGGTTTTTAAATAATCGGAAGAGTTACAATTGGAACTTTTCCGGAATGTACAAGAAGTTAAGCAGTTAATCACAGGCTCTCAGTACTTGGATCAGAGTCTGTTCGAATAGAGTTGTATTAAACCTGAGCGCCGTAGTTTCCCACGACTAAGGAACTGGTGTCGTGGCAGATGTTGCAGCTTGCAGCGAACATGCAAGCGGCGAAGCAGAGTGATAAGCAAGAGTGCTTAGAAACGTGAATGTTAATTACGTTTTTTTAATTTTCATAAGTACAAGAATGTAGAGCACTCAAAAAACCAACTAGAAAAATATATGTATATAAAAATAAAGGAAAGGGTGAGGCAATTTCTCAGCGTGGCTGTCAACACCAATTTAAAGTGCTGAAACAGGTCACGGGAAGCTACAAAAAAGAATCACAAAGGACCTAATAGACAGCAGCACTATGATGTCCTGTGAAGCAACAATTTCTTATGCAACACCAACACCAAGTAAGAATATGACATGTGTTTCAGTTTACGAAAAAAAAAAGCTGAAAAACTCATAAAACAAAGCCAAAAGTAAATAAATTAGCTGCACAAAATAGAAGGAAAAAACAACAACTACTTAGGAACCTGAAACCGATCCTGGCGGACGGACAGACAGCCACCAACAGCAGCTAGTGCTACTGCAGCAGCACACTTGCTGCATCCACACAGGAAAATTGAAAAGTGTCTGTTGTTTGGGGCACAAGGATAACATTTTCTCACGCAACGGCAAACGGCACTTGAGCTGACAGTTGCATGTCATAATTTAACAGTTTGAAATGTGTGGCTTGTTGCAAGGATAATCGAATCACAGCTGCCTCCGCAACACACAGCTCCTGTTCTTCACTCTGTTTATTTAGCAGTCGGTTCCCTTCTGTCCTTTTTTTTAATATCTTCGACTTGGGCAGCTACGCGTTAGAAATTGGTATTGACATATTTATACACGGTTCAAGGAACCCAATGAAAATGTTTAGAATCGTATGGATCGCTGATAGCATTTAAACCGGTCCATTTTACAAATATTATAAATTCCTAGATAGAGTTAAGGTAAACAAGGCGATTTATAATTTTGTTGAGTGTCCTGTTTGTGTTGATCGATTTAATGAAATTGAAATAAATGAAAAACACACAAATTTATATATTTTAAATCTTTATACCAAACACACAACCAAACTATTAATACAAGTCAAGAACTGCAAAATGATTTACATTCTCATTGGAACACAAAAACCAGGCTATTAAATTGTTGACCACGATGCTAAAGCACTCCAGGATTTAAACAGCAAACGCAGGCACTTGAAGGATACCCTATCAACGCTCTGCCGACTCCGTGATTAGCACAGCAAACACTGAGACAACACACACACATACACATAAATATATAAGACTGTCAACAGCAGCAGCTGCCTATGCACAATTAAAAGTGAAAGGATAAACACAAACAAATGAGCAACACAAGAAAGGCAGTCAGGACTAGACAGGAACAAATTGTCACTGGCATTTAAGAATTAAACATGCAGCAAGTCATAGGAACAAGCAAGTTTTCAACAAACGACTGGAGCGGAAGTGATCGACGTATGCCATACCCTGTCGCCAGAGGTGTGAAGGACATTCAATATAATACACTGTTAAAGACGGTTTATATTCTTGATTTGCAATTTATTATTGCATAAATGTGTTCGTAATCTTTCTTGGATAATGAGTATCCATATCTTTGGATCCATATAACGATGCTTGCTTAGACCACATATAAATCACTCTGCTTGTTTAATAATTTTACAAGCGCATTTAAAAAGTGTGTCAACGTTTTTAGCCCATCTTCATTTCATGTCATTAAATAAACAAACAGCTGGACAAAGATCATATTATTTATTAATTGCATTTAATACAGACAAATTTGACAATAGCTTCCATTTATTTGTCAAACATTAAAAAAAACATTAAACCGAAGTCAATTTGGCCAGTGATAAGTTCAGAAAATAAATAATAAAATAAATAAATGCTTTCATTTATTTGGCAAACATTAAAATCACTACTAAAACAAAACCTCTGCATATAAAAAACATTTAATTATAACTTCTTTTTCCTACACCATATCCCACCTTGCATGCCTGAAATGTATATATGTATGTATATATATGTATATATGTGTGTATGGCTTTATTGGGTACCGCAGTATGGGGCCAAAATTGATTTATACATCGGTTGGCCTGTTGCATACTGCCAACCTATTTATAGTGAGCATTTTTTAGAGTTCACAAAACTCAAACACACATTGACGGTCTCATAAAAGCGCATAAATATTCTATTTCGAGTTGACAGCTTGACAAGTGCGTATGAATATTGCAGTCGCAACGGAAAATATGTTTGATAATAGAAAAAAGAGTGCATTTTGAAAATAGAATTAATCAAATAAAAGTGCTATTGTATATCACGGCGCTTAAAAAGACAATATTTTTCGTCTTTGAATATTAGGAAAAATAATAATTAGCAATGCTAACACTGGCTAAAATAAATGTTAAGTGTGAAATTAAAAATTCAAACTAAACTTCATCTAAAAATAGTTCAATTTATTAAATTGATTGAATTTACTGAAATTCAGTTGTGATGCTGATCATAAATAAATTTGTTCTTCTTAAGGCAGCAAGTATCTTCTTCTGTCTAGGTATAATAATAATAACAATAATAATTTTTAGCTCCTTGCTGTCGAACATAGAAAACATCAAATATAAAAAAAAAAAAAAAAAAACACAGCTTAACTATCCTGAGCAGAGGGTTGCGACCACATGGAGCGACGAACAGACAACGTCTCGCGATCTTTGCTGCTCGTGTGAGTTGGAGTGAGATGGTTGCAGCGGGCCCTAGGAGGGCATTGAGTTCTATATGAGCAAGAGCTTGAGCGGAAAAAACAAAAACACAAAAAAAAGAGGAAAAAAGAGGAAAAAAGAAACGAGTTGGGGCCAATGACAACCACTAACAAAACAATAAACAAAATTCCGAAACAGTGCAAATCAAATACTGTTTGGAAATATGTACACATATATATATATATATATAGATGCCGTAAGAAATCGATGTTATGAGCGAGTGAACTCCGCGGGGGCAAGAGCACATAAATGCAGCTATAAAACACTCGACGAGCCCCCGATCGCCTCCGCGACTGTAATTGTAACCCTAGCACATATGTAATTAGTGCGTTTTATTTATGGATAAAATTCAGTTACGCATGCGCAACGCACACATGAACCGAACAAGGGAAAGGGGCAGGGGGTTGGCGTTGGCGTTGGCGTTGGGGTTGGGGTTTTATGAGTGCATGTGCCTAGGATGTGTGTCTTCAGGTGCCTGGGGGTCTTTGCCATTGCGAGCATCAAACAGTGCCTAATGTCATAAATGTAATTTGAATTTATTTCTGAGATGCTTCTTGTTTTTTGTTTGCGTTTGCAGTAAAGCCGACATTTACACTTTAAAAAAAAAAATGGTGGAAAATTGATCAAATAAAAATATATTAAATGTTTATGAATAAAAATTGCCTATTTTATTAAGAAATTTTTTCAAAATTACATTAAATTCATAGATACGAGATTTATTCTGAATTTGAGTAATTGAATTTTCCTATTTCACTAAAGATTATAAAATGGGTTGTTGTATTTCGACCAACCGTCCAAAAAGATGTACTTCTTTTAAGGGGTAAGTCTAAGTATTGCAACAGTTTTTAGCTCTGGCTTTTGTTTATGCACATGTCGCATTACAGCAGTTTGGTTGGAGTGTGTTTCACATTGCAGCGTTCACTTAATCACATTGCCTGCCTGCACTTGAGCCTGTGCACCATATGGGGTCCTCGGCCAAATAAATGTTGATGGCATTTGATAACCTGTTAAAACTAGTGTGCGCCACAGTGCACTTGAGAATACACTTAGAAAAAAATCGTTCTGAAATTTTGAAAATCGCCCTTTAATGCAAATCATCGAAATGTAAATAAATTTGCCTTTGTTCGTAGAAGTAAATCATTATTTCCATGAAGTATGTAAAATCTAAAAATACTAATTTTTAATAAGTTCTGTGTACTGTGTATTCAATAAAAAACACCCTGGAAATTAAACATAACTATTCGAAGTTTTAGAAAAATGTTGCCTAGATTGATGAAGAGTATTTTTGTTAAATAAAAATAAATATAAAATATGAACGTTTGGGTATAATTTAAGTCATATTAAAATACAACAAAATATATTTTTAAATTAAATAAGTAATAAATTATTGGTATTAGTATTAGAAAACTTTGTAAGCTTAATTATTTCGAATATTTATAAATGTAAGTTTATGATTTATCTGAAACGAGATTGTGACTTGCTCAGTAAATAATTAGTGTAAGCTCGTAGCGAAAGGAAAAAACAAGTTTACTAGAAATACAATCAAATACTTCATTCATAATACAGAAATATTATTTAATGGGATATACTTTGAATTTTGATTTATAAAAAATAAATAGTACACAATGCTTATATCTAAAATTTATGCTAATACAACTGTCTACAGCTTAATTGAAAACTGGAAAACTCAGCTGGGTGCCATGGCAACACAAAATGACTGTTTTTCCTGCAATTTTCTGTTCATTTCCAGTAAAACAAGTGTGCGCTGCGCACATCGAAATGATAGAGTCGCAACAGCATATAATCCTGCCATTTGGTCGGCAGCAATCTGAAATAATGTTTAAGCACATTTAGTAAACGAATGTCATGAATTAAGCTGTCAAATAATTAATAACTATTACCTGAGCAGCCAAACGGTGATGCCGAATATTTTGGGCACATAGATCATACGCTCATTGAAAAGGACTCCCTTAACGATTTTCTCTGCCACATAGGACGTGGGAAGGCCAGGATAAGCGCTGGATATTCTGCGGAAAGTAAGTAAAGTAAATCAAATGACTTATTTAATGCTCATTTTTAAATTTTATTAATTGAAAAGAATATTTTTTAAATGAGAAATATTTGGTTCAAAATTCAAATCAATTAAGTGAAAATTTAAAGTGTAAAAAATCAAAATAATTCAATAAAAAGAATTAGTTTAAAATTAAAATTAATAATTAAGTTGTGTTTTATAAATATTTCTTATTTTTTTAATTAAATTATAAGTTAAATTATAATTACTTTTTTTGTATGTTTTTCGATTAATATTAATCGATATTAAATAAATATATAAATGAAATTTAAAATATAAAATATATACAAATATAAATATTAAATATACCCCATTCTGGATTGTGCAAAAGAAATGCTTACTTTTTACCCTTCATCGTTAAGACTTTATACACCTATAGCCTTTTCTAATTGACCTTCTTTCTCCAACTAACCCTCGTGTTATGCTCGCTATTATGCAGGCAGTCAAATTACTTAATAATGAACTCAATTCAGCTGTGTCAAATTCATTTTTCTGTTGCCTCCTGACCTGCCCTTCCCACTTTCTCTTAACCGTTGTGCAACTAATTATTGATTACACTACTATTTCAAGTATACACGATTTATATCATTGGCACCTCAATTTGATACTTCTTGCAGGGGGCATGACAATATCGTTGAGCTTGTTAACTGACTTAAACTATTTCTCTTTTTTGTCTGACTGGTTTTTTCTGGGGTTTCCTCAATCCATGCAACAAGCTCTAACACTTGAAATATCACATTTTATTTTTAATTTAGTTGGTTTTTTACTGATGTTTATCGACGTTAAATAAATAAATGAAAACCAAATATATGAAATTTATGGGTTTTTTTTTTTTAAATAATAAGTCTTTTGGGTATCTGATTCATATGGCGATTTCTGTGTAATAAGTAGCTTACCCCGCATCGCTTAGCAGTGGCAAATCGCCGCTGGTCCTCATCAAATACGCATTGGCGACTGTTGTCCGCACGTAGTCACAGTCGGAAAGGCGAAGTTCCGCGCGTAGGGCTTCCATGAATCCCATAATGCCATATTTGGTCGCTGTATAGATGCCGGCGCCAGGCAACGGCACCAGTCCTTTTTGTGCGAGATTCAAATTAAGTAATAAAAAACGATACAAAACAAAAAAAATGGGGATTAAGCTAACCTGCTAGTGCGTTCACTGCCACCAAGTGACCTGATTTCCTTGTAATCATCTTGGGCAGAAACTCTTTTGTGGTCTAAAATCAATATATTAATCAATCTAACAGCAACAATTTAAACCGCTCGTTCAAGGCACATACCATAATATAAGAGCCGAGGTTGAGCTGCAGAATAGTATCAATCTCGTCGTTTTTCAAATGCGGCGTCGATGTCATTGGCATCAGGGAAGCATTGTTGACCAGTATCTCGACGGGACCCAGTTCCTTCTCCACTCGCACAGCCATCAGCTGCAGTTCGCGTGGCGAGGACACATCATTCTATGGCCCAAGGAGGCAAATAGATTAAAATTGCTATTAAAATTACTTGTTAACATTGCTCACCTTATAGGCCTTTGCTGTGCAACGGGGAATTTTGGATAGCAGCTCCACGGTTTCATAGCAGCCCTTGGAATTGACATCAACCACAGCCAACTTGCAACCTCGCCTCGCCAGCTCCAGGCAAATTTCGCGACCCAAGCCACTGCCACCGCCTGTCACCTGAAACGGGAGTGTTTATAAATTAATAACATATTCTGTATACTTTTGAGAATTAGAATTACTTTTAAGAAACATAAAACTAATACGAAAACAAATACATTTTTTAACTTAAATTAATTAATTTAAATTAACCCTGAATACTGGAAAAACAAAACTTTGGGAATAGAACATATTGTTTTGCCCATATAATGAGTTACTTTTGGCACCAAAAGTTTGTCTATTTTCTATTTACATACACATTTAGACAATATACAACTACTTAGAGACTTAATAGGGCAAACTGGCACAAATTAATTGGCTTTATTTGAAAACAATGAAGCACTTTACTAACGTAATTCAGTAAAATCTAAATATGCTGCTCTTCATGTGCATCAAATTAACAATAATTGAGTGACTCTTGACCGTAATTAAAATGATTTGACCCCAGTTGGGTGCTGTGTTTGCCACTAAATTAACTTTACAATCTACAAACTATGTATGAAGGGTTCGTAAAACTATAATATTTATTTATAATTATTAATTTCGTATGATAAAAAAACAAGAAGCAATTACATTTGTTTCTTATGTACATCTGCAACTATCTAAGCAATGAGATACAACGTAATCAATGTATACATTTGTAAATGTTTATGTACATACCTACATGTATACATATATATATATATATATATCTATATATGTGTATAAAGAGAATACTTATCTGTATTCTGTATTCTGTAATCTTTAGTTCATTGTTTACTTTTGGCCGTGACATTGCGAAGCTGTGCAAAAGTCAACCGTTTTTAGTTTTGTCAAAGGAACGAAAACAAAAGTGAAGTTGAAATTCGAAATTCCAACACATCAAAAATAAACCTGTTTTGTTGTATTATGCACTGGTGTTAGTGAGTGGTGCTATCCGTGTAAACGATCGTCCGAATATTTATAACAAACTGCGCTTTAATGACGCATACATATACATATCTATTTGTATGTGTGCATGTGAGTATGTACAAATTCGTATATCGGACACACCTACACAACTGCCATGCAAATGGAATTCTGATGAAAAAAAATAACATTCCATATTAGTAATGCATACAACACTTCCCATATAAATGTGTGTGTGTGGCTCTCTTGGTTATCATTTTTGGGCATCAGTGTTGACCTTATCAATTGACTTTTTCAAGCATCAGATCGTAACTCAATTTATGGCTGCATGTGGGCAACATTTAATTAAGTGGTTTCGCCATTTAAAGAAGTGCAATTTTAGCCAAGCTTTAAAATTCATTTTTTATTATTATTATTATTATTATCAGAGTTCAGTTCACTTTCCACATTCCAAGCAAGGGAAAAACAGCAACAGTAAATGTGTGTGTGTATGTCTATTTGTGTGTTTGTTTGTGTGAGGTGCAAGCCGTTGACTGTTTTTGGCGTAAATATTTGGTTTTATAAAAACAACAACAACAATAAAAATTTTGCTTGGTAAGCGAGACAAACGAGCCGCACCCATTTGGATGTCAAGAGAAGCAGCCACTGGAAACGGAAAAAGAAAACTGCGTGACGTTTATGTACATACCTACATACATACATACATACTTAGACACATATGTGGTTGTGTATTAATATGTATAAGCTGGAATGATTAGAGGTGCAGATCAGTATAAGACATAAGTCAGATAATAATTAGTACAATAACCAACTCCCCCTCTCTCTCTCACTCCTATTTGTATAAGATATGTATAAGCTGCTATGCTTATAGGTAAAGCTTTCAATACAATTTTACTCGCATAAAGCTTCCCTTCCCTTCGATTCCCTTTGATTCTCTTACCAATGCCACCTTGCCGCTGACATCCTTCTCTTTGAGTCCAAGTGCAAAGAGATAATCCAAGATGTGTTTGAGGCCGACGGCAAGTAAAACAAACGGCAACAGCAAGAGAAAAACAATAATTTTCAAATTGAAAATGAGACGGGTTGTTTCATCATTTCGTTGCACCAAAGCACCAGCAGACGAAGAAGAAGAAGCACCAACAGTTGAAGTTGCAGTTGCAGTTGCAATTGTTGTTGGGGGCGTGGCAGGGGCCGGCGTTGTTGGCACATTGATTGTGGCACGCGTTATGGTTGTTGTTGTAGCCGTTTCCACCATTTTTCACACACACACATACAAAACAATAAATATAATTAAATAAATATATTAAAATATATCTTTTTTTTCGTCAAGCGTTTGCGTGGTGAATTTTGCGCGTGCGTCAAGCGACTGATATCAAAACATAACTGAAACTAAAGCTAAAGCTGAAAAAAGCTAAAAGCAACGCGCACCGTTTCCAGTCGTCGTCGTCGTCGTCGTCATCGTCTCACTCTTTTTCTATGCGAACTGGAGATTTTTCTCTCAGCCAACATCGTCGTCGCGTCATCTTTCTGCTTTGACTGCTAAAAAAATGAGTAGCGATCGTTGCTGTTGTTGTTGGGAGAGGTGAGCTTCTCCCTGGGTGCCTGAGCTTTGAGTGGAATTCAATGGCATGCATGCATATGTATGTGTGTATGTGGGAGCAGTTTCACCTGCTATCTTCACTTAATATGCAGTAGTCACATGCATAAGTAGTTAAGTATGTGTATGAAAGCAAAGCTCGACAAACTCTACTTATAAATAAATACAGCAATAAAATGAAGAAACGAGTCAAATGGCAAAGTATTCACTCAACTGGAAAAATACCCCGTGTATAACACTTGCAGCAAACTGCTCAGCCCAATGAGAGGTTTTTCTTTAAGAGGAAATGCAATTATCGAAAAATTCCAAAAAAAAAACAAGAAATTTGAAGTGGTTATCACAATTATTTTCTGATTTATATAAAATCAAAATCAAAATTGCTTTCTACAAAAAGATATCAATATTTATAAACAGCAGAAAGTTATGGGTGAATGAATTTGTTGTCTTAATTGAAGAAAGTTTTAACTCAATCGCAAACAACTTTTTACGCTGATAACGTGGTGTATAACAGGCATGCACTCAATATTTACTAGTTTTGAGTGAAATGTGTTGAGCTTTTTCTTCTTTCCAAAAAGAGAAAGCCGTTAAAATTACAAATTCCGCCCGTCAGAGTTTTCTGCTTCTGCTTCTGCTTCTTCTGTTTCTTCTTCTTTGGCACTGTCCTATGTCAATGGACATGTGCTTAGAGCAGTCGCATACATATGCATGCATATGTGTGTGCCTATGTGTGTGTGTGTGTGTGTGTGTGTGCGTGTTGCAACGAGTAAAAGTTAAATATAATAAATGCGTGCTGTTTATTTGTTGATAAGCGTGCATGTGGCAAAAAAAAACACGCTTACAACTCAAACATCTGCTTGCTGATCTTTGCCATTTCGCACATGTGCAAAAACGCCCAGATTGAAACGGAAATGTGGCGCACTGCTTTGCTTTTTTACCATTCACTTAAACTACAAAAAAAAATGACAAAAAAAAACGAAAAGAAAATGTAAAATTAAAATGCAATTCATGCTGGCATATGGAAAACCCAAGCAGATCTTGCCACATTTGCTGCCTGGCTGCATATCTATTATGCTTGGGTGCATTGGCCGTAGAAACAACGGTTTTGTTTTAGAAAAGTCACCACTCAATAAAAATAATAATAATTATAATAATATGCATTTGTTTCTGTTTACTAATGACAAAAACTCAGTTTTAAGTTGAATTTTTACCGGCAGAAGACTTTTATTATTCATCAAATCAAGTTCAACTCAAATCTTTTACTAAATTTAGTTTTATAATAATCTAGTTTTTAATTTAAGATAACTGATAACTATTATGATATACCTGTATTTCAATGCGATATATGGTTTATAATTAAGAATCCTCTATAATTTAAGTAAGAACTGAATATCTTACTTAAAAGTAATCAGGAAATATCTGTGGATGTTCAAATTCTTTTAAATGATAACTTGGCTTAGCCCGAAACAGTTTTAGATAATTTGGAACTACTAGATTTATATGTTTTTCAGTGAGAATTTCGTAGTCGAGTCAAGGATTTTTTACCTTAAGCTAATTTTATTCACATAATATTTTTCAGTGTATTACAGTTTAAATTTAATTTGAAACTTATTGCCAGAGAATACTTAGAATACATCAACTTTGGCTGCAACAAATTAAATACTTATTATTTATAAATTATTGGTAATAAATTGTACTGTATCATAAGGTAATAATTTGAACAAAAATTGGCACTTTCAAATTCCGCCTCGTCATCGTCCGTAATTTAAATGTTTCAATTAAGTAATTAGGGCTTCCACACACATCTGAAGCTAAGTTAATTTCAGAGCGCTTTCTGCAATAATATTAGATAGATTATAATTAAATATAGATAGATTAAATCGAAATAAAAAAAACCTACTCTTCAAGCTGAGCAAATGATTGGCATGTTGTCGTATTTTTGTATTATGTGGATTTCGCAGGAGTTCGACAGCCGTCTTCTCAATCATGCCCTCGATGCTCTGCAGGAGCAGCTCCTTCTTCGGACACTTGACGACCAGACGATAGTCGCCATCAAGTGAACGCGTAACTTCCCAGTCAGATGGTACAGGTTGCACATCGGTGCTGTCGTTGCTCTCGTTCTCCTCCTTAACATCCGTTGGCAGAGTTCGACGACGCCGCTTCGTGGCGCTGGATTCCTCATCTTCCGATGCAATCGAAGGCGTTTTGCACTTGTTGCTCTCCAAATGGCGTTCATCTTGGTTACGATCGCGTTTCGGACAGGTGCATATTTTTACGCATAACACCTGCTGTCCGAGCACATCGCCGCTGCAATATAAGAATATATTCGATTTTAGTTGAAAAAGTTTTGCAATTGAATGCAGAAACTTACCTGGTGTTCTCCAAGCAGAATACCAAACAGGTTTCCTTGCGCCCGAAGCATGAATTCTGGCAGGCAAAACTGAAAGCGAGCGTTTGGCGAACAAATCCTCCACCCAAATGGCTGGATCGACTCATATTTAGGGGCACCAGCACCGAGTAACGCTCCTCAATGCTCTTGCCCTGACTCGTGCCACAATACGATGTGTTTGGATTCTCGCAGCGCAGCAGACTCTCTCGCATACCCTGATTGTCCCTGACTGAAAAGCAACTGAATTATTCAGAATTGAAAGCATTTTGGCTAGCCAAATCCTTACTTACTGGGATCGGTGCTCAGATGATTCTGGCAACGCAACACAGGTCCACTCACATCCTTGACAAAGCACAGGAATGCACGCAAATTCATTGGTTGAATTGGCAATTTTGTTTTGAATTTAACATCAATATTAAAAGTTTTATGCATGCGTATGTAGAGTTTGTTCAATGGCAACGAGAACATCCAGTGGGATTTTGGCGGCTCATCGAGCACCATGCCAAAGTGATAGTCACCATTATTGTGATTTATCAGCTTGGGCAGTGAGCTGATCTGTGACTTGATATCCTGTAGCATCATGTCGCGCAACACGGATTGCTGCGAGTAGAATCGAAAATCGAGAAATATACAAATAAATAAATATATATATATATATATATATATATATATATGTAGTTAGATTAGTTACGACTGCCGCGCTTATTGATTAATTACTCGCTCGCTTGACATGGCATCAAGATAATGTATTTGTGCTCGGCCTGCCAATAAAGTATCAATTCAAATTGTAGTCAGTCAGTCAGTCAGTCTGTGAGCGACTCTTCTTGGCAAATGGCCTCCTTTGGCATCAGTCGCTTATCGCGTCGACCCATTCCTGACCAGGCGAAACTCATTCAAATGCTGCTCGTGTTGGTCATTTCGATGTTGACCTTATTCGGTTTATTTGCCATACGCTATAATCGTCGGGGTCGGCAACGTTTTGTCAGTTCGAGAAAGTATTTGGCATATGCCATAATAGTGACTGTTCTATTTGCAAGTATCTATGTGCGGCAAATGTATGAGGATTATATGAAGTCGCAACTGAACCTGCACGATGCCGTCAAGCTATATAGTTATATGAACATTACGGTGGCCATTATCAACTTCGTTACACAAATGCTGGTTAGCGATCAGGTGGCAAAGATGATGAGCAATGTGCCGCTCTTTACGACACTCGACGAGTTCCAGTTGAATAGGGACACGGTAAGGAATTCGGTGGTGACAGCATTGGTCAAAGGCATCGGTTTCCCGCTGGCCATCGAAATGGCATTGATATTGCAACAGAGACGAAATGAGCCGGAACTGAACTGGACCTGGTCACTGTACAAACTGTTGCCCATGTTTATATCGAATTCATTAAATAACTGCTATTTTGGTGCAATGATCATCACGAAGAACATTGTGGAAGCGTTGAATGAACGTCTCAATATGCAAGTGCAGCAGGTGAATCTCTTGCAAGACGACCAGCAAAAGAAATTCCACTCGAACTATTACCGCATACAACGCTATTGTAGCCTGGCCGATGAGATCGATGTGCTCGCCGAGAAATATTACATAATATGCACACAGTCCGAGAAATATATGGCTCTAATGTCGCTCTCGATAATCCTGTCGTTGATTTGCCATCTGTTGGGCATCACAATCGGTTTCTTTGACCAGTATTATGCGATTGCAGAGTCTGTGATTGGCACAAAACCATACGATGCATTTGGTGCACTCATCAATTTGATGTTCCTCGGCATATCGATTGCGGAAATTGGCTTGCTAACGTATGTCAGCAATGATATTTTGGTTGCCACACAATCGACTGGCAGCATTTTAGAACACCTGCAATTGCAGCAGGTTGATTGGCGCTATCAGCAATGTGTCCATGCGTTCTCACTCCAAGTCATCGCCATCAAGTTCAAAATCAAGCCAATGGGTCTGTTTGAGATTGACATTTCGCTCATAACCAGCATCCTCTCCACAGTGGCCACTTTTTCAGTCATTCTGGTGCAATCGGATTTGTCACAGCGCTTCAAATAGGACGATGCTCACCTGACTAAATTGCATCAAGTTGCCCGACTGCAAGTAAACCAAAATTAATTATTCAAATATATATTATAATATAAGGATCACATCTTAACACTTGTACTTACATTCAGGCCTTGTAGATAGGCCATTGGCTCCATGGCCCTGCAAATATGATTATTTGTGCTTAGATAATATCGATAAGATCATTTATTGTTTGTCTATTTTGTAAAGAGGGCTTCATAAGGCCGAGAGCCTTTTAATCCCATATGAATAAATGTATATGTGTAGAAAAACTGAATAAAGCAAATCTTAATGAACGCGTTCAGTTTCAATAATCTCGACTATTTCCATCAGCACTACTATTAGTAGAAGAAAAACGGAAGACAGAAAATAGAAATATATAAAACGCGAAAAAGGATTGTGAGGAGATATATCAAAGAGTAAAATTATCAAAGGAATCGAATGGATATTGAAAGGAGCTATGGAAATACTGAGTATTTACATTGTATGAAGCAGCTCTATATATATATATATATATAATATATATATATATATATATATATTAGATCTGCATTTACAAGATTAATATTTTTAGACTTTTTCAATAGTTGAACGAAAATCTCATCATGCAACTTATGAAAAATCATCTATGTAATTCTAGCATGCAGCTAGAAAAAGATGTGCATATATAGCTCTAGCAAGATGACAATTTCACACAATTTATTTACACATAAACTTGTTCATTTCAAGAATCAATATTCAATTTTCAATTCAAATCAATTCGTTACTAATGAGCGCCACCTGTCGGTCAGCGCCCGAACTTACAAATCCTCCGTTACATCAAGTTCCTGCGTTTCCTGAGATGCCAAGCCAGCAGCTTCCTCCGTGCCTGCAAAATCGGTGTTTTGTCTGCAGAAATGTAATAAATAATTAATAATTAATACTATATTAAGATCGCGAATTATTAGACAGATGACTTAGCACAACTGTCTTAATATTAGAAACGGAAGAAGCACAACATATTAATGGAAGAAACACATAATTTGAGCATAAGATCCGAAATGGGTTATGGATAGCATAACTCGAAGTACAAGTTTGAAGGAAAAGATGTTGAAAATTCCTTGTATTTCTAATCGGAACTGTAAAATGAGGTTGGCTAATAAACTCAGAGGAATCAGAAGGAGAAGAAAGAGGGAAAGTTGATGTTAGTATTCCAATTAAGAACCCAAAGGACTAGAAATAGTAATAGATCTTTAACTTGAGCTGCTGTTTGGTGTTGTATTTAAAGTACTTTATTTAATTATTCAACAGATATTTAATGTTTAACTTTGTGTTTAACAACAAACCGATGCTAAAACAGTCACAATTTTTGCGCGTGCACGAGAATAAATAAATACTTTAAATTAGCACTAACGGAAATAAGCAATTAGGATGCGCAATAAAAAAAATGCTTTGCGAATGCGAATTTATTATATTAAATATATTCACATTTATTTAACACCTCGTAAATATGAACATGTTCATGCATGCGTATGCCAATTTTTGTGGATAGTGATCGTTATTTGATATTACCTGTTCTTCTTCGAAGACATTGCCAGCTCAATTAACATACTCTTTTCAAAGAAATATTATACATACATGTGGCATGTATTTTTTTATTTGTCTGTTTTTATTGTTTATTTTATTTCAAATATGTTTTGAAAACATAACAAAATAAACAGGTCTCTTCTTCTTTCCACCTTAGCAGTCACAGCGGTGAGCAACAACATGTGATCTATACAAAAACAGCTGTTGGCGATAAGTTTGCGCTTGGCATTAGCGGTAATCCATAAAATCGGTTTTACGGAGTTTAATTTGTATTGCGGATCATTCATAAGAACAAATATTAAATAATATTGTCTAAAAATGTCAATATAATATAATGAAAAGTATGCAATGTAATATATTTTAATTGGAGATCGTACAAAATCTGGAAAGATATTTATTACAATTATCATTGGACACAGTAAAATAAATCAAGTTATAAAAATTGAAATATAAAATTCATTTTAAGAAAGTCCAAGAATTTTTCATATATTCTTTATTCATGATTGATCAAATCCAGCAAAATATCACTTTATATTATATTCTTATAATATTTTGAAATCATAGTTTAAATATTGTTGGTTTAAATCAGTTTGGCTTTAATACATTGGATTGATAAATACAGTATACAAAAGACTTAAACAAATCTAAAATGAACTTATACAGGTTAAAGTCAACAATATCTTTAAGTTTAACTCGATTTCTCAGTTGCCTCACTATTTCCAAGCTCTTTTGTGGTATCTGTGTTCATCGTTACATTGGAAATAGTTAAATTATTTGAGTGTCTGCAAAAACAAAAATAATAAAAATGAAAAGAAAATATTCAATAAGGCAACTAATAATTAAGCATATAAGCAGAATTAATTAAATTACCTGTAAAATACGTAATGCTGCAGCATGAAAAATATGTCAAATAGCACTGAGAACAAGCCCAGACCAAATTTGGTGGGATCTCCAAATATTGAAACCCAATCGTCTGTAAATAAATAAATAAATTTCAAAATTACGTGTCGCATATGTATGATAAATGTCTACAGTGCTTACCATAATTATGTGCATTCAAAATCATTTGTAACATGCTGAGAGTACCGCCAGTAAAATCCAATAAAATATTGCCAATGCTCCTAAAAAGAAAAAGAAAAGTGATTTTTATAAGCAAAACTTTAGCTATTATAAATTATTATTTTAAACAATATTATTATTAATATTATTACGTACCATCCGACAGTACTTTTTCTCCTGTAGTTCATTAGGGCTTGTGGTATATACTTGATGATAGTAATTGTCAACTTTATATAGCTGCGGAATTTTGTATTATTAATATTAAAATGTCAGCACTTATTTCAAATATATTTTTGAATTTACCTGCAGTAGTAGAGGAAATCCAGCCAATGTATTACAGATCCGCCAGCCAAGCCTGCTGATACTATGACGACCACAGCGAATAATGCCAATAGACCCCAGGCGATTTTTGAGACACGTTGCATGCCACGCTTTTTTACACACACAATTATTATTATTAATAAAAGAAAGTGTAATTTTAGTTGAACTATATTTACCTCAAAAACGAAACACTGTCCAATTGTAATGCATGTGGCAAACATGGCGTGCAACGAGAAGACGACATCGTTTAGCATAACGGGATTCACGCCCCGAGGATGCCGATCCCCATACTCGTCCTGCAGGCTCTGTATAAAATACAGTCCACAGTTGAACATGCTGTAAAGCGTGAATCCAACAATGTTCAGCGTGAGAAAGTCAAAGTTTAGGCCCTCAACCGATCGGCGACGATAGTTGATCCATATTTGTGGATAAAATGAAATTGACCATGCCACAAAATAGATCCAGCCAAAAATGATAGATGTATAAATAATCGCTTCCGATTTAGCGACAACAACACGCACAAAAAGTTCATCGGTGCTAAAAAGAATCAACCAAAATAAATTGATAAAAAAAGAGAACAGTTTTTATTTAATCAGTTTTATCTTACATGGATTTATCGCTGGAATTACTGCTGGCCGTGATCTCGACATGTCCTGCCTGTCGTCCTGTCACAACAACAGTCTGATCCAGCGAAACGCCAGATGCGCTAACAAAGGATTCGGGTTCCAAATCCAAATGATTCTCATGTTGCTTCACCAAAGTCACATTTACATATTCCTCAGCATTATTTCTATTTGATTTTATACTGGCTTAGAAATAGTTTTTAGCAAATATATCTTTTTCTGCTCACCTGGCATAAATCACAAAACTTTTTTGCGCATTCAGCAATACGGTCAAGTCATGAGTATCAACGGTAAAAACTGTACTTTGCGCACTGCCGGCAGCAACTGCTTTCGAATCGAATATTATTTATCGTAAAAGTATTGAAATATTTATTTAAAGCTTACTTGTTACAAGTATTACGGCCAACGTTTGCAGCAAAAAGTACGTCATTTTTAATTATTCTTTTTGCGCAGCCTGAAAATTAAATATTTCATAAGCATTATTATTCATTTTATTCACAATTGGCAGGAATTTGGCAAACGTAAGCGGATTTATTCTGTGCATCATTGTATTCACTCAAATTACTCACAAATAATTAAGTACAAAAAACAAATGTTAAAGGTTCAAAGAAAGCAAGAAAGATATATAAATCAATTAGAATACCAATATCATAGAGAAAATAATAAATAAAATGAAATGAAAATGACAAAACTAATTGATTTTATTTATTTATTTCTTTATTTTTGATGTGTCAGCAGTCTAGCTTCGATTTAACAGGGTATTTAATCTTCGGCATTTCTTTTCTTTTTGTTCTTTGAATGAACGCCTCAATAAGACCAAATTGTTTTGGGGCAGATGTTGATTCGACTTAAACAAGAACAGATTCTTTTGAAGTCCCACCAGGCAGCAGTGTTGTTGTTGAAGATGATATATGAGTAAAAAATTCTTCTTTACTTAACTCAAATCAACATCTGCCACACAAACTCCAATCAACATCGTCATATACGATATATATATATATATATATATATATATATATATGTATTTAGTTGATTGCATCTGCAGTGTGCTGATTGAGAGTTCAAAAATATTTTCCAATCAATTGAGATTGGCGAGAATGCAGTTAAATTAAAGGGCGGTTAAAAACGAAGAAGAATAACATAAATATCTGTCTGACTTAAATTGATAGCCGAATAAAAACTGTTATTAATTTATTGATTGACTCAAGAAATTGCTTGCGTATTTTTTTAATCTTTATTATAACTTTACCCCGATATTTTATTGCGCGGCCAACAACAAAAAAACGTTCTCTTTTTATACACAAAAGCTGTGCTAACAACCAGACACATAAATAGCTATATATAGATATATATAGATACGTTTGCATATCAGTAATATGAGCAATGAGAAATGTCATGTTTTGTGGAGTAGTTCTCAAGTTCAACTCAAGTTGCCTCTTGTTGCAAATCAATAGTAACTTAACTAATATAGCAAGCACTCTTTTTATACCCTGAACCCTGGAAAATGGGTAAATAGGGTATAATGGTTTTGAGCAAATGTATGTAACAGGCAGAACACGCAGAGCTCAGAGACAATAAGAGCCAGAGACTTGAAATTTGGAATATAGGTTCTCGTATACCAGGTGCAGATCAAGTTTGCTTTATTTTATCGATAGCTGTCTCCGTTTTTCAATTATATATATTATCAGATTGATCTCATTTCTATCAGTAGCCGCAAGCATTTTCTGTATGCATAAATATGCGAACGCATGTGTGAGAAGGAGATTCGACGCGAGTGTCAATATATACTTGTGTGTATTCTGCAGAGTCCCGTTACCCCGTTACGATTGCGTGTACGTATATATATATGAAGGTATGTATAAATATCACGTGTTTGTCGGCAGAGTGCACTTGCAGACCTGATTAGTGCTTTTAGTGCACAAATCTTTAACTGGAAATTTTCCAATAAAGCTAGAATATATTTAACAACTGAGTTTAGGGTATATCGTAGTCGAGCTCACTCGACTGTAGCACTCTTGTTATTTCCTTATTTATAGCGCAACAGATGATGTTGCAAAAAAAAAATATAAATATATATATATATACAGCCAGAGCGTAAATCAGACGTCTGATAACGCTAATCGGGTGTATTGCAGCCGAGTGTATAAATTGGGCAATTCCGACACGCCGATAAAGATATCTAAATTATTATACGCAGCACATGAAAATACCGGTCTAATTAGAATTACAATCGATTAAAGAAAAAACTGGTCGCGTTGGATAATAAATGCAATGCTCTCTGAGAGCTCACTCTGTAAATAAACAGACAGATAGACGGACATTATTCAACTATGTAAACATAAATTAAAATAAAACATGTGCCTGTATTTGTTTGTGTACATATTAAAAAAGCGCTTTGCTGACTTGACAAATTGTATAAATAAACGATAAAAAACAAAAAACCAAAGATTCAGCACAACATTTTTGTTTTATTTATTTATTTTTTTTTCATTATTATTTTTTTTTTTTTTTTTGCAGCCGGGTTAGAACTTTCTCTTGGCAACTTTTGTAAATTGGAAAGCACTCGATATCGAATGATTTCTGAACCAAATCAACACTAATCGTTAAAGAATTTACTGTAATTTGTATCTTATCGCGAAGGATACTGAGCTGAATTTAAGCATGTGTCACATTAATCATCGCGTGTGTTTTTCGAACTCTGAAACAATGCATTTAACTGTTTTAATTAACCGGGCTTGTTGCTGCCGATGTCCCGAACTGTAATAATTGTGTGTGTGTGTGTGTGTGTGTGTTTACTTAAACGATGGCAGCAACGGCCGACTGACTGACTGACTGTCAAGATACTGACTGACGCCAAACTGCACAGCGCCAAATACACTTATACTACTTATACTACACTTATACTGGAAGTCAGTCACACACTGGAATTGGAATTCCGCGCCGCTGCTAATTTCTCATCGCCGGCTCAACATACGCCAGCAAGCGAAGCAAGCAAAACAAACGTTCGCCAAACGATTGAAGCTCTCGTTGTTGTTGTTTTTGTTTTTTTTATCGTTTTTTGGGTTTTTTTGGTATTGGATTTTTGCACTTCATATTTAAATTCGAATTGAATATTCGAGTGTGTATTTAAGTTCGAGTTACTTCACATTTCTATAAATAAGCAGACACATTTTGGGTTCTCTCAAGTGCGCAATTGAATGGTGGGTTTTATTTATTTCTGTATTTTCAATTTAAATATTTTTAAATTAAATTTATTGCAAAAAGTTATGAAATATCACTTCGAAATTAAAAATAAAAAAAAGAATATAATAAATCAGAGTATAATATTATTTATTATTATTTTTATTTATTATCCACTTTATTATCCTTGATTTAAATGCGCCAGATTTATTATAAACATTATTTTATTTCTTTTCCATTTCAAATGTAAATTTAAATATAAAAATAGTAAATCTGAGTATAGTAATTTTATTAACACCAAAATTATTATATGCATAGTTTATTTATTATTTTTTCACTGGGTATACACAATTTTATACATATTTTATTTACCTCAGATTAATTACATTTTCTTATTTTTTTTTCATTTTAAATGACGCAACTATTATTACAAGTAATGCGGGAAACCCAGGAAAAACTTGTAAGCTAAACCTAGATTTACAATAATTGCGCTTTAATTTAATTGACATGATTTTAATCAAATTCATTGGAATATTTGAATTCGAAAGAGATAATAGACATATAACAGGTGTGACCTATTAAATAACTAACTAAGTCTTAAGGCTGGCTGGCACTAGGTCAATGCTGTGTGTTTGTTTATTTATTAATAACAAACAACGTTTAAGCCAACAAACTTCTATGGCTACTTAAAACACCTTCTATCTCTTCCTATTTATAGGTATAACTCAAAGTTAAATAATTAATAAATAACAGATTATTAAAAAATCATAATTTTTATTCCACATTTTTTTATTATTAATTTGCTTGATTTAAAGTAAATTAATACATTTCTTTACTTTCAAATAAAAGTAATGCATTGAAACTGACCTTAAATAAATACATAAAATAAATATATTACGTTTGATTAATTTTCTATATTTAATTGATGTCAAATTAGTGAATTTTTTTAACGTGCTCAGCTTACTTGAAATAAATATATAATCAATATCATTTTTGAACTTGTTAGAATTGCTTTATTTAATTGATGAAAGATTAATGAATATTTAAACTTTCAAATAAATGTAAAGAATTTAAACTGATTTCAAATAAGTATATAGAAAATTCTGATCAAAATATAAGCATGTTCCCGTTGTAAACTGAAGAATGCATACAAATAAATAAGGGCCTTTAGTTCCAATAATAATTTCCTGTCTACAACTTAATTTTAGTGTTTTTGTGTAAGATTATTTTCGCATTGAGATACGAATGTTATTCAAAACCATTCAGAGTGCATTTTTGAGATAAGATTAGCTTACCTCACTACCATTTCTCAGGTCCATTCTTTACAGCCACGATCGTAAATAGAGTAATCAGCAGACAAGATAACAAAAACATATTGAACACATTTCAACAGTTTCTAAAAAAGTGATTTAATATGCACACACACACACTCACTCGCACACACACAATACACAACAAGCCGCATCTAAAAAAAGTAATAAATTAAACACCAAGGAATATAACTGAACATAACTGAATAAATTCACAACTTATTTGGTCAGTTACTTATAATATATACTTGATACAATTGTGCAAACATGCAAAATTCCAATTAAATGTCACAATATAAAAACTGATGCGAAAAGATTGAATAAATAAATTAGAAATTATATATTAAAATATATTATGGGATTAGGATGCGGCGTTCGAAGTGTGTAGGCAGCGAAAAAAGGCACAGTATAGCTGAGTATTCAGTTATGTATATATATATATATATGTATATATATAAACCTATATATATTCCAGTTCGGGATTAATCACTGCTGCTTGTTGCTGCTGCTGCTGTGTGCAGCGCGTCGATTCTTCTCGAGGATTAAAGCGCGTC
This sequence comes from Drosophila glabriapex, assembly GCA_035042305.1. Lineage (NCBI taxonomy): Eukaryota > Metazoa > Arthropoda > Insecta > Diptera > Drosophilidae > Drosophila > Drosophila glabriapex. The sequence continues at coordinate 7,106,866 of JAWNLN010000018.1, forward strand.
TGCAAATCGAAGCAGAAACAGGATTAAGATTAAAACTTAAAGTTGACTATATACAGTTAATTCCAACTCACCGATATCGCTCGTAGAAGCCAACAATGGTGCCCAGTTCCTGCTTGAAGAGACGCACCAGCATGCTATCGAAACCCTCCAGTTCGGGCAGACTAAACATATTGAAATGCAGCAGATGATCCTTGGTGGAGTCTGCCTCCGAATAGACGGCCAACCATTTGGGTATCTCCTCCAGCAGGTAAGGATTCGCCGGCACCAAAGCGTTATGGGTATGCGATGGAGGTGAATACATTGTTGCCTCTGGTCGAATCGCTTTCGGTGGCTCCGCGGACGTTGTGTAAACGTAGTAGGAGGTGAGACATGGATGCTGTCGCTGGCACTGGCCGGTATACTGATTCTCGTAGTAGGTGCCGTGCAGCTTGGAGACGACACGGCGCCAACCCACCGGCAATCCTTCGCGCTCCAACGGATGATTCCAGTGCGTTGTGTGCGCATTGTGATCAATATAATATTTGCGGCCGTGCAGCGTGTATTGTGTGGCCCAACCGGGTGGCAGTGGCAACTCCTCGCTCTCGCTCAACGATTGCTGTGACGGCACCTTTTGCAGTGCTCCATTGCCGTTGTTCGCATCCGCCGAGGATGCAGTCGATGCCGGCGGCGTCAATGGCGGTGCATACAGCGATTGTACTGAGGCGGAGGCGCCACGAACGCTGCCCGAACTGCCGCCCAATGAACCGATGGAGGGCACTGGCAAATGATGGGGATGCGCATGCGCATGTGGATGCGGATGATGATGGGGATGTGGATGTGGATGTGTATGCTGCTGCTGCTGCTGATGATGATGATGCTGTTGTTGTTGTTGAGCGAGCGTCGCTGAGGATGCAGTTGTATTGCTGTAAATGGGAGATTCGGAGCGCTGGGATTGAGTGACGCGCATCGAGGAGACACGATACGGATTCTCATAGATGGGATACGAATCACTTGAATAGCCAATCAATTGTTGTTGTTGCTGTTGCTCCATGGGTGATCTGCAAGGAGAATGGATTAAAGAAAGCAGAGAGCAAAAACCCAATCCTTACCTTGTGAGCGGATAACGTGTCTGATGACTTTTGGCGGCGACTGTTGAGGCATCGAAACGCAGCATGGAACCATAGGCATTTTGTTGCTGCAATCGCTGCTGCTGTTGCAACGCAAACTGTGCCGGTGAGGATGAGGAGCCGGATGAGTTGGCTGCTTGTTGTCGTGGCATTTGCAGCATATTTGCATAGGATGCACTAAGCACACCCTGGTCCCCATCGTAGCTAGTCGTGGGCAAATGGGACTGCGAATGCTTCTGCGTCGAAAAGCTGCGCTGAAATGGCGATGACAACGGCGACGACTGCTGGCGACGCATTCGCTCCATTTGCTCAATATTCACATAGTTGTTGTTGTGGTTGTTGTGATTGTTGTTGCCTGGCATCATTAGCTGGCTGCTGCTGCTGCTGGCGCCACGAAATTGTGCTGGGGCATGCGTCGCAGAAGCATTATTATTATTATTGTTGTTGTTGAGTGGCAGCTGACTTTGGGCGCGCCGCGCATGATAATAATCCGGCTGGGCATCGTTACAGGAGTAGGTGTTGCGGCTGCTGCTCGAGCTGCGCAGCTGTTTAAATTCACACGAAGGCGAGCTGCTCGCGCAGCGTTGCAGCGACTTCTTTTTCGCTGCTGCTGCTGCAGCTGCGGCGGCCGCATTCCGCTGATTGTGGTGCGCCTGGTCCGTGTAGGATGTCCACACATTGATCACCGGTATTTCCGGTGGCGTCTCCTTTTTCACATACTTGCCGACGACGCCCTCCTTGTGTGCCTGCGTTTTGTCCTTGCTCCGGCGCGAGAGCATCGTCTGTTTTCGATTGCACAGCAAAATTGTTAAATAGTTCATGCAACGCCGCCGTCGTCTATTTTTTTCCGTCTTCGTGTGTCTTTGAATTTGACTTTTTTACTTTATCATTTGCTGGTGCTGGCTAACTAAAATTTATTTAGTGCATTTTATGAGTGTGTGTGTGAACCACTGCGGTGAACCACTGTTAACTGGAGCCGAGTGCATTAACATTTCAACTAGTTCCGTGATCGGACGATGTTACGTGAATAATTAGCGTGATTTGCAAATGTATTCATTTAAATAACAAATTACTTTTAATATCTGTTAATAAATAAAGTTAAGCTACATTGTTTGAATGTATTGCGCGCTTTGTTTTGATAATATACCATATCGATAAGCTTTCGATAGGCGTCGATTAGTTCTCGTCGAACTGCCAACTCGCTAAATGAGCTGTTTTAGTTCGATTCGATTTCTAAGATTTTATTTAAGTTTTGAACAACTCGCAATTAATGTTTACATTTCGAATCAAAAACAATTAATTATTGATGATGCTACTCCACTCGTTTAGTGATGTCCCTGAGCCTCGGCCTCCAGCTGTTCCTTGGACTTGTAGCCGACCTGCTCCTCGGGCGTGTGTGGCCAGAAAGTGGGCTTGTTTAATGGATCCAAAGCGCTGTCGGGGAATGCATCGCGATAATCCTCCATGGTCATCTGATCGTATGGCAGCAGTGCCTTCAGGTGTGCAATCTCCTTCTGATAGTTCTGGATGCGCTGCTCGGACGCCTTCTTGTACGCGCCAATCTCCGACTGGGATTCTTTGATCTCGGCCTCCACCTGCGGAGTCACAGTGTCCTTGGGATATGGTACCGACACCGCATCATATTGCTTCTGGAAGCCATCGACGAGGCCGGCAACGGGTACCAGGCGTTTGTAGTAGGCCCAATCGATCTTTGGCGGCGTCTCCGGATTCGCCATCACGGCACGCACATAAATGTCCGACTTGGTCTTGAAGGCGCCAAAGCTGCTCTTCTGGTTCGCCGGAACACGTTCCGCGAGTGCGGACCAGTTTATCGAAGATGCGGCAATTCGGCGTGCGGCCATTTTTATGCTAGAATTTAATAGAAAGAAATGTTAGTAATTTAGTCAAGCAACAAAACGGGTCGACCTTATGCACGATTATTCTAAGAGATCCCAAAAAGTTTTGCCTATTTTCAGTTTGCAACCAAACTGATTTCTGCAACAATTATGTAATTTTTGTCGCAACACAAAATGTACCACAAGTATATTGGCAATGTTAACTACAAATGATATAACATTATATTAAATGAGTGCATTGCTTTATGAGCTTTGTAAATTGATTTTAACCTTTCTTTCTATTAAATTTTTATGTATAATTCTTACATGCAAATTTTCACACGACTTACTTCAATAAAAGACTTATTATCGACAGTCAGACCTATCGAATAGCTGTAGTCGAAAATCGTTGGCATAACATATGTGCCACTATCAAAATTTGGTCACACTGGACGCACTTGTTATTGCTGTCGGAAGGCAATTGCAGTTGTTGCGACTATTCTTGAATTAAAATGTTGAAACTTTTGCCGCATGGATTGCAACAAATGCGCGCGCTTTCATCGGCAACGGCATCCGTGACGCGTTTACATCGATCTGTGTATTGTCGCATCTATCCAACAGTTGTTGTGCATCCTGATGGATCCACGATTAACATTCGATATCACGAACCACGTAAAATAATTAAGGTAAATTACATAAGCATTGGGAATAATGAATGTAATTGCTAAAATGTAGTTAACATTACAGCTGCCACTGGATCTGAGCACATTGTCCGATTCGGAGCGCAAGGCGCGTTTGGAGGCTCGAAAGCCGCGAAAGAAGGTCAAGATTATGGACGAAGTGGAGGATAACTTTAATGCCAAAAAGTATATGAAGTTCATTAAAAAGAATAAGTAACCGTTTAATTACAATAAAGAAATTGTCATTTTTTGTTTAACAAACCAATTCTGATGACCAAATGTGCTGATCAAAACAAAAAAATTAAATAAAGTATTTTTATGGCAAACTTTAAAAATACCAGAATTGAGATTCGCACTGTTAGCGGTTGGTATCTTTGTGTTAGCCGAGTGCGGTCACACTTGCGAAAATAATATGTTAAAATAATCGAGACAGAAGCGAAGCTTGACGTGGATTCGCGTCGTGACTTATTTTGCATACGATTTTACGCGACTGCAAATAAAAATAATAAACAAAAAAAACCCACTGCTTGTTTATTGCATCTATATAACTTTGCACATCATTAAAAATACTTACCGAATCGGAATGTCGGCCTGTTAAGTGCATCAAAGAAAAATGTTGTCTATAAAAAAACCTACATATATACAAATAAATATGTATAAATGTATGTAAACAAAACGAAGACATTAAATTTAGTGAAATTTTGCTTCCAAGCACCAAGAAAAAGTTATAATTTTGTGTTTAACTTGTGATTGTGTTTTAATTTCAAATTTGAATACAATTGCAGCCAAAGAGAAAAAACACACATACACACACAGCGTACTTATTGGATTATATCAACTAATATAACTGGTAAATATATATATATTTTTTTATTTATATACAATTTTGTTTGTAAGAAAAATAACATTAATTGGGAATTTTTCTTTAAATGGGATCTAAAAATGCATTTGTATGCAATGTGTGTCTGTGTAGGCGTCTCTGCTTGATTGTGTGTGTTGGTGTGTGCTGATGTGTGGTGGTGTGTGTAAGTACTTGGTACATGTTTCGTTCTCTTTTCTGCTGCATTTTCGTCGGAAGCGTTTGCTGCCCATAGATTTGACCTTTGCCTGGGACAGTACATCAATATTTCTGTAACAAAATATTATTAAATGTACACTATATAATTCCTAAATATATTTGTGTATTTTTAGCAATATATATATTAAATAAGTATCTATAATTATTATGCATATTATACACAAGTTTTGCTCTGCTTGTGCCCTTTGCTCCACCTCCTCATTTATGTCTGTCTGGCTGTGTATGTGTGTGTGTCGGTGTGCGCTTGGAATGCTGTTTTAATGCGGAGGGCTACACACACACACCCAACACACACACGCATATCTAAATATTTTTGTAAGCAACGGAAATGTAAAAATAACACAAACTAAGCGCAGATGATGGGAAAGAAGCTTCATCGTCTCGTTTTCCAATACCATCAAATTGCATTCTCTTTTTCTTTTCTAGTTTTTTTTTCTCTTTTTCTTTTTACTGGAAAGACACTTTTTAACGTAAAGTGCAAAATGCGGCGACAGATGTTTCACTTCTTATTATGCATTCATTCATCCATTTATATGCGTCTGTTTGTGTGTGTATATATGTAAAACGATTGCTGCATTTGAAGTCAGTGTGAGTGATTCAGTGTGATGCTTATTGGATTTGGTGGTGGTGGTGGTCGGCGGCGGCCAAGCACCAATTGTAGTTTCCGTTTTGCACCTTTTTTCGCTTGATGCCAGCTGCATATTCACTACGTCTATGTGTGTGTCTGTGTGCCTGTACTAGTTGTTTTTTTTTTTTTGCTCTGCTGTTTGATGTTCGTCTTCTGGTTTAGTTGTAGTTTTCTCTTCTTAATTTCTAATTCTACTTGCACTTGAAGTCGAAAATAAACCAGGCAAAAACAATTTCTTTTTTTTATGCATATTAAAACTAATTTAAATAGTTCTCAAGCCTCGAAATAGACACATTTTTTTCACAGTGCAAGTATTTACAGTTTAGAGTGAAAATATATATACAACTAAAAAAAATATACAATTTCTTAATTCCTTGAATTCCTTGCACATCAAATAAATTGACAACTAAATAACCCAATAGTATTTGACTGCTGCCAAAAAATACTTGCTGCAGGCAATTTCTACTTCTGTCAAATTACCCAATTGGAAAAACATGTTATTTGATTTGATTTTGAACTATTTGAATTTAAATCGTTGCTTGGCATTTGCAATTTTAGTTACATGATAAAAGAAAACATGATTTGTGCCACTGTGCGACAATGTAAATTGTTTTTATTTTATCTGTGTCTGGTCTCTGAGTCTCTTTCTCTCTCTCTCTCTCTCTCTCTCTCTCTTTCTCTCTCTGTGCCTTCGGTGGCCCATTTGCGTCTTATGTGTTTTTGTTCTTAAAAACTCTAGATCGCTTTGTTTATAGAACTTTATCATTTTCAGTTGTTTGCATTGTGTTCTTAATTATTGTCATTTTATTGTACGCAGACTCAAGGGGGAGGGGAAAAAAGAGTTTATTGTCTTTGTGCAATATCCGGGAAATGTTTGAGAAAATCGCGAAAATGGCACAGTCTTCAAGCAACTGCGATCAAGTGTGGAAGGGTGGTCTGATATTATCTTCTCAAAAGATCGCGAGTGTTATTTAAACAATAAGCAACAAATCTCTTGCTTATTTCCCATGTGGTTCTGTAGTGCCTTTAATTCGCAGTGAAATCCCGAGGTATTTTATTAATGCTGTTTGTGATAAGTTCTCTGGCCAAATTTTCGATTTGCTCGGTTATTTTTGCCATTATCTTATCTCAAGGTTTGCTGATAAAGAGGTGCAAATCAAATTGCCAACTTGATGTTGTTGTCATATTATTTCCGATTAGAACACACACACAAAAGGCAACTATTTGTTATGTCATCATCATTTGTTTATCAGTCCTTGCAGCTGCTCGCGATTGTGTTCGCCAGTCGCAAACCATATTTTTATGTCATTTTTCGGCACTGCTCAGTTGAAGGTATAAAAGCGACGATAGCGCAGTTCCACTGTACTGTGGCGACTGTCCCTGGTGGTTACAAATTCTTGAATATATATTCGTGGTTTAAATTAAAGTGTTTGTGCTTTTTGTTTTTTTTATTGCAAATAAAGTGTTATCAAAATAGCAAACAACTCTGAAATTGCAGTGCAATTCAATTCAATTCACGTCAATTCAAATCGCGTCACTTTAAATCACACACACACGTGAATACTAAATAAAATAAAGATACCTGTTTACGAATTTTAATGCTAGCTAAATTTAAATATTTATTATCTGAAAATAGTCAATTATGGTTCTCATGGTGGTGTGTGCTGGGCAAAGTTCGTTCAGTACGTATTTGAAATCTTATCAATATATATATATATATATATATATATATATATATATTGGCACAGTGCTGCTTCAGCTACACTATGCAGATCAAGCTTTATATATTCCGATTTAACCTTGAGCCAATTTAAAAGAAGGCCTCTAACTTAAGCACGTAACTTTACAAAATTAGTGTATATTTTACACCAAAAAAGTGCAAATTTGCTCGGGGAGCATACAAATATTATTGTTGCTTTTATTGATCGCAAAAGCCAAAAGATGTCAACAAAAAATATTGATTTTTTCCTATTTGCTTCGTAAGAAAGCAAACTAAAATATAGATTTGTATGGTATAGCTGCGGAAGAAAAAATAACAGCAAAATAATAATCTGTCTTTAGAAGATTAAATCATTATTTAAAAAAATAATGAAAAATAGTGAGTTTCAAATGTTTCTTTAATCTTCGAATCCTTATTACAAGGATTCTTTATGGGTTTTGGATCTGCCGGATGTTTTTGGTTATTCTAAAGATAATGAAAAATTGAAAATGTTCGAAAAGTTATTATAAAAAGTGTCTTGGTCAATTTTGGCAATAAGTGCAGCATATCAGATCATTATTAGACTTTGTCTTTGAATTCCAATAATAATAAATAATCTTATTATTTCTTATTACAACACATTACAAGATAATCAAGCCCATTATTTGGGGATATATTATTTGCATTCTGGTTTCCAACATACAAAACATTAAAGCAAATCACAGACAACTCCAACTCGAATTGATTAGAGTGCAATTTTATTTTTGCAGGCACTGTATGTGCACGTGAGGACGAGCTATAAATATTTGTCAAAGTAATTAATGTTTTTCCGAGCCATTTTTTAAATGGCACATAAGCTAAAGCAAAACAGCACAGATTCAATTAACAGAGATAATATAGATATTGTTTGAGATTGAGCAACATTTATAATTATCATATTGATTCTAATTATTGGCGCGCGTTTTAATGAATATACTTGGGAGCAAAGCGAAGGTTATTTAACCACCATAACAAAAAAAAAAACAATGTGCACATTAAATACAAATAATTATTGCTGTTTGTTGTTTATTAAATTATATTTTCCTTTCTTCTTCTCCTTAGACTTCCAGAGCGCTTCCGTTTGAGACAACTCTTCCGTTCAATCGTGTGCCAAACTGACAAATGACGTCACAGCTACTGGTTTTATTTTGTCATTTAACAGAAAAAAATACACATAAAAAAATTTTGTGATTGAATTTTTATTTACTTTCCCACATAGTTGTCAATTAACTTGGCCAAATAGTTGTAGTTTTTGTAATTGCTGTTAAATTTCATAGACAATCTAACCAATTTGTGACCGTCTGGCTTGCAACGAGTTCGCGTTCGTGTTGCATCACCCCACTCCACCACCCATTGTGAGAGTGCCCAATGTGAGGTTGCCAGAAACAAGCGCAGCTTAATCCAGCCCAAAAAAAAAAGAAAAAATCCTTCCATCAACAACAACAAAATACGTCGTAGCTGATAAAAATGAGCCTAAACCAACACAGTGGTCCCGGTCCGCCGGATAACAACATCAGCAGCGGTAGCACCGTAAAGCAGGAGCGATCCTGCGATCAGGTGGATTCCGCTAATCCGTTCCTGTGGCAGGACAACACATCGGGCATGTGTGGTTCGTCGTCGTACAGAGCTGCCGGCCTGCAGGAGAAGGCAAATGGTGATATGTTCCCGGCTGATGTGACATCCTCGGTGCTCCACAAGGACAGCAGTAATGCGACTAGCGCTAATATTACCATTAACGGTAGCGTCAGCAATGGGCATCCACCGCCACCAGTGACACGCACTATATCATCGGATCGACTTGTCACCGGTTCTTCGTGCAAGGCTCTGCGTACGGCTGTCTCAGCCCTATATTCGGTGGATGATTTTGTCAAGGAGAAAATTGGTTCAGGTTTTTTCTCGGAGGTTTACCGGGTAAGTGGCGAACAACTTTTCCTTTGTATAAAAACTAGCTGTTGGAAAATACTCTTCATAGCATAGCAGAATATTGAAAACTTTTTGAATATACCGAGTTGGAGCCAGAAACGTAGCTTTAAGTTTTACTTACATCTCTATGTAATTAAACATACATTTATGATATATTATAGAAAGCTTCTGCTAAAGAACTCTCCATAATTAAATGGCGCTTCAGTTATTAAAACAGCATTTTGAAAGCTGTTAGAAACTCGTGCACCCAAAACGATTTACAACGTATAAAAAACAGAAGAACAGCTAGAACTCTTTTTTTTCTTAAACTTTCGGTTTTCTTTTCTTTTCTTTCATTTTTTTTTTTTTTTTTTTTTTGTTTGATTGCTTTAGAACTTGTTTGGCCATGATTCAAAAATATGGCGTTTTACTTTTGAAAAAAGATATGAGAAGCAACATTCAATCTTATTGTTCTCATATCTTTTCGTTGCAGGCTGTGTCGACTTTTTATTTATTCTGTTCTTTGTTGAATTAAAAAAAAATTCGGTTTGAATCTGTACTTCAATATTTTGACTGATAGCATTGTTGAACACCAATTCTATCTAGCAAGTAAACATTTTCAAGATTATATATTTGTGCGAGACATAAAGAGATATATTCAATAATATTAATTGAGCTTGTTTAGCCATGATTCAGACATATGGCGTTTTACTTTTGAAAACACACCTTATTGACTCTTCAAATTAATCTTATTGTTCTCATATCTCTTTCTTGTAGACTGTGTCGAATTTTTTTTCTATTTATTTTATTCTTTGTCGAAAATATTTCGGCTTGAACGTGTTATTTGACTGATAATGATAATGAGAATGCTACAAAACATCTTCATGATTATTTAATGTTGCTTATCTAAAAGTACAAACCAAATTCGAGACCAGTGAGAATCTATAAAAAGGGGGCTTATTTAATAGTATTAATTGCTAAAGGCATCTTTTGTATGGCATCATAAACGATTCAACCATAAAAAAAACTGACTGGGAATTAAACTCGTTCAAAGTCGATAAAAAAAACCTACGACTAAACCTTTAAATGTCACAATACAATTTTAGTTAACTTTCATTTTCGTTTTTTTTTTTTTGTGTGTTTGACCAAATTTGTATAGACAAATTTCGTTACTATTTTCTTTTATATAATTTGTCATGCGTGCTTATAACAATGATGCCATGGAAATAACGTTACAAGCCTTTCAGTTAAAATACAAAGTATTTTTTCTTTGATGAAAGTTTAAAAAATACACACACAAAGTGTTTATTGTTATTCATTGATAAGTTCACAATTGTCGCAAAAATAAAAAATCTTACTTCACTTTCATGGTGAAATGTGCACATTTTATTTTTAAACAACTTTTCGTAATTGATAAACAATTTATTTTCATATCGCTGACTAGTGGAGTATTCAGCTTTAGCGTGCGCATTTCTCACGTGGTCGCCATAGTGCGGTGAATAAGAGTTCCATGTGCATACACAATACAATACACAATAAAATACCATACTGCGGTCTCCATAATGTGATGTCTGGATGTGGATGTGGATGTGGATGTGGAGTACCCCTAATGTTGTGCGTGTCGTGTGTGAGGTGCGTTCACTTGTCCGTTATTCCATTCCATTTTGTTCATTGTTTGGATGGATGATTCGATTACATTTCCGGATCGCATCGGTAGCTGTGAGTCGGAAAGTTCACATTTAGGATTAACTGTAATTTATAATTATGGTCTGCCTTTAATGCTGCGCTTTGCCGCGTCTCTGCTTCAATCGAAGTGTGTCGAAGTATTTAAAATGTTGCCAACATTATTAACCAAAATCAAATATTGAACTTTAGCAGCAAAACTTACATAAAAAAATTGCGACAATATTTTGATTAAATAGTGCAGTATTTATTTGTTTTTTTTTTTTTTTTTGGAATCGTTGCTTTACCTGATTGAAAAAAAAGAAACGCACATACAACAATTTGAAAGGAAAATCAATTTACATAACAATCCGCTTTGGTTTGCGAAAAATAAAAAAAATGCTTAACGCACTAATCAGCCGGCAAAAACACTTTCAATAACAAAAGCTGTAACGTTTAATAGAAAGAAGAAAAAACATTAAAAAAAAAAGCAGCGAACAGCAGCCAATCCAAACGAAAGTCTTCAAAAGTCTTATATAAGAGCAGGCAGAGCCAGCAAACACAATTCCAATCAGTACCGTAATCATTTGGTATGTGCCTATTGTGATGTGTTTGATATTGTTTTTTTTTTTTTTTTTGCTTCCCAGTGTTGCACACCTATTTTACGCACACTTCAAATATTATATAAAATTATTGATAAGATATTTTTGTAGTTTATAGAATAATATATGATTTTTGTACAAATTTCCATTAAGTGAACTGCGCGGTTTTTTTTTGTTGGTTTTTTTTGTTTCCTCAAGCAAAAGAAATCAATATTCATTAGGAGATGACAGCTTTGTTGACAGGACAGGACGTTTATCGTTTAACGGCATTTCATACCTCTGGCCATTAATATAGGGGCCTTGTTGCAAAGTCTTTTTTTTATTATTTTTTACTTGTTTGCCTAAATCATATTTATATAAATCAACTTCTTAATTAAAAAGACAAAAAGGAAAGCAAATGGAAACAAATTGTAACGTTAAATTGTGTTTATATTTGCAAAATGGAAACATTTGCCGTTAGCAGTTTGTTTGTTTGCCTAGTTAGTTAGGACTGGTTGCACATGCAGCTGCCACATCGGCTGCAGCAATTGCGTGCGCGTCCAGCGTGGAGACATATATATATATAGATATGTATATGTGATTCATATGTTTTAATTTGGAGTTGAATTCACTCAGCCTGCTTCAAGCGATTTTTTTTTATGTCTCGCGCTGTTGAGTGTTTAAATCAACATAGTTTTCAAAAATTTGCCCTTGCTCATTACGTGCTTAGGTATGCATGTGAATGCATGTGTTTGTGTGTGTGTGTATGTGTGTGGGTGTGTATGTGTGGTATATGGGCCTTATCATTATATGCCCAATATCGTGTTATGTGTCATCTGTTAAGCTCCGATGTGTGTATAGCTGCCAAACACCCACTTGCAGCTATTTTTACACTACACGCGCCTCACGTCGCGTGATCTGCCCACAAAATGTTGGTACGATTTGTAAGTGTGCCAAATAATTTTACGATGTTGCTTGCTTTCGAGAATGTTTCAAAAATATGCATATACACATATATATGCTTGTTAAGGTGTGTGAACCAAAAGAAGAAAAAAAAGAAAAAACACCTTCTCTGAACAGATGCATGTGTGTGTGTACCTGTGTATCTGTATATATTCAGGCGCTACAGTATATCAGTATATCAATGAAGACTGCAATGGGTGTATTTTGATGTGCACATCAAGTGCACAACACTTGGCAATAATTTTAGGGTTTGTTAAGCAAGAATGCGGGCAGAAACATTTGTTCAAATATTACTCATTTATTTGTTTATTTATTGTGGACTACGCGGCGGACAATTTTTGAAAAATGCTTTAAATAATACTCATTTAGTCATTTTTTTTTTTTTGTTTAATGTGGACTAAGCAGCCGACAATTTTCCAACAATGTTTTATAATAATACTCATTTATTTGTTTAAACAGCGTAGGGCTTAAATATTTTACATTCTTTTGTTATCTTTTGTTGGGGAAACATTTGTTCAAATAATACACATTTCACGCACCGGAGTAAGTCTTTAAATATGTTAAGTGTTAAGTTTATTATTTTTTATTGGGTGTTTTCAAGCCTTACCTTACCAACAAAAAAAAAAAAAAAGCAAAAGAAATAAAAATAAATAAATAAAATAAACATGCTTTTCTTTTGCCATCTATTTTAGCATGATGCATTGCAAAAAACAATGCAATTGATGTGCACTTTCTATTTCAACAGCACGCGACAACTGCTCACAAGTATTAATGAAACAAAAATTACAAATGTGCGAGAGTGTGTGTGTGTGTGTGGGAAGTGTTGGGGGGGTTATTGTACTTGATAGGGGTTTCAATATATATTGTACATATCAGATGTGGATAAGTATGTACAAACTTGTATACGGTTAATTTCCACCGGTGTTTTTTGTTTTTTTTTTTTTCAAACGAAACTAAAGAGCGCGAACCAACCAAACCAAAGCAAACAGAAGACGCCAACACCATTGGCAACAAAATAATATGCATTGTGTGTGTGTTATTTTTGTTTTTCTCTCACATTTGAAATGTGAAATTGAATGAGCTCTGATGCGCGGCTTGGTTGCTTGCTCGGCATACCGTTAGCCCCCCTTGCAACCTGCTCCGCTGCTGCCCGTGTCCCCCACTGTTTGATTTGTGCAGCCAACTGTACCTACTCCAAAACAACTACAGCTCCTATCTTGAGTGTGTGTGGGGTAAAAAGCAATTATTTATTTCTTACTTTGCAGTAGCAGCATTTCACTTTTCTACTTGACTTTTATACTTACCACGGCTTGGTGCCTTGCAAAAATTTTGTTTTATTATTGTGTTATTTTTTATTTTTGTTATTTGTGAAGCGAATGCATGTGAAGTTTTGTTATTGAACTTATGAGATTGTGTTACATATTTATACGTTAGTTAATTAGTTATGTATTAATGATTGCTCGTAAAGTGAAATGTTTTTAGCATATTGTAATTCTTTATTGAGTTACGCGTTTCTTTTGGCTTAGTGCATTAGCAAACTTTGTACAATTAATTGTCAAGACTTACACTTAAATTATTAAATGTATCTTCGTACATTCATTCGTATATCTTGGTCTCAGCTTTCTTGACAACATCATTCTTAACGACTGTCTAAAATTAATAGTATGCATAATAGGATGAGCTTAAAAAAAACTATTCAAAAATGTGTTTCCAAAGTATTATAAATATTGAGGTCAAACCATAATCAAAACGGTGTTTTTATTTTTTGTTGTAGAAATCTGTTTAGGCTGCACTTGATCAAGGATTTAAAAGCTATTTAAACACATATATATATATACCAAACAGTCCAATACCTGTTTGTACAATCTTGTCTTACAAGATTAACATATCTTAAAGTTTATTAAAAAAAAAAAACGGCGAAAATGGTTCTTAATTTCTAAAAATGCCTCGTTTTGCTCCTACAGCTGTTTCCAAATGTGGGCGCATATCCTTAATCAATTTACTGAAGTCTTTAGCACTGATATTTACCCATTTACCGAACAAGGCTGTTTCTAACGATTCCTCTTGACCAAATCATGTGTTTCCTCTTGCTTATTTCCATTTCCAGCATATTACACATATGTTCAATGGGATTAAGATCCGGTGACTGCAGTTGTGTGTTTCTAGCTGTGCAGTTGTTAATCATCAAAATCGTTGACTTCGCTGCTATTAGTAATGGATTATTATCAATAATAAATGAAATGAAATTAATTTTACCTGCACATTTCATATTAAATCTTATATACTAGATTTATAGTTATATATTTGAAATTGTGGTTTTCATCGGTAACCGATTCTTATCGTTATTAGGAGAACCAATCAATTTATAGTTTAAATGAAATTAACTTTATCTATGCTTGCTCTACGAAATCTTTTACATCTTATATACCATAGCACTTCTTCACTCCGAGAAATAAACATTGTGTTGACTATCTAACACAGCAGGCAGTCTACGTTTAGCTTGTGTTTTGCTTAGTATTGTTATACATTAAAAAACAAAAAGACGGGCAAAAACTAATTGATTTTTACGCTGTGTGTTGTGTGCGGTGTGTTGCATAATCGTAAAAAGGCGCCCATAGGAAAACAAAAGACGAGAGAGAGATAAAATGTTAAATGCAAACTCAATTAAGCTTCTAGGTAAAAAGCCCATCAGTTGTAAACAAGCCTCAGTCCATTTTGCAGCAAACTAGTTTATTATTAGTTGCACTCAGTGCTGTTGCCTGACTGCCGCCTGCCCGCCCGTAAAGATGATTGAAAATGTGGTATTTATATATATATACACATATCAGTTGATGGGTATATGTATCCCTCTCTCTCTCTCTCTCTCTCTCTGTGTGTATCTCTCTCTTTCTCTTTCAGCAGACGGACAGCTTGCTCAACACACGAAAGAGGTGTTTAAACATGTGTATTGATCAAAAGTAAACCAATACAGACGAACCCAAACATTTACATAACTCTTTGGCTTTTCCGTTAACAATTAAAATCACATAAAATGCAACAGCAACAACAACAAAAGCATATTCAAAACGATTAGTTATATGCAATCAATGCAATAGATGGTTGTATAAAGTCTTGCAACCAAACTCTTCGACACAAATGGAAATACTTTAAGTCAGTATAATTAACGTTATGTGTATTATTAAACTATTTGCTGTCACATGTATAATTAAATGTGATTACGCCTACGAAACACACACGAAAAACGTTCCTTTTTCTTTTATTTGTTTGATTATTTGCTGGACTGATTATGGGCAGTAAATTACCAAATTATTTGCGATAGCAAAATGAAGTAAAAAATATGTGTGTACATAAACATTATTTGTTTTATTGAAGACTTAAGCGATTATGGTTGAATTGTTTTTGGCGATTCTGATAAGATTGCACAGTCATTCAACAATGTCACCACAAATGTTAATTAATTTGCACTCCATGGCTATGTCGTTAATAAATTCATTATTGTTGCGCTGCTTAAATAGTTCACGTTCTGAGTTCACCTGTCTTGGCCAGTTGCCCACTATCAAATTACAATAGTTTTATGGTTCAAGCCAGTATTAAGATCGGTTGTCAAAAGAAAAAAAAAATCGCCATACTTTTTGCGCCAAGCCTTAATCAGTTTGTTATTCAGAAAGTATATTTACACAATAATAACGGAGAATTGTGTCTTTTTTTAAAAAAGAACCGGTTTCTTCTTTTCATAAATTTAAAAATAATTATGTCCAATTTCCAGGATGTTTCTTAAACACACTCTTAATAGTCTACTAAGACAGACAGCAGCTGAACTCTAAAATAACAGTGGAGAGAGCAAATTTCATTGCTACTTTCCCAAAATATTTTCCATGATTAAGAAATAGATTTTTGAAAAATTGAAAACCTTTCCAATTTTAAGACATTTTGCCTTTCAGTTGTTTGGTGACATCGTTTTAAAATATATATATATATATATATAAATGTGTGTGTTGCTGGTTCCGCATCAAGTTTTGTTTATATATATTATTTTTTCTTAAAATTATTTGTAATAAGTACAAGAAAAACGTTTTACCTTATTTTTCTGAGTGCAGCTGCGCCCTGGCAAAGATCCGAGTACACGTTGCCACTTTGCATCACATGAGCATCTTGGACACTCCAATCGATGCACGACTTGCGACGATCACAAAATGATTAATCAATTGAACTTGAGTGTAGCAAGTCGCCTTATGACTATCGTGTTTTGCACGACTTGTTAAATGTACTTGTTATAAATGTTAAAATGAGCAGCCATAAAAAATAAAAAAGAAATAGTTAAAATAACCGTTTAGCCGGCTTGGACGCCGCAGATGAGTTGCACAACAGAAAAGAGAAGCATGTCCAAAAAGAACGTGAAGCGAGCTTGGAAAAAGTCTAGATATAAATACAGAGACAGACAGACAGACCAGACCAGACGCGCTTGGCAGGCGGCGTGAAAGAAAGCAAACTAGGCCAGATTCCATTCCAGTCGGCCGACGACTGGCTAACAGTTTGTTTTGCTAATGGCGACGACCTCAATTTACCTGGTCAGAACAGCGAGCTTGTTGGATTGTTAACAGTGGCGACACTCGCCAACCCCCTTTGTCTAAAAACTGGTCATGATAATACCTAGAATAATGGTGAAGGGGAGGCGTGGTGTTGCCCCCCTATAAGCTTCTATATGCTTCACAACTGTCTGCTCAATATCAATATAAATATGGAATGGAATTTATTATTAATTGGGTAAACTTCTCAAAAAACAACCTTGTCTGCAAGAAGCTGCAGCTTCCCAACAAACTATTTTAGTGCTGTTTGCGTGTCTTCTCAATCCAGTTGGTTTTCCTGTTCAACAATCTCTTCTGCTTTTGATTGATTAGTTGGACAATATTTTATTGAAAAGCACAACAACAAAAAAAACCCCGACAGCCAAACTCAAAATCAAAAAGAAAATCTACACCTGAAGACTAAAGATGTTGGGATCCAAAAAATACATAATATATTCTTAAAACACTATTTAAATAATAATTATTGATCTAGTTTTGCTGCTTAAGTAAATTAAGTAAGTGATTAAATTCTACCTAAAATGATAAAGAAACATAAAATAATACTTTGAATTCTTATCTAAAATGATATGAATTTTGCCATTTAAAAAAGAAAACACAATTAAATTCGAAATTTCAGTATTTCTGACACAGTAGCTTTAAGAAAGAAAAAAAAAACAATTAGAATCTTAAAATTTCGCTAAATTAAAATTGCCCCAAAAAGAAAAGAAATATAATTTCCGAATTTGGTAAATATATTTATTAAACGTCGTTTAAATGGTTGCCCTTAATCGACCAAACACCAGAAACCTCATATTTATCTCCATCACTCAGCAATACTTTCTACTTAATTGTTTTCAGTGTAGAATCCGTCTGACTTGTTGCCAACTTATTGCCGGCGTATCGCTGACACAATTGTAGATTTTGTTTGCGAAAACGAAACGAACGGCAAATTTTATCCGTTTGCCACAATTACTTATATTCTCGCGGCAGTTGCTGCCACAGCAGAGAGTGGAGTATTTAAATATGTGCGAAAACGCATTGCTTTTTAGCTGACGTATTTCCAACTGTAACGGAACACGTTTATTTATAACAGGTGACATTGTGTTGTGCTGTGCGCTGCCAACTTGTAAGAGTTGCAAGCGAAAATGCCTCTTTTGAGTTCAGATTTGTGATTGCACAAAGCATAACAAAAAGAAACAAAAACGGGGCATCATCGAATACAGCAGACGATCTTTTTCAACGTTCGTTCGATTTTCGTTGAAAAGTTGTTCAAACATGAAAAACGAAACGCAGCTTTTGAAAATCATATTAAAAATGGTGTTTGTTAACAGTAAAGCCCAAATTGCATGTGGGAATTGTTCAAATAATTTCGCTGGCGATGCAATCGATGTCAATCGTGGTCAATGCCGTTTCATCAAAACTAGTTTGGGAATATCTCCGAATGAGTGGACTTGAAACTTGTAGCTAAATTGTCCGTGTAACAAACTACAAACAGCAACAACAACAACAGGCTGGTTTTTTTTTACCTGCTGCTGCTGCTGCTGCTGTGGCTGCTGATGTTGCCAGAGCTTCAAATGGACGTCTGTGACAGGCGTCCGGCAACTGGTTTGTTGCATTACACGGCTTCATCTTGGTTTTGGTGGAAAAAGGATTTATTTTTTTTTTTTTTTTTTGTATATTTGCTGCTGCCGATTGGCGCTTTCTTGTTGTTTGACTTCCGCAATTGCCATATCGCATTTCCCAGCTGAAAGTGAAAATACCACAATACCATGCACCCAAATTATTTAAGCTACCACATTGTCAAAATGTTGACATAACACTCATTGCGGCATGTGTGTGGCTTATAGCAAATAACTTACGCTATCAGTGTGCTAATTTTTATTTTTTATTTTTTATTTTTGTACAAGTAGAAGTGTAGCCTTGGAGAGGATAAATGAGAACATATTTATCCGATTACCCAATACAAAAATATCATAACATATTTAAATGGGGTGGAGTCTGTATTTGATGCATTTTTAAATACTGAACAAAAAATGATGACTTAATTGCTGTGCATGCTGTGTCCAAGGCGGACACCTTCCGTAACTGGATAGTGAATGTCCGGCTATATGAAAGTTCAAGTTTTTATTGCCTAGGCCGTTAGTGGCTTATTGCAATAAATAAGCCTTCCTTATAGTTTTTACTATTTATTTATTCATTTTTATTGTTGTTGTATTTATATCTTAATATTATTTGTAATATTTCAAATTGTATACAGCCTTAAGAGATATTTCCTTATAGTCTTAAAATGAAATTAAAAATGTTGAGTGATGATCTCACTCTCGCGCCTGTAAATCGAAAGCAAAACAGCAAAACACAATAGTCACTTAATCCAGTTTATTCGTAATTCGAAATGATCTTTATCGCATCTGCTGATGCAGAGAATTACTCATACGAATAGTCATTCGAGTTCAAGGATGTCTCATTAATCATAATCTCATCTCATTTACTTTCTTTAAATAGGTCACACATCGTACAACTGGCAAGGTGATGGTGCTGAAAATGAACCAATTGCGCGCTAATCGACCTAACATGCTGAGGGAAGTTCAGTTGCTTAATAAACTATCGCATCCTAATATATTAAGGTAAGTTATCTCAAAGTAAAACCTTAACTCTACTTAAAAGCTATGTACACATTATTCTCTTCCAAACATATTATGTTTTAAAACAATGTTTCTATGTACTTACGGCATTTGCAGTTTGTCAGCACAATTCCACATTAACAAAGTTCAACACAAGCTCAACGCCATAATCAGACTTAGTAATTAGTTAATTATGCGTGGAGACCTTAACATTGAACCCCTCAGTCATAGAAACAATTAATTTAATTTCCAGCGAACACCTTATTAATCATCAGCATTGCACATATAAAATTACTCAATAAAAGAAGACCAAAGACGAATTCACTTAGTAAGACCAGTTAATCAATTAACCAATTTAGCATTAACCATTCACTCAAGCAACAGTAATTTCCATACTGAAAAATTTATGTTATTCTTTTAACATCAATCTACAATAATAATGCAAAAAAAAATGTACAAAAATGTAATTCAATTGAAATTTACCCTTGAACCGATATACCTGATGCAAATAATAAATCTAACTTTTTTATTTATGTATATATTATTTATTTACTTATTACTTATTAATTACACGTATTTTTTCATAGCTTTATGGGAGTTTGTGTGCAAGAAGGACAACTTCATGCCCTGACCGAGTACATTAACGGTGGCTCACTGGAGCAGCTGCTGGCTAACCAAGATCGGTTTCTCAGCGCTGCAAAGAAAATAAGACTGGCGCTGGATATAGCGCGCGGAATGGCGTATGTTCACGAAGCGGGTATTTTTCATCGAGATTTAACAAGCAAGGTTAGTGCAACACAAACTTACGCTTTAAATAGCTAAACTAAAATGTGAACATCTGTTTTGTGCCCAAAAAAACAAAAAAAAATATATATTTATATAATTTAGAACGTGCTTATTCGTCATCTCGCTGATGAACAATACGAAGCTGTTGTCGGTGACTTTGGCTTGGCTGCTAAAATACCAGTGAAATCGTAAGTACATTTTTATATCTAATCACATGTCTCTAATCTGCAGGTGTCCAAAAATAAGAAGCTTGTCTCACAAATATGATATAGACAAGGTTGATAATTAATTTAGTTATTTTAACCATTTGTTTTATGCACACAATATATCGATTGTATTTTTAATTGTTTTAATGTTTTGATGTTCACATTGAAATTAACGTATTTTGTGTTTGATTGCAGCAGCAAATCACGTTTAGAGACAGTTGGCTCACCGTACTGGGTTAGTCCCGAGTGTCTAAAAGGCCAATGGTACGATCAGACCAGCGACGTTTTCTCATTCGGCATTATTCAGTGTGAGATTATCGCACGCATCGAGGCCGACCCAGACCTGATGCCACGTACCGCCTCATTCGGCTTAGATTATCTGTCGTTTGTTGAACTCTGTCCAATGGATACGCCACCTGTCTTTTTAAGGCTAGCCTTTTACTGTTGTCTCGTAAGTTATTGAATACTCTGTAGACTTTAATCAATTTATTTATTAAACTTTAACAAATTTCATCTTCACAGTACGATCCCAAGAGTCGGCCGACTTTCCATGATGCAGCCAAAAAGTTGACGTTGCTGTCCGAAAAATACGAACAGGAATCAACGTGCACGTCGAGTCCGCTCAGTTCGCTGGAATTGATCAATTCCCTGCCAAATAGTAGTGACATCGAAAAGGCAAGAGACACTGTGCCACCGATTGTTGCCACAATGAGTGCATCACCCGAAGGCCGATTGCGCGACGTCGATGAGGATGGTTTTCGTTTTCCCCCGAGTATTGGTTGTAAATCCGCATCGGCTGCTTTGCCCGGCACACCAAACTGGCTGCTGGCCGAGAATAGTAGTGAATACGATCAGCATATATTGCAATCACGTGTGCGTCGCGCCACACAGAAACTGGAGGCTGAGATACTGTTGCATCGACGATCACTCAGTGAGAATATCATACATTTTCCGCTGCATACGTCGCCCAGCGATAAGGCGCGCTGTCATCAAATGCAGCGACAGCGATCATCGACCCATTCACCGACACCGCCGCGACAATTGCCAAATGGTGATGCGCAAACGGCGGCGGTGCTGCTAATGCCCGCGTCAACGGTGCCGGAGCCACCACCATTGCCGCCACCGATATCAGCGGTGCTAACGCTGCGCAAAGTTGGTGAAACGATGTGCTTGAAGGATCCGCAATATAAGCCATCGTTAGCCAAGGATCACAATGGTGTCAAACCAAATCCATTCACGGCCCTGGCGCAGCTCCGTGGCGTTAAAAAGATATTGGGCGCCAATCCAAAGACATATGCGGCAGGTGTCGGGGATTTGTTTAGCTCATGCTTTGAGATGTCGGCGCCATTCTTCAAGGAGCTGGTTGCCATGCAAAATAAGACTATGACGGACAGTGACTCCAAAGCGGCTGCAGGTGCTCCAAAAACGGCGAAAAAAGCAGGAACAACAACAACAACCACAACTACTTGTAGTGAACCAAAGAGTCTGCCCGTCTCACCGCAATTGTCGCGCAAGTACAGCGCCATCGAACTGAAATTGCCGCATCGAAGCAGCAACGCAACGGCAACTGTAACAACAACTGCTACGGCAACTGCAACTACAACAACAACGGCAACTGCAACGGCAACGGCAACCATAGATACATCAGCACTGCCCGAC
Organism: Drosophila glabriapex; assembly: GCA_035042305.1. NCBI lineage: Eukaryota > Metazoa > Arthropoda > Insecta > Diptera > Drosophilidae > Drosophila > Drosophila glabriapex. The sequence continues at coordinate 7,128,876 of JAWNLN010000018.1, forward strand.
ATGGATGACTGTGACTATTGCAATTCGGAGGGAGAGGATCTCGATGGTGGCAATTGTGCGGATGCCGAGTCCAGCAGCGATGACAGCGCTGTCCGTCCCTCCACAATGCCCGTTGCACGCAAATATCGCGCAAATTCCCTCTACGCCCATCCGCTTTTTCGTGGCAGTAGTGGACCCATAACAAAATATACCAACAGCAGCGAACATGAAGCAACTTCCTCCGCCCTACTCAAAACGAGCGCCTCCAGCAATGCGCTGACAACGATGCCTCTAATTGTCGATGCGACTAGTTGCATTGAGCATAATATTAAGGATGAATCGAAGAGCAGCACATCGCATTCCCAAATCGATGTTGTTTCGCAGAGTACACCGCATCAGTTAGCGGAGGAAGAAGATGAGGAGGAGGAGGAGGAGACGGCCGCATCTGAATTGAATGAACTGAAAACATCGTCCTGCGAACTATTACCTGCTAAACGAAATCTGACACGGCGCGATTCCATTGAGAGTGGTTTCTATTCGTGCTTTAATGAGGAATCGGATGCGGCGATCACGGCGAACACCAACAGTTATACGCGACAATTATGTGGCATCGGATCGTTGGTGGTCGGCTCCAATAATAGCAGCTGCTGTTACGATCAATTAAAATCCCAGCTAAGGATCGAGACTGTTGGCAATAATAAACTCAAGTAAACGAATTTGAGGACGCGTAAAACACGCAACGTTACAACAAACAACATTATTAAACATTATTTATTCTTTTTAGCGATAAACTGGCAAGTTTGTGTCGTTGCTGCTATTATGCGACGCCGGGTTCAATTGTCGCCGCAGCTGCCGTTGCCGATCATCATCATCATAATGATTCGCCTACGGCGACATCGTCATCCATTTTGCTAACGATTGATAATGAAACTGCGGCGATTGCCGGCAACACATCGTCGTCGACGGCACTGGATTCAATGGATGAGCTGGATGCCGAAATTATTGCACCGCGAACACATCACAGGCGTTACACCTGCCACCACTCGCTGGTGAGTGGTGGCGATGCCCAGATGTCGGCCACGGCGGGCATAATCAATCGACTTGCTCTCGATTCGGAAATCCATTCGCTGCTGCAACGCAGCCCATTTGCAACAAATCAATTGCTGTATTGCAAGAATCGCACCTCGTCCATCTACACGGATAGCTCGGATGACATCAGCTCCGATTCACTGCTCTGGGATGATCGCTCATTCACCGCTCTGCCGAGTACACGATCCGCGCAAATAGCCAAAATCGTTGAATATTTTGAGCGTAAGCGGCAGGATTCATTGCCGCCATCGGTGCATAATCGTAATGGGAATGGAACGGTTGCCGCTGCTGTGGCTGCCTCAGCTCTGGGCTCCAGCTATCTGTCGTATGAGGCGCATCGCTATTCCGACTTTAAGCGGCATTTAAATCCAGATTCATTGTGCTTTGAATTGGACAAGCGACCGGCACAGCAGCGCATGATGGTCTGCGAGGGAGCCGTCAAGTCGAAGCTATCCATATTCGACAAAAAGAAGCAGCAGCATCAGCAGCAGCAGCAGCAACAATCAATGGGCAGCAGCGGACAGGGTGGCTAGCCATATTGGCTTTGAATATTTATTAAGCAATTTCCAAAATGTGTTGGCAGGTTTTTCATTTTTTTTTTATTCACAACCTTTGGTTAGTTTTACATATGAAAGAGAGAGAGAGAGAGAAAGAGAGCTTGATCGATCAGTTTGCACACAAAATATTTGGTGTTTGGGCAGTCTATTGATGATTTCCAATTTGCAATCACTTTATGTTTCACTGATTAAACGTTAGCACTTATATATACTCCCATTCTATATACATATATAAATATATATTATTTTTTTTATATAATTGCGAAGCATAAAATGTTCAGATACTAAATTGTAAGTCTAATAGGTCGTTTCAAATTGTAAAGTAGTATATTATGTATAGCAACATTTTTCATTTTCCGAACATTTTTCTAATATGTTGTACTGGTTCCTAGTCCTTCTTATTTATATAAATCTATGTTATGCAAAAGCTAGTAAATAATTGTAATTCAATCAAGAAAAGTATTTATTTACATTATTTAGTGTTTTAGCTGTTAGACTTCCGAGAAAATGGCATAGCTGTAATAATAATAATAATAATAATATGTATCTAAATATATTTGTATTTCTTATACCTTGGACCATAAATATGGGTAATAATGGTATTGATAATGATAAATAAAGCTAATGTATATAATCAGCAGAAACGATAATCTGTGACCATACAAAACTTATACATATTCTTCATCGGCTAATTTAGTCATATCCGTCTGTATGAACGTTTCGAACTCCGAGACTAATAACTTGGTTTGTATGTTCACATACTAGTATATATATATATATATATATATACATAAACGCAGGTGAAGCCCCTTCTATAAATTTCAAGGCGATCCCTCCTTAAGCACTGACAAATCGATGGAAAAAAGTAGAAAAAACGACTTTTAATTTGTAAAAATAATCTAGACTTAGTAATTAGTACGCGTAAATTGACAACAATTTCATAACAAGAACAGATAATAAATGACACCAATTTTTAATTTTAAGATACATGTATATATATGTCGTAAGAATCAGTGCAAAATACTGTGTTGATATGTGAGTATATATATGTATTTGTACGTTTTAATATATATATGTGTGTATGTACAAATGAAATTAAAGTTTATATATATATATATGCTCGTCATTTGGATTTGGGAAACCGGCATCTGTTAGTCATGCAAATTTCGACAAGATAATTCTGCTATAATTAGTAATTATATATTTAGCAGGAAAAAGTGCCACAGCAACTGTTTGTAATTGTAATTTTTCTAGTGAAAACTTTTACTTTTGAGCTAGAATGACTTAAGCATCGGTGTTGCACTATTTAAATGGATTCCGATCACTTCTGTTGAATTTGCTATAAACCATCGAGTTGCCAATTACAAAGCATCTTGTATAAATTGACAAGCACAGCTAAGACTGAGTCAAAATTTGCAAATTGGTTGCAGTTGGTTCTTTATTGAAGACACTTTATGCTGTTCATATATATATTTAAGTACTGGTATAAGTTGTACATACGCGTATTAAACTAAATTTAACACTTAAATCATTCACATCATCAAAGAAAACAACTAATTGCACGTTAATTTCCATTGTTAAATATTTTATTTATGTCAACTGTTTAATGGTAACACTCAAGTATTATATTAACATTGCATTAGCACTACAATTAAGTATAATTCATTCATCATTAATATGGGCAATTTAACAGACTTTTGGTTACCCAAAATCGTGTCCATCATAAACATATTCAAATACGATTGTGAGCACGCTCCAAATGTGGAGATATCCATTACCGAGTTTTATAATAAATATGTATTTTAAACATAAAATGGGTACGGTTTTTGTTATTCATCTACATTCAGATAAAAACGCTATACTAAATTCAAGTACAGCCGGTTTTCAATTCCTACTCATTTATTCATATAATTTGAGTTTATTTTGTTATTGAATTAAGTATATTTATGTATGTTTAAAAATCAATCAATTTTTATTGTTTTTTTGTTATTTAGCTTTAGTTTAAGATGCTTTCGAGAATAATTGATACAGATAAGAAAAAATTTACTTACACGTAATCAAGTTTGCGAAATATCTGGACTTGTTTTACGACCACCATTTTTTTATAATGTTGACTAAAAAGGTGCTTCAAACAATAATTTAGGTTAACAAATTTAAATTTTTGATCGTTTTTTTACTACTTTTGTATCATCATTTTGAGTGCAACATTCTCTCGAAATATTGCTAATTTTGAAAGTTGAAGAACCATATTGCCAAAAGAAACGGTTTCGATTGATTTGCAAATTGTGTTTGCCGACTTTTATTATTATTATATGTATAAGTAAAATAAATATGTATGCGTGTTCGGTAGATATTGTGGAAGAGGTTTGTACGTAGATTTGAATACATGCTTCTTGATTATTTAGCGACGATTCGGGAGTCCAATAAGAAAACATACAAGAAATTGTTGTGTATTTCAAATCAGACTCACAAAAGTCTTAGGTGTAAGTTCATTCATTGGTGGCTAGCGTCAAGCATGTCTGTCCGCTTACGACTAAAGATTAGCAGCAATAACGCAATTATTACATGATTCGTTTACAAGTCTTATACACATCTTAGTTTTTTTTGTTATTATGTTTTTTGTTTTTTTTTTTTTCAAATAAATAATACAATCTAAAATGCTGCTAAGAAAATCAAATAGTGCCTAAAGCAGTTATCTGGCAAATAGACTACGCGGTCCCATACGTGCCACATTTATGGGCCTCGGGGCGGGCTTCGGATTCTGAACGGACTTCCGAGCACCGTCTTCATATTCATCATCATCGCCGAAAAGTAGAGCAGCCAGACTCGTTTCAAATGTCGACTTTTTGGCTGCTGTCGGTCTAAGCTGGTTAACTGGTGATTTTGTAGTTGCTGTTGTTGTCGTCGGTGTACTTTGAGCCTCACTTTTCAGCTGTACGTCAGCAGTGGTTTTCGCTGTCGTTGTGGTGGTTACAGTGGTCTTTGGGGTACCACCCAATGGTCCCGGGTTAGGTGTCGTTCCAACTGAAGTCACAGTTTGGGGTGTTTGTGTAGTCGGTGATCCAACCAGTGCCAGAGCCAGTGGTTTATTTCTTTCGTTGCTCAAAGTTGTCTCCTGCTGTTGCTCCTGCAAGTGCATATAGTCAGCTGGATAGATTGGCCGGAAGCCGCCCTGTAATTCCGGCTGGAAATTATCCAATTCGGAATACTTTTCCGTAGTCGAATTCTTTGATTCAATTTTCTTTTGATCTGTCGCAGCCTCAACATCGGCACGATTTATATTATTCTTCTCGTACAATTGTTGATTGGAGGCAGATGGCACAATTTTCCAGTTGGTTAACGATGGATTATTGGTCACACCACCAGCACCACTGGCACCACCCAAGCTGACGCTGGGATAAAATGGTGCCATAAAGTTCTTCTCATAGTTGTGGCCACGTAAATCAAAATCAATGCCCAGCATTTCCTCGGTTTGTGTCTCAGCTGCATTCGGTTTGTTCAAATGATGCGGTTCCTGTTTCGCTGGACCGTTTCTTGAGAAGGGGTTCGGTTCGGTAGGCGTATAGGCAATCGCAATGGGTGCTTCTGTGCCAGTATTCATGGCACTGTTGATGATACGTGGCGCAATCAGGACACCGGGTACACTCACTGCCGGCTGTTGCAGTTCTGTGTAGGATGGATCTGGTTTCTCGATCGGATACGGAAACTTCTGCTTGTGTAGTGGTTGAAGTTTTGACTGCTGTTGCAACGATTGCGGTTTCTTGTTCTTTAAAATAGGCTCTTGGGGCTGATCGCGTATCACGGAGAAGGGTGTATTCTGATATTCCACTCCAGACGGTCCATCCGTGTTCGTTTGCAACATGGTGTCAGCTTTTGAGGCATACACTGCGTATATATTATTTGGATCGGACTTTTGATCGTTTGCCTCTTGTGGATCATTATCGGCTGTTACTTGGATTTCACCAGCTCCAGTGTCTTCACCGTTATTAATTTTCTTTTGCGACTGCAGCATTTGCAGTGTAATTACTGCCTCCAGCTTGGAGTCATTTGGACTATTTGCCATATCTTTGTTGGGTGCCTGTGGTGGATCATTAATAACCAAATCCTCCTCCTCAAAATCACTTAGATCAGCACTAACCAGTTTGGCTGCCTCTGGTGCAATTGCGGCATTCCGCTCAACTGGATAGTAGTTATCAATTGGACGCATGGGACCCTGGGGGCGACGAGGATACATGCGATCCCTCAGCTGAGGGAGCCTTTGCCCATTATTCGGGGGTACGCGGTAGACACGTCTGTTGACGGGAGGCCCATGTTCATATTCTGCCATTCGATTTAAAGGATAACGTTTCTGCAAATATTGCTGTTGCAAAGGCTGACGTCTGTTCGCAAATTGTGGGGGAGTTGAAGGATTATATGGCAGTTTGCCTCCCTGCGTGGGCAGACGTATGTTTCCAGGCTCCGGTTTTAGGTGGCCATGTCCATGACCAGCGGAGATTTTGGCATTGGGCCGGAATTGTGGCAAAATATTGGGCAGATTTACGTTGGGACGTGGACCAGGCGGATGCTGAGACTTGCGATCGAATTCCATATAGAAAGGTTTACCCGGAGCCGATGATGCTTGGGATGGATTATGCAATGGAGCATAGCGTGGTGGTGGTTCCATATCCCTGGAAGGTGACTGAGCCAATTGTTCATTGTTGATCAGTTGTTGAGTTGGGAATTTCTACAAAAGTGAAAGAAATCAAAGTGAGTGAAAACGTTGACATAGGCATATCGATAAAGATCGATAAGTTCGATAGTTTACCAAGTGCTGCTCGTGCTGTTTCAGGTTGACTACTTCGTGCTGTTGAATCTGAACACCCTCATCGTCACTGAGCTTGGGAAACACCACAGGATTGGCGTTCTGGATCTGCTGCAGACTCAACGGCTGCGCATGTCCATTGATATGGGCGGAAGTCGGTGGACCTGAAGCAACCATTGACGAGGCCAATTCCAGAGAATCCTCTTGCTTGGATGGAAAGCGTATATTGCTGGATACCAACAATTCCTTGGTGTCCTTGTCTGTTGGCTTACTTTGGGCTGCCAAAGTGGGGTGCATCTTTTGATGGGCATTTGGATTGCTAGTTGATTGTTTTTGGGCTGGACGTGAATTGGAGCCAATCAGCGGTAGTTGTTGATATGGCGAAGGTGCTTCCGGTGGTGGTTCTGGGTAACTACCAGGAGCAACTCCAATGCCAGTTCCTAACACAGTACCGACTACAGTTGCCTCAGACGCGACAGGTGCAACAGATTGATATTTAATATTGGACTGATAATTGGGCATCTGTTGTTGGTTGCTTGGCGGAGTTGGTTGATGTGGTGATGGGAATTGTTGTTGCTGCTGTTGTTGTTGATGTTGTTGCTGTTGTTGTTGTTGTTGTGTGGGAGGCTGTGGACGCTTAATGTTGATCTCCTCATTAATGACCTGACCGTACTGCACGCCGGCCGTTTCCTGTGGAAAAGGTCCCGTGTCCTTCTCCACATTGCCAAAATTACCAGGATGACTGTGACTCACTTGCTGTTGACTACCCAGCACAAACGAGGCGGATTGCTGTCCAGGTGAGATGACCACATTGTTAATTTGACCCGGTATGGGTCGATACTGCATCACGTTCGGTTGCTGCACCTGGTACGACACATACTGATTGCCATAGTTCTCCATGCTACCCGCGGTTACCTTCTGCTCATTGGGATTAGGATTTGGGTAGTGTGTTGGTGTTGGCGGACCCGAATGTCCTCCAGGTGAAAGCTTCTGATTCTGATTCTGATGCATTGTCATCGGACGAGACTGCTGTGAGTGGGACTGTTGCATGGCAAATGGCGATGGCTGGGAGGGTGCTATCGGCTCAATGAGATTACCCTGGGCATCAAAGCCCTGATTCTGCTGATAATTGTTGGCCACCGCATTCTCCTCCTCGGCCAGATTGTTGAAAATATCGCTTAATGTCATTGTTGGCTTCTTATTCGCAGCCGACTGCTGCTCCTGCTCGGCCTTTGTGTTCTTTTGTCCCAGCGTGTAATAAACATCCGCTGGGTCTAGATTTGGTATTTTGGTGGCATTCAGTTTAAGATGCGGGGTGGTCAAGATGCGGGGCGTTGTGGGACCAGAGGCAATCATGTCATTCCTAGGTGTTGAATACATTTTGGTGGTTGTCGTTGGCTCTGTGGGAAAGATGTCTGCCGATGGTGTCGCATGATGGGTGGTAAACTTGACATCACTGCTACTTTGTGTGGGCTTCGGTTGCTGTTTGGGCGTTGTTGGCTGCTTGGAAGGAGCCGTTTGCTCCGTTATCCTCGCCGTTGTCGTAGTTTGTATGGTTTGTTTCCTAATCGGCATGAACTTTCTTCGTGTTGTAGTTGTTCTTATTGGTTGCGGCGTTGTGGATATCGCTTGAATGAAAGGACGACGTGTGGTCGTTGTTCGTCCTGTTGTTGTTTGTCTTGTTGTTGTTGTTGTGGTGGTTGTAGTTGTTGGTGTCGTCCGGGTTGTGGTTGACAATGTGCTGGTGGTAGCTGCACTTGTCCTTGTTGGTACTTTCTTTGTACTCGAATAGTAGCCCGCTTCGGTTGGTGGGACTGCAGTCAGTTTGGTTGTGGTTACCGAGTAATAATTGTTGGATACCACTGGAGTAACCGGTGCTACCACCATAGTGGGTTTCTTGTTCGTAATGTAGTTCTTATTGCTGCCTTGATACTTCAAATTGGCATACGAACTGGACACCAATGGGTACACAAACTTCGATGACGAGTACTTGACGGGCAGATTGAGAAAGTCGTGAATGTTTGGAGTTGAGCTGCTGCTAAGCACAATCTTCTCTTTGGAGTTGAGCACCTCGTTGACCTCCGGCTCAATGCCCGCCGGTTTCTTGGCCGTGAAATCCAATTGACCCGAGACGGGATCTTGACGCGCATAATAAGGTTTGCCATCGTTGAAGATCTGATTTGGCAGCACATAACTATTGGAGATTACATCCTCCTCGCCGGAAGAGTCCACGTTGCGCGCCTCCAATGGCAACAGCGCCGAGGATGTCTGATCGGATATCGTGGCTTCACCTATTCTGCATACCAGCATGAGTAGCCCAGCGATAGCCAGCTGGTAGGCTCCCATATTGCCGATGTTTTTAGTAGCTGCAAAGAACGAAATATATAAAAATGTTTTAAATAACTTGTTGGTCTAGAAGAACCATTTTTTTATATTTTAATTACTCTATCAAATGTACTTTGAAATCTACTTTAATTACTGGCTCTATAGCGTACCTAGTTTTTCGTGTTTACACTCCGTAAATCTCCCCAAAACGAAAATCGCTCTAAAAATTCAAAAGTTTTTCTTGTTTTTAGAAATAATTTCCAAAAATAAGATAACAAATGTCTACATTTTTATTGAAATATCTTGAATTTCAGAAAAAATATTTACATTTCTTAGAAAGAAATTTCTAAATAATATTTTTGCTTTTTTTTTTGGCGACAGACTCTAAAAATGCATACCGGAATTTTATTTATAAAGTGCATATCAATACTAATACAAAAGCTCTAGTTACAGCAGTCGTATACGATATATTTCTTGGACATGAACAATAAATGCTCGTCTTTGTCATACACATAATATGTCAGTTGCATGTCGCCTCGCTGTCAACACATATGTTTGTACATATGTATATCGTGATGATGATCATGATGATGATACTCCTTAGCATAGCGATTACAACTTTAGTAAGTAGCTTTGATGCCAATTCAACTGGAGCTATCCAAATTTGGTGCTGGCACTCGCAGCATTGAGGAGCGACTTCATGTTTTGTTTTTCATCAAAACAAACAGTCAACAAATAAAAGAAAAATTTAAAATTTTTAAAATAGATGATGCTGAACTCGTTATTATACACTGCACCCATATACGACTCTACAATATATATATATGTATATATATATATATATATATAGATTCCGACTAGTATATCCATTACTATATTACATATATGTGGGTTTTTGTTTTTACAAAAACTCACTTATATCACTTAATTGTTCTTCACAAAAGTAATGTCTCTCAATTAGCCAAGATTTGCTCTTAAAAGCCAAGAAATATTTATGGCAAGACAGTTGTGAATTGTGAATTGGCAATTGTCAATGACAAACTCATTACCACAATCGTTCGCTCTGCATGTCCGTTGAGCAGCGACTAGTTTTATTGCTGCTGCTGCTGCTGCTGCTGCTGCTTTGAGCGAGTGCAAGTGGTGCAGCAAATGGTGCAAGTGGTGCGTGGAGATACCAATCAACTTTCATTTAAATTGTCAAACGAATTGTCAATTATTCTCAAAGAGCGTGTCGTCGAATAATTGGGCATTAAACAAGTTTCTTGTGCTGACAATCGAAACTCAGATAACTAAGTAAGTAGCAGCTATTTGCATTTAAGCGCCACAAATACCTGAATATGACAGATCCAAGCACTGGTTAACTGGGTAAATGGGTCATATTTTAGGAAACTTGTTTACTTGACAATTTTTGCTACGCACCATCGATAATTCCGTGGGCAACAAACAACCAAGGCAGCATTTTAGCCGACTAGTAAATACCCTGTAAGTAAGTCCAAGCTAATTTTTGATTTATAATAAAGACGGCAAATATATCTTGTCTTTAATTTTTTTTGTATTAGTTCTTAAAGTAATTATTATTTAAGGAAGGAAGTAGAATATTAAAAAATATTTATCGGGGTTTGATATTTAACTCTCTTAAGTGTATATTTATTTTGTATTATTTATTATTCTTATTGGTTTCTTAAAATAGATATTCTACTCTTTAATAAATCTGAATCGGCTTAATGTTAACGATACTCCCTTTAGCAATTTTGAGGTGTATAGGATATGCGAAATATGAACAGAGCAAGAAATGAAGCCAATGTGTTCGATTTTGTTTTAAGTTAAACACGAAAAACCTGTCAATAAGGCAGCTCAAATTCCTTGCTCAAGACCAGTGCGCATTTCTCAGTTCTAGGGTGCAAATCGAAAGACTTCAGACACAAACTTGTGCCTATTTATATAACCTAGTACGTGTGTGTTAGTGAGTGTGTGTGTGAGTGTGTGCAATTGACTTTTCTTTTTCTTTATTGATTTATGTTTGGACATAATTTTATGCATATTGATTTGGTGATAGTCTTGCTTCCGTTGCCTTAAATGCTCATAGTCATTTTGCTCTCTTAATAAAGGCATTTGGGTCACTGTGCTAATTGCTCAAAATTATTATTCAATATGAACCACCGAGAAAATTTGATACCGCCAATGGTCGTCGCAGCAGAGCAAGTCGTGTAGAAAGTGCTAATTTAATTAAATTTAAATATTAAAAGAGAGTTATGGCCAACTTGCCTTGGCATTGCTCGCTCTCTACTGTTTTTTTGTTTTGGTTTATGGACGCAGAGTTTATTGAACTGTGCTAAGCATTGACACACTTTTTATTTTGTGGCATTTGCCGAAACGATGTTAATTCATTATATTACATATTGCACTTATTTAAAATTGTTTGTTTTTTTTTTATGTGCTCTGGTAAGAAAACTAAAAACTGTATTTAAATAAGCCATTCAAGTAAATTATGAGCCACATGCAATCAGCTGCTGTTGTGTTTATTTGTGTTTGCTCAAATAAAATATCTCATAAAGATATAATATCTATAATAAGGTAAATATGAGACACAAAACATAATAACGAAAATTTGGTATCTTAAATGAGTCTAGAGTTTAATTGCACAGCTTAAAAATTCAAAGGCGCTTCGCAAGACTCAACTTTGGACTGTCGCTTCTATCATTATTGCGTAGTGTTGTAAGTTGATTCATCGGGCGGGGCTTCAGCTACCCAGCTACCCAGCTAGCCAGCTACCGCTTTTCTACATTTCTTTCAACGGCATTGGCTGCAGCTGCAACTTTCACTTTTGACAGTCAAAAATTTCTCGCTCAACTTCTGACGTCGGAGTCGGCGCACATACACACACACACACACACACACACACACTCACACATGCACAACGACTTTATGTTCAACTTTAACCACAAGCAACAAAAACAACAACAAAACCAAACAATTTTTATTTCACAGTGAAGCCAACACTAAGTGGCGAAGACAGAGCGGCAAGATACATTAAAAAAAAAAACGGAATGAAAATCAGTGAAATTTATTTTTGTTCTGCTTATAACACGATCCATATAACAACATATATATTTTTGAATTTAACACGTGCAGACTTAGCCCCAAATTGAAACTGAAACAAAAACCATATAGCATCCAGTGTCTTAGTCATTAGAAGAGCTGACCTCGTTAATGTCCAAGTACTGCCTGCATTGCCACAAAGCCACCACCATTTGTGACTTTTGAGAATGGAATGTGTAGATGGGCCAACAGATGGGTTTGGGCCTGGCTTACAGTCTGGCCAACGGGCTATTCAAAAATGATTACACATGCATTTGTTAGGCTATTGTTGTGTGATTTGTTATGTTTATAATCTTTTGGTATAAACATTTGTTTTTTTTTTTTTGTGATTTTAAGTGTGGTCAAATAAACACACTTCATTGACTTGTGGCACCAGGTCTGTTTCATAGAAATAACAATAAATTATTCTTCTGATCGTGAAAAATGTTGTTTGTGTAAACTGACAAATTTTCGACCGATTGTCAAAGTTAATTTCGTAATTTTATGAAAATGCTACATCGTCTTATTACATTATTTTATAATGTCAATACTGTATATTATTCATACTCGGTTGTAAGCGTTTTTTGTACAACAGAAAACTATTTTCAATCAATTCGCTTTACGGCCAAAGCCGATATTCGTTATGCTTATTACATTTGGTTTATAATTGATTCATTAGTTAGTTATTTTTCGTAAGCCCCGCAATAGCTGAGTTTATTTATTTGTTTAAATTGTGGAGAAATTATTTCTTTCATAGAAAATATATACATATAGAGTAGGTTCTTCTGGTTGTGAAACATCTTCCTAATTGAAACTATAGTTACTTTTAGTAAATACCGTTAAATCTGTTTTTTACATTTTTGCAAAATGATAAAGTTCACAAAAAAAAAAAAAGAAACAGAAAGCCAAATAAAACAATGGCAAAAATTTCACTTTTTAAGGTGCGTAATCGGCTTCGGCCACTCAAATTTACATAAAGATATACGAATACACACACAAACACGAAAAGGCAGACGCACACACACAGATACATTCGCATATATGTATATATATACATACATAGTACATATATCAAGATGATGATGATGCCTTGTTGTGGTTGTTCAACAGCAAGTTTCAGTTTGTTGATTGGAATTTCATAAAATTGGTTTGGGAAAGCACTGTGAATCATTACCCCCCAAATCCTATGATCTATAAAAAGCAAGAAAATATGAACCATTCATATATATAATCATATATATATATATATATATTTATTTATATATATATATAGACGAATTTAAACCACAGTGTTTTCTCTGCAAAGGAATGTTACGAATAGGTCAGTTAATTTGCATTCAGAAATGCATTACCCCACTAAGCAAAATGAAAAGTATTGACACTTTTTGCTAAACAAATATATATATATATATATATATAAATAAGGTAGCATTGTGTGCTGTTTGGCTGTGCTTTTCCTTTAATATCACCACAAACAATGCAAAAGAAACAGTGAAATTGTCTTTAGCTTTCTGAAGAGTCAAATAAAGTTCGTGCGGCTGTTGATAAACGGCAAGTAATACAGAAATTATGCACTTGCATGAAAGTAAGTATTTATATGCTATACCAACACTATTATTAGTGGACAACACACGGCACACGACTCTCACATAAAAGCCAGCTGGTGAAAACGACAACTATGCTGAATAAAAATGAGAGAATGTACATATGATGAAGAACTTAAACGTTTTTGGCATTGAATTAAGTATGATTGTTAGTAAGATTGAAGCTATCAGTTTAATACCAATCGAAACAGGATCATTTATTTATTTATTATTGTGGTGCTGCTTTTACAGCGATCTGGTTTGATCTATTGTGCCCCCTTCAAAGTTTATAGCTCTATAGTCAAGGTTGATTTACGAGTTCAAGAATTTTTGTCGTGTTGAGAGTTTCTCTGTGTTCCGAGCTTAAGACATGTAATATAGGGGATCCTCCTCTTCTTCGATTTAAGCTTGCTAAGCTAGGTGACTTCTTAGTCTACAGTGTCTTTTCAAAATGGATATGAATATTTATTACTTCAATCGATTCTGTACGGCGATGATAAAAATATTTGATTTTCTCTTAGGATTCTTGTCTCAAATAAACTTTGATTTTTAGTAAGAATTTTAGCCATAGTGTGTATGGATTGCTTGTTAACAATCTAATAGATTTAAAACGCTTACGTACATTTTTATGGTCCCTTGAGTATTTGGCGCATTGAAAAAGTTGCGTGGCTGATAAATAGCAGAAGTGCACCTGATATAAGTGCGCTCGTGCGTGCCATAATATTATAGAAGGTTCGTTGACTGTTTAAGTTTTACTTTATCTGCAATGGATTTAAGTCAATAGACAATAGACTCAATGGTCCATTTACCTGATTTACAAAATCAAAGTGCTTTGCTTGCTTTATAAATGTGTGTGCCACAAAATGTACATAATATTTAACGGACAAAATAATATAACCAACTAACTTTGTATGCGCTAACACACACACACACATACAGTAATGTGTATAGATGTTGTGTATTACCAAAGAAAATGCAAACACGCAATCTTTAGTTATTTTGCATAAGACTCGTGAGTTTGAGAATTCGTGATTAATTGCAGGCAGACATAATAACTTGAGCATTTGTACGTATGAAATGTATTTATGTGTGTACGTTGTATATCTAAGGTTAAATGAGAAAATTAGTGCCAAGAAATTAACATGTTGTTCGCATTCATTGTCAACTAAAGCGGTAGTACAAATAATACAAAAAAAAAAGATACAAGTTCTAGATTCATACGAATGTGTGTCAAAAGGTACAGCAAAAAAAAAAAAAAAAGTGGTAATAAAAGTAATCAACAAGAAAAACATCCCATTTCTAGATGAAAGCCGCTACTTATGTATATATAAATATAACATATACATGTAAGTAGCCACTTATGCTCATTAATGCACGTACAAACCCTAATTTACTAATGAAAATACGTATGGAAATTATATATGTAAATATATATGTAGCTAATGTTGTAAATTACTGATAAGGACAGTTAGAATTGCACTTGTAATTCGTCAATATTTTCCAATCAAAGAAGTAGATTGATCTATTACGTATATTCCATTACATAAGTGCATGTAAATGTAAAATTTCAATTTACATTTCTAACGTTCGAAGTTTATAGGGTATAAAACAAAAGACTTAAGACACAAACTTGAACAATGCAAAGCATTGTCGCTTGCACAAAATGGCATACAGAATACTAATGACATATATATGTAGATATAACTGTAAAATAAATTTCCAAATGTAACCATTAACTTTGGACTTAAAGATTTCACAAAACCAATTATTGGGTTACTGAATTGTTGGAAATCCTTTATTATATGTATATATATAATATGTGATATATCGCCGAAAATCCTCACGCGATTCGAACTCGCTGACCGATCGATAAATAAAAACAAAACGACAGAGCGAGAGAGGTCACAATTACCGTTTGCGATTTCCGATGGCGACGGTATACGAAATTTCATTAATTTCCCAAGCACGTCTTTGCGTCTTTCGTCGCTACCGACTGTTAATTTTCTTTTTTTTATTTAGTTGAACTCGACACACACACGCAACATATAACAACATCTAACAACAACAATTTCAATATTGTATTGGTTTTCAAGTTTTACATTTCTCTTGCACACGTTGGTCAAACACAACGCGTCTGTTACTGTTAACGGTCTCGCACTGAATGAAGAATGAAGCACCGATGCGTCTAAAGAAATTTTTATTAAAAAAGAAAGCACAGCCAAATGAATGGCTCGATGAGCTGTGTGTGCGCGCCAGCTGCCTGGTTAACATAATCTGTTAAAACTGTTGCTGTTAAACTCAGCTCTTGTGGACTTTATTCACACAGCATTGTTTTTTTTGCATATAACAGTTTTTATTGCGAATTCAATAAATATAAATATTTAATCTGATCCAAAAAATTATATAAAATTTAAAAATGTAATAATATTTTATATATTAGGGAATTTCAATTTGTTGTTGAAAAGTTGCGAGAATTCTAATTACAAAAATTTCCATTTAGCATGATTCGCAAGTCATTTGGAAAATATTTAAGATTAAGTGCATACAAAAAGAGTCTCATATATGGTGAAAGCGAAATGAGAGCTTTAAAAAAAATATAGTACATTTATATCATATTAAAGTACGCAACCGGAACTAGTTATGAGCAAAAAAAAAATAAAAATTTAACAAACAAAAAATTGACAATTTAATGGGCAAAGAAAAGCGGCTGTCAATTATGCCTCTCTTTATTACAAGTTAATGTACACATTACATACACACTTATCTACACGTATGGGTGCAATAAAGGTATATAAGCTTTGTTTGTGTGTTTGTTGTTTATTGCGCAACACTTATGTACATTAGTATTTTGGCAATAAATGGAAATATAATTGTCGTCTTACATGCCGACAATTTCTTCGTAATCATCAAGTCGCCGCATCCAAAGAAAATAAATAGTTCACGGTTCGGTTTGCTTCGTTTGGCTGATTTTCCACAAGTATGAACTCTGACTTTCGATCGATATTTGAATGAGACTGGATATCTTTTCCGAAATAGCTCGTTTTGCTGTAATCTTTCCCGGTCCAGTAAAAGTGTATGGAAAAAGATTTGTTTAAGATCGAGACACATAAAAAAAAACAAATAAACGAAGAATATGTGCATAAATTAATAAGACCATAGAATCAACTGAATAATAAATAAGATTGGTAAATATATTTTCAATTCTACAATTAAATTAAGCATAAATTAAAGAACAATTTCAAAATTGTTTTATATTTTTTTCTCTGTTTTCTCCAGTTTATGGGGGTGCTGGCAACGACTGCTACGCAGTTGAGATTTCCAGGCGACCACGACAAATTCTCAAGTTACTGATTAAAAGGATTATCGGGAGACTTGTTCCATTCCTTCATTAACATTTGCTTCCACTGAGACATACGCAATGATGGATTCTCAGCTTTAATGCGTGACATATTATTTGCTTCGAATGTTTTATAGGCTGCCCGCATACGTTTCTCTGGATGTTTATCGTCCTCGTTGTCATTGACACTTGAAATCAAAAAACAAAATTAACAAAATAATTTAAATATGGAATAGGATTTCTGGTGGCACTCACGTAAGTACAGCCAGGGCCTGATCAACATTTGTGGCAACCATCGTATCAGCCAGAGATCGATTTAAATTCTCCTCGATGACATTCTGCTGGACGACGACTCGCGTTGGCGGCGGCTTGTTGGCTTCATTGATGGCCTCGAGGACGCGCTGTTTTCGACTCATTTCCTCCAGGATCTGCTGACGATTTATCTTGGCCAACGGCTGCTTGCGCTGTGTGCTTATCGCGCTCACCTCCTCATCCAGCAAAGCCTTCGATTCCGCTTTGCGTCGCGCTGTTTCCGCTCGTTTCCTTTCTTCTTCTTCGCGTCGCTGTTGCTTCTTGGCCAAATTCTTGTCATCGTCTCGCCACAAACGATCTTCCGCTTCTTTCGCACTGCGCTCCTGGGTCGCCTTTTTGTTGGCGCTGACGCGTTCGCGGGCCTCGGCTGCTTTTGAATTTATACCCATTTTCTTTGGCATTGTGTATTGTTGTTGTTTTGTCTTTTTGTATGTTTACAAAAGCTATATTGGCCAGCGCAGGTGGATGTGATTTTTCTTTTAAGTACGACAAAATTTTGTTAACATATGATAACCAGGGCTGAACTAATTCTGGTCCCTCTTAGTATTAAAAACGGTCATACTGAATCTCTCCTCAAGTTTGGTATTAAAATGTGTTTCAGTATTTTGGTCATACTACTTACTTCTCAGTTGTATTGTTTGTTGTGCACAATAATCGTAATAATTACAATAATATCAACAACACAAAATGGAT
The DNA here is from genome assembly GCA_035042305.1 of Drosophila glabriapex. Classification (NCBI taxonomy): domain Eukaryota; kingdom Metazoa; phylum Arthropoda; class Insecta; order Diptera; family Drosophilidae; genus Drosophila; species Drosophila glabriapex. Next base: position 7,146,630 of record JAWNLN010000018.1, read on the forward strand.
ATATTAAAAGCGGAAATTGCGCGCAAGCGTAAAATACTTGAGGAGAAGCAACTGATTGACGAAAAGAAAAAGTATTTTCGCCGCGGCGAACTCAGTGCAAAGGACACCGAGGAAGTGCTACAAAAAGTGGGCTACAAAAAACAGGAATTGATTGTTTCGCCCAGAGCTGAGGGCGCCTACAGTTTTGTGGCCGATGGCCAGAATATACTGCCACGCCTGGAGGTCATACGTCGCCTGCGGGAGCGTGGCGAGCCCGTCCTGCTCTTTGGTGAGACCGAGCCGGAGGCATTTGATAGATTACGCATCTGTGAGATCTCACAACCGGAGGCGAATCGTGGATTCCGCAATGATTTCCAGGAGGCAATGGAACAAGTGGATGCCGCTTATCTGCAAGAGATGTTTGCGAACACACCCACAGCGAAGGAGGATAAGAAATCCGATTTTGCCGAACTGGACGAGACAATCTCATGGGAGAGCATACAGACAATGGCCCAGAAGATGGGTCGCAACAAGGATTACGATATGGATGTGATAATAACACTGCTCACATTTCTCTTGAAGCTGTGGAACGCACAGATTGCCAGCTACACCAAGCACGAGAAAATGTCGACCAAGGTGAAAATGGCTCGCGTCATTTACACCCAGACCAAGGAGTATGTGAAGCCATTGTTTCGCAAACTGAAGCACCATACGCTGCCCGAGGATATTTTAGACAGCTTGCGGGATATATGCAAACACCTGCTCAATCGCAACTACATCTCAGCGAGTGATGCCTACTTAGAAATGGCCATTGGCAACGCTCCGTGGCCCATTGGCGTGACCATGGTGGGCATTCACGCGAGAACTGGTCGCGAGAAGATCTTCTCAAAGAATGTGGCTCATGTGATGAACGACGAAACACAACGCAAATATATTCAGGGCCTGAAGCGTTTGATGACCAAATGCCAGGAATACTTTCCCACCGATCCATCCAAGTGTGTTGAGTATGTCAGCAAGAAGGATCGTGAATAAATATAAATAATATTATCATTGAATATGGTATATTTAATGGAACTATTTGTCATGGATATATAGAGATAACTTCAATTGTCGATGAGCATCTTTATCGATATTGTCACTTTACTTTTTACCCAGCTCCGCTGAACGCAACGAAGACTTTTCCACAGCATTTATAAGAGTAGCTCTAAAAAACAATAGGAAAAATTAATTTCTATTATCTCATTTGATGTGAGACATTTCCAGCAATTACCTGAGATTGCCCTTTTCCAGCTCGTGTACGCCAACGATTGTTGATCCGCCTGGTGAGCAAACCTCGTCACGTAGCACTGCCGGATGCTTGCCGGTTAACAGCACCGTTTTGGCTGCACCCAGCAATGTCTGGGCGGCAAACTGAATGGCCATCTGTCGGGGTACGCCTTGTTTTACGCCACCATCGGACAGTGCCTCAATTATGGTATATACAAAAGCTGGACCACAGCCAGTAACGCCAGTGACTGCATCAATCATCGATTCGGGCACTTGTTGGGCCAATCCCAAGGAGTTGAGCATTAGATGCACCTTTTCCAGATCCTGATGTGAGACATGAGGGTTGCCAGAGTACACCGTACAACCTTCGCCCACTTGCATCGATGTATTCGGCATTGTTCGGATCATTTTCAATCCCAAACCCTCAATAAATGCGAATCTCTCCTCGAGCGTTTTCAATGTTGTTCCGGCCAGCACGGAGACGAACAGTTTGTTGGCATCTTTGGCAGACGGAACATGTTTGTATTTGAGCTGAGCTGCACATGGCTCCAACACGTGCGGTTTGACGCAAATAAAAATGATATCTGTGTGTTCAATGACGTCGTAGTTTTCATCAGTGATCGAGGTGCCCAAGTCACGCCAACGGGACAGATTCTCAATGTGGGGCCCGGAGACCATAACCTGGCTGGCCTTCACAATGCCACCTCTGATGAGGCCAGAACCAATGGCAAATGCCATGCTTCCGCCTCCAATAAAGCCAATACGTTCATCCAATTTTGCCATTTCGCCGGTTTACAAATGCAAACCAATTTTTGCTTATTGATTGGACTAAATATTTGCAAATAATGTGACCAAGTTTCGGAAAGAGCAGAAATCCACAAAACAAAATCATTAGGAAAGTTACTTCACATAAAGGAAAGGACTTTTAATACTTAGTGGAAGGTATTTAAAATCTTGGGTTTAATTCACTAATTTATTCACCTTCAAAAGTAATAGAAAAATACTTATAGCCATTGGACACTCAAATACTTATAATAGAAATTGAAATTCGAGGGAAAATCGTGCTTCTAAATTGAAAGAAATCATTTTCGAGGCAATGATTTTGAAAATCGTTTTAGTTTTGACAGAGATACAGCTGTGGAAAGTTTTGATTCATGACAATAATTAATATTTTGTTAGTGTTGTTGTTAGTGATCCAATACCGCTCCGACATATGTGCTGCCTACAGAAAAAAGATGTTTATATTCCAAGTTTCATCAAAATAGCTTTCAAATACTACATAGAAACTGGCAGACGAATTAAGTGATAATAATAAAGAGTATATTAACGCAGACACCTTCAGAACAGAATTATAAAACTAATAATATATATTATTTTGGATAACAAAACAATTGTATTTTTTTTATATTAATATATTATATTTCATATAAATTGTTGTTCAACATATTTAACTACTTATAAAAGTAGATACATATAAATTGCTTACAGGCATTTTCTTCAGTTCAATTTGATATCAAAGATATATTTATGGCCTGCAAAACTTATGATCCTAAATAAACTAATTTTTCTTAGAACATAGTATGTATATATTTATTTGTATATACCCAATGTGTTTTTTAAAATGCCACTACTTATAAGAAACTAATGACTGCAGTTGCTTACTGCTTATGTACAAAAAATAATTAAATCTTATTAGCTTATTATATTTACAGCTTGTTGGAATTACATTCTCATTATAATGGCATCTGCACATTACTTCAAATAATCTAAGAGCAATTTTCGAGAATTTGTAACTACTTAAATGCCTTAATCGAAAATTGCTTATTCGTACAAATCGTATGTACAGATAAATACAACATTAATAAATACATCAAAATTTCATACTAAATTGTAAGTAGTTAATCCTTCATAGCTCCGTTGTCGTCTCCACCTCCGATCGATCCAAGTCATTCAAATAGGAGAAGCTCATTTGGCCGTAGTCTCGCTTGGCAAAAATCACATTTTCGTTGGTAAAACTCATATTGTGATTATGACTATCACCATTAGATCTGAAAGAGAGAGCGAAATGCATTAATCAAATGGTATATTTTATTTAAAGTAACTTACCTTTGGAACAACGGATTGGCAATGGGCAGTTCGTCAGCATTTAGACGATTATTCTGCTGATTATTGCGACCAAGGGTGTTGGTCATGAGCTCTCCAGCACCGTTCAAGGATGCCATTCCGCCAAAGGTGTTGCCACGCCTGCCCATCGTGCTAAATCCATTGTTTTGGGCACTGGCATTGGCCAAATTATTTCGGCTCGATGCATCATATTTATAGCTATCGTTCAGATAGTTATTGCTATTATGGTGCTTAATACGACCCAATGTTAATGTGCCTGGCGCACAATTGGCCGGAATGGCAAGTGGATTGGCATTGTTACGCGAATTCATTTCCAGTGTGCGATTAAAAGTATTCTGACGATTGTTCATCGTCAAATTGTTGTTGTTTATATTATTGGCTAGATTATTCAGATTGTTATGGCGAAGTGTGGAAATTGTGCTCAGATTACCATCCATTTGCGTGGGACTCGACTGCATTTCTCCGGCGCCATTCTGCTTGTGCGTTATATAGCTGACATTATCTAGGGAAAAGGCGTGATTCTTTGCACTGAAGTCCAGCTGCAAGTCCTCATCACCATCGGGGGGAACAGCCATAGCAAGCATCTGTGTTTCGTACTCCTTCAAATTAGCCACAGCATCGCCAACGTTCGAGGCTTGCGAGTTGACTATCACAGGATCATAGCGTGTCGGACTTGGTGCCGAATAATGACGAATGCGTTCCTTGAAATTTTTATATCTAAGTTGTAGAAAAGTAATCGATTAATTATTTGACTGTAGGCATATTCTTGAAAAATATATTATTATGGAAAAAGTGAGAAAAAATAATTAATCACGGATGTTTTTCAGAGTGTATTAAATATAGTAAAAATGTTCTACCACAAGAATAATAATCTTCACAATTTCAGATTGAGTTATATTTTCGAAAGATGTTCTAAAGTGTTCCTAAATGTTCATAGTTGACCATGAGCAGTAAAAATGTTCTATGCCTGTAATGTCTTCTTTCACACAAAATATGTATTCTAGATTTAAGGAGTAATAAGAGAATGTATTCCGCAACTACGCAATTACAGTGTGATTATTTTGTAATATTACTTACTTGGACCATGATATGCATATATAGATTATGCCGATGGTGCCCAGAATCAGTATAATGATAGATATGGAAATAAGCGTGAAGGAGAAAACTTCGTCATCGATGCTACTAGCAGTTTTGACCTAGAAATACACTTTTTGTATTAGTATAGGTATTTAATTTTGCATACAATTCGCTTACCTTGTGAACCTGTTCCTTCACTTGGATTGGTGCGTGAATTCCATCGGCATTGGCATGTGCCAAGTCCGAAGCTGCCAAGTTCAATGCCGAGGCAACAGACGACTCAAGCAACGTTTCCTGGACAACAGTATCGTTGCGACTTAGTAATGTCTCCGATTTGGGATCGATAAGGTAAAACCACACATCGGTAGCATCCGGATTCTCCAAGACCGAGCCGTTGCCCGTTAAGTATTTGCGATTGCTTATCCTTTCAATGCCACTGACCAATCCATTGGTCGTTTCCTCGATCAGCTCCTCCAGTGCTGCATAATGGTTCCGTATCTTATTGGGTGCCGCATTGGAGAATGCCAAAGCCATACGGTTGACATCCGTTAACCTATTGATAACGATGCGTGCCCTTGTATGATGTGAGCCCTGCTCGATGGCATCATTATCACTGGCCTCCACATAGAATATCATCGGAAAATTGGCATCATTAAAGAGCTTTGCCGTACGTAAAATACCTGTATCCTCGGTTAACATGAAGTATGTCGATGGCTGCAAAAGTTGTGTACAAATCGATGTTATTAACATAATGATAAGAAAAGCAATTCTATAATATAATAGAATTTGGCAGACAACTGAATTTCATTAGTTATATGGAAGCTGCTAAATATGTTAGTCTATGGTTGATCTTTTCTTTGCAAATATGAACAACTAGTAGGTTTGATCAGATTATATGTTATGCTGATCAGATTCTTACACATGTAGCATGAAGACCCAAAGTTATAATGTGCTCTGCAAGTTGACCCAAATCTCATTGCTACTTACCAGATGGTCATCCTTGATGCTCGGCTCCTCTTCGTCATAGAGCTTGTATCTCAACGATCCAAATTTACCCGAATCACGATCGGTTGCCCTCACTTGCAAAATGGTCATATCGATGTCCATTTCCGGTGTGATTACGGCATAATACGTATCATTCTGGCCATGGAAGCGATTAAAGACAAATTCAGGTGGATTATCATTTTCATCCTGCACCATAATGTTGACTGTGGTACGCTCCTTGCGCGGGCTCACAAAATAGCGCTGGGAGGCTAAGCGTAACTCCAAAGTGTATGAGACTTTACTTTCATAATCCAATGGCTTGGCGAGGACCAACAAGCAACCGTAATCCTCGAGACCGAGTTCGAAGACACCCTGCTCATTTCCTTGGATGAACTCGCACTTGAAGTTTGGTGCCCCTTTGGATGGTTTCTTGGAGTTGATGATTTGAATAAGCTTCAAAGTGCTATTCACGGCTGTTGATTCTGGCACACTGATGACATAGCTATCATCGCTAAACGCTAATCCGACTGTCTCTGAACTGACAATCAGTCCACTGTCCGTGTTTATCTTGCTTTCGATTGAAGTCTCCTCACTGGGATCGAGCAGAAGATGGCGTACAAACACGGGCAGCATGGCCACTGAGCTGAGCTGAGGTTCACCCATATCGTAGGCTCGTATATCCAACTGATATTCCGTATCCTCTTGCTTACGCAACTCATCGCGAATGCGTATTGCACCCGTATCGGGATCAACTTGGAAGTATTTCAGTGCCTTGCCGCGACCAACCAGCTCGTATCGAATCACATTGTTGGGCGGGGTGCCATCGGCATCGATTGCCGGCATAGTCGCTATCACCGATCCAATGGGTTGATCATCGTTCACCGTCACCGGACCCGGTACTGTGATGAATACGGGCCGCACATCGTTGCGATCCTCGACCTCGACGACAATACGCACAGTGTCACCAGGCGATTCACCGTCATTCTCAATTGTGCCCACGAGCAACTCGTGTTGTCGCTCCTTCTCGTAATCCAGACCCTTTGTTGTGCGTATTTCGCCCGTTTTGGGAGCAACTTTGAACAACTCTTCATCACCTTTGCGCAACACATAGGTAATCTCTGGCATGGTGTCGGGATCGTGGGCTTGCACAGTGGCCACAAGGAAGTCGGCCTGATTCTCTGGTATTCGCACATTGATGCGGGCATCATTGAACTTGGGCACCTCATCCGGCAGATCGTGCACAATCACCGTAACACTTGCCGTACCCAGCCGTGCATCGGGTGCCCCATCTTTGGCCGTCACCACAAATTTGTATTCATTCACCCGCTCATAGTCCAGCTCATTGGATGTGCGAATCTCACCCGATTTTCCGTTGATGGCAAATGGTATATCCGTTGGTATAGAGTAGGTAATCTCCGCATTTACACCCTCATCCGCATCTGTGGCGTGCACAATGCCGACAAAGGCGTCATTCTTACCCTCATCCACGTGGAACACGTAGGGCTGGTTAAGTTCATCGAATTCGGGATTTTTGTCATTGATATCGGTGACTTTAATATTGACTGTGGCAGTACTCGACAGACCGCCATTATCTTCTGCCTTCACAATTAGTTGGTAGCGTGTTAGACTCTCCCGATCCAGTTTCCGTATGACCATAATAACACCACTCTGTTGGCCCACCGAGAATTGCCTGAGATCGTTGCCAGACATGATCGAGTAGATGACGGGATCATTTTCGGGATCATCGGCATGGACGACGGTGACTGTGGAATTAATTTCGGCACCCTCGCTAACTTGCACCTCGTAAAGGACATTGGTGAATCGCGGTGGCTTCGTATTTGGTCCAGGTGTTACAGTCACTTCCACAATGGCCTGGGATGAGAGTCCCCCGATATCGCTTGCCTGCACCGTTATGCTATATTGTTCGCCAGCGAGTAAACGACCTTGAGTCTCGATCTCTCCCGTCTGCTCGTTGATCTTGAACTTTTGCATGCCATTGTTGGAGACATGGTAAATGGAGTAGGTGATAACGGCATTGGGTCCCTCATCAATATCGGTGGCCATCATTTGTGCGACCAGTCGCTGCTCGTGTTGATCCCCAGCCGAAATTGAGATGGGAGCAACCATCGCCAGTTTGGGAGCATTATCGTTAACATCACGCAAATGTACGGTTAGACTCAAAGGAGCACTTGCCGCATTTGTTCGGGGCTCTCGAGCGACAACCTGAAACTTGTAGCGTCCCGGTGCTGGTGGATCCCGATCCAAGCCCTCCTCATAGACAATCAAAATGCCATCGCTGGTCACATTAAATGACGGCGTCGTCAATTCGTAAATGTACTCGGGCTTCGGATCATCCTCACCCAAGTCATCGTCCGTTGTCCTAAATGTAATTGGTTTGCCATTCGCATCCAAAACTTTCGTACCAATTGGTGAATTCTCATCAACATATCCCTCGATATCGGAGGACGATATAACTGGTGGATTGGCATCTACGGGCTTCACAGCAATCGTCAGCTTAGCTGTTGTGAAGCGTCGCGGAGCCGGGGAGATCTCTTCAGCTCGAACTATTATATCGTATCTTTTCGCCGTCGAAGTATCGACAGCTTTGATCTGCTTCAAAACACCCGTCTCCTCATCGATCTCAAAGTAATCGGCATAGTTGCCAGGCATTCCACTGGCAAAACTATATCGTATACGCGAACTGATCGTATCCAGATCCACTGCCTGTATTCGCTCAGGCAGCACATTGAGCACTCCTTGCACCGATCCTGCCGGCACCGATGCCGTATACTCGGGATTAATACAGGCACCATCGAGAAGCGCACAACCACGATAGATGAAGGACGGATCCATGTCATCGGAATCGGCTATATTTACAGTTAGGGTCGCTGTCGAAGACAATCGCTCGGAAACACTTCGCGCTCGATCCTTAAAAAAAAAAGAGAGAAAAATATATATTAAAATAGTTAATAATAATTAATAAACAATGAATAATTATTTGCCTCTGTTAATAATCGCATGGTGAGAAATTCCGAACCTAATTCGCATTACACGCTAAATGCTCTTAATTATAGTTTAAACAAATTTTAACTTTGGCGCTATTTATGTTTTTTAGTTTTAAGTTTAAGTTTAAGAGATATTTCCATTGTTTTGTTCGCTAGTGTTGAGTTATTGAATCAATCAAGACTATTCATTAGCGTAATAATAACTTATACTAATGACACATTTTTACGCTCTAAAAACTTAACTCAAAACTATTAATTTAAATGCCAAATACGGCAATAGAATAATTATATAAGTAGACGGTCAGGAAATAACTCGGGCCATAATCGGTATAGCCTGAAATGTTACTCACCGATGCGACTATTGTCAAATAATAGCGTTGTATCTTTTCATAATCCAAAGTTTTTGCAACTGTGACCTAAATATGGTATGGGTAGAGTAAAGAATTAGAACTGACAATTTAAATATCTTTAGAGTGTTACTCACTTGTCCCTGATGGGGAAATGATATGGCAAAAGATCCGTAACCATCGGCACTAGTTAACTTCTCGTCCTCGGTAGTATTGGTATTGCCCTTAACTATAAAGTACTCAACTAGACCATTAACGCCGGCATCCTTATCGACCGCCTGTATATTCCGAAAAACTGTTGTGCCCAAAGGAGTGCTCTGTAAAAGTTGCAAATAATAAATAATCATTAATAAAACAAAGTAATAAAAAATCGATAAATTTTATAAGTAAGTAAATTTTGATCTCAATCAATATTGGAATATATTTTGAGTCATATACTCGACGTTTCGCGGAACGTTTCTTGACTGATCTTAAATAAAATCTCCCCAGTCGATGAATAATATGCAAATACGTATTATGTATTAATTAGAAGCCTCTGCCTCTAAAATTTTAGGTTTTATTGCAATCGGAAGTTTGATACTCAGGGAGAACTTAATTTTTATTTAAAGTCTCTAGCTCTTTTAGTCGCTGAAATCCTTTTGTTCATTTAGATATGCAGACAGACAGATGGACATTGCTAGATCGCCTCAGCTGTTGCTCATGACTAAGAATATATATTTTTTATGGGATCAAAGATGCGGCCTTCTGTGTGTCACATACATTTACTACTCTCTATCATCTTTCTGTTTACTGCATATAAAGGTCAATTGATAATTTAACTATTAGAAAAAGAAGAATCTTTTTATGACCGGCATATAAGGATACATTGATAATTCAACTATTGAAAAAGGAGCAATATCGCTTGTGTTGAAAAATGCACTACTATAAATTTGAATTATTGACGTATAAACATTATAACGATAATGATTGTTACCGTTTTGTGCCGTGAAAATATGCTAAATACGTTGCACCGGAAACCAAAAATGGCATGTTCATGAAAATTAGGTAGCAAACTGTGCAACTGTGCAGCGCTATTGTTGTTAAACGGTTTGGGCAGCCACCAACCACCAACCAGCAGACTGCAGACAGCGGACAGCAGACAGCAGCCAGAAGCCAGCATAAATAGCCAGCAATCCGGTGAACAACAGAAACAAGCTGGGTGACAAAACGTGCCCAACATCATTGAGAGAGAGAGATGCACCAAAAGTGCAGTTATATAACGGCCAAACAAAAAGCACAAAATGCGAACAGCCTTTTACATTTAACTATCACTATATACTTGGGCTTGTCTGTATTGTGTCTTTTATGTGTATGTGTATGTGTATGTGTATGTGTGTTAGCATCTTTTTTTTTGTATGTTTTACAAGTGCCTGTTACCTCAGGGTTAGTTGTTACTGGTTTAACATTCGCATGTCGCCTGGCTTGGGGCGAGAAGTTACTTAGTCATTGTGTTGAACTTTTCAATTGGTTTCTCTTCTTATGTACATTAAATGGCAAAGCGGTACAAGTCAAACAGCCCACAAATAGGCGCAATTGTTATTGTTGGCATGTCTTATGCAATTTTGTGGCAAGGTGCAACACATCAATGCATGTGTAGTATATACCTTGTATACCCTGTTTATTAGTTTGATTAATTTACATTAGAGGAAACAAATGTTGATTGATATTTGAGGTCCATGTAGGTCACGACTTTTTTTTAATGAAATCTGCAAAAAGATGCATATTCTAATCCGATTAAAAACCGGATTTGATCCTCCCAAAAAAAAGATTCCAAGTATTCGGAAATTCGAATTGCTTATGGGGACTAAAGGCAGCTTTTATAATAAACTGCTTTTCTTGGCAAATTCAATTTTGGTGGGAATCCAAAAAAATCGTAGATATCTTTTTTCTGAGTGTAAGTAAGGTTACAGCCAGCCATTGGTTGGTCTTCACCTAAAGACCAAACGACTGAGAATAATGATATTTATATTTTACTTCTGTTGGCGCTGGTTGAACTTTGCGCGTTGTGCAATCAGGTTGAAGGAACAGAAAATATCTGAGTTTAAGTTTAGCAAAAAATAAAAAAGAAATAAGAAGCAATATGCGGTCGCTGAATAAATATCTTCAATGCATTGGAATTGCTTGAAATGATTATTTTCTATGTATTTTACACATGCATATTTATGTAAGTTTATTTGTATTAGTAGAGATATTCATCGCAATCACGAAATCCTTTTGTCTACTCCGTAGACAATAAAAAAAACATGGCGACTTGTGTGTCTGTCGCCATAGACATAAAATGGAAAACATATGTCAACTTGTGTTTTATATGCTCCTTTTATATATATTAACTAGTGGTTTACATGCTCCTGTGTACTTATGTATGGCTAATGGTCGAGCTTACTTTTCAATAATGAGAAAATGCTCTCATTTTAACTTAAATATTGTCAGAATGTTGGTTTTCTTTAACTCAATGCAGTATAACTCAGAACCACCAACAGTGAATTGTAGTCATTCCAAATTACCGTCATTTTTTAAGTATTTCAATTAAGAAAATAATAGCTTATGGATCAAACTTAATGCATTCATGTGAGTTGATAATCGCTAACGTGTATTACTTGAGCACGAGCCTATTATTAAACAACAACGATTTGATTGATGCGCATTTGAGAAGGAGCAATTGCATGTTGCTCAACCAGATAAATATGCTAAGTATGCGTCAATGCATTTAACCTGTTAAAATCGGAGCCTTTGTAAAATCCAGTTCAAATATGTCAAGCTTGTGTTTGTCATATTAAAATGCAAATAAATTATTCCAGGCATTGTTTGGCCCCAGCACACGCAGCTGGAAAAACGCAAAGCTGACAAGAAAACACAATAGCATGGTATATATATATATATATATATATATATGTATAGAAATATATAGTAAGCAGCAAAATATTCTCTTTAAGACCGCTGATGAAGATTCAGTTGGCAGATGCCCAAGAAGGTCTTGTATGTGGCTCCAGAAACCAGTTTGTCCGCAACTTTTGATTAAAAAGCTCAAAACAAAACACAGTATATAGTAAGTATATACTATAAATTAATGACGGAATTACGACTTAGCACAAAATTAAGCCACACTAATTTGTACACTCTTTTATTTTAAGAAAACATAACGGATGGGCAGACAAGACTACTTATATTATTTATTATTATTATTATTATTTTTTTAGTAGCTACACTTAAGTACTTAAAGTGTACTTACCTCTGGTACAGTGACCTCATACGGCGTGCTCATGAATTGCGGCGCATTGTCATTGACGTCGGACACCCGTACAATAAGCGGAATGTTTCTCTTCTTATTCGTCTCCCGAATCGTGCACGAGACCTAAAACAAAAAATCATTGCATTTAATTTTCACACGCAAGCAAGAACAAAAATCTTCAGATAAAACATGTAATAATGTTGTAGTCGGGTGAGCTCGACTACGCGATACTCTGAATCCAGCTGTAGAACATATTAGTCTTGTTTTATTGCCAAGTTTCCTTTTAAAAAGCTTCTAAGCAACTGGAAGGCAGCTCAACCTTTCATTCACAACTGAGATTGTCCGAACTGAGATCAATATGAGAATACGTTTTGGACTATAACTTTGGTGTTTTTTAACCGATCTAAATGAAAATTGGAAGGCCCAGCCTTGCTAATCGGCGCTTTTGTTGCTATCAGAAATTGATATGTAGGGGCAAGTTCCCTATAAAATTAATTTAACTTGATTTTCCCGGTAGAATACAGAAACCTATATTCCAAATTTGAAGTATTTAACTCTAATAGTCTCTGAGATCCGCGAGTTCATACTGACAGACAAACCGACAGACGGATCGTGTGAAATGAATATATCAAAGCGGCTGCTTATGCTGATATACACTTTATGGGGTCGAAGATGAATTCCTCATCCTATTACCTACTCTTGTGCAGATTCATTAAACCCTTTTTATTCATTTTTAATTTGTTCAGGGTATAAAAAAAAAGTTCTTTTAACATTTATTCCAGATGCTTCCATTCAGTCATATTCTATTTAACAAGTTAAAGGTAAATACCAACAATTCAATTTATTATCAATCCCATGTTCTTAAACTCAAAAACGTTTTTCAGTAAAATTTCAGAAACAGTTTACTACAATCCTTGACAGATACTAAGAGGTATCTTAACTTTTATTTAGACTCACCTGGAAGACAATGTGACTTAAGTTCTCCTCATCACGATCGAGTGGCTGAAGCAGCTTTAGACTCTTTCCATCCAATTGGAAAGTGGGATGTCCCTTCGGAAAAACGAGATCGAGCGCTATTTCCGTGGAGGGATCCCCATAAATTGGCAGCTGAGCCGGTGTTGTCGATTGTCCAATTACTGTATGAATAGATCAGATACATACATTCATTAATAAAACGGGTAATTGGAATTTTATTAGTATCAGTGCAGTTCGAAACTCAAATTGTTTTTTTCCTTTTAACCGAGTCAGAAAGATGTCAAAGACAACTCGAAGCTATGGAAGTCCCCTATGTACGTGCATATGTATATATGTATCGACATAAGCCTTTCTCTTTGGCGGAGTGACTTAAGGTATTTATACGAACTAGTCTTTGTGTATGGAGGCAATCAAGTATCTAGAAAGTTCGTTGCAATTATTGCAAAATGTGAACACATTCAATGGGAAGGAAAGGAGAGAGAGACAATACAGAAGAGAGACGATATTACGGCTCTGATTTCCACTTTCCTGCTTCAACTCACATTTCAATGGAGAAGAGTGAGTATAGCCATTAAAGGATATTTTTGCTTGACGTACTGTGCGAAATTCACTGGGGAAATCGTAATTACCTATTTATTCTTCATGTTCATACTAAAATACTTACAATTCCCTCGACTCTCCTCAATATCCAGTATAATGTTTGTTTGCCCAGTTTCCACTTCGCACATTTGTGATTTACCTAGAACACCGACTGCATCTTCACAGCTGCCAAGCATTAGAAGAATCCCCAGAAAGCAGGGACCGAATGGTCTCATCACACTGTAGAAAGTCATTTTAACTGCAAAGACAACATCAAATAACTGGACTTAAAAATGATTGCTTCCATTGATTTAATGCATTTTATTTAATTTATTGAATAAATTTACATTTGCGCTAGATAAGCGCTTAAGATAACATTACTGGCCATAAGATACCCTATACATAAACTTACAGACTTGCGTATTTAGTTTATATATACCAAAATACGCAAATGCTCTGCTTATATAAATAAATAGTATATAGTTTATATTATTGTATTAAGGAGAAAATAATATAGATTTACCAACACAATTCAAATGTACGTAAATAAATCGAAATAAATCAAACTTCTCAAGGGTCTGTCATCGAGGGAAGGTGAACTTTTGAACAAACAAATAAAATTGAGCTATTGTTCTTGAACTTTATAAAGCATCAGAAATCAATTGTAAGTATGTAGTATATTTATTTATGCACAAAGGTGGCTGGCAGAACCTTAAATGGCCTGACATCAATATGCAATAAATATTTAACTTACCCATCTTGGTGCTGTCTACGCGTTTTTCTTGTTGCCCACTTTAGTATTGACCATATATAGACCTTCGGAAATCTAAGATAAGATGCTGTTGCCTGCTGTTATTCGTGAACACTGCACGGCACACACACACAACAAACACACACAGCACACAGTCCAACAACACACAAGACCTGACTAAGCTGACCACATAAAGAACGTAATCTTTCGCCTAAGTCTGGCATATGTATTCTGAACTTCACACATACTGCTATGCATGCATGTATGTATGTCTGTGTATGCCTGCGTGTGTGTGTGTGTGTTTGTATGGGTGTGTGCTCTGGACCATAGGGAGCAAAATAATTAATGCATTCTTTCGTAATTTAAGTAGCGAGCATCTTCTACATAAATAAAACAGTTTCTACTCACTGACTGATTGCTGATTAGTAATTGCTGATCAACGTCTGAGCCTTAACGGTAAGAGCTGGCAAATTATTACGGAAGCTCGCTTATACGATATTAGTGAGCACCCAAAAGGAGTATAAGGAAAATTCAATCAACAAGTGCTGGAAAAGGTCTAATTATAACACCGTTCGACAGATTTTTCATACGTTTTTGTACTATTTTTTCACTTGCAAGTTGAGGAAAGGCATAATTATCACATCATTCTATAGTACGTTGAAAAGAGCCAAAGTATTTTTTTCCTTTAGAGCAAATTGAACCTAGCAAGTGGTGGAAAAGGTATAATTATAATATCAATAGTTTAACTTTAGTACATCTCTCAGTATTAAAATAGATTTGTTCCACATTTTGGGTGAATTTTAGTGTTTTTGCTTATATATACGAGCTATATACAACTGAACTGGAGATACTTGGCAGTAAATATAATGGATATGTTATCAAGCAAAATGATTGCAAGCAACAATGGCAAAACTACGTGCATAATCAAAAATATTTCGATTTCAATTTTTCCAATGTAGCCTAAACAGAAATCTTGCATTTTTTTTCGTCTGTCATTTTTTGCTTAATACACAATTTTTTAACGCTCTTCAATAGGGTGCCTCTTTTCAGACACGTTTAACAAAATATTTGATGCGCTAAGAAACCGGTAAATCAGTAAATATGTCAAAGGTTAAATGATGTGAAACCGAAAATGTTTTCATCAAGGCCCAAAGTATTTTGGAGACACAATTTAAATAATCGCTATATGGACATATTCACATATTAATACACACATACACACACTCACACATTCATACACTCGTTTGATTAAATGCTCAACCGCATTTTGTTACGTATGGTGTCATATTCTTGATTTCAACAGAAAATTTGCTGAACTGTCGCAAGTCAGCATTACCAATCGAAAATGCAAACACTCCAAGAATATAAAAAGTTGGTGGTAAGCGGATGCATACATAGAAAAAAATGTATTCAATTATATTTGGGAGTACACTCAACAAAATGATAGCATAATCTTACAGGAAAAAGCTTGAATTTGCTCTATAAACAACTTATCTGCAAAATGATGGCAGCAAATTTTTAGAAACTTGAAAATGAGGTGTACCAATTTATCTGTATACATTGGGTGTCTATATACAACAATAAATAGGGAAGTCTATTTGTTTATATTATGGGAAGCATTTAAAAATGTAGAGAATATAATACCTTAAATCTACTTTATAACAAATTTTAAGTACAAATATTATTTTTTTTTATAAAAGAAACATTTGGAGATATACATCTAATATCTAAATAAAAATAAATAAACAAATAGATTTCTATCAAACGCGGCGATTTTCTTTTCGTGTTTTCTTCCAACCTTTGTTTCTAATAGGGAAAATTAGCAAAAGGTTGGAAAAAATAGTTGTTTAAATTTATATTATAATAAATTCGAAATACAAATCAAAAATATTAAATCAAATAATATAAGAGTTTTTTCTTCATGTCGCAATGACTTATTTAATTGGCAATTAAGATTTGGTAAACTATATTTTTTATTTTCTGAGCGAACATTTAATAAATTTGAAAAATGAACAAGCTGTCTTTCTCTTACCGGCTCCAAGTCAGCCCCTATACACACCGGATAAAGGACAACTTTCACTTGGTTTCTCTTGGGCAAATAACAGTAAAGATTTTCATGTACAATGCTGGACAATATTGTACATTAACCGAGAAAACAAACGGGTACTTGGTTTGTTAAAGTAAACATTTGCATACCGATAAATGATTCTCGCACGATTCGAATACATTTAAGTTTCACTTTTGCCAACAAAACGATGGCCGAGCACAAAACACTCAAAATACACACACACACAGACACACACAGAGAGATAGAGAGAGAGAGAGAGAGACACCCACACCAGTTAAGCGAAAAAAAAAACAAATCTTTTGAAAACCTGCTCAACACAAAAATCCGCCAAACAAAAACAATAATACAACTACTCAATACTGTCGACAGCTGCTGTGGCTGTGGCTGTGGATGTGAATGCGACTCTGGCAGTGGCTGCGGCTGCGTGCAGTAAAAGTAGTGTGGCAAGTTGATTTTCATCGTCTGGCAAAGTCTGTCTCAACGTGTACGACGACGACGACGACGACGAGTACCTGTGACAGCAGTTTATTTTATTTGCAAACGCGCGCGCTCTGCACACGTGACCTCATTTGCCATTTACCCCAACATAATAATGCTTTTCCTCTGCCACAACACACTATTGGGGTCAATTCTCAACTCTATGTTTCTGCCGAGCACGACAGCAAAAAAAAAAGTGACTGCAAACATCCTGGCAATTGTAATTGATGGAAAATTGAAACGTTGTCCAACGTCATTTATCTGGCAGACTTGGAGAGTGCAGCATATAGAGTATATATAAGGTATATAGAGTCACGTTTGATTTATTATTAGCAGACATAATTTATATCTTCTTTGTTTAGCACAACGTCTTTGCTTAATAGTTAACATGGTCATTTTTTACATAAAGACATGTTTGTTGTATAATTTACATACATCACCTCTATGCTTTATATATCTTACAGTTATCATTTAAATATCTGTTTGCTGTAATTTATGTGGCATACTTGGTGAGTATCGTATAGGGTATATATAAGTTAAACTCGATTTCTTGACATATATAGAGCTATGTTTGTTTTATAATTAGCACACATCATTTATATCATCTGTATTTATTTGATTTTCTTATGATTTCCATATATGATCACTTTTTGAGTTGAGCTATGTTTGGTTTATAGTAACGATGGTAGTGTTTTATAACGAGACATGTTTGTTTTATAATTTGCATACATCACATCTACATATCTTACAGTTATCATGTAAATATCTGTTTGTTTTATTCCAACTGTAAACATTTACAAATACTTATGGATTTCACTTTTGACTCTTTTTTTGTTTTTGCATTTCTCGTACATGAAGATCCGCAATCTTAGCTACGCACACACACACAAACACTCGCATAGGTATATTTGAGTGTTAGAAAGTGTTATCTTTGAAGATGGCGAAAAAACAAGATTCTCAGCTTTCATCCAAGTCACAATAATTTTCACAAACATTCGCACACACTTTTTAGCATAAGCGGTAATTTAATAGATTTGAAGATGTGAATTTTTTTTTTTTTTCTTTACCTTTTTCAACTTCTGCAATGATAATAATATTTACAGCACTAATGAACACATGGTTACACGAACTTCATTTGCAATACAAAACTGTAGAATGAAGTTTTTTGTGTTGTTAGCCGTATTAAAAGCCACAGAAGTGTAGCAGATACGATAGATTTGCTATCCACTTATTTACTTTTATTTACACTTCGTATTGTGCACACATATTTAAGCCTGCTGCTGCTTGTGGTGTTGGTTTTGGTGTTGGTGGCTCAAACGCGAATTTCGTGTGTGAAAAAATGTGGATGGGAGCCAAGCGCGCACGACAATTACAACACCTGAAATCACAGGTAGCTGGCTTAAGACTGACTTTTGCCGACCGTGGAACAAACAGCAACAGTAACAGCAACAGCAACAAGTGGGCGCTCGACTCGATTCAAAGCGAAGCACGTTCCGATCGAAACGGTTAAGAAATCTGGTTTGTCTATGGCATAAACCGGTTTTACTTACTCGTTTGGCTGGTGATACAAGTAAAAGGATTATATACAAATAACTATTGTAGATATACATAAATAAATTATGTGCATTTGCGTGTATGTAAATATAATTTGATAAATACTTTACATTCAATATACAATTGCAACTGCTGAGAAGGGCAATATAGTTGATTGAAATGGGCTATCAACACTGTATTTATCGCATTTCACATATTCTCCACACTCCAACCTATTCAACTGGCCAGGAGTGTAGTGCATATTTGTGTTTATTTTTTCGCGATCTGCAGGTGCAGCTTATGCAGCAGCAGCAGCAGGCCAATGGATGCCAATTGCAAACGGTTAACAGTTGACTGTTAGGTTAACATTTAATAAACAGCTCCAACTTGTTTCAGTTATGTTGTGCTGAAAACCAGTTTAAAACTCTTCTTCTTTGTTGTGGTTTTTACAGCTTCTCAATTGTTTTATTGGTCTCTGTGTACATGTTGTTGTTGTCTATATTTTTTTTTTATTGTTTCGCTCTTCTATTAGTTGGTGACTGCTATGTACAACGTCGACCACATTTCAGCTTGGGACTCTGTGGGGCTCCTTCGTTGTGCAGCATTAAATGAATGAAGTTTCTGAAAGGCAGGTTGCTTTTGCATTTACGCGTTGGCAGCAGCCTCAGAGTCTGCATTTTGCAGGTATTTTTAATGGTTGTGGTGCCGAAAACACAACAACATTTTCCTAAAATGGCCAAGCGTTTCGTTTGGTGCTTTGCTATGCTGGCAACACATATACTTATACACATGACATTAGTTTGTATGTATGTGTGTGTGTGTGTGTGTGTGTGTTGCACCATTTGCATAAATCGTAGTCACATTTTTGTCATTAAACACCTGTATGTTTGTACGTATGTAAATGCAATAAGATGTTTGTATTTATGTGTTCAGTTCTGTACATTTGTACCAAATATTTGCACATTAAATGGAGCTCACAAATCCTATGTGGGAAATTATCACAGAAGTAGATCAAATGATATTGGTATAATTATTTTTATATTTTTATGAAATGCATAAAATGAGCAAATGATATCATTTTTATTTCTATGTTTTTACGGAATAATATAATTTTATATTTATTTTTATATTTTACACACAATAATTAAAGAGAAATCCCCAAGTTAATTACCATAAGAATTAATAATAGAAAAGAGCGGAACTCAGTTATTATTCTGCAAGAGATATGAAAAATAGCAACGATGATTAGCTACAGACAGTGGAAGTAATTGTTATTTATCACAACGGAACACTTTGCACAGGAATGGCTTAATCTTATAATGGATGCTTTGGTATTTTGAACCGGCTAACAGAGCTAACAGAGTTAAGGCAATAACCGGTGGTAGGACACTGTCGGAAGCGCAGGTGTCGATGATAAGTGTCCCAATCTGCATAAATTATACGAAATTATTGCGACATTAGTTTTTATTATAGAGACATTATTAGATACGGACAGAATTATCCGGTTTTTGGAGTGTTCGAAGTTTACACTACACAATTTTATCCATTCATATTCCGCCCTTTTTCCGGTCAAACACGTATCGAATTCAATTTGTAAGCCGAGCTCTGATAATGAGTTTGAAATTGATATGATGAAAATTCAAGTTTCAAGGTTCTTTATACATTGTATATTATTTAATTTCCGATAAATTCATTATCGCTTAAATTTATCTAAACTAAGAAAATGGTCTGTGTTCTTTTTTTTTTTTGTTTGTTAGTATGAAAACCTTTAGATTAAACCAGAATGCACTTGTCGAGTATGATCAACTAGAAGATACTCAGTACAAAGAAATGGAAGAACAAATATATGTAAAATATACTAAAAATGTATAGTAGTAATTTGAGCCAGTATTAACAGAGAGAAAACTAAAATTAAAAGAAATAAATAAAGAGACACAGAGAGACATAATGGAATTTAGATATTTAAAAAGTAAAAAATTATATTAATAAATAAAACAATCAATAAACAAATAAAATGAAATGAAATGAAATAAAATAAGTATAACTAGAAAAGTGCATTACATAAGACCTCGTTATAGGGTATATGTTAGTTGATTAGCCTCGAGCAGACATCATTCTTGTTTTGTTATTTCCACTTTGGTAACCAACACCCTCAGCCAGAGTGGTGACTACATTGTACCAACTAGCAGCGTCAACAGTTGCAGTGGCTGCAACAGCCGCGGCAGCAGCAGAAGTGGCAGCCACGTATTACTTGTAGGAGGAGAGTTTGCATGTTTTTAAACAATTTTAATTGCCTTTGCGTGTTTAGCGATGTTTCGATACAATTGCTTCCATTATGCGTATTTAGAACAGAAACTAGGCAAGACTCTGGGAACTAAAACTACTGATCTTGACTTACTCTTTTCTGATACCCTTGCTAAGGTCTTTATAATTAGTCACAAAAGGTGCAACACACTGAATTATACATATTCCTGATCAGCATAAAAATTGGAGAAAATAAAACTACATCCTTCTGTCTACATGAGTTTTTTTATGCAAATATGAAGCTGTTTAAATGAAAGCCAGTGGAATAATTTAAGTACAAACGTTGGTACATTTGTACCACAACTGTGCATTCAGCAGCGAAGACTTAGCAATGCTGACACTGACATTGGTTCTCGCTCTCAGTGATCTTTCTCTCTCTCCCTCTCTCTCTAGGCACGCATTAAATGGTAGAAAGTCTCTCAAGCACATTACTCATATTGGAGTTGGCTTTGATATGGCTTCCCCGTAAGAGCAATGTACTTATATTTCATTTTCTCAGCCTTAGGCTGCTAACTAACTGAATTGCTCTAATTAAATTTAATGAGGGCTTATTTCTGCCAATTTGTTAAGTTAAATGTATGTCTCGAAAAATGTGGCGCCACAACTAGACGCAGCTACTAATTGACTTTTGATTTTCAAAATTTGAAAAAGAATAGTTGCTTTAGGTCTCTTAATTTAAGATCTTCATAATTTAATCTGACTCGCTAATGTTTAAGTTGCAGCAATAAAAATTCAACGTTGATTTAAATTTTTAAGCTGAATCGAAATTTGTTCATCTGTTAATAATCTTGCATTTGGGACAAAATATTTTTTTTTACAAATGTGGATCACTACCCGCTCTTACATGGCGTTGCCACATGTATTCAAGATAGCCCAGAAAAATTTGCGTGACATCATTGCCAGCTAGAATAAAGGATTTCGAATAATTGTAATATCGTTAAACCGAAAATTCCAATTGACGTTTTTATTTTCGCAAGGAATAAATAAACAAATATTTCTCAACACGCAAAACTAATGGAAATTTTCATAGGTGTATAGAATATGCAAATTTCAAATGCAAAATATAAATAAAATTATTGTTTTTTAAGTTCGGAGTGATTTGAGTGCGTAAGGGGCAATCGACTTTTGCTGAATTTTAAAATTGCATTTAATGTTGTAGCTAGTTCATCAAATGAACAAAAACTAAGAAAAAATTAACAGGCTTGTCGGTATAAGATGTTGTTGCAGATCCAAAAGGAGCTTCACGTTAAACAAAGCAGTGCAGATTGCCAGAATCGAGCTGCATTCTCAGCTGCATGATGTTGCCACACAGATAACAGACCGCGACGTGTTCCTACATTTGTACACCGATTGTGCGAATTAAAATTGCACAATAATAATTGATAAAATGCTACTTAATACAGGAGCCTACCACTTCGTTATCTATCACATTTTGGCTTGCGTCAACTACCCGCGACTTAACACCAACGTTGGTATTTTTCATTATCGACTTATCGACGAGCCACCACATCTAAACAGCTGTTCATCAAAATAGCGTACAACATTATTGTCCGGTCACAACAAATTGTCTCAGCAAGAAAAGAGCATTAATTGGTTGCAAAAGCGTTTTCCTTCGCAAGTCATTGTAACACAGAGATTCTGGAAATTTAGTGAATAACCGTTGCAAGAGAAATATGCTTGCATACGTATTGTGACGACAAAAGCAACAAAGAGCAAAATAAAAATATAGGGGCGAGCTATTAAAACACATTTCAGAATGTCCACCGAGGAGTTCGTGTGGCGCGAGCTCGTTGTTCAAAGACTGCGAGAACGAGACCGCAAGGAATGCCACAACTTTAAGGAGATTATTGTGCAAAGTAAGAAATATATTACTCATATAAATATATATATAGATATATGTACTCAGTGCATTGCTAACTGGGTCTGACTACGGGCTAAACTCAATTGAATTTTGTACTTATTAAAATTTTGCTTTTGCATTTTTCGTAGACAATCGTCTTATAGATCATGTTGCGCAACTGAAATCCGACAATCTGAAGCTATCCGTCGAGAACGAGCAACTGAGAAATGCGGTGTCAACAGGTGGCACTGGTCCCAATGTCGCCATAGCTACGCTGGAAAAAAAGCTATTGGCACAGCAGGAGGAACTCACAGATCTGCACAAAAGGAAGGGTGAACACTCCCAAATGATTGTCGATCTGAATCTGAAGGTGGAGCAGCAAAAGAAGCTACTCAACGAGAAGGAGCACAGGTGATTAAGGAGAAGAGACTACTATCCTGGCAGAGTTTAGTTAACCTCATATATTACATTACATTTTCAGTCTTTACGAACAACAAACTGTGAATAACAGTTTGCGGGCAGAGGTCCAGTTATTCCACTCCAGTTTAGATGAACTTAAGAAACTAAACACAACATTGTTGGATGAGCACACAGCATTACAGTTGGCGTTCAGTTCACTCGAAGATAAGATGCGACATATACAGGTTAGTTGCTGCCTAATTTAATTTCCATGCACGTATACCTTTATTGTTTATATTAATATTGACTGTGCTGTCATCATTGTAGCATTGCCTTAAAATTTATACATGTACTTTTCTACTCAACGTAGACTTTAAATATTATTACTTAATCTAAATTATCTTATTTTTCTTAAATTATATGCCATTATCATTGCTTATTCAAACTTAAAGAATCTTGGTAAGTTGCTGATATCTGTATGTAGTAAAGAGCATGTATGTGTGTATTTATTTGAGGAATTTGCTATCAGTTATTTAAATTCGTACATGGTATTCATTAACATTCAATTTGCTGAATCTGTCACCCATATATATATTGGGATATACATATGTGTATGTAGTAATGAGTGACAGATTCAGCAAATTTAATGAATTATTTGGCGAATTTTCTGTCTGTCTGTTTGTATGCAAATGAGTCTTAATAAAGTTCATTATAAAATATATATGACTAATTAGTGTGAGTATCGATCATTGAGTGTGGAAATTTTGTTGTTAGTATATTCTGGTAGAGGTTATAATAATTTTAACAAAAAAGCTATCAAGATATATATTATGGATCAGCATCAACACCGAATCGAGTCGAGGCTCCCCAAATTATATAGCTGTTAAAGAATATGTCTATTCATCTTCTTCAAAATACATTTTTCTTACAATTTTAAGCATACCAGACGAAAAAAGTTCACGCTTCTAAACAATAAAAAAATATTTATGTATTAAAAAATGCAGCAAATTTTACTTAATGCAGATTTGTAACTAAATATGGCATTTTCTTTCGATTTGCAGGATGAAAATCGCAGTTTGTTGGATCGATTAATGCGTTATAAGTCAAAAGATGCTGACAAGCTGAATGAAGAGAACGAAAGTATAATCAGGTAAAAACTCAATGAAATAATACTTTTTCCTAACATATACACGTATACAAATTACCCCATTTATATGTGCATGTGTGAATATACATTTTTAAATTACTACCATTCTAAACAAATTTCCCATTATAGTGGAAACTTTGTTGTTTTTGCTCTGCTTCATAATGCACATCAATTACAAAAAATATATTCACTGAATTGTTATCTTGAAAGTGGGCCATACAAATATATATTAATAAATATTTTTATAGCCGACAGGTACAAAAGAGTATAATTATAATTTGCATCGCAATTAGCTTGCCAGCTGGAAAAACTTAGCTTAAACTGATGTCAATTTAAGTTACTTGTTATATGTAGTATTATTTATTATTTTCCAAATGGTTTTTACGTTGACTAAATAAATAATACGTGAACTAAATAAATAACAAATAGAGGAATATGGGAAAAGTGGAAGTACAATGTACTATATTAAAACATCAAAACAGACATAATATAGCAATGCCTCTGTATGGAATAGTAAACAAGATACACTATCAGTTTGTTTTATTTTATTATTATCAGTTTATTGATCAGCCCTATCAGCTCAATAGATCTAGCAATTTGCATAAGTCAGAATGAAGGCGTCGTTATGAGGTAGATTCATTACGTTTATATTATAATTTAATAATGTAAAAAAAAAAATACTTTTACAAATACTGTCTCAACAAAATGATTATTAATTTTTAATACTGTCTCTAAAACTCCTACACAACTATTTAATAATTATTTGAAGCCTGTTCTTCAGATAACAACCAACACCATTAACACTAATTACAATTGATTATTACACCAACAACTAATATGAATATTTGTTAAAAAATCATACAATTTTCAGCTTGCATTTTGGAAACATGTATTTTATCATCTTAATTTGGTTGCGTTATTTAAAATACCCTGTACCCATAAAATAAAATTGTTAAATTTTTAAGAAAGTGAAGGCTTTAAGTCTGCTCAAAATAAAGTGATCCTGCAGCTCAAAGATATATATATAAAGCTTTTTCTCCGATTACAGCAGCCAAGAGAAGTTGCATTCAAAAAACTTGAATCCTATGTAAAATTAGTTTAAAAAAATTATTCAAGTCAGTTTTGATGATCGTTTCAGTACATCAAACAACTCACAAAGAGTGGTTCATTTAATTAGTTAATACTTTTGACAATTGGGTACAGGGTAGTCATGCAGTCGAGCTTTCTCGATTCTGTTGTTTTTTTATCTTCTTGATTTGATTCTATTTGGTTCAACATAAAATGTGTAACCGATTTCAAAAATATCTAGAAAAAGACTGCCGTCAATTTTCAGAAAACGTTCGGCAAAGCTAAAACGTGACTTGGAGGACGCCGTCCGAGAACCGAACTCGGCAGTCAATCAGATAGTTCCAGCGGCCGGTGGTACACCACTGCATCGCAACTCGAGTCCCGCTCAGTTTGGAGGAGGGGCCACTGTAAGTGACGACGAATTCGATGAGGCATCGATAAACGGCGCCATGGAAGCTTTAGGGCTCGACGATGAGGAATATATTAATGCCAGATTTACGGCCGGTGAAACGAGTCATGATTTACGCCGCAGCATTGACACAATGAAAGCCGCCGGCTACCTAGGACAGCCAAATCCAACAAATATCTTAATGAAGTTCGAGGCGCATGAGAACGAATCGCATGCAGTGCGCTGGAGTCCGGTTGGTCGAATGGTTGCCACGGGTGGTGCTGATAGAAAAGTCAAGCTCTGGGATATTGGCAAAGGTAGCTACTGTTTGAGAAAGAGTGAGTTGCCTAAGTGTTTTATTAAATCGTCGTAATTTTTTTTTATTGATTTTTAGGTGCTACGGAACCCCGTGCTGTGCTTAGTGGGAGTAGTGCCGGCATTAACTCTGTCGATTTTGACTCAACTGGTTCATATGTTTTGGGCACATCGAACGATTATGGCGCCAGAGTCTGGACCGTAATGGATAATCGGTTAAGGGTGAGTACTTCATTAAAATATGCAAATTTATGGTTTTTTTTATTTAGTATTTTATTTTGTCATATAAATAAGATTTCTTTGTAAGTCTTCGAGATATATTTCTACTACTAATGGTATGGATTGATATTTGATAGTTTAGTTAAGGTGGACACAAACATTTTCATTTATTATTTACAAAGTATTGTGAGTAGAGACGTTTAGCACTAATCGCTTTTTAATCTTAAACACGTTTTCGAATACAAAATTTTCAATCTTATAGGTTAAATTATGACAAATTCATATTGCTTAAGCGTTGACAAAAGATTACTCAGTCTTTTTTTAAAGTGATTTGCATGATTATATAGGTATACGAAAAATAAATCAATTTATCGCATAGTCTTGGCCTTAATATACGCTTAATTTCACACAACCAATTATTGAATAAATCAGAAACAAGAAATAATGACGATAACAAACTCTTGCAAAAGTCTAAATTTAATTATTAATTTTCCAAAAATCATGGCATTCTCTGCTCGGGGATAAAAATAAGTGTTAACTTGAGAAATATCGTATTTTGATTTTTCAATTCATTAAGTAAATATTCTTCTTATGTTTTAAATTTTCACTTATAGATAGTCACTTTAAAAATTGTTCATTTTCCAAATATCACTTTTTGTTATTATTATTATTTTTTTTGTTTTTTGTTTTACTTATTTTCTTAAATTCTATTATATGTTTTCTAAATTTTATTAACTAAAATATTGCAATATTTTTTAAGCGATTTCAAGATAACGCCCACAAAATTTCTCCATGCATAAAAAAACCCCACTGGAGCGCTTGGCATCTCATTTACCAAATGCGATACTGGCGCTGCCGGCGGTGTTTGTATAGTTCGTGGCCGCTTTCAGAAAGTGATTAACATATGGCTGTTGATTATCTCGTCGTCGATATAAAAACGAACAAATCGCAATAACAATGAACTGCGCTATAAAAAATATTGTGGCAGCCACAATGAAACCTGAAAAAGACGTTTGTTGTTCGCTTAGATTAGATTGCATGATCAGTTAATAATAACCTCTCGTTGCTTACCGATGCCGTTAATACAATATTCTGTTGCTCTATTGTTCAAAATAAAAGCATTGTCATAATTATCCTTCACTGTATTTGTATTTGTATTTGTATTTGTATGCTGCTGCAGTTGCTCCCTTTTGCCGAAACCAAATTTTTCGGTAATCTGTATCGATTGTACTAGAAGCAGATCCTCCTGACTTGGTTGACTTTCAACCAATCCAGCTCTTGCCTCACGACTTGTCCGTCTTAATTGGTGGCCGACCACCCTGGCTGCAAGTTAACATAAAAAAATATATATTTCATTTTTATTTATGACATGTTTATTTCTGTAGTCAATACAAGCTATATTTAATTATCTTGTTAGATTTTGTTTATCGTGTCGTGTTTTATGGTATATCTATAATAAGCACATTCGTAATGATAACAAGAAATAGTATATTGGACGAGCAGATATGATGAACTTCTTGTTCTCTTTAGAATAAATATGTTAATATAAAAAAATGAGCTGCCAATTTTTAGAAGAATAAAAAATTCCTTGTCTATTTCTGCTTGAATAAATAGAAATTCTGATGCCACTGGGTATCAAAACTAACTAGAACTTGTAACAAGCCTTTCACCCACATTTCTGATGATAATAGGGTATAATAAAATCTACTTACATGTTGCATGAATCTCGCGCCGTCGACGTCCATAAGATAGTGGCGATCTGAATTCCTCAATAATATCGTCTTGATGACATTTCACCGGCTCACAGCTGGGCATACAGGGCGTGACTAAAGCACGAAACTGGACCATGTCACTCGATGGAAACTTAAATGCATCGAAATTTGAAAACAAAATTTTGCCCGACAATGGGCTTTTGAGTATGGGTCCCATAATTAGATGATCTGTAGGGCAGCCTTGTGAGTCAATGAGCGTTATCTCAGCATTATCCGCACCATCCATGGCAACCAATTCACGTACAAATATCTCATACGGACTCTGTTGATCAACGATCTCAAAGTTAAGGGCCAGGGGATCGCCCACCTCTGCCGAGCGCATCATATCTGAGCCGTCCCTGGAGGTGATCCTCATCAGCACATTGGGCGAATCAACAATAACCTCCTCAGATAGTGCTGTCTCCACATCGCCCACAACACCCAAATCGACATCATTTGTCACCGACTTGTTGGTAAAATCATATTGACAGGTCACAGCCAGGCCCAAATCTGATGACGTGACTATAGTGTCGTGATGTTGAATAACAACGTCATTCATATAGCGACCCGATCCACTCTGACGAACATTGCACTCAAGATTCTGGTAGCCCATACGTATCTCAAAGTCCAGAGAGCTGCTCACATCCACTGCACAAGATTTGGGCGAACCCTTCGCGTAGACCTTGCCATCGAAGAGCTTCGATGTGCGTATGCGAGCGACCATGTCTCCAGCTCCACACTCGATGGTCACATTATAACAGGATGATAGTTCATATGTGGCAGCCTCGGGTACCTCCAAATACGGATCTTGAACATCCAAAAGTGTTGCCCTGCTATGATGCGAGAGTCGGCAGACCATATCCCCAGTATCACCATAATCGTATGAATGGCATCTAAGCAGAGACAACATGATAAACATATAAAACTCGCAGTCATATTTGAGATTAAATATTTACCTATAAGGTGAATTGAGACACAAATCTCGGCACTCATCAATGCTACCAATATCTTGGTAAACCGAGTCCACAGTTTTTAGAATTCTGCCTGGCAAACGCTTAAATTCACATAATTTATTTGGTTCCTCGGCGCAATTGTTCTCCAAATATTCGCTTCCGTTATGTGCTTGGAATAAATTCGAACCGGCCAATGTAAAGCGGTCCATTTCAGCGAGCTCACAAGTATTCGAATCCCGATTGTAATTTGCCGATCTGCAAGAATATATAAATTATTGCAAAGCAACAAACTCGAGAGACAGAGTAACAAATTACTAAATGCAAATTTTATTTTGAATACATAATTTGCATGCATAAATTAGCCAACGCCATAATCACAAATCACTCGTAATAAAATATATTCTAGACTCACCTGCATATAAATTCATTTTCGCCGAGACACAATTCGAGACAATCTCGACGCGATGTCACGGACATTATCCTTTTTGCATGTCCTTCAAGCCTATAGTTTTGCACTCGATCAATACACCAAGCTCTTGCACAGGGTCGCACACCTAAGCAGGTTTTTTGTGCATAGATGGTGAAAACTGGGAATTGTGATTTTGTCAGGGCACCTACAAATTAAATCTTGCATCAGAACTGTTTCAATATCTGAAGAATTGGGAACTAAATACCTCTCTGTACTTTTATTTATATATTTAATGCGAACCAACATCTGTTCAACATTTTTAAAAAAGGTTTAAAAAGAATCAATTTCAAATAAAAGTTACAAATTAAGTAATAATATATATAAAGTTAAAGTGAGTAAATAATAATCCAACTTACCGGATAAAATATCTGCATTGGATGAAAATAGGACGCAAAGACCAGTTTCATAATTTACAGAAAGACATGTTTCATTATTTTGGCATGATTCCAAACAGTCTGTGAGCATTAATGTGCCAGGTAATGACTCCATCACTCTACCGGGTGCTGAGAAAACATAGCTGCAAATTTAAACGAGACAATAAATTAAATAAATTCAAATGTATGTGGCAAATAAATAGTAAGTAGTTTGTATGAAGATTATGTCCTCTTGCTAACTTACCCTGTGATAATTTCGAAGCCTAGCAAATCTGGATCACACTCGCTGATCGAATTGTGATAGTTGCTAGCTGGCAAAAGGTGCTCAAAGACGATATCCTCATGTTTTTGTTCCTTTGATAATTGCAGCGCAGCTTGATCTGTTGTCTTGTTGGCAACTGGTATCAATAAAAATCGTTAATCGCATTAGTAAAGGGCAACGATTATCAAGTTGGTTGGTTACTGCTGTTTGTACAAATATTTACCGTCAACCAATTTGGTCTTTGTGGTCCCGCGCTGACCCGCGCCGGTATTAGCCAGATACGATGATTGATCATTCTTCTGCTTGCTGTTGTCGGTGCTCTTTGTTTTGTCACTTTCAGGCATTGATGCCTTTGCCAGCTGAATGACGACTGGTTGCAAGTCCGCCAAATTGTCACTACTGCTAGCTGATGCTGCTGCGGTTGCTGCTGTTGCAGTTGCACTATTCGTTCGGTCAATACGAGAGCCCCGTCCATCGGCTACCTTTGGGCCCAGCCAGAAGAGCAAAAGTAGAGGCAGCAAAAAGTGCGTTGGCCTCATACTGCTTAATGGTTTTATGTTTTTCATTGGAAAAATATGCTGGATGGACTCCTGTGTGTGCGATGTCTATTTTTGATTTCTTTTGCGATTGCAAAAAGAAAAACGTTAAGAAAAATAATAGCAATGGTATTAATTTAATTATCTTTTCATTCGTGCCACGGCCCAAGGTGTCATTTTGTCAGTGCAAAATTGCCTTGGCTCCCTGCTGTTGGCTACCAATCACATTCCCCATAATTTTATGTATGCAATGCATTCCTGGGATCAATCCTAATGGTCTTAATATGGTATGATTACCTTTGTCGACATGTATAAATAACATTTTGTTGACTAGACTAGTCAACCTTTTTTGCCTTAAAAAACATCCACAAATGAGAGACGATGCGATGTTGTAAAAGATTGTAATCTTTTTGTGCAATTTAAATCAGCTTGCGTGCGAAGACTTGTTAATCGTTTAATATACCATTATATTGCATTGTAAATGTATAAAAATACTTCGTTCTGAATCTAAGCCCGTGCAAAGACAACGCATGTATGAAATGGGAATCCAGCTAAAAGTCAGTTATAAATTAAATCTAATCCAATATAGTTTTTCTAAAATGATTTAAGAGTTCAAGTAAACACTTGCAATATATATTTGTCTATGGGATATATACTACTACTACTAGGTATATGCGATGTTGTTGTTCTCAAATTTGGTTGAAGCATTTCAAATATTGTTAACCGACAAAAAAACCCAACTAACGAAGCCAGTTGAGCTCTGACTTTGGCATATTTTGGGATGAGGCGAACATCTTAAATGCAACATTGTCGAATGACAACTGCTGACTGACAGTTTTCATTGTACGCCAACTTGAGATTACCTGATTCTATTTTAAGGTATTGAGAGGACCAAAAATCAACTGTTCTAATATCGTTAAGTTATAGTCGAGAGTTGAAGTTGAACTAAATTCCAGTTTAAAGCGTATTTGACTTAGTTATGAATCCATTCACTCAATACAATGCCAAACTTTTCATAAGAAGAAGGCAAATTTTCTAACTACCATTAGTTTTGTTCCATGATAATAATCATAGAAACGTCATATGAATGCAGACTATGCTTATATGTAAGTTGATTTTTCTTCTCACTGAGTTGCCATGTATTTCTCATGGGAGATATTAGCATTTTAATTTACATTTACCGTCTTACACATGACCCAATATGAATCAGCTACAGAAAGTACATGAAGGTAGCCGACGTTTTACGTTATAACCCACTTTCTATCGAGGGCCAAACAACTGTAATCAAACAAAACTCAAAACTTTGGCACGAAATGTGAAAAACAGAAACGCTTCCCGTCCCCAGCTATTGTATAAGTAGATAAGATAGCCTTGCTTAGTGGGAATTAAGTTGTGAAAGCAACACCTTAAGGGTAAAGCCCTCGGAAGAACACACAAGGAAATGGCGTTAAAAGAAGAGAAAAAAATGTGTACAGGTTTTTTTCTTGATGATCCTGCAACAAGCAGCAAAACTTAATTAAATTAAATTGCAATATCGTGTTTGCAAATGACCAGGGAAGAAGGCAAAGCATAATTGCCCTTGTAGGCCAGTAAAAAGCTGCTTCGGTAGTCAAGCAACAATCAACAAGCGCCATTTAAGAATACGCCTGTTTAGTGTCGACATTAACATGATTACAAAGTATAAATGGCAACTTCTTCCTTTTGATTTACACTCTATGCAATTAGTTCTTATGCAATTTGTGCTTAGCGTTAGGTCTTTATATGTTTTAAGGAATGCAACCCGATACCAGAATGGCTAAAGAGCTAAAGACTTATGCTCTCTGAGATACACTTTGTGTATTATTATGCATATGAAGTTTGCTTAATTAATCGAAGGTCTGAAGTGATCTTAATCTGTGAATGAATTACGATAAACAACGTTTGAGACTTTATCGACTTGAAGTCGATATTTATCAATCCTTAAGCAAAAACTTCCGATTAAAAAGTTAATTATAATTTCTTGATGTAAAATATTATATAAAACAACAACGATATATTATACAATCAATGATAATTTCCTTATTTAGCTGAAAATGCCAAACTGTACGATGCGTACACCTCTACACAGCCATTTATCAAATCGATGGCAAAATATGACATGGAGCGTAGAAGAGAACCTGCATTGATTTGGCCTAAATAACAATGTTAGGCTTTGGCAACCGCATCTCAGTGTTTGGTGCTTCACATTGTGCGCATGTGACTAAACATATAAGTGCGATTTCTTCCAAGTATCTGCGCTATGTGTACATGTGTATCTGTATCTGTATCTGCTGCACCGCCTTTTCTAACTGGTATTTCTGGATTGACATTTAAACGGTTCTTTTTGCGCACATCTTGAGACAATCCCGCTGTCCACGCTGTACCATTGAAATGAGCACATTGACTGAAGCTACCGTCTTATCATCATACCGCGAATCCCGCAACAACATACATCTAAACATAAATAGATATACGTGATTGCAGTTCTTGGTTCTTCTCTGAATTATTGCTATTCGAATTAATGACAACATCAGCAACGCTCAGGCGCTTTTTCCCAGCGCACAACATTTCAGCAGGTTTTTTTAATAGCCTAAAATTGCATTTTTGTGGGAAAGACCTACATATGTTCTCAATTAACATTTCCCTTATTCGTTGTTATTTATTCGTATTTATACGAATGGCATTCATATGCCAAAACAAAAGCAAAAATTAAATTTCATACAAATTGAGAAAAGTATGCGAAGAGTGCGAATTTTATAGCATCCGAGGGGCAAAAACGTTGGCTTCAAAATCGATTTCAGACATTTTTTGACGGGTTCTTAAAAAAAAACAAACCGTTTTCTAAATCTTAAACTGCTAAAATAATATTCTTATAAACTGACGAACAGAAATACACAGAGTCCATAAAATTGTATGTTAAGAATATATTAATTGTATTGATAGAAAAACAAAATCTTTGCACAACCTAATTATACGGGTTATAGAATATGGTATCTTGAAATTAGAGAAAAAGTAGAACCGAACATATTTAAAGAAATCCCAAATATTATGAAATCACAGTTTACTTTTAAATTATACATTTGACCCTTGAGGAAAAGCGCCTTAAGTTAATGTCTTACATTTTTGTTAATTGTTTTGGGTTGAGCGTTTGCATGAAATATGATTGTACTAATAGTTTAAAGGCACACTACACCTTTCCGGCGGAAAATAATTCTCTGTTGAAAGTAATTAATTTAAATTGGTAGTTTTTGAAACTTTAGTTTGTTCTTTAAATGCCACCGATTATTCACAACACTTTTTAAAAAGTCTCTGTTTTATGAGTTGCATTTAACTTTGTCGCTGAATCTATCTATGTATTCAGTTAGCTACCTACTTTGAGGAGTAGTCGGAGCACGTACTTGATTACTGCAAGGTTGCCGCAGAACTAAACTCATTTGACCAATGTTATGTTCTTATATTGCTCATAAGAAGCCTTTCATTACGGCATGCAAGTTTGACATTCCATTGAAGATAAACGAAGCCACCAGCATGAATCTCAGTTGGAGTGTGGTGGATGCGTAAGAGAGTCATGCCTCAATTCTGGCAATACGTCAGCGATGAAAGTGCTATTTTCGTCCAAACTCCAAGTCTCCACATAAAGAGAGGCAAGAGAAACGAAACGCATAAACCTGTTGTCAAGTGCAAGTTATGCTCAAAGTCTACAGAGCGTCCATTGACCGTTCGGCTTCAGTTGCCGGGTTGATAACATTCCGCTTGATGCTCTTTCTAATGCCTTGTTAAGAGTAGGTGCTTCGGTACACCACTTGACGTTGCAACGAAAAACTTGGTCAGGGACATAAACAGGCTCTTCTGGTTACCAACACCGTCATAAGTTCTCCTTACATTTGACGAGATTATTTGCATATGCTTGAAAGAAAAAAAAAAACCAGAAAAATTGAATATATAGTTTTTTAGCAGGTTCTACTTTACTACACAAATTAATTTTCCCATTCGACAAATCTTCAGACCTATTTTGCATACTGCATCATTTATCCCAAGAGGTAAATGTCTTTTGACAGTGCCAGCTGCGGTCTAAATGTCAATAACTTCTACCAAACCGTAACTTTCTTACAGTACATTAAAAGTGTTGTCACTTAATAACCTTTTAATCCCTTGTCCACACATGAAGTTTGTTGGAGAGCAGCACTACAGCTACACCAGACTGCTAAACACACAACCTTATTCAATAATTCGTTAAAAAAAATATATAAAAATAGCAGCGTTTTTAAGCGCCATAATTAAAAGTGCTTACAACTTTAATTACATGTTGTTCTTGGAAGAACTTACCTCATTTAATATGGTGTTATTTTTGTGGGGAAGCGGGTCTCACAGCGTCCAAGTTTTTAATGTATATACTATATATTTGTGAACTATCTTACGTTAATCTCTGCTTAGTATACAGGGCTTTACTTACAAGCAGTACACAGTGAGAAAACTGCCTAACTTAATGCGATGCACTTAATACGCGATGCTAGTAAATTATATTTGATACAAGAACGGTTTACACAACATCAGCTCTTCATATTGAATTAGTATTAACCATTAATTTTGTTGGATACAATTTTTTTTTATGTTTTTGATTTTACTGTGTATTTGATCTTGAATGGTTTTACTCTTCGTTCGTTGCAGCACACCCTGACTGGCCACAGTGGCAAGGTGATGACCGCCAAATATGTTCAAGAGCCAATTAAAGTTGTAACCGGAAGTCACGACCGCACTTTAAAGATTTGGGATTTACGCAGCATCGCCTGCATAGAAACGAAATTTGCCGGCTCCAGTTGCAATGATTTATGCACAACGGACAGTTTGGGTTCGACAATAATAAGTGGCCATTATGATAAGAAAATCCGCTTCTGGGATATACGTACAGAAAAACAAGCTGATGATGTGCTTATGCCTGCCAAAATTACCTCACTGGATTTATCAAAGGGTAAGAGTTTTCAACAAAGCAAATTTAATATTTATTCAAATACGGCCTTCATTTATTTGAACAGATTGCAATTACTTGATATGTTCCGTTCGAGATGATACAATAAAACTATTAGACTTACGAAAGAATCAAGTTATATCCACATTTTCGTAAGTTTGATTTTACAATTTCAAAGAAAACATTTAAACATCTAATTTCGTTTATGTCAGAAATGAGAACTTTAAAATCAGTTGTGATTTCGCGCGTGCCGCCTTCAATTCGGTCGCGACAAAGATCGCTTGTGGATCGGCAGACGGTACAATATATATATGGAATGTGAATGGATTTCTTGAAACGACGCTCAAGGGGCACAGGTGCGTAATTGGCTTTTAAATACAATCAATGCATGCGATCATAATTACATACATAAGTTCGCAATTTGCCTATTTTGCGTTCATTTCTCGTCAATCTTGTGCTTCTGCTTTGTTGAAATCACTAACGCAACTAGTTCTGGTTTTATTTACTTTCACAGCTCGGCGGTGAATGCAGTCAGTTGGAGTCCGAACAGTAATTCCCTGGCGTCGGTTGGCAAGAGTAAAAGATGCATCATTTACTCCGACTCATAGCCCCAAATGAATAACTATAAGTATGCAATATTATCAGTCACATACTTGGTTCCTGATGTCCCCAACTAAGTACAGCCGACTGGAGAAGCTAAAGTTCCAATTTGAAGCCTGCCGCGTATCATTGGTTAATACCCTCCTTGAAATTAAAATATGTTTTTTGATGTTATATAAAATATCTAGAACCAGTTAATTACCTATTCACATTTTTAAGTGACCTTCTTTCTATGCTCTGTTCCCAAAAAAAAAAAAACGGAAAATATATGCTGTCTATCCGTCCGCCTGTATGAAAGACATATTTTATAACCTTTATTCCTTCGTTTTAATTTTTTCAAAGTATCTCCCAAATACATACATCTAACATCACAAAATGTTGAATATGGATTATAATCGAACCAAAAATATAAAATATACCCCCGAAAAATACGATTATGTTATTTAAATCACAGTTGCCGAGTCATATGCCCCTAAATCAGAAGAATTCTCCCATTGCTAAGTTCTATGTTCTCAATTGTAATTCCAGCTGAAAAACAGAGTATTAATAAGTCGGCAGATTTCGACTGAAATGTTTTTTACTTTTTAACGCACATTTTGTACGACATCTTTTTATAAAATCAAAAATTATTAATCTATTATCTATGTATATCTATATCAGTTATTGTTTTAGTTTTCAAGATTTTTGTAATTATGTTTGAACGAATTTAGGTATATCTATTTAATTTCAATTCAATATTTATTTAATGTATTGTAAAAACTTTTCTAATTTTATCAAATAACAAATGTAAAAGTTAAAGATTAAAACAAATATTTTTAAAACATGTACATACGAAAATATAAACTATGACTATAATTACCGTTTTTAACCCGGGCGCAATAATGTCCAATAATAGGGGGCTTTGACTGTAGTAGCATGTTCACTTTTCGTGCGGATACCCAAGTGTAATTGCTGTTAACGCATAGTCTTTCATCAGGGAGATACATTCGTGCAGTGCCTTTATTGAAAAATCTACACATGGCACGACACCTGCATAGCAGCGGTCTCTGAGATCGCTTAGCTACGGGCCTATCTATCGTGCATCTCCACTAACTATATCCGGTAACACTTAAAACTAGAATAGATTAACACGCCATCGGCCGATTCTGGCATCTGATGCTCTAATGGAAACATGTCTTAAATTAATGTGTGTGTAAAAATTATAACAAAAATTAATGAAAATTATAACAACTAAACAAAATTAAAAAAAACAACACACATTAAGTATAATTAAGCTTGCGCTTTAGGAATGTTGTAAAAATCCACCAAACAAGTCTTTTACGAAATTTTTTAGTTGGCATACAAATAAGTGGACATGTGCTTTACATTGGAAAATCAATCCTTGCAGTTAGGGTGCCGAAAGCTCTGCACCCAAATATTAATGGTGTGGTAAGTCCAACACATAGGCGATGAATCGACAAGCATGTTGATATTTAAATACTGATAAGAGTATGAATTAATAAGATTTTGATTATGACAACTTTCGTAATTACGAAGGCTCTCCAAATTATTATGATGTGCAATAATTTAAACAATGATTCCCTTCTGCCCATTATCCTAAGCTGTCCAGCTCCCAATTAGTCACAGCTATGTAATTGCATTGCCACAACGATTTCATTGTAATTTATATATATTGTACATTCGGAAAATAACGAAGCACGCAATAGCAAACTGTAAAAGAAAATTGAAGAGCTTCCTGGAACGCAAAAGCACACTTCAAGGTACAAAAAATAAAAGACAACGCAAAAAAAAACAAATAAAAAAGCTATATGTACAGTCTGTGCAGCATCATTATTGTCGACAAGATGATGCAACCAAGAAACGATTCACTTTTATATGTGGGTTGGACGTTCTACACTCATTGCGACGCTGTTTGCCATTATCCAAGTATGCACCTGCTTAAGGCACGAACAGCTAGCCAGCTACATATATACATATACGATATATATATAAATATATATGTATGTTTGTGTATGTGTATGTGTGGAGTTGGCTGCTGCGGCCGATTGTGTGCATCATGCAAATTAATGCACCCCAGTGCAACAGGAAACAGGCTTCGTGCAGATTTGTATCTTTATCTACTAGAAGACCAAACGAACACATGCACAAGAGGTGCAGGAGGTAAATGACGATGAGGAGGAGGTATAGAAGGTAACGGCTGCCTAGTCGTTGGACGTCATTTTGCCACACCTCCATAGCCTACACCTCCGGTCCCTCAATCACACAGTTAGGTGCATTCATCTCAATTAATTCACTTACAATGCAAAAGACAACAACAGCGACATCATGAATTCCTCCCTGACTAAACACTTTGGTGCAATTAATGATAAGAGCTGGTTGTCTTCAAAGTCTCTCTATGACTATAAAATTAGGAAAGCTTTAATTAGGCCCAACATGCAAGTGCCATAACAAGAAGAGTTCTTTGGCTTAAGTTATCTACATTGCTATTCTTATCTTATGAACACAAGTTTGTGTTACATTAATATCTAAATCATTTTATTACGCAATCTGTATAATTTGGTAAGTGGGCGATTTTCTCCCAACTTCCTGTATAAGAGCGATTTCTACTGAACTAATGTACAAAGATAAAATGCAACATAAAGATTTTCCCTCACTAACCAATTTCTTAATTGAGTCGTCAACACGGCAAACATATAAAAAAAATGTTGACATTATGTACAATCTCTCATGTTATTTTTATTAACACTTGTATCTAGGGAGATTGGACAAGTTAACTTAAAAAGGCTTAACAAAGGTTTGCGAATCTTCCCAGATGTTCTCCTGAGAATTCAAAAACTTATTCTGTTGAAAAATAATTACATCAATTTTGATCTAAGATCATGTTTGCAAATGTAAATCCAAGATTAATCTTGGGGTCAAAGCATTATAAAAACTCATTGCCTTCGGAAATCGGTTCAGTTTCGACAAAACAGATTGCAATGGAAAATTTGGTCTATTGACAATCATCTTCTGCTGTGTCGTCGTACAGTTTTAATATTAAGTCTATTGATGATATTGATGTTGTTTCAGAGAAGTTTTATTTCTTTAAAATAATAACATATTTGTGTCAGCAATAAATATTTATTTATATGTAGTCTATATATTTTAAGGATAACTATGCATTTATCCAAGCTATTCAATAAAAATAGTTTTATATAAGAGAGAATGAATTTAGTAATATCATTTACAAATATTAGTTAAGTAATAATTTATTTTCATCACAAGGGTGGTTCAATATAAAAATTGAGCTTAACTTAAATGTGAGAAATGTTAGTTAAGTACACATAGTTAAAAAATAGTTAACTCAAATGTTTAATATATTTTATAACCAAATAAAACAATCGCTGATAACACAAATGCCAGATGCCAATAATAGTGAATGGAACCACAGTGGAGCCAGTGTTGAGGACTGTGAAGAAAAAGACATTGAACCAAAAAGATTATTTGCTTAAAGCCTCAGAAAATTAAAAAATCATGACCTTACTTAATTTAAAATCAATAAATAAATAAAAATAACGTTTCTAAATAATTCAACATCTCTTCAATATTGTTAAATCCGCCCAGCAAAGTTATGCGTGAAACTTTTTAATAAATTTAACAAAATTCACTCTTTTCATATGGTATTTTATTGGCCTTTCAGTAAGCATAAAATATTATTAACTATAAGTCCAAAATATTCACATATTTTTAAAATGTAGTTCTTGAAAAGTTGAATGCGAGACTTAGCTCAAAAATCGACCAAATGCTTGTTGAATGCTTGTAAGAACACATACCTGGTTGTGAGTTCCTTTTTTCAAAAGCAAAACTGAGCTGAGAACTCTCAGCATAAAGCTAACGACTTCAACTTCCGACTACAACATATAATTTTGTATCGATCGACATTGCAGGCTCGTGGAAAGTCAAGACTTTTCGCATAGGTAGTTAATGCGGAAATTGTGATTTCGTCATAGCGCTTGTGAAAAATATAAAAATTAATTGCTCAATCATTTTTGAACTTTAAATGTGAGCAAATAAGTAATTTACCTGTAAACTAATCACCATGCATTGAAAATTGAGCAAAGAGACCTCGTTGTTTACTGAGTGACCGGTTTTGTTCTTGAGCCAAGTATTTAGGCAACATCATTTAATATAGCGGAAAGTACATACCAACAATTGAGAACAGAAGAGAATATTTCAACAAATATATTGTGAAAGATCTGGCATAATATCGTATTGTTGGATAAGAACAATTTTATAAATTATTTATTTTTCCATTCTTATCCAGACACAATTTAAGAATCTCTTTTGATTTAAGCGCGGAATTTCGGTTCTCAATG
Organism: Drosophila glabriapex; assembly: GCA_035042305.1. Classification (NCBI taxonomy): domain Eukaryota; kingdom Metazoa; phylum Arthropoda; class Insecta; order Diptera; family Drosophilidae; genus Drosophila; species Drosophila glabriapex. The sequence goes on from JAWNLN010000018.1 coordinate 7,187,027, forward strand.
TCGACTGTAGGAACTGTGTCAACTGTTGAGGCAACTTTTGATGTTATTTCTATTACCGTAAGAATTGCAGTTATTGTTGTTGTTATTGTTCTCTCTTATCAAGCATTTCAACTAATTCGTGCACCTGAGAATTACATAATATTTTAAAGCTGATGTATTATTTAATATCGCTGACCCGTCATAAGAACGTCATAAAAATTACCTCTACATTAATAATAATACATATTATTTTACTGGTTGCTTTCATCCATGGCGCTACCAATTAGTAGTGTTTACCAGGCGTGACGACTGGTCGCCGGATTGATAAAAGCTTTTATGTTCTTTAAGATTTGCCGCTCATAGTATTCACTCAAAATATGACTTACAGGTCAAAAAACTTGTTCTTTTATAACAGTTATTTTTTACTACGGTTATGCGTGTGTGGTTATATAAATATGTACATAGATTAATGTTTACTATGCGGTGCCTCATGCAAGCCATGCATTACAGTTGCAACAAAAGTTTATGCCCCATGCCTCCAGCCTAAAAGCCATGCACCAAAATCATTACAGCTAAAGTAAACAAAAGGCAGCCGTATTTGATACATACTTGCTTAAACTTTGGGATACACACCTACAATTTGAAGAACATAAACCGGCTTCTTAAGATCTCTCCGCCAGTAGTACTTCATACACTGTCGGTGACGGTGTGTATTTAATTATCTTCAGCTCCATTATTTATCATTATTATATGATCAAACTAATGATTAGAATCTCACTAAGCAATCAGGTTTAATAATATAAGTTGATTAGCTTAATGTGTTTGTGGTTACACATTATAGAATATAATGAGAAACCACAGAAACAGGTCTAAGGCAGGCAAAGGCGATAACCCTGTTTAACTATGCCAATGGGCTATTTTGTGTGTACAAATAATACAGAAATTGTGCCAAGATTGAACGATTGATTTTAAAAGCTTGAAGAGTGTGATCTTCAATACAATATCAATTATTTAATATACTTTTATACAAAATGGAAATGTTGTGGTTGGCAAAATGTATTAATCCACAATTTAATTTAATTGTTGTGACTATTATGGCATATTCTGCCTGAACTCTAACCCACTACTTATTTTTACTCCTGCAATCTCAAACGTTTTTACTGTGCTGCTCAAGTAACTGCGTCCGACGACCTTGTTCCTGTGATTCGAACAAACCGGTTACAAATATTGTTGTGATTTGTCTTAGTCATTCTTCAGACAGCTTAATGGATTTTTCTTCAGCTGGAAAAAAATGAGTTTCGCTCACATACTTGAAGAACAGGGTATGGATGGATAAAGAATATTTTAATTTTGATGGTGTTTGTCTGACAGAGTTATTTGCTTGCATTCCACATTTACATTGCATTTTATCTCATATAGACAAATAAATTATTTAGAAGTATATAACTATATAAAGAAGAAAAACAGTTTTCATTTGAATATGAATTAATTCAACTATTTTATTATTTTCTTTTGATGCTTTGTGCTTGTAAGCAAATTTGACATTTTTACAATTTGCTAAACTTACTAAAATTTAATTTAATTTACTTCGCAGTGGGTATGTTCTTAATTTTATAAATCCATTAATTTTCTATATCATATTTTTGAATATTCAAGTTGCAACTGTAACAAAAAGAACTATCACAACAATCAATCATAAAACAGAAAACCGAACTTATCCATGCAATGGCCGAAGCAGAACTAAGTCAAATTGTTCCTGCACTCAAGGCACTTGTTCCCCAAACAAGCTCACTAAACTTCTCTTGAGTCAGGTGCCACAATGATGAATGCTTTACAGAAGAGTAACTAAGTGAAAGAGAGAGAGAGGGAGAGCGATCATTAAAGAGATCGCAAATAGCACAACAAGTATCTGATCTCTATTGGAAAATCTCTCCACTTTGCAACTCAAACTTGTTTGTGTTGTTTTTCTACTGACCGGCAACAAAACTCAAGAGCGCAATTTTTCAGAGACGGTCTATGCATGTACTCAGTGCTCCTGTTAAATATTAGGTCTCTCTATTTAATGTCGTCAGTAATTTTTATCAGCGCGTTCATGAACTTGAACATATTTTTATAAGTCTGCTTATAGTCAGCGGTAATATGTTTGACTGTGTAGTAAAAGATTGCGTACTTGAGCTTGTATTTTTTAGTGGCCTGCTGTTAATGCCTATTAATGTAACGCGATTACCGTTGCATTGTATATACACTGTTCTTCAAGTGTTATAGAGTATATCACTCACATAAATTTTAGCAACCATTCTTTAGGTTTAATCGGGTAAATAAGTGGTAGACTTGTATGTATTGTATTATATTAATGTATTTGCTGCTTACCATAATTTAGAGGTATTTTTACACGAAATATTGTAATAATTGTAATGAATTTCTTATATTATTTGTCAGTCAATTCGTCCAACTGTCCAAACAAAAAAACAAATTTCATAATTTGATTTAAAAACACACTAGTTTATTTAAAAAGAAAACAAATTGTATTAAATATTTCATCTACAAATTGTAAAACCATATGGAATTTTCATTAACATATCACAAAGCAATATTATATTTATTTGGTTTCAACCTAAAAGCTCCTAAAGTCATATTTATATATTTCAAACATTTCAAGTATTTTGTTTACATTTGTTTAAAAGACAAGCAATCAAGACATCACAGTTTTAGTTTAACTAAAATTAAGTTTTATTTTCCTTTGATTTTTTTATTTTTTATTTTTTGTACTTTTAATAAAAGCTGAAATAAAAATATATTGAAAAGCGAATTCAGCGACATTTTGTTGAGACTGTTAAGCCAACAAAATGTGGCTGAGCTCGCTTTTGTATGGGTTGAGAAAGGCAAAGGAACGTTTTGACCATGCATCAATATTTACCCAGTAAAACCCGAAAACCTGCTTAGAGCCCGATGCCCTGGTCTCTGTCAAACAAAACGTCCAAATCAGTCAGTCTACTATAACACTACAACTATATATATATATATATATATATGTACACATACTGGATACACCTATACATCTTTACATTTATACATCCCTATATATATCTCTTAACGGCGTCACAGAGAAAAAAAGTCTGGTATCTCGTACTAAAACTAAAAAGTTTAGATCAAAGATTGAATTTACTAAAGATGAGTAATTTAAATGCAATACAATTTTAAAGAGAAACGAATAGATTTGGACAATAAAAAAGTGAAATTTGGAACCGGAAACGGAAACGGAAACGGAACGCAAATAAAGCACTTGAAACCTATTTAAAGAAATGTGCAATTAATATTTGATTTAATCTGTATGTGCAATTTGTTGGGCTCATTATTAGTAAATTATTCTGATACCAACTTTGGTTTACTAGTACTGCAGATACTCAAATTTAGCTAGTAATTTTTCTCTCTGTGTAGGTCGTTGCCATCTACTCTTTGAACTCGGGTTTAATGCTAAACTCTGTCTTTGGCTGTTGCACGCCACCCGCCGCTGCCGCAGCAGCCGCCGCGCTGAAAGCGGCCAAGTTGCCAAATATGGATGCATTCTGTGGCACGGTCAGCATATTTGCAGCTGCGGCGCCGGGATACAGATTTTGATAGAAGAGCGGATTCTGCAGTTGAAAGAGGGCCATGAGGTGCGTCTGTTGGAAATTTGCCGACGTTGCGATCGGCATCAGACTGGGTAATATCGCATTGTTGTTGGCTTGTTGGGGCGGGAACTGTGCTGGCTCCGCTGGATTACTCGCCGTGTCAGTCAGCTTCAGACGCTTTGCCTCTGACTCTAGTTTATTCACGGGTAGTTGCTAAAATAGGGAATAGACTAAGTAAATTGCCAGTGCTTAAGGAAAGTGGCAGCTTACAATCTTCTTTGGCGGGCGACCACGTTTGCGGGCAAGGAAATGCTCCGCTGATAGCGAGGAGAGTGGTGTGCTGGATGTGGAGTTGGAGCTGGTGCTGTTGCTGCAAATTGGTTGAGGTGTTGCATCCAGTGACGCAGCATCCTCCATGTCCTCCTGTTTGCCCTTGAACTGCTGGTATGCTTGCTCGCCATCCTGGCGATCGTGTTTCCGTTTATGGCTAATCATTTGACTGCTCGAGTGCAGGATATAATTGCAATTCTCGCGGACGCAGTGGATGTGATTGCACACCGTGGAGAACTTGCAGGAATCGAAGGGACACGGCTCCGTTTTGAGGATCTTCTTGAAGCCGTCCTGCGTCAACTGATAGTCCTTCAGGTGATACGTCTTGTGTTTGTCTGCAAGAAGCGTGTTCAACATTAACCAAATTATCCAAATTGAATGTGATATATTTATGTAGATGAAGCATCACTCACCCATATCTGCTTTGTTCTTGAAAGTGTGATTGCAACCTTCGCGACAGCAATGATAGTGAGATATCTTCTTGCCATAGAAGGGGCAATCCTCGATGCGACAGTTTTCATGGGCGCGAAAACGCCGGAAGCCCTCATTCACAATCTCCGAGTCTTTGCGATGGAAGTTGGCATGCATCTGGACATCACTGGTGCTCACATAGACCTTGGGACAGTGCTCATAGACACAATGATAGTGCGTCTGCTTCCAATTGTAGACACAACCCTCACCGTATTCGGGCGCACAATCATCCGAGGACGAGAAGCGAGCAAAAGCCAATTTGAGGCTCTCCTTGCGCTTCTTGTGCCACTTAAGGTGGCGGATAATGTCATCCTTTTTGCTAAGTATCTTGCCCTGGCAGGGCTCATCATAGCAATGGAAATGTTCACGTAACGTCTCCTGGCGACAGAGCGTGTTCTCACACTCCAGATACGAGGAGACCTTACGCAGATTCTTCAGATTCTCCTCGTTCTGCAGAAAGGCATCCAGACTACTGGCCGTTGTCAGGCTGACAATGCTGGCTTTGCTCTGATCACTGGACGACGGTGGTGTCAACAGCGAATTGCTGCTTAGTGCTCCCCGGGGAGTGTTAAATGTCGTTGCCTCATTATCGATGGAGGTGACGACATTATAAGACGAATCCGCTGGCTGTTTGACGGGCGTATACTGCAATGATGAAACAATGAACATTAAATATTAAGTAATATATGTTTTTCGAGAACTAGACAGCTTGGTGCCAATGGCTCCGGATAAAAAAAATGATATTTATATATATATATAGAGAGAAACCCGCAGCTGCTTTATTTTCCTTGGAATCATGATGTTCTTGTTTACATTAAGCAAGCAAATTTGCGACAATATTTCGTTCTGTGTTTTACTTTTTCGAGCAAACCGCACGAATGAAGAGCTTTCCTATTTACAGAGCTGCTCTCGAATTACACTCAGCGTGGGAGTTTAAAACAAACAGAAAAAGTACATTGAACCAATACAGCTTGACAAAAAAAAAATTAGAATCCAACATGGTGAATTTAAAATAAAAAATATTTAGATATAAAAGATATGATTTCGTTTATTTAACTATGAAGGAAACTGCGAAATAATAGCAGTAGTAGTAGGAAAAATAATTGAATAATATGATAGTAGTAGGTATGAAGTAGTAATATTAGCTAATGTAGGAGCATGAGTAGTAGAAGTAGTAATGGTAGTAATGGAAGTAGCAGTAGTGGTAATAGTAGTAGCAACAGTAGTAGTAGTAGTAGTAGTAATAGTAGTAGCAACAGTACTATTAGCAGCAGTAGTCACAGTAGTAGTAGTATTATTAGTTCTGTAGGACTATTAGTAGCAGTAGTAAAAGTAGTAGTAGTAATAGTAGTAGCAGCAGTATTATTAGTAGTAGTAGTCACAGTAGTTAGTAGCACTAGTAATAGTAGTACCATTAGTGACAGTAGTAATAGTAGTTGTAGTACCATTAGTAGCACTAGTAATGGTAGTAGAAGTTTAGAGTAGTTTTTAGAAGAAGTGTGAATAATAAAATTACTTATAATAATTTTTGGAGTAACAGTAGTAGTTATTGATGTTGTAGTGGTATTAGTTCATATAATAGATCCGAAAAAAACCTTTCAATATGTGATTCTTTTCAATCATCGTAAATAGATAGCTTACCATGCTGGGCGAGTCGTTGATATCGCTGTTGCTCGTACTCTCCAGCGATTGTGCGCCCGACTGCAGCATCATCATCGTGTTGTGATTATTGGAGGAGCTGCAGCTGTTTAAAGTGGACAGCGGCTTCTCGTCCTCATCATTGAAATCCTGCTCATCTTGGACTGTGACTGCCGAAACGGTTGCTGCTGCTGTTGTTGGTACTGTTGCTGCTGCTACTGCTGCTGCTTGCTCGTTTGGCGTTGATGTCACTGTGGAGGATTGCAAAAAATTGTTTGTAGTAAATTGCTCACTTTGCAAGGAGGAGGGAAATGGCTCCAATAGTGATTGTTGTGTGGAGCTGGGTGTATTAGGAGTTAGAAGCAGATTTGAAGTTGAAGTTGCCAGCAAATGTTGCTGCTGCTGTTGCATTATGTACTGCGTCAGCAACATTTGTGGCAACTGATAGGCAAAGTTTGTATTGTTAGGTGTTGTTGGTGTTATGGGTGTTATTAGTGTTGTAGCATTTTGTTCATATTGTTGTTGTGTTGATAAAGTGTTCAAATTACTATTGGGACTACAACTACGGCTACTACTACAGTTCGTGTTTTGCGAATTTGTTTGTTTGTGCGTTCTTGTCTTGTGTTGTTGTTGCTGTTCATGTTGTTGTTGCAGGCAAGTGTTGCTGTTGCCGCTGCTGCTGCTGATATCCCCGATGGGTGTATGGGCAAATCCTAACAACTGTTGTTGTTGCTGTTGTAGTGGATGTTGTTGAATTTGCTGTTGCTGTTGCTGAAGTTGCTGCTGTTGTTGTTGCTGCTGCAGCAGGCTCATCATATAAAGCTGCATTATAAATTCCATTTGATTGGACATTTTGCGATCACTTTTTAAATTTTTTGATAATACAGCACAAATTTAAAATTTTCAAAAATTCAAAAATGATTCTTGGTTCACAAGATTTTTCACAATTTTCACATCACACGCTCGATACAGATCACGACCTCAGATTCTTTATGGCGATCCTCGAAGTTCGGCTGCGTAGCTCAAACTGTTTCAACTCTTCCGCTACGACCAGCTAATATAGCAGAAATTGCGCAAAGGTCCCAGCAGCAACCCTCTCCATAAAAAATATGAACATGAAACGCTCTTAAAAAACTGATCTGCAATTCGCTCTCTCGCGTCTCGGTCTCTCTTAAAAAACAGAGATGCGAACACCACTTGGTGGTGGTTGTTAAGGGTGTACAACCCCTGAATTACATTTAGAGTCCTGTTTTGTGGAAAATGTGCGGAAAACTTGTTGTGAGTTTGTGGCCGTTTTTTGCCCAGTTTTTTGATGCCAGCCAATAAAATGCCAGCGTCCATGTAAATTTGAGCAGAAAATCGAGTTTTGGGCAGAAAAAATGTCATTGCAAGCACCAACGACTGTTCAGGAATTTCCCCTGTGCATTGCGAGCAAAGAGAGAGAAATGTAAATGAATTCAATGAAAGTCTCAGGAGAAAAGATGAAATTTTCAGTACACATAAATATAATAATCACACTAAATAAAATTTAAGGAAATAAATATAAAAATGTATTTATGTATTTATAAAGTATATTTAAACAAGAAAGTCAGTACTACAACTAAGCAAAAAAAAATCCCTATATTCACTGCAAAAACAGTAAACAGAGTAGCGCTTTTTCTAGTATTAAAAAACAAAATTATTAAAACATTTCTAATGATTATAAATTTTATCAAAATCTAAATAGAACTTTCAGTTTACTGACTTTAGTATTTACATAACAAAAAACTCAATTTTTTGGGGATTGTTGACTGAAATATTTCTACTGCTAAAAATTTAGCAGGAAACATTCGAACTTCATTCTTTAAGAACTCAGTTTAATTGATTTTAAATAAGTGTCCAGAACCTTCAATTGTTAAGTGTGGATACTATCGTTATGCTTAATAATAATAAAATAAATAATATGGTATCAGATTTTTCTTGAAACGCATAAAACGGCCGTTTTATATTTTAGTATTTTCTCACACTCAGGAAAGGCTAAAACCAATTAAAATGCCAAATCACATTTCCATAAATACAAAAGTGGCACAAAATGTAGAACCCGCATCTTGGCAAACTTAAGAAAACCTTTTGCAAATTATTCGCCGAACTCGAGCCGATCTCGAAGAACTTATTCAACAGCAGTGCCAGCTGCGATTTCAGTAAAAATCGAATCTATTCAAATGCAAAAAAATAAACTACTTTTTGGCGCACAAAATTAAAATTACAATCAAACAAAAAAAATCTACATTACAATCGCGCAAAAATATTCAATTGAAAATGCCAAAAATTTCGTATGTCTAGGCAACAAAAAAAATTTGCATATTGAAAAAACGTTGCAAAAATGCGAAACAACTGCAAACCCTTAAAAATTAAAAAAAAAACGGTCGCGACATGTAACATCCGTTGCGCAGGCGCACAAAATCCCTGCCAGTGTAATTTGCATAATTATTGTTGTCAAATATTGGTAAGCGCAAAAAAAAAAATAAAAATTTACATAATATTGGCACAAGCGCGAGCGGGTGAGCATGCGAGCGAGAGCGAGACAGCATCAGCGCTAGGATCAGGATCAATTCCAGGCAGCATTAATACCTGCCAGTGTTATGCTAATCGACCTGTGTCGGAGGAGGGTTCCTGCGACGCGCGCCATGTGAAAATTTATGCAAATCAGTTGAGGAAATGAAGGGAAAGGAAATCCCCTGACAGGCAAATCGATTCGCGAGGGGCGAATTGTAGCCATCGATTGATTTCGTAGAAAGTGCTATTGAGAATGGTCTGCTCTGCTCTACTCTGGTCTGTTGGTTTGTCACTTGGTTGGCAATTTTGAGATTGAAACAGATTTACCAATTGTTGCCATAATTGAGTGACATGGATAAGAGAACGGCATTAACATTTAGGATCGTCATAGCAAGCCTACCCAGCTATTGATTACAAAAAAGGTTTTCCGGCAAAATGGCAACTGAGCAACTAATGGAAATTAGCATGAAAATACGCACAAAAGCACAAAAACCTAGAATAGAACCATTTCCTGTATAGTATAACTAGAACAGTACCCGGTCATGTTTTATTTTTGTTTCCGACTTTGTGAATTTATTTTTACTTTAGTCGCGTATAAATTTGCATATGTGAGTTTTATATGCAGTTACACATTTTTCGAAATGAAAAACTTTTGTGCATTGGCTTTTGTCACCGAATGTGAGCATTGATTGCTCTTCTTTTGAAGTTATGGAAAGTCAATGGTTGTGTTATGTTACGGATAACAATCGCTTTGCTCATGACGCGACAAGCATTATTTGAGAATCCTCAAATAGGTTTGAGCTCTAATTCCTGAAAGTTGATATTAGAAGTTACCATTCGATTCTTTGGCAAGCAAATTGTGGGACATGTTTTAATTATAAAAAGCAAATTCACATTATATATTTTGAAAGCCCACACAAAGCATTTCGATTTATAAGTTGATGGGAGTTTAATTGATTTGAGAGTTGACATGATAATCGTAAATTTAGATAGCTAGTAGAGCATTTTGAAAATAAAGAAAAGAAGATATTGAAGGTTTTATCGGCAGTGTCATCAGCGTGAGAAAAAATCGTTAGAGACATTTAAAACTTATCTTCCTAATTACGTCAATTGCCTGTGGCATCCTTTGTCCTTTCTCACAATTTATGCCGAGAGTGTAAACAAAAACAGTTTGAATATTCAAGCAGAGGGTCGATTTGGGACACCCTTAGGACATGGATTCTCTATAGAAAATGCAAAGATATTTTGTCTATTTCTTCCTTTTTAAGATCCATTGTTTTGGGATGCGTTTGGCCGCAGATTTATTGCCTCTACTAAATATCAACTTTTACCCCCGGAAAATGGATGAATGGAAAATGCACAGCTTGAGACCGAAGCCAGGATGATATTTCAATACATATTCCTTTGGCATTTATGGCAAATTTTTGCATTTGAATTTTGCTTGGTCAACTATGTTGACCCTTGATCCTTTGCATGCCCATGAAGATTGTCACGGCTAATGAGATCTCTATTATAATAATAGGACACGCGTCGCAGATTATCTTCAAGGAGTGGCCTGAGCACTGGAGGGATGCGTCAGGTAGCTTCTGCCTGACCATTGGTCAGCGCGTGTGTTTATCCTTTATGTATTTAAAGAGCACGCGTTACCCGTCCTTATTGGTCAGGCAGTCAAACAGGTTTGGCCGAAAGGAGTTAAGTGCCCATTTAGTAGAGGTCATCCTGTGTGCGCGTGGATAAATTGAGATGGTCAAGAATTTTGACTGATGATGGGCTCAGATTCTGTTGCAAACTGTAATTTATAACGGCTATTTTAATATTTACCCTTACTAAAACTTGAGAAAAAGATCTCCCATCTAATCCCTGGCCTTTTGGGCAACACAAAAAAGCGAATGCTGCAATTTTATTCGCTTTTACGCAGCCACACAACAAAAGGGTTGAAGGGATCCGGAAAGGACGACTTCCTTGCCTAAAAACCGGACCTTGAATAAAAAAAACGATAAACCGGTTTGGACACTGGCATTAATTTTTGGAAAAGGCCGCGAAGAAAATTTCTGGCAAAAAAAAAAGGACGAACCCTTTGTAGGAACATGACATATGGCGGTCCATTGCAGGATCTGGTCAATATGAATATATCTGAAAGCAGCGGCAGCATCACGGATGCGATGATAAAAGGATGTATACTGACAGTTGCTTTTACCATAGTCCTTGGGGTGGCGGTTATTGGGCATGAGTTGTTGCTTTCGCAGGACAACAGGACAATGGCTGCTCAAAGGGTTAGCTTGCGGTCGTGCATTTAAAATTTTCTATTTGGTCCACAATTGGGGTATCCTATTTCGAATAAGTCTAACACAACATGTTCCACATTGTTCTGCTTGGCCTTCTCGAGCTGCTTGTCCTGGAGGTCAGCCATTTTGTTGAACCCAAGCATGTTCTCACGTTAACGGACATTTCTCAAGAAGTCCGCTGGGTCACAAACTTAAACCAAAGGGAAATATACCAAGAAATACGATCAGCAAACAAAATGGCGATTGCCTATCGGATGATTTCAGTCTCCAAATAGTCACGTGTATAACAGACTTCACTACTGACCATTAGCCACCCATCACTGACCCTCCTTACTCTTCTGTTTCGATAAGCATAAGTCGAGTAACTGGTTTCAATGGCTTGACCAGCGTTAAATGATTTAATGACTCGGACGCGTGTCCTTAATAGGGTTGGTCACTCACTCAGTTGGTCAGCGATGTCCCCTTACTTCCCCCTAAGCAGAATCTGAGGAGAGTCGAGGATAGTCTTTGTGTCAACACTTCGCACATTTGCATTGTCATTGCCAGTGACTTCATTTGATTTAAATATCCCATCCATTATAGGCATCATCATCTTTAAGAGATCTTTGTTGACAATACGTTCAAATTTATAGGGTCCCCTTGCCAATTTCATTGCTCGTTGACAGTCTCAAAGATTTATGCAAAAAGACACCCATATTAAACAAAACGCTCAACAAATTTTCTAACAGAATTGTCCATAAGCGTCAAATAAAATATTGAGGGATTTTGTAATTTATTTCCGACGGGGAAAGTTGTCATTTAGCTATGGCTAAAAATGGGAGTCTAAGTGCATCCCAAAACAAAGCTATTTTTTAAGGGTGTTCATTCTAATATTCAAACATTTTTGTTTAATTTTAAGCATAAATTGTGAGAATGGAACAAAGGATGCCACAGGCAATTGACATAATTAGAAAAATAAGTCTCAAGCGATCCCAAAAATGATCTCACGTTTTTGAGAGTGCTGATAAAAACTCGCTATAATTTACTTAAATATGTTCATAGTCAATTACTATCAGAATAACCCTAAAAAACGTAACGCGTTTTGTGGGCTCTCAAAAATAAATATACTTGGCTCAGGATAATTTAAACATGTCATCCAATTAACGTTTTCTATACATACTAATGTAATGCTAATTCCTGCTCTGTCCTGAAATCAAGTTAGACATTTGTACAGTCTGAAATAATAGTTGTCAAGCTGATTGTTATCGTATGAAGTATAATATATATATATATATATATATAACAACCACTGACTTTCTAAAAACAGGAGCAGTAAAAAGGACGAGTGGAAAGCAATGCCAACAAAAGTTTACCATTTCGAAACATTTGTAACTGAACATAAAATTCTCATATGCAAATTTGTATTTCACTAAAGTACAAATAAAACATGTCAGGGTTCTGCTCGTCGTTATGGAGCACAATGCGAACTTGGAATTGGTTCTTTTCAGTGCTTTGTGCTTTTGTGCGCATTTTCATGCAAATTTCCATTAGTTGCTCCGTTGCCATTTTGCCGGGAAACCTTTTCTGTAATCAATAGCTGGGTATGCATTGGCATACAGATCCGAATTGTAACTATCCTGCCTATACTCAAATGTCACTCAACTATGGCCACAATTGGTAAGTCCACTTCAATCTCAAACCAACAGAATTTAGCAGAGCGCAGCTCAGTGTTCTCAATCCTAGTGTCTCATTCCCATTCGAATGCTCAATATTCGAAATCAATCGATTGCTGCCGCCCCTGGCCAATCGATTTGTTCGTCCTTTCATTCATTGCCTTCCGCGGCCTAATTTGCATATATTTTCATACGACGCGCGTGCGCTGTTCGATGAGGTTAAATTTGTGCCCCTCTTCCTTGAACACTTCTCGTCACAGGTCATAATTAGCATAACACTGGCTGTTGCAGGATATGCTGGTTGCCTGGCAGCCACCTCACTTTAAAGTCGCCTGCGCCGAAATTATGTAAATATTTTTAAATGTGTTTTTTTTTTGCATCGAGTCTTCATTGCAAAAATTTACATAATTTATTAATGGTATACTTTAACACACTGTAGGGTTGTAAAAAATATCCGTTTTTTTTTTGAGCATCGACAGCTGATGCTTCGTTTGATTTTAGCAAATTTTCGAAGAAAATTAATTGAAAAATTGTCGAAATTATTCTGACATTTTCACGCTTTTCAAGAAAAACAAACGCCAACGGCAATGAACTTGGCAGAATAATTTATCATAAATATTTGCCTTTTCAGCGAGTGTCCGATTTGATTGATGATCCTTATGAGTTTGGCAAAAGTTGCCCAGGATACTACTCAAGTTACGATCGTAACAATTTTCTCACGATTTTCTTATTGATTTCTTCAGATTCTACGGAATTTTAAGTTGCCGTAAAACTAATGACAATATTAAAATTAATGATAGTATTGGATGTCATTGGATACTTTTGCTTAGGTATGTTGCAAATTGTTTATCCGTTTTTTGGGTAAAATGTTGCTAAATTGTGCAGGAATTTGAGATGCAATCGAGGCAGGTAGGAAAATGAAAGGATAATTAAAGGGTTGCAGTTGGACACATCAAATGGTTTTCAAATTTTTTGCAACCCTTGATCGAATATCCTTTCACTGCATGGGATCCGCTGGCAAAGGTTTCTGAACTCTGCTGAAACTTAAACGCAAAAAATGGAAGAGAAATTATGGAATTATAATCTTATTACATCGTCACAACAAACAGGACAACGCGGCGCCCCAACGCATCCTTTTCATACGGAAAGAAAAGGAAAAAATTGTTGATCATCTTCAGCTGCCGTTTCGGAGCGTTTGTTGAGGTTCCTTGTCGGAGATACGCGTATCCCGAGACATTTGTCCCAAATTCTACTCTCTTGCAAACACAATCCTTTCACACATACACGCACACACACACTCACACACACAAACGTGTCCTTACAAAAAGGATTACGCAGCATGCTTAGACAAATGCGCCGCTTGGGCAACATCTTGTTATGAGTTTGGCTTCCAATTGAGGGAGGATTAGTTTACTCTTTTATTTTTTAGGCATTTTCTATACGAATTTCCTTTTTCTTTTTGTGGAAAAATCTCAAACGCAGTTTTGGCAGTTGCGCAATGAGTCGTACAACGCCAACACACAACGATCCCTTGCAAGAGGATATCATTGATCGAAGCACGTTTTTTTTTAACCATTTGTATTTCAGCCTGCTTGAGTCCTTGTCAAAACTATGCAGAATGTGATCTACAGATAGAAAACAACTGCAGCACAAATGAATAAACACTTGACAAGTCTACGGCTGGCCAGCAATCGAAATTTTATATCCGTTCTGCCTTTGCACAACTTAATTTTTCTAGACTAAGAGTTCAACATTAAAAAAATCGACAATAATTAGAAATTTGTTCACGTTGGCATCCTAAGCAAACATTAAATGATGAGAGTGTGCATTCCCAGAATATTGTCTGTGCCAACTTTGATTAATATTTGTTTGGACATTGAAGCATAAAACTTGCGCAAGACATTAGCGCTGTCTACGAAATGTTCTCTGAATCCAACCCCTATTATGGGGTTTGCAGTTTCGCCTCAACGGAAATTAAAGAAAAATAGCGGACGACTCAATGTGATGCAGTCGAGCAGAAGGACACTTTTGCCACAGCTTAGTGCAGCCGGCCAGGGTCAGGGTCCATTAGGTTACACAATATTGATGATGATATGGATGTGGATGAGGATCAAACGCAATTGATCAGCTGGTTCTTTCGCTCAACTGGAGGGTTGCTAGCTTCTTGGTCATTTTTTGTTTTCTTCAAAATTTACCTAGATTATTTCTCACATTTTCACACAAAATTTATTGAGCTGTTTATATATTCGCCTTGGCTTGCTAATAATGCAATTAATGGGATTATATATGCAAGGACTTGCTCATCGATGAGTATGTTGACAGTCAGATGGCCAAAAGGTCAAATTTGTATGTGTGCCACTTCATTGGTATAATTTCTGAGCTGTTGCCTCTGCTTAGGAGGCACAAAAACCTATTTTCACTAAAGCTACATTAAATATTTATTTAGTATACCAAGTGAGCAAAGTCCTTGTTTGATATGGGATCCCATGGACAACTTTCCATGAGACTATCATCATCATTTGAGCTATCGATCATTTATTTGAAAAAAAAAAGGAAATCCTGTCTGGCTATAAAAAAGTCTCAGATTTCCTGGCACAAGAAAAC
Source organism: Drosophila glabriapex (assembly GCA_035042305.1). NCBI lineage: Eukaryota > Metazoa > Arthropoda > Insecta > Diptera > Drosophilidae > Drosophila > Drosophila glabriapex. The sequence goes on from JAWNLN010000018.1 coordinate 7,202,132, forward strand.
CATCAAAATAGGATACAATTTTACAGCAAATCCTTTTACGGAAATCAATGACAAATGCTGTGTTAATGACGTCAGCTGCTGCACATACATCGAAGAGATTTATGTGAAAGTCCCTGCCTCACCTCGTCTTATCCTTCGTCTTGGTCTTGAATGCTCCAAAGGGTTGCACACTTTTCCTTTTAAGGTTATGCAAAAAGTGTTTTACGGTTTTCTGCCTGTCTGAGCAAAAGGGTTCGCAGTTTTTTTGCTACCTTTTGCAATTTCGATTCAAGTTGCTTGCATAATGAAAACAACTGCCTCAGAATTATTTTGCCTTACGCAAAATGCGCTTTCCACTCTTTTGATATTTTCCTGATATTTGATATTGCAAATTGCATAAACAACAAGCATGGGAAATTTATAAATTGATGATTTGCGTAAGGGTTGATGTTATTCTTTTCATTTTCCTTCTATTATCTTAAAGTCTTTGCAATATTGAGATTGCCGAGATATCGACTTGAGAAAATTGCGTTTATATTCATTACAAGTATCTGCAACGATTAAACACGGAGAGATTTGCAAGAGTTTATAAAAATGTATTTTAAGACTATCAGTTTTGTAGAAGTTTCTTAGTTATTTCACTTGCATACAAATAATAATAATATAATAACAAAAATACTACCAAATATGTTTGATAGAACCAGTACAAATAATTACATTTGATGTCATGCACCATTTAAAATATTATATTATTATTCATTAAGTTTGGCGGAGATTTCCAAATATATAAACCATATTTATAACTCCGTAATACTTTTACTTTTGGAAAATGTAGTATTCAGTTAATAACATTTAGTTCCAATATAATATTACAAATAATATTCCCAGCCCATTTCCAATCAACTACCCGCAAATACCAATAATTTGAAATACATGAATATTAAATGAAAATCAATTGAGTAACCCATAAATGTCTAACAGAGTAGGGCATCTTAGCTCGACCAGTGGCACTTGAGAAAAATTAACATTTAACACGGTTAATGCCAAACAACAAAACAAAACATCAAAATCACATCTAGGGACGACACTCGAAGATGAAGTCTTTCTCAAAGTCGAATCGCAGGGAACCAGTAAATTTGCATAACACTGGCACAAGTCAAAAATGTGCCAAACAGGAAGGAGAGTTGCACAAACCCCTTTATCGACCGAGCCAGGACCTTATAGGACTCACCGCCTAATTGAATATGCCAAAATGATGCAAACTTTCCAGATATGATTTGCATAATTATTTCGCTTACATTGCTGACTTGGCAAAAATTTACAAACCAGGGAAAAGGTGAAAATTTCATGCATTTCCATTTTGCAGTTGCCTATTATACGCTCTGCGGAAAGTGCATATTATGAATATTTTTTTTAATTTTGTATCAGTAGATTGCAATCAGTGTGAGAAACGAATTTCAAATGCTTTTCAAAAATATAAATACTTTCTTTTACCTTCTGAAATCGGAACATTCTTCAGAACACATGGGCATTTAAGAATAAATAAAGAAAACTAAATCCTATTCCATATCATATTGACAAAAAAATTCATAGTTGTTGTTGTTATTTAATTCTTAAACAATTTGTGAGCAAAACTAGAATTTGGAAAATTTGGTGATTTACTTTTTAAAAATAAAAGAAAAACTTACAAATTGTGAGATCCTACGAACATTTTTTGGCAAATGCACAAAATGTATTTAAGAGAACGCAGTTCTCTCTTTTATTTTTACGCCTTTCTCTCTCTCTCTCTCTCTCTCTCTCCGGCTCTGATAGTCTCTCCCGTTTTCTAAATTCTACTGGAATAGAGACGATAGAAGGTCAGCTAAATTGTTGTTGCGTACACGCATCGCTTTTATATGTGTCCTTTACAATTCAACACGCTGTCAAGTAACGGCACACAGCATCAGCATCAGCAGCATCCTTTGTCCTTTAGCGGCACAGCTACCCCTTTCGATACTTGCACAATGATGGCGAATCCTTTGCCAAAATGTAGCATTTATAAAAATTTCAAATCACAAACATTTCAAATGAAAATAAAAACTGACTGAAAACAAATAAAAGTCATCAATTAAATAGAGTGCCTGACCAAGAGATACCCTACGCACAGCATTGAATTTCAATCAAGTAAATTGTGTGACTGTAACAGCTTTTGAGTTTATTGTTAAATATTTTTATTATTAAACTAATGTTAATTTAATGTTTCTTTCCTCATTTTTTATTTATTTTGATAAAAATTTATTTGTGGACATATCTCCAACCGCCTGTTATCAGTGTGTTATCGCTTTCTTCAAATATTAATGGGTATATGGTATAAAAAAGGGGTTGTTAAGGCATGGCAAGTATCTGTGAGACTGTTAGAGATGAGCAACTCAAAAAGGAGAATGTGTTTACTGAAAATCTCGCCTTCATTTACGAAAACTTGTTCTGACTGACCGACTGACCACCGGAAAGTGCTTTGTGAAGCACGTGACAGGGCTAAACGACTGGTCACTTGGGTCATTTCAAGGGGTTAACTTTGCTGGACACGCTTCACAAAAACAACAAACAACGAACATATTTACATAAATTATTTTCCACTTTTCCGTACAAAAAGAAAGTGAAAAATTAGGGCTACTTTATTGTGGTCAATTGAAAACCATAAAGCGATTTGTATAAATGATAATAGTGTGAAAGTGTTTTGATTAATCGCATGATAACGCTGTTAAGCTTTTATAAAAATAATATATGAAACATTAAAATGTATTATTTTTGAGTTGAGCACAGCGTGGCAAAGGCGTCTTTCCATTTCATATTATTGAAACCCTATACAGCCATCAATCAAGAGTGCAAGCATTTTCTCAAATGTTACGAGGATTTCAAACTGAGCAAACTAAGAATTCCCACAGTGCGAAAATCGCCAGCAGGGATTACAATCTCCAGCGAGTGGCAGAAAAGTGCGCGTAAAGAAATTTACGAGCGATCAAATAACCGAGGCATCAAAGGGTGCAAAATAAAATCGCAAGAGCTAAAGGTCCTTGGTGCTATTTGCACAAATAGCAACCCCAAGAAAAATATATCACAGATAGGCATCGTCTTCAATCCTTGATCCACGATCGAGTTCACAGTAAATTACGAACAGAGGTGAAAGGTAAACAATAAAAAACGGCTGCTCCTTGCTACCTTGATGGCCTCTGACAACCCTTGCTTAAAGCATTTTTCTCATTTTTCCATTTCTTTTTTTTTTTGTGACGAATTTGAAGATTTTTACCTCAAAACTGAAGCGATTTTTCATTGACCCAGAGCGGGGTTGGTTCAAGGATCGTCTTGGGGTTTCCTTTTTCTTTTTGTTATGTCAGCTTGCAGAAGTAAATGCATTCACCCGAAGACGGCAAGACTTTGGCTTAGCGGAGGCCTCTGCCCCTAGATTGGTTTTGTGGGTCAATGTCACATTAAGCCTGAATTTATGGCCCCGATGTGCCAATAGTCATGCAGATTAATGGGCCAAAGGATAGCAAATTTGCTACTATTCAGGCTAAGTACGGGAAAGTATTAAAATAATACCATCATGGAGTAGATACATATTTTATGTTGGTTTGCATCTAATTCTTTTCTGTTGTTGCTTAAATTAATATAACTATTAATAAACGGGTCTTTTTGCAAAAACAGTGCTGTTGTGATAAATCACTCATTTCTGATTGAGTATAGACTTTTAAAAACATATAAAATTGGCTTTGGCGGCAATTTTATCATTAGTGCGATTTTCCCAATTCGGCTGACGCTTTCCAAAAATTAAAACATACCTTTAATGGCTTATTCCTATTAATCATGTTTCAAACTTACTTCAATTATTGTTACTGATTACTACAAATTCAATGATTTCACCTTCAATTTTCTAAATTATACAGAACGAAATCCCTTTTACTATTTCTCGCTACCAACCAATATTTGTTGTTTAATTGGATTATTTAATGTCATTTATTTCCACACTTCATTACCATAAAAAAAAAACTAACCACAATTTATAAAGCTTTTATTTAATAATTTTAAATTCAACAACACATAAAAGTAGGAAATCAAAAGTGACCTTTTACTCAATTTTTGCTACAAAAGCACTACCAAAATAAAAATTCAAGAGCAGAAAACTCAGACAATATTCGGTTAAAAAATAACATTGATGCGAGATTTGTATGCAGTTTTATTGGGAGTAGAAAGAGTGAGCGCAACCAGAGCTGACCCAAAATTATAAAGTTACAATGCAACACTTTTGCTACCCCCGATTAAATTACACATGGACTGAGCCAAGGATCGACCCCTGGGCAGCAGTGCCTCGTTGTGTTGTGTATGTCGCCCCTTTAGGGTTATGTGTATATGTAATATATTCAAATTTGATGGCAGCCCAAGGATTTGACCAAACAAATCCTTTCTAATTTCAGTCGGGCTACGCATGTGCAGCAGATTAAATGCCGGACGCTGCGCAGCTTTTGAGCACACAGTTAAAAGAAGAAAATAAAACGGGTTTTGAATTTCATATGCCGCAGGATGCATGTGCCTATGTCTCTATATATATTTATAGATGTGTGCGTGACCCATCCATCCATCCATCCATCAGCGCTATGAACTCGCGGAAGCTGCAACGCAGCTGAAATTACCAAAAAGTTCTAAAAGAAGTTGCATCCTTTTGTCCATAAAAGGCAAAATAACGCACACACACACAAAATAACTGGTTTTCACAATTTGTGGTCCATAGTCCAGGTCTAGGTCCAACGCACAACCCCTTGAAATAAATGAAGTAAATTAATATTCAAATTTTATTTCTTGCGTGTTGTAAGAACAAAGTTTTCACGGCAAATGTTATGTCTATTTTTCTAAGGAATTAATAACATATTTATATATCTTGCCGTTTATAGAATACTTTGAATATTTATGGCTTGAGAGTTTTTTTTAAAGAAATTATGGGCATTTGTTAGGTAACATACAAAAGGATTTCGAGCTGATTATAAATTGAATATGAAATTAATGAGCTAACTGCCAATAAATTTAATACAATAGAAAGCGTCTGGCAAAGCGAAATGGTAAAAGCTTTTCCCCTTATAATTTTTTTTTTATAGAAAAGTTAAAAGCTCCTTAAAATAAATAAATAAATAGTGTGGATTTGTTAAGTAAATTTTGTTTACCTAAACTTACTCTAAAAAGTTAAGTGTTTTCATCATTTTTAAATTAAACGATTTATGGAGCTAGATATACTTTTGTAAAAGGACATACTACATTCTTGAGTATCTTGGAACTCACAGTAAACATCACTATCGATTGAAATTGAATAATTTGTGGAAACGAAGAATATTCGGTAAAAATGGCTAATCTATTTGATATGATTAAAATTCTTGTTCAAAATACTACATTTTCATAGCTTGGTCATAGCCCTCCGGAAACTGCAGAGTCCTGCGTCAGTTTATTTATTTTGACCAGACCATTCGCGTTAAAACTGCGAGTAATATTTTTATAAATGTTTGGATTCTTAGATGACCGAATAGTTCTTGACGAGGCCCTAAAAGTATGCCACAATATTTTCCTCTGAGTAGTGGCCCCTAAAAGCATGATAACTTTCGGGCTGAAGTCGTTTAGCCGATACAACAACCCAATTGCATGTCTCTTAAAGTATACCTCCTTTTAATCCTGTCGACAAGTTATCCAATTCAGCAATCTAATTTGTTTACTCCCAACTAATTTGTGTCTTGGGAACAAATAACATTTACATTTCGCCAATGCGTCATGATTTGTTCACGAACTCACTTTCCCCTTAAAGTATGCCGTGCTTTTTCTTAAGCCAATTTAGTAAATGCATGAACACCTCTTATCTACATCTTGTACACCAACCTGATTATCTATTTTTGACAATTTAAAATCCAATACCCTGCAGACAAACTGGCATCATGGCAAACAGCTTCTTCTATGCTAACTATAACTACATATGCCGTAATTTTTCAGTTGAATTTTTTGACATGTTGAACCCTTAAAAACACATACACTCAGTCAAGGACATGAAACCACCCTTTGCAAAATAACCACCCCGAGCCAAGTCGCAAATTTGAGGAAGAAACAAGTTGGACAAGCTCTAGGTCAAGCCTGTCTACAGTTTTACAGTCTATATGGAGAACAGTGGGTTGGAAGTGAAATTTTTTGATTAAATCTTTTTGAATTTTATTTAATTTTTTTTATTGTAATTGGTGTTAAGCGTAGAAATAATAATTGTAGTGTTGGTGGTAAATCAAAAAATACATATACATATATAAATGATATATGTATATGCATATAGTTGTGTGTGTATATGTATGTATGTGTGTGTGTGTGTTTGTATATTGTATTTACATTAATACTTAGCTCTATGTAGAAATCCTCTTATTGCCTACTTATTCAAAACAAATATAGCGTCGTACTACATATCCTAAAAAATATTAAGGACTACACTGAAGATAATCCGAATCAGTGCCCTATATGTATATACGAATATATATATATATATATATATTCTCGGCAAAGCGGAAGTGATCGCAGCAAAACCCTAGCTTAATTAAGACACAGGAGATCGTTGAGATTATATGAAGACCGGCATTCAGCCGTCGTGCGATCATGTCAAATGGGTCGTCGTTGAGACTGAGGCGCCACCTGAGGCTGCCTTGCCCGAGAAGAATCGATTGCCCGTCTGGGTGGTAAAGAGCAGAGTGTCCACGGATGGCAACATCTGATTCGAGTGTACCAACATTGGCATATTCACAACAGACACTGTTGTCGGTCCATTGCCAATTGCATTGGTCGCTCCTGTTCCCGTGCAAGTGCCAGTGCTGGTCGTGCAACTGGTCAACTTGCCTTGGGCATTCAGCGTAAATGCTGGCAAATAATAGTTGGCGGTGCGACCCGTGTTCACATTCACAGCTGATGTGGATTTGGTGGTGCTACTGGTGGTGGTGGTGGATACCGCAGCCAGTTCCATGGATGCGGGCGAGGAGAACGGTGATGATTCCAGCGATGGACAGGCTATACGATTGCCACTATTGGGTTTGTGGGGCACTGCAAAAAAGAAATGAAGAAAAATTAATTGGTGTTTAAGTTATTAATGTTAAAATACATATTAAATAGATTGACATTAAAGATCACGAGTTTGTACTTATAAAAGAATGAGCTACAATCGTCGATTAAATAAATAAAATGTTACAATATTAAAAAATAAATAAAGAGTTTACTTTCACATTTTAATGCTTGAATGAATGCTTTCAGCAGCCCCCATTTTATATTTTATATATACACATATATAATTTTATATATATATAAACTTACAGAAATCGTCGTCAGGTAGAAGTTCATCGGGTAATTCGTTTTTGATTTGAAAGTGTAGGGCAGTCGCTGCATCCGAGGCGGTTGCATTGTCTGAGGTGCCCATTTCAGTGTTTCCCACGGGTGTATCATATAATCCGCATTCCTCCATCTCGAGGGCCTGCTCCATGATCAGCTCCTCGGCCGATGTGAGGCTAAGGCCATGCAGGTCCAGGAATGGACCCTGCGTCTGCAACGGTTCCTTTTTAATTTGCGGTATTGCAACGGGCACCGTGTGAGGAGTGCTGCCCACTGGCGCAGATGGTTTCTGTTGCAGCTGTTTGGGTGCCAACTGCTTGCGTTCTCGTTTCGCTTTCATCTGCTTGGCTGGAGCGGTGGTTGCTATTGCTGCTGCTGCTTGTGGTGGTGGTGCCAGTAGCGGAGCAACATTTGACTGTTTGCTTGTGGACTGTGGTAGCGGCTGCGGCGGATGCACCTGCTGCAGTGCCGTTCCCGCTGGCAAAGTGATGCCCAAAGCGGCAAGAGTTGCTTGTTGTGGTTGCTTCTTTCTGCGTCCCTTCTTAACTGGTGGAGCTGGCGCTGCAGCTGACGACGCTTTGGCTGTCTGTGGCGTTGAAGAGGATGTGGACTTTACCTCTCCATCAGCTGCGCTGAGTGGCAGCACCTCTGACGCTGGAGATCCGGCTGTTGTCGCCGTTGCCGCCGCCGCAGCAGCAGCCGCAGCAGCGGCTTTCTGTGCCTTCGTTGTCGTTGATTTCTTGGAGCAGTAGGAGGGAATGTTCTCGAGATGCTCGCCAGTCTTGTGATCGACCTTGTGACGGCGTCGCGTATGCTTCAGCCAATTGGGAAAGTTGGTAAAGTCGCGCGGACAATAGTTGCATTTAAACGGTCGCATGCCCGTATGAATATTCGAATGCTGCTTCAACTTGGAGTTGCTAATGAAACTCTTGTCGCACACATTGCATGCGAAGGGACGCTGCTCCAGATGCACCAAATTGTGTACCTTGAGGCAACGTTCCGTTTTGTACATTTTGCCACATTTCTCACAGCGATAGGAGCGCGTCTGTGCATGATACTTTTGATGGCGCTGCAGATGGGAGCGCTCCTGGAATCGTTTCTGGCATTCGGGGCACTCGTACGGCTTCTCCGAAGAGTGGATACGTGCGTGATGCGTCAAATTGATTTTCTGCACAAACTTCTGGCCACAGATATCGCACTGATATTTCTTATTATCGCTGTGGATCTTCCGGTGCATCCACATGCTGCCCAACTTTAAACTGCAAATCGAAATTAAAACGAGTTAAAGATATATATGAAAGAGATTTGTAACTCAATTTGTGAACTTACCACTTGCCACAATCTGGGCACTTTTTCCACGTATCTTTGCGTCCCTCGCTGCGATGCGTCTTCAGGTGCTTCTTGAGCCCCGCCAAGAGCTCAAACTCGCGCTGGCATTCGGTGCAGTTGTATGTGATGCGCAATCGATGCGCTGCCGCCTTGTGGCTACTCACCAGCTGCTGATTGTCAAGAATCAGTCCGTTGCAGTCCAGGCACTTGTAGAGAGGTGGCGGCGGCGTTTCCAACTCTAGTTTACCATTGAAATCCAACGGCACAGCCGGTGGCGGCATATTATTCACTGGCTGCTGCTGCTGTTGTTGTTGTTGCTGCTGTGGTTGCTGGAATATGGTAAACGCTGGAGGCAAATGATCCGACTCCGAATGCTCCACTTTGGTCAACAGCTCAGCTCCCTTGGGGGACACCTCCTTCTCATCGAAGAGCTCCTCCTTGAAGACCCTTAACCGTACCGCTGTCGCAGCGGGTAAACGTGGCTTACGTTGCGAAACCATCTGCTGCACCATTGGCAATTGCTCCGGTGATTGGAGTTTCACTGGCGTCGTCGCCGCCGTCGCCGTAGTCGTTGCTGTTGTTGTGATCTTTTTAAATGGCGAGTTCGTGAACGCATTTGGCGGCTCCGGCCGTAGGAACGTAACATTGAACTCGGAATTATGATTGTCATTGGCGCTGCCATTCGATAGATTCGCACTGGGTGTGGGACTGGGACTGGGCGCACTCAATTCCTCGCGGCACACATCTGAGGACAGATTTAATTCCGTATTGTTTTGTGCACTCTCGTCGAGAACGCGCCAAAAATCCGTAGACGACAGGCTGTTGCCATTGATGAAGCTGGCCGAGCTGATTGTCACGCAGGCGGACAGATCGATGTCGAGGGATTCGTCTTTGATGCTCGATATGGAATCGAAATTGTTGATGCGCAACAAGGAGCTCAGTATCTCATCGTGGGCCGCTTTGGTGGGGGTGCTTGCATTGGGCGCATAATCGCCGCCATATAATTTAGGCGGCAATTTTTTGCTTGGCGCCTCTTCTTTCATTCTCTTTGCTTTGCCTTTACACTCCATTCGCAACTGCGACACGTAAAGGTTATGCGGTCGGCGTTTCTTAACTTCTTGCGCTCGCTCCGCAAAATTTCATACACTGTTTGATTGTTTGCGCTCACAGCACTATTTGCTTATACATTTTGTTTAATTTTGCACAATAAAACACTTAAATCTTGCACAAAAACACCAAAAATATTGTGAAATGCGCTTTGTTTTTGTCACGCTATGAATTCTCAAGTCGCCATTTTGACAAACAGTGTTGTAAGATGCGACGCCTATGCATATTAAGGGTTGCACACACGTCATTTATCGATATGCGAAGCTTATATAAAGCCTATGGATTTTTCAATAAACATGCTGCCGTCACATTATTGTTTTGACCAGTTTTATAATATAGTGTGACCACATTATTTGTGTCACAAATCCAAAAATGGCGTCTGAACAAGACGAAAACGTTGTAATAGAAAATTCAGGTAAATACAACTGAAAAAAAATCATAAAATTTAATTAATTGAAGTGAGCCGTATGCTGTTTGTTACATTGTTCATATTTTCTATATCGTGCATAACAAACGAAAATACATTTTAAACTGAAAATTAAAAAGAACAAAAAAAAAAACGTGAGCATCACGCGGAAACTACGCACACATGCATACGCATCTGCATATGTATTAACATTTAAAGTGCTCGTTTATTTTTTTTCTGTTATTCGGTTTTGAATAATAACTTGGTCATTTCAGGGCGCCGCACACGCTCTGGACGTCCGCCGGCAACAGCAGCACCAACACCAACGCGAACCACACGTCGCACATACAAGCGCCAAGCACAGGTCAGTAACACACACACACTCGCAAACACACCATGCGTGTGCTTCTGCTTTTTGGTTTGCAATTTGATGAAAAAATACGCATCTTCATGCGGATGTGGCGTTGTTCCATTCGCAAATGATGGCCTCCACGTGATTCTCTGCAAGGGCCAACTGATAAAGCAAACCAGGGAGCCAGAGAGAAATTAGTTTTTAATAACTGCATGGCAATATACAATATGGATATACATCTATAATCATTTTTGCTTTTCAGTTGAGTGATCAAGAGGAGGAGAACGACCCAATTAGTCAACAAATGATGGCGCTGACCGAGGAAGAGGAACAAGATCGCGTAGCAGCAGAGGAAGCTCAGTATGAGCAACTAGACGATGAAGTTGAGATGCTGGCAACGACCGAAACAACGGGCGGTGTAGATGAAAAGAGTTCCTCGTTTCCCTTTGGTGCCGTTGCCGAACAACATTCGGAGACTAGTGACGATGTCAAGGAGAGTAGACGCAACGAAGATGGTGTAGATACGTCGCTCTTGGCCTCCCTGGTTGGTGATAATGCCAACAGTCTGCCTTCGGTAGCCGGCAATGATGAGAGCGATATTAACAAAAAATCCGACTTTGAATCGAATGTGCCCGATGCACTGCAGCCGCTTGGTGGGAGCAAGCTCAACTCGTCGGATGATTCGAGTTCACATCATGCCATTGCCGAGAGTTTGGGCGATGAAATGATGGACACAAGCAATGCGACTATTGTGAATACTGAAATCATTTCAGAGGATGAGTTACCGCCACCCAGCAAGCCCGAGATCAATGATGCCGAAGAGGTATCCGATGAGGAGTTGCCGGCACCACAGCGTGCTGAGCTGCCAGCCGACGCTGAAGTCATATCCGAGGATGAATTGCCAACGCACAACAATAACAACAATAACAATGTCAACGATGTAAAGACGAGAGTAAAGCGTAAAGCTGGCAAGAATGTTGATGTGCCACAGTCTGCAAGAGATGACGACGAGCAGAGCCATAATGAAACGAGCACAAAACTTAAATCAACTGAACAGTATAATCCCGGCAGTCCAACATCAGAGAGTAATGATGCGCAGCCCTTGGAGAAGCGTGCCAGAGTAGATGAAGGTTGGAAATTAAGTAGAATTGTAGCCAGACATCCATTAAAAATAATCTTATACATTTTTTTAAGCAGATGTTGAGCATAAGGACAAGGATAAAGAGAATGACCTTCAAAAGAAGGAGAAAGAGCGTGATAAAGACAAAGAAAAGGAGAAGGACAAAGACAAGGAGAAAGATCGCAAAAAGTTGCTCAATCTCGACACATACTGGCGCGTTGTCAAAGACGATGCATCCGACTTTACCGGCTGGACATATCTGCTACAATACGTAGACAGCGAGGTATATCGATTATTGATCTAATCTATACAAATTGAAATAAACTTTTAATTATGCTCCAGTCCGATGCTGAGGCGGCGCGCGAGGCTTACGACGTATTCCTGTCGCATTATCCCTACTGCTATGGCTACTGGCGCAAATATGCGGACTATGAGAAGCGCAAGGGTATTAAGGCCAATTGCTATAAGGTGAGTACCCCCACATATTTCAATGAAATTAAACATATCTTTGCGATTCTTTGTTTTACGCTTACTCTTACTTACGATTACGACAATTTGATATTCCACATATATATATTTAAATATATATATTTGTTATAATGCAATTTATTATAACTGAATAAAAATAACTACATTCAATAAAAGCAACAAATTACCAAAACAAAAGAAACTAAATTACGGAAAGAAAAAAAAGAAAGAACCAAATACAACTGATTCTCGACACCTCTTTAGTCATCGGTCAGTATCGGGTCTCAGCATATCAACGGGGTCCATGATTGAGCGATCCATTCTATATGCACTCGTTATAAATTTCAATTTGAGTTTTTAATGAATTTATTTGAACTTTATGTTTAGTTCTTCAGCTTAGTTCAAATGTTTAATATTTTTTCATACATTTAATCAAAATTATTTCAAGTTTTACTGTCTTTTTTTGTATCCAACTAAATTAAATGATAAATTTTACGCATAAGCTAAACATTTCTTAATCGTAGGTTCCGAATTTTTTTTTATTGTTTTTTATTTTTGTTTGGACTTGACTCGTCCTCTTTTCAGAGTGTGTATTTAAATGATAATTGTGTTGTTTAAATGTGTGTGTTCACTTAGCTGTACCTTAGATGCAATTAATCGTTCACAATTGTTAATACCCATCATTCATGATCCTATGGGGGCGGATAGTTGACATTTTAGTTTTATTCCCGATATGATGGATGGAGTTATTGTTGTTGTTCTTGTTACATACATATGTACATATGTATGAGCAAATTGATGTATTCCACAACGCAAGTTGTTCACCACCAGTCCAGTTCCACAATCAATCAATACTCTCCAATTCGACTCGACAGTCGTCGATTGTTCTTTTGTCAACTTCTCTGATCTTCGCACGTTTTCGTTATCGTTGTCGTTGTCACCACAAACAACTCTTCCTTCGACTCCTCCTTCAGCACGTTCTCGTGAGGCCGTAAGTAAGTACAAATGGCGTTTAAATGAAATTTTTAAGTCTCTCTGTGTAAAAAAAAAAATACTCAATACAAAACGTGTGTTATATTCTGTGTCTACTTTATTACGTATTCTTGTTTAAGCTTATTTAAGATCATTATAGTTTACTATTTAAGTAACAAAAAGAAAAAAAAAAAACATCGACACCACCACCAAAAAAAAAGCGTGCAAGTTAGTTTTTCAAAAATAAGCCTGAAGCGTGCTAAAATAATTTTTTTCAATTTTTTTGTAAATATTTCTATTTCTTCTCCACGATCAAAAATCAAAATACATGAAAAAAACCGATTCAAAAACTTTGTTCCAAAAAACATAAATTGAAAAAAAAAAAACAAAAACAAATTTAGGTTTTTGAGCGCGGCCTGGAAGCCATTCCGCTATCGGTGGATCTATGGATACACTATCTGATGCACATCAAGTCGCACCATAGCGACGAGGAGCAATTCATCCGCAGCCAATACGAGCGAGCTGTCCAGGCATGCGGCCTCGAGTTCCGCTCCGACAAGCTCTGGGATGCCTACATACGCTGGGAGAACGAATCGAAGCGTTATCAGCGTGTCGTCCAGATATATGATCGTCTGCTCACGATACCCACCCAGGGCTACAACGGACACTTTGACAAGTAAGTCAAGGAGTGGTCTCTATCCTATTTGTTTGCCTGCTAATAATATTTAAATTGCATCTTCCATAGTTTTCAGGATGTTATTAATCAGCATGCAATAACCGCCACCATTGGCAATGAGGAGCTGTTGCGATTGCGCAAGGATTGGCACGATCGCCAATTGAGTAAATCCTCGAAATCTTCGTCCAGAAGTCGTCGCGACAGCGGCAGCTCCAAGGAAGCCAAGGGTGAGCGTGAAAAGGAACGTGATCGCGATGAGAAGCAGAAGGAAACTGCAGCTGATGGCGGTAAGGAGCCCAAGGAGGCCAGTGAAACAGCTGTAGAAGAATCCACTACCGATCTGACCCTCAGCGAATCCTCAGCCACATCGAAACCGGCGCCAATTGATTTCAGCGATCTCAGCACGCTCAGCGAGGAGGAAACCATTTCAATCAAGGACAAAGTCATTTCTGCGCGTCGCAAACTGCACAAGTTAACCGTTGGTGCGGTCACAGCGCGCTGGTCCTTCGAGGAGGGCATCAAGCGTCCATATTTCCATGTCAAGCCATTGGAGCGTGCCCAGCTGAAGAACTGGAAGGACTACCTGGACTTTGAGATCGAGAAAGGTGATCGTGAACGCATCCTGGTGCTCTTTGAACGCTGTCTCATCGCGTGCGCTCTGTACGATGAGTTCTGGCTAAAGATGCTGCGCTATCTGGAGTCGTTGGGTAGTAGCGAGCACAGCCAGAATATTGTGGATATAACACGAGGTGTCTATCGGCGCGCCTGTCGCATCCATCATCCCGAGAAGCCCAGCCTGCATTTGATGTGGGCCGCCTTCGAGGAGTGTCAGCTCAATTTTGATGGCGCCGCCGAGGTGCTGGAGCGCATCGAGCAACGTTGTCCAAATGTGCTCCAGATCGCCTATCGCCGCATCAATGTGGAACGACGTCGTGGCGCCCTGGACAAGTGCCGTGAGCTTTATAAGCATTACATCGAGGGCACCAAGAACAAAGCCATTGCCGGCAGTTTGGCCATCAAGTATGCCCGATTCCTAAATAAGCTGTGCCACGATCTCGATGCCGGCTTGGAAGTGCTGCAGCAAGCGCTCGAACGTGATCCGGCCAATACACGTGTCGCCCTACAAATGATCGATCTATGCCTGCAGCGACCACAAGTTGTTGAGCCCGAGATCGTTCAGATTATGGAGAAGTTTATGGCACGCGCCGATATTGAACCTGACCAGAAAGTGCTTTTTGCTCAGCGCAAAGTTGAGTTCCTCGAGGACTTTGGCAGCACGGCCAAGGGATTACAGGATGCACAACGTGCACTCCAACTGACGCTCAGCAAGGCCAACGAGGTGCAAAAGAAGAGGTTAGTCAAAAGAAATGAACTATTAAAACGAATCACTAACCATCGTGTTCTTTACCTCCCCTATAGCGATACAAGTCCAAGTCGGAAGAACTCCACTGGTGGCAAAGATGGCAGCAGTGCCACCGGTGGCGGCTCATCTGCACCACTCGCTGCCTATAACAATGGTGGATCGGCAGCAGCGGCGAATGCCAACTACAATTACAATTCGATGAACTCCGGTGCCTATTATGCCCAGCAGCAGAACAGTGGCGCCTATCCGCCTCAGCAGCAACAGCAACAGCAGCAATCGTACGACTCATATTACAGTCAATGGGGTGGTGGTGGAGTTTACGGCTCTGGTGGCGCTGGCACCGGTGCCAGCTATAATTATGGCCAGTGGAGCGGCTATGGCAACTACTATTAAACACAGACACAGACCGTTAAATTAGTGGATAACATAACGATATTTGTAGTTTTATAATGATTCTTATTATTAAAAATATGTAGCCTACGTACGTATATATATATATATATATATATATATATAAATATATTATACATATATATGTATATGTGAATATACTTGCAAACCTCACTGTAGACGGCAGGCAGCCGCAAAAACCACAAAACCAATACAAATTGCAAATACAAAATACAAACTACAAATACAAACTCTATATACAAATAAAGAATATTAATTTAATCGGTTCACTGTAATCGCCATGCTTTACAATTTATTGCCAATTATATTTTGTTGTTGGTGTTGTTGTTATCATGGGAGATAAGTGAATCATAAACGTTCCTAGTTGCTTAAGAAGTAAAACAAATTTTGAGAATCGATGCATCCTCTAGAGGCATGGCCTGTACCAGGATATCTCACCGCCATTGCAGCCCGTCACTAGTAGTGGTTCTCTGGGGCTGAATTTGGAGCACAGCACCACATCCTGATGGTCGATTATGTTGGCCAGTTCGACCAGCTGCCGCGGACTATTTTTCATCTGCTCAACAATCATTTGGCTGGGATAATCACTGCAATCGTCCTGATACCCCAGCAGCCGCACCCCATTCGCATATGGTGAGCAGATGATGCGGCCATCCGCCGAGAAGCCCGGCTCCTTAATGAAACCGGGCTTGTTATTCGTCTCGGAAGCGTAGTACAGCAGCTTCTTGGCATTCATCAATATAGTGTGCGAGGGATTCTCATACGATGTCGCCACAGCCGAAACGTTGCTCAGCTGTCGCATTGGCATATTTGGTCGAATCTCAATGGTGACCAGTTGGCTCGTTCCATTACTGCTGCTGCTGCGGCCACTGCGGTTGGTCCTGCTGCTGCTGGTGCTACTGGTACTACTGGTGGTGTTGCTGCTACTGCTTGTGCTGCTGCTCCTGTGGCTGCCACTGCCACTGCTGCTGCGAGGCGTCTCTGTGCTTGTCGGCGCCGCATCTTCTAAGAGCGGTCTGTCATCGACGACTACATTTCCGCCTCTTGTACGCATCAATGGCAGCACTCCGCTGCTGATGGCATACACATAGTTATAGCCACTGACACTATTGTTCTCGTTGCGTGACCGGGTTTGGCGTATGGCTCGCTGCTGCACGGTCACCTCAGCTGCCCAGATGTCGGGTATGAAGCCATCTGGGCGTGTTGTGGGCACGGTGCCGGGCACGCGTCTCGGATAAATTACCCGTTGTCGCACTCTGGCCGGTAAACGTGGCGCTCCTGCCTGATGCTGCTCGTGATCCGATTGATCTGCCTGCTGTGCCAATCGTGTGCGATTCTTCTTGGCACTGGGTTCATCGTCGTCATCATCATTCACATCATCCGTGGGCTGCTCTGGTTCCTCGTGTATATCATGTATGCATGTCCATTCGCTCTGCTCGTCGCAGCTCACGTTACGTGTCAGCATGCAACGGCAATGTGGATGTATCTGCAGGGCCATTATCATTTCAGCATCATTCTGTTCCGGAAAATCGGTGACCAGCTCCACGCGATTCTTTTTCTGACGCTTCGAGAAGACATGATCATATTTAGCTGCCTGGGGTATATACTGATCACCCATTTGCATAAGTCTATAGATGCCCGGCTAAAAATGACGTACAAGATTCTAACTTAAATTCGTATTTGGTTTTATTGTGCCACTCACCCGGAAACCACACAGATCCTTGTGCAATGTAGTCAAGTCCAAGTGATGGACGATCATTATGTAACCGCTGCTGGTGCATAGAACTAATTTGTCACCCGCTGGCGAGATGCGGCAACGCATCAGGCCGCTGGCATGAAAGACGCGCTGTGAGATCAAACTGTGCTCCGTGTGTGAGTTAATGTCCCATGTGAATATGCTGCCATCGAAGCCTGATGTGACCAACAGTTTGTCCTTCGAAGAGTACTCAATGTTCTTCACCCAATTGGAATGACCATGGAGCAGGCGCAGCTTCTGCTTCATATTACGCAGATCCCACAGAGCAACTGTAAAATCATCGGAGCCCGTTGCAAATAGGCGATCGTCAAAGAATCTAACAAAAATAAAATCAATCTGCAAACTGCTGATGACTGAGTGGATGACGTGCCACACTTACTTAATGCAATTAACGCTGTCCGTGTGTGCATCGGGTATTTTGAAGATCTCGTTTTGTGTGATTGCATCAAAGACAAGGACGCATTTGCGTTCGGTGGCGGCTACAACAACATTGCCATCGGCATTGAACTCCAGATTGAAGATGGCACCCGTGTCCTGTCCGGCCTTGCCAGGATTGCAATTGGAATGATAACTGTTAAACATGCCCATCGAACTGTAAATGCAACGCATCACAGAATTCTCCTCGGCCGTGTGTTTATTTCGATGCAGCCAGCCACTCTCTCGTCGACGCAAATACTCCTCTATGGTGTGCATTGTTATTATTTCCTTATTTTTCTCGTACACCGTTCTGCACTCCGTTCTCAACCTTCTGTGGACTGTATATATATATATATAACAAAAAGACTAAAAAAGTTTCTACGACTGCGTAGAGATGTCAATATCGGCGAATATGTGACTGTTCACCAAATACATTGCATATACCTTATTTTTGTAACACATTTAAAATATACTTACATACAATAATTCCCTGAACGTGTAAAAAAATATCAACAACACAGCTAAAAGTTCAGTGCATATGTTTTTTTAATTTTTATGTAAGATCTGTTAATTTAGAAATCATCAGAAATCACGGTATGTAACCATCATAAAATATCACAAGGTACATAAAAGACACAAGTATCAGGATTTTAATTATATTGATAGTATTGTTGTATTATTTGTTGGCGTCTGCACACACAATCGGTGAATATTGAATATCCTCGAATTAAAAAAGATTATAATCACTATGTTACTCCTCACTATTGGACTGTCTACGACTGCTCAATATTTTTCTCGCCTGGATGGGCAGCCCTGACTAGAGTGACCATGCTCTAATGAAAGAACAAAAAACAATTGTTTGGCCACATTTACGCCTTTGGGTAATAAACAAAAAAAAAATTGAAAACTTTTTGCGTCAAGTTCAACAAATAAATATGTAGCAAAAAGGATTTTGGGGTATCTAATTAAAATCACTGCGACACCAAAATGGAGCGCTTTGCTTTCAAGATTGATGGAGCGATCAAGGCGAACCTGTACAAGATCTGTCGCCTGTGCGGCATCGATAATCCGTCCAAGGTGAAGATTCTGCCAAACGCAAGCGAAATTATAGACCTGGACGAGCCCACACTGGGCCAAAAAGTCTTCGAGGTGGTTGGCTTCATGGTAAGCACAATATATTATTATAAATGGGCGTGGCCAGATACTTAACAAAAAAAAAAACAACACCCCATTTTGCAGGTGGCACCTAATGACAAAATGCCACAGACAATGTGCAGCCTGTGCGTGGATAAAATCAATGATTTTTACGAGTTTCGAGAAATGTGCTATGCAACAAATGATCAGACCCGCAAATTGCTTGGACTCAAGCCTCAATCGGAGCCACAAAGGGTAAGATACAATTATGCAGTGGCTCTCTGAAATGGCTAAAGCAATCCAATTGTTCGCCCCCCAGCTGATGGATGTAAAATCCATTTTTAAAACCGAACCGCTTAGCAAACGCGGACGTAAACGAAAAACGGATGACAATGTGCAGGGAGCGGCGGCTGGTAGTAGTAGCAACAGCGCCAAGCTAAGCGCATCGGAAATCCCATTAGATGTGGTTAAAAATGAACCTGTCGGCTGGCGCAAGAAGCAGCGTCTGCAGCAGCTAACAGCGAGCAAAACTGAAGTGTAAGTAAAAACAAGTAAAAACGGTTTAATATTAGACACGTCAAGGATTAAATGCCCCTGCAGACCGGGACGAATCTGCAGTCATTTAAAATTTGGTGTGGTTTCACTCTGTTTTTGTACGTTTAAAACGAATTTTGAATGTTTTCTAATATGTTCGATTGTTTCCATGACAGCTATATAATATAGGAGTATAGTAATATAGTAGTATACAGTAACTCTCATCAAGACAGATCTAACTAAGGATATATATATTTTAAGAGGTCGAAGACTTCTCCACCTACAGTGGCATAGTTAAAGACACATCAAATTTTCAATCTAATCGAATTTTTATACTTTCCAGGAAGGAGGAGCCCACTGAGATTGATCCCCGGATGACGACGGGCAAGAAGGGTCGCAAGGCCAATTGCAGTGTGTGCGGCGAGCGTTTCGAGAGCAAGGAGCTTGCCGAGGAGCACAAGAGTGTCACTCACGTGCCAATGGTGATGCGCTACACATGCAATGCCTGCAATCAGAATCATCACAATCCCAGCGATATCAAGGCCCACCAGCTGTGGCACAAGCTCTCCAAGACGCCGTATCAGTGTCCCCGGTGCGATGTGAGCGTTGCCAACAATTATGCGTTCAGTCGCCATCTGCGCGAGCATACAGTGGCCACACCACTTGAACTGCTCGTCCTGGATCGCGAATGTCCGCTCTGCAGGAAGACGTTTCTCACGAATTACTTTTACAACACCCATCCCTGTGCACGACGCACTCGCAAGTGTGGCGGCTGCAGCCGGGTCTTAAGCAGTGAAGTCGCCTATATGCGACATGCACCATACTGTGCCAAGATCTACTTGAGTCACTCCAAGCACATAATGCCCGAGGCGGCTGACCGTGAGGCCGAGATGCGGATCAAGAATGAAAACGATCTAGAAGTGGAGGCCACGACATATGGTCAGGAAGGCAGTATGCAGCCGGTGGTTGTACTAGAGCGCTTGGGATCACCTCTTTTACGTACCATAGCCGGTGGCCGGAGCAGTGATCGTGTCTCATCGAAAAAGTATTTGAAACGCGTCGATCAGCTGCTGAAGAATACAATGAACACGCTGGTCAGCATCAAGCATGAGCCCGAGGTGCATATCGATGATGCCGGACCACAACTGGAGAGTGACCCAGACGAGGAACCATCACCGTTTGATGATTTCCATGCAGGCAATGACGAAAGCGATGAGGAGGCAGCAGATGCAGCAGCAGCCGATACAACAGCAGATATATCAACGGTATCCGTGAAACATGAGCTTATCGACGAAGGCTACGAGCGGCAACAGATCAAACAGGAGCCGCTCAAGCTCAAGCTAATAATTACCAATAATCATGGACAGCTCAATTCATCAATAGTTGATGATGATGACAACGATTTGCAACAGCAGCAGCAGCTGTCGCGGAGCGCCAAAAAGAAAAGGAAACGAAAGCACAAGGAGCGCAATAAGGAGGCGGAGGCAGAGACGGCGGAGGAGGAGACGCCGCCAGCCGATGCAACCGAGCGAACCACGGAAGAAATACCACAAGTATCAGCCGAAGCAGTTGGCAAAACCATTGTAACGGTTAAACAGGAACGCGACGATGAAAGCTATGCGGATAGTTGTGAACCACAAGCCACGGTTATGACGAGTATTCCCATGCTCCAGCTGGATAGCAGTTTTGCTGAGGTGAACCAGGCGACTGCCGAAGGGGAAGATGTGAAGCCAAATCGTTTGGAGCTCGATCGTCTGATGAAAATCACGCATATTGCGAGTGGTGTCGCCATGGCCGAGGAGGCAACACCGCCGGAGAAAGCTGTGGAAGCGATACCCAATGAAATGCCAGCCAATCCCAACCGGAAAAGTGCCACAAAGTCAACAGCGCGTAAGAGCACTGGTGGAGCTGCGGCTGCAGCTGCAACCACATCAAAACCACCGCCAGCTGAAAATCAGCTACCAAAAATTGTGTCTGTGGAAAGCGGTGCAGCGTTGCCTTTCAATATACTGGCTATTAAGCCGGAGCCACTGAATCGTGGCTATGCAGATGAGCAGGTGGCATGTGCAGATCAAAGAGAAGCGCATAAAGAGATAAATCACAATGAGAAAATCGACGAGGAAACCAGATATATCAATAGTCTAGATCTAAGTAATGTCATAATTAAGCAGGAGAAAGATTTACACATCTGCGATGTGAATCTCAATGGCAGCGAAGCTGACAACGTGCTATACAATGGATTGCGCGAGAGTGTGGACGATGACGACGACCAAGATGATGATGATGATGGTGATGATGATAGTGCATCATCTGCTGATGAAGCGGACGAAAATATGGACACGCTTGAGGAACAGGAGGTGCGCATATACCAAGAAATCGAGCTACCGCTTTTAGAGGAACAGGATCAGGCACGGAGTCCAGTTAATCCATCAACGGCAGCGGAGGTGCACAGCGAGTCAGTAATTTTGGTGCAGCAATCTGCACCAAGCAGATTAGATGCACCAGCGCCAAGCGAGTCAAAAAGGACGGGGACCGTGCAGCTGGGACAACCGCCGCCATCAATTTTTGGGCCACCAAAGTCTCCAGGTGAACCAGAAGATAAATTTACGAAGTTGCAAAGCGAGTCTGAGACAATGGCGCAGGAAACAACAACTGACGCGTTAGTGGAGCAACATTCAGAGCAAGAACCACCATTGGTCACGTTAGTGGAGCAAAGCGTGTCGAAAGTGTCACAAGTGGAGCCAACCCATTTAGATGATATGCTGGAAACAGATGACACGGTGAAAGATTCGCAAACCGTTGTAGGGGCTATGCCCATACAGGAATCGCAAGCGGAGCCACCAGATGAGCTACATCCTGCGCCACAAAATGCGGCATTAGAGCAAAATCTGCTACAGGCGGAAAATAAATCAGTAAAGAAAACAGAGACGATGACAGAAAAGAAATTAGAGCCACAGCCAGGGGAGTCTCAGCAGTCACATTTTGGATTGGTCATCACCAGCGTTTGCAGTCAAGCAGCGGATAAGCCGTTTTCCACATCGAGTAAGGATGCGGAGTTGACTGAAAAGAGTGTGGAGAACATTGTGAGTGCGCCCAAGGAAGCTGAAACACTGGCGCAGCCATTCTTTAGCAACTCCTCGACATCGAACGACAATTGCGATGAGGAGCAACAGAATGTGCTAAATCACGTGCTGTCATCGGCCAGTGGGCAGCCAGTGGAAGTAGCTGATGGGCAGCCAGTGGAAGTAGCTGATGAGCAGCAGTTGGAGACGGAGGAGCAGCAGCTGGAAGTGGAGGCAGGACCCTCAAGCGCAGCCTGCTGCGAGCTGCTCAATAATGAAGTAGATAAGGAAGAGACTGACAACCGCATCAATGAGCAGCAGCAAGAGTTGCAACAGGAGCAACAGGTGCAACAACAGCCGCGCTGCCTGGTAAATGATTATGATTCGAATATCAATGAGATTGCCGAGAATAATAATAATGCCAACATTGAACGGGAGCTCAACGACGATGCGAATTTGGTTGCAGCTCAGGAAAACCCAATAACATAAGCTACTCTCGATATAAGAAAATCACGGTACTCTAGAGATTAAATACTATTCACTTATATATATGTATATATATATATATATATATATATATATATATAGTCGCCATATCCAGCATCCCACATACAGAAATTGTACATATGCAATGCATGTAATTCATTCGTAGCTCAAACGAAATTCCTATCTGAATCGCGTAATACTCCTTCTATGTTATGTAAATACAAATAAGCAAAGAAAAATAAAAAAAACAAAAACGAATCCTTATTAAAGATTATGAAATTATGTTAAGTTAGATGTACACAACTTTATTTACGTAAATTACATAAATTAATGGCTTATATAATACAATATAGAGCATAGATGTATAACTATTTATGTATATAGAATATATGTACTTATTTAAATACACAAAATCGCACAAAACACTTTATATCTTTTTCTCTCGAATCATTGACTCACACATGCACACATGATTCATTTATTGTTGTTTCGGGAATATAGTTCAAAGATATATATATCTATATATATTCTAATTTTCACGCATACATACATAAAGAAATGACTACAAAATTTGCATTTAATGCACTTTTCACTAAAAGCATTAATACTTGGGCATTACTAGTGCCAGTTTAATTTAATAGACCGCAAAAAAAATACCATTGGTTATTGGTTAAAAAACAGGAGCTGACAGGAGCTTTAAGTATTAGCTTCTTTCCAAGAAGCCTAGGAAGCATTATCGTCTGGAGTTTGGTTAAACACATAGTTATATTTATAATGGGTATACATTTTTGTTGTTTTTGTTTTTCACTTCACTTAATCCAACAATTTTGCTAACTATTGAAAGTGTTCATAGTTTTGAGCAAGAATTCATAATAATAAATGTTAATTGATTCACAATTACGATTAGTCAGATATTTTGGGAGCAATTTGCAAAGTAAGTTGATTTTATTCTGATTTTAAATGTATATTTTTATTATATTTAGTTAATTAATTGGATTAAATATACATATTCTCATTCACATTCAGTTATTATCGCTCGTGTATTTTCGCATTCGCCTAGTTTAAATGTTAGGGATACGCATAGCTAAAGTTTCCAAAGTTGAATCTCTCTCTCATTGACCTAGACTAACTAGTTTTGTAAGTTAGGCACATTTTTTACAAAAAAAGTCTTAGGTCTTCTACACAGCAGACTTTAGCAATTAGGGGTTGTGAGTGGATTTCTTTTGACAGGGGCTTTTCAAAGTTTCCTCTTTTTATTTGGCACAAGTTAAGCATATACATAAATATATATATGCATATATTTATATATATATATATATATATATATGTATGAATAGTTTACGATTATTGTTGTGGCAATACACATGATACATATTCCTATGTATGTACATAAATATTGTTGCTGTTTTTATTGTAATAATTTAAGTAATTTTACTTTTTCTTTTTGATTATGAATTTGATTTTTGAGCAATTGAAGGGAGATAGATATGCATAGATGAACTTGAAAAAAGCTGTTTATACTGTGCATACTTGTAATAATTAGTTAGATTGTTTTGTTTGTGTTTCTTTTTGTTCGTTTATAATAGATTAATGTTAAATTAAAGAGGTATGAAAATTCACTAAACAGTATTTACAGCGATTTATCGATGGCGATAGATCATAATTAAATTATTGCTTATATTTGGAATAATATTTGCCACACATCTTATCGATCAACTCGAGTCACCAGTATAGATTTGATAATCTAATCGGACCATTCATCGTTGTCCGAAGAAGTTCCTTCCTCTTCGTCGTCCGACTGAATGACTGCGGCACGTGCCTTAAGTGCAGCATTCAGTGCATCTGCCAAAGCATCAGACTTTTGGGACGTTCTGCCTTCCATGGGCTGATCGGACAGTACACGTTCCGACACGGGCTTGAGGGCGAAGCCTCCGCGTATCTGACCCAATAGATCGTTACGGGGATCGCTGCTGCTGCTGCTCGTGCTAACAGGCTCAACTGACTGCAAGTGGAGGATATGGTATACATATATTTTGGAGAACAGCCTTTCAGTCACTCACCTTTAGCGGTTTGCCCTTGCGTATGGCATCCATTAACGCATTGCGCGCATCTGGCTCTGCTGACGGCGCCTGCGCTTTGCTCGCCTGAGCTGTAGCCTGCGTCGCTGGGATGATTGGCATCTCTGCCACGGGCATGGGTGGGGGTGGCGGTGGTGGCGGCGGCGCTGCCGCTGGTGGTGCTGGCGGCGGTGGTGGCGGCGGCTGCAATCAAATTGTTTAATTAATCAAAAATAGATAGTCTTTTAAGCAAAAAATTACCGCTGCTGCTGGTGGACAAACCGCTGATGGTGGTGGTGGCGGCGGTGCCATATTAATGGGTGGCGGTCTGCTGGGTGGTGGAGGTGCACGCGTTGCTACCGTTGCCATTGCGGTAGGCTGCTGCCGCGCCGGTGGTGGCGGTGGTGCAGATCTTTGGTTGCCATTTGTTGACTGCAAGAAAAGAATATTTAATTGGAATACAATAATAATATAAGCTCTGCTTACATGATGGGGATGACGACTGGGCACCGGCGGCGGCATATGCGTTGTGGGCGCTGGCTCCCTTTCCGTTGGCGATTCAATCTCCTCCTGCTTAACCGAGGCCAGCACATTATTGCTCTGTATAAAGTCATAGATGAAGGCGCGCGTATCCCGATCGTTTAGCTGCGTTTCGGAAACGCCTGCCTTGGCAAAGAACTTGGTGAGCATCTCGTCGCTCTCATTGCCCGTCAGATCGAAACCCTTGTCCGCATCCCAGCCGACGTGGCTGATGTGCACGAAATTCATTGGTGTGCTAATGTCCTTTTTGGTCACCTTGGGCTTCTTATTTTTGCCCGCCGAACCGCTCAGCCCAAAGTTGCTGGACAAGAAGTTCTTTGTGGGCGCCGGCGCCGGCGCTGGTGCTGGCGTTAACCTAACCGAACTGATCTTATTGTTGCGCAGCTGCACAGCACCGCTATCCGCCGCCGTCGACGTTGTGCTCATCTTGCCCTGCATTGCAGGCGGACGCGCTGGCTCCCGCGGTACAGGCGGCATTGGTACATTGGGCGCCTGTTGCGATTTCTGGCGGGATCGCTTCTCCAAGCGCTTCCGATTGCGTGTCTCAATTGTGGCGTCCATCGTACGAAAGAACGAATCGCATTCATCTTCCGAGATGAAGTTCAAGCCCACATTACCGTCCTGCAAATGGAGAAATCAATTTTCTTCAGATTGTTATTCGTTTTTTCGTTTGTTAGGTATTCGAATTCGACTTACGCTGCCCTCGAAGGTAAGTAGAAAGGGTCGCGACTTGACAATCTGTATGCCATCGTAGACTTCATGCTCCCAGATCAGTTCGTTTTTAATCAGGCAATAGGCGCGCAGAAAATAGGATCGTATTGCGCTATCCTTCACAAAGCAAACGACGCCCGTATACTTCTTCTTCCAATGGGAATGGGCATTTCCCTCCGTCTTGTAGATCTGCACAACGGCAGTGTTCAAGGTCTGTAAAGATGTGTAACAATGGCTTATTAGCATATATTGCGTTATCAACGAACAAACGAACAATATAAATATATATTAGAGCTGTCTCCCGCCGATTAGCCAAGAGTAAGCGCACCTTAAATTTGCGTCTCATTTGAGAAACAACAAAACAAAAAAACATAAGTCGAAGAGTCGTGGACTGTGAACCGTCGCGACTGAGTTGAGAAACTCATCTGACTTTCGGTTTTGCGCTTTGGCCCGAGCTGGGCCTTTGGCCATATGCTGCTCATCTGAATACCGATTAGACATATTCACATTCACATTCACATTCACAGACGCATTTGCATTTGCAAACCAAACTGTCAACTGCATCGCTAATCTGGCCACTTATGATGCCCAGCACGTCGTAGGGCAACAATTGATTTGATAGCAATGGGTTACACAGGGAGAAAAGCGTTGCAAGTAAACATACTGCATATGCCTAGAAAGATTTGCTCAAAACTGAGCACAATAAGGCTACAAATATCAATACAAAAAAATTTAATTGTAGCGAATTGCTTAAAATAAATACGTTAAATAAAAATATCAAGGTTGAAATAAGATTGTTGTATGAAATAATTTTTAAAAAATATTTTTTTATGGATTGCTAAAATCTGTCAAAAGACAGCTGAAAGCATCTGCAAGCCCATAAAGTATATATATTCGTGATCAAAATCACTAGCCGAGTGGATCAAGCCTTTAAGTCTGTCACTCTGTCTGTAGGAACGATCGGATCTCAGAGAACTTGCTTGAACAATTAAATTAATTCCGATATTTGGGGGCTATACAAAATGTTGAATACAGTTTCTGATTAGGATTCTGGATATCAATCGGTAAAAGTGCGATTCCGATTCCGTTTTTGATCACCCCGATTATCGTACTCCATTTTTAGGTTGTCAACATCAATATCAAATTGTGATTGGTTTTCTCTCTGTGCACTCGCCAATGACGGACTGACAACTGGCTACTGGCAAACTGGTGGACTCCATTGGGAGTCTCTGGCAGACTTGCACAATATGCACTGTGTTATTCGGTTTCGTCTGCGCAACGGAAATCGTATTTGTGGCGAGGTGATTTGTAGATGGCATTTTTATTGGCAACACGAAGGAAATGCTGGCGACAGCGGCAACAATAACTTGGGCCACTAAACTGCCGCATTTAAAATCCTTGCCAAATGTGTCTATACGCATTTCGTGTGCTGCAAAAGAAGCAAAAATGCTGAAGACAACAGCACATGAATCATTAAATCGATAACAAAGAAGAACTTCAACTTTCAAGAGTTTCTAAATTCCAAAACAAAAGATCATGAAATATTATGATGGGCTGACAAATGGACAAATGCTCGATGAGCAGAGCTGTAAATCAAATGGTTTTCTATTTATCTATTGCTCGATGAGGAATTCGCAAAAGTTATTTGTCTTTGAATATGGTTGTTAATAAACAAAGACATTTTGTTTGTTAGCCTAGCTGAAGATTTAATTATTAATGTTGACAGAGAATATGGCACGCTAAGCTTACATAGTAAATACACTTTTACGTGTTGAGTTATTGTCAAAAAATGCTGCTAATATCTTTTGTTATTACAGTTTTAAGGGCAAAAAACTTAATGATAGTATGCATGTAAAATGGCACGCTTTTATTTCTGTTAAAATGTTACAATTAAGTGTCTTTAACTCCAATTCCAAAATGATTTGCTTAATTTTTAAAACACAGACTGGGCTATCAAAATGCTCCATATTCTTGTTGAGAATAATTACAAAATCAGTCGTACTCAAAATTCAAGAGTCTCCAAATCAATACAGTTATTAAATGACCAAAATTTATTGTGCTTTTATTGAGTCTTGCCGGCCATGGCCACACACCACTTGACATTTGGCCAAAAACAGCTGGCCATGACCGTACGGTGAAGCACACTAAGTAATTGACCGAACTTGTCCCGGCCAAAAGAAGAAAATGTTTACGCAACACCAAGTAAACATTGAGCATTTTTGTAATAGAATCACTGTCTTATTTTCTGTTATTATTTTCAATATCATATGTTAAGGGGTTACCAATCTATTTTGGACCATATCCCAAGAAATTTTATAATTAATTCTCATTTTCTATTTAACTTTTAATGTAGATATTACTTTAATTATTTGTTTTTTTTTTTTTTTTTGTGTAAGCAGACTGATATTTGTTGACACTAAATAAATAAATAAAAATACCTTTCCAAAAACTATATATAACTCTTAAACATGGGTAAAAGGTATAGAAAACTGATCGATGTATACAAATTAATAGTGTGTTGGCTTGTATTAGGTAAAAGTTGCTAATGAATACATATTTTATTCCATACATATTTATGTATTTCTTTATCACCAAATGACGACGATTCATTTTAGCTAAATATATGATATGTGTGTCTCCGCGCAGCTCTTTCTGTGACCTCTGCGTGTCTGTGTTGGGATAAAAGATACGTTGACGTTGTTGTTGATGGTTGTTTTGTTGCCCACGCGGCGCAAGTGCGAAATTGTGAACATATTTGAATTTTTAGTGACGCCTTAAGGCATCCACTCTACATGTGTGTGTCTTGTGTGTGTGTGTGTGTGTGTGTGTGGACATAAGTAGCATTGTAAAATGATGTCTTGCCTTCTATGTACAAACGACTTGGCTACAAGCTGGTTGTTGTTGTTGTCGTTCTGTTGCAGCATAAAATCGATGGCAACAACAACAGAAATATAACTGGCCGTAACAGCTCAGCTTGGCTAAGTCTATATATGCATATATGCATGTGTGTGTGTGTGTGTGTGTGTGTGTGTGTGTGTTGAGGGCAAAGGGAGCAATGGAGCGCATTAAAGACCAGCTATAACAACAACAACAACACCAACAACTAGGAACAGCAACAGCAGCGTCTGCAAAACGGCAACACATTCAAAGCCAGACAGACAAAAGGCAAAACAGCAACTTAAAACAGCAATTAGAAAGTCCAGTTGCCAGTTGTCTGTTGCCAGCTTGCCGAGTTAGTTGGTCAACAAACAGAAAATAAGCGTACACAAATAGCAGATGTCAACAAATGAGCGACAAATGGATTGCAACAACAACAACAACAACAAACAACAACAACAACAGCAACAAACTGTGAAGTAATTCTGCGAGAGGTTATCACACATACAAAACGATGCCGCAACGATACTGCAACTGCAACGCTGTGTCATTAACCACAATCAGCATTTTGGGGCGCAATGTGGGCGTTGCTTTCTGTAACTAATCTTAAGTTAATTATTTTTTATTTATTATTAAGAAGTACAAAGAGCTGCGGTCTAAATAATCGTTGATTGCTAATACAATTTAGATCATTTCAATATTTTTATAAAGCAAATCATTTCCTATTCCTTTCTGTTCCATCTCTTGAAACAGTCAAATGTACTCCAAAGGCATTTTCAACAGTTCAAATGTGATAATTCATCAAGAAGTACTGCATACAAAGTAAAACAGTATCTTTCCCGGGTGAAAAATTTCTTATAGGCTCAAGGTAAAAGCTTGGTTTCATTATCGTCCGATTGGCTTACACGAAAATTTCTGGGAAAAGTTTGTACCCGTGCGAAGCCGAAATCTACATAGACATATATATCAATTATTGATCGTATCGATTTATTTCTTTCCCGCTTAATTTGCTCGCATGTCTGTCTAACTAAAGGTGCCACAGGTTAAATAAATATATTAAATACACATACATATATCTAATAAATATATTTTGATTACATTTATTGTTGTCTCCATTATATTATTTAATGTAATATAAATATTCGAAGACCCTAAAATAAATTGCAACTATCAGTTTCGAATGTCTACGCTAAATTTTATTTGACACCAATTTCACTTTTTTTTGGTAGGTAAATCCAGAAAAAAACCTAGTACAGGGTATCTAGAAGTTGAAAACTGAAGGAGTGCAGATTAAATTGGATGGGCTTACATGTGGGCAAGGGGGGACAATGGGCCATGTGGTGTGTGTCATAAAAGCGAAAAATGTTTTTTTTTTTTTAATTAGACTGTGTCCCAAATTAAACGGGTTCCCATGGGAATAATGACATGTGATTTAAAAAGATGGAAAATAAAAAGAGCATTAAACATGGCTTGATAAAAATATAAAACTGAGAGCCCCCTTTGAGAAAGCTAGATCCGCCCCTGCGAGCTGGCTTTGAGCATTTTTTCGCGCAAAGCAAAAGTTAAAAAGCATTTTAAATGTTTGTCAATGGAAAGTCGAAAATTAGCAAAGCGTGAATTACAATTAAATATTAAAGCAGACAGCAACAACTTTTACATATCGTGCAAGCAATATAATTATGAACATATGAACATTTGTACATTTGTTTCGCATCGTAAAATTTAAAGTGTGATTAACAGCGAATAAATTTGGGGCCAAAATTTGTTGGCCATGTTTCTAAACGTTCTCTAAGGTCTTTAATTTTGTTATCTTGTGTGTGCTTGGCATTGGTTATGGAATTGCTAAAGTTGGATGGATGGGCCCGATAAGATAAGTGTGTCCAGTATTTGCTCTATACGCATTTATCAATTGCAAACGCTTATCAAAATTGAAAAATTGTTTTCAGCGTTTCGTTTAGCGCCTAAAAAAAAGAGCTTTACAAATAAGCCGAAAAATAAAGACCAACAAATATTCGCTGATAACAATTAAATGGGTTGCAGAATATTTTGCTAAATGCGCCTGTTGAATTACAAATCGCATGAATAACATTTGGAAAATAGTGTCACGGACTCATCTAGTGTTACCAAGGTTCCTTCTTTTTAGCATTCAATTGGAATCCATTCATTATTGTAATTTTAGGCGTCCCTCAACTAAATGCACTTGCAGGAAGCGTTTAATCAAGCTTAATACGAGACAAAAATATTGCACACACACACACACAGTACTACCTTGATATGTGTATAGTAAGCAACCTGAACAGATAAGAAGAGACTTTAAAATGCATTACAAAATGCAATGGTTTAGGTAAATGAATTACGTTGTGTAAATATCAGAAATAAATAAGTCTCTCGCAAGTAAGAACGGTTTGATTTTGAATAAATAACAATTGTGAATTTAAGAAATTATAATGCATTTGTGTTGCCATTTATACAAAAGGCAGAGGCTAAATTTAATGTCGAAAAATTTATGTTCAAACAACTAAATTTGGATAAAAAGTCTCGCATATATTTGAAAAATAAGCAAATCTTTGTTTCTAGTCAGCGCTAAAAAGCATTTAAGCTTTAAACTCTAGCAATAAAAAATATACAACAAGAATGTAAATGTTTACAAAAAGCTAAAGCAAAGTAATGCAAGTAATGACTATCCACCATATCGATGGTGCACTGTACATACATATATTCGTACATATGTTTTGCGTTTTGTGTTTCAATTGCAGAAAAAGGCGACGTTCATCGCCTACGCAAAATTAATCATGCCGCGTTATTCACTCTTATATTTTATATATATATATATATATATATATATATATATATATATATAGATGTATAGTCGTATCGCTAAATACTTTTACTATTTGTATGCGTAAATTAATCATGCTGGAGAGACTCACCTGGCACTTGCGGCCCAAGAGCCGGAAGACGGCATCATTTTCATCTGGGGTCAGCTGTGTGCTGCTCGCATTGTTTTTGGGTCGCGACAGCCCCCCCGCTGCTGCTGGCCCCTCCTGTGACCTCATGCTGCTGCTCGTACTGATCATTTATGCGGCGGCGCAACGGCTTTGCTGCTGTATATTTATATATTTGTATATTATTAATGCATTTATTATTATTATTAAACCGCACACAATAAGCTCATTAATTGAATAATATAGCCCCAAAAAATAATATATATATATTTGGAATCACAGTTATTGCAAAATGTTGTTGGTCAAATGGATTTGATTTATTTATTTTTTTCTTTCGTCGTATTAAAATGAGTATGAATGAAAAAGAAATAAAAACAAAAAAACGCGCCCGAGACGAAGACGATGAAGAAGAAGCAGCGACAACCGCAAATGGTGACAACAACAACAACAACTATTGTAATATTGGGGCGCTGGCAAAAGAAAGAGGCAGAGAGGTTGAGTCACAGTTAGCCCCGTCAGTCAGTCAGTCAATCATCAGTTAGTCAGTTAGTCAATGCGCCAGCTGCGTATTAAACTGCTTTCGGGCTGTGTTTCTTATCTTTGGCAATACCACAATCACTGATTAGATGTATGCATGTGTGTGCCTGCGTGTATGTGTGTGTATACATCATAGCCATGCGAGTGAAGTTATTCAACAAATACACAAATACACTTTAGAAATGCAATAAAACTCGTCCAATAAAGATGACTGTCAAATGACGAGATCGATGACAACAACAACACCTGTCAGCTAGACAACTTAAACCAGGTGGGGTAAAAATGTAAATAGACGCTTGAAAATACATCAGACACACAGACGGACAGACAGTCAGAGCCCAGTCAGTCACACACAAAAAGGGGTTTCAAGGTCTTTTAGCGCTGTTGTCGCCATGTTGCACAGATTCTAACAATCATTGATTTTTTTTTCCGTTTTTTTTTTTGCACGAATTTGGTTTGTTTGTCACACATTTTTAGCTCACTCGTTGGTGTTGCTGCTTTTCGCTGCCTTTGGCCTGCTTGTTATTTATTTTTTTTAGTAGTAAAAATCTTAAAATACCAGTGTAGTGTGGTCGTAGTTCGAAATCAGCAAATTACACTGTTTGCGTCCGATAATCGAGAATAGAGTTGCCATCACTTTGGTAAGTGTAATTCTGTAATCGTGCAACCAGCTGATTATCGATAACGAGCACTGGCCGCAGACTACCAAGCCACGAATTAAGCGCGCGCGTTAATTTAAAAGTGATTTCAAATTTGCATATAATAGAAAATTCAATTGAGTTTAATTCAACCAAGGCGATTTATTAGTACAATACTCATACTTGCTGCCCTGTACGATGAGAAAAATGATGGCCAACAGACCAGTGCCCAGGCTATCCCCGAATGCCGTCAAATATGGTATCGCCGCGCTATCCGGATCAATCTTAAATACCCACAGAGCATGCACAAGGATATGTGCCAACAATAACAAGATAATCAGTTGCAATACGCTGGCCAATGTAAAAGCGATGACAAATACAAAATGCACAGTTGAATCTAGCGAATACATATAATCGGCCAAATAGGCCTGCATCAAACTGCCGGGTATCGAAATGGCGATCACAAGACGCGAGACACGCGAATAGATTGTCCCATAGCACAGCGCATGCTGCGGCATCTCAAAGATCCTGGTGCCCTCCGGCAGTTTGCCCAGCGGTGTTCGCTGATGCAGCAGCGAGCTCATATTATTCGCTTGAATCGATATCAAATTGCCGGCACTGCCATTGATAATCGGCGAGAATAAAGTGAAGCCATTAAATTGTTCCGCCGAAGCGCCAAGGATAAAGCCGCAAAGTTCACTGATGCACAGGGCGCCAATCACCGATATCCAGCCATAAAATAGCACAGGACGTGTTTGCGTATTATGTAGAGCCAGGGCAATGCAGAAGGGCAACAGCACCAGCAGATAGGAGCCAACGATGAGCACACTGACCCACCTCAGATCGTAGAGACTGGCGGCGGTAAAAGCAAGCATACTGACCGATGTCACATCCCCAATTGAGGCCACAATGGGCGTGGCAAAATAGTCCGGATTGAAGCGATAACGTTGCGAGAACAAAATAACTAACAGCAACACCGAGTCCAAGATCAAACAGGATGTGGATGCGGTTATTATCGATGCGGAGATAAGTGTAATCAAATTGCTCAAGTCTAAAGTGTTGCTCACAATGCACTTGATGATCATTGTGAAGATGGCCAGCAGTAAGGAGCTGATGATCGCCTGCACCTGCACCAGTGCCACATTCCCAATGATTATGGTGCGTATATTGGAGAATTGCCGCAAATGTCCCAACGCCGCATGGGTGCAGAGACGCGCTGCGATGCACATATCGAGATTACCCTTCAGGCCGCATAGTCCCGGCACGATCATTGTCAACTCTCGCATCTGCTTGAACACCAACCAGTTCTCCACATTGCCGAACACCACTCCCGCCGTTATCGTGCCCAGGCTGGCCAGCCCGAACGGTATCAGGATCTGGATAAGTGTTACATACCATGGTTCCCGATACACTTTATCGGCATCCTCATCTAGCTCCGGCAAATTTGGTCGAGCAACGGGAATGTCAACTGCCTCAACAGTGGGCGGTATCCCTCCACTTGATGAAATCATCAAGCAAAAGTACTACAAGTTGTATCAATTTTGTTTCTCCATTTGCCAGTTAAGGCAATGAAAAATATTCAAATATTTGTTCCAGTATTTATGTAGTTACACATAAAGTCACCATCAGATAAACAATTAATAATAGATTCTTGATTTTTGACAGAATATTTTCATGATCCTAAATACGCCCTTCAAGTCTCACATTACTTTAAGGAAACTAAATTGATTTTCATGGTTTCCTTCAGAAACGAATGTGGTTTTTTTGGAGTAATAAAAAAATTGGTTGAATATTAAGTTGTGGTATAAAAAAAAAACATTTTAACGAGATTTACATTATTAGTTCGCTGGATCAGGTTTCATATACACATACAGCCAGTTAAATTTGAAGTAATATTAATAAAACTTGGCATAGAACCGGAGTTGGAGTCAATCGAAGCTGGCATTTATCGCTATATCAACAAAATTTTTTTTGTGGATTTCTCAATATTTTGACCAAACTTACCCAAAAAAGTAAGCTTTTTTTAATCGATAACATATAGTTACCATATCAGCGATCCATCGATTCATGTGTTGTTGTAAGATCACAATTATTGCAAATGTTTTTTTTTCGAAAAGCATTTCGTTTTATTAAATGTATATAGATATATTTGTATTAGAAATGTAATCGGCTTAAATCAAAACTAACTACAAATCGCAAAGTGGTAAATTCTCAATACGAAAGCAGCTAAAAGTACACGAAATACTAAAATCAAATAAAGTTAAAATATTAATATATATATATATATATATATATTATATATATATATATAATATGAACGTCGAACGCGCGCGTTTTGAATACTTAAAAAGCAGTGACTATAAATCTTGTTTCATTTCATTTCATTCTCAAATAATATTTGGTTTTGCAAAGGAAGTTCATAAAGAATAATAAAAACGCTTAATAAATGTGTGTTTTTCTCTTTCTCTTCTCTTTTTTGATTAATTTAGGCCCAACTACTCACAAACCTCAACATTTTGATCATATGTATATCATATATATTTAAGTTGTACACATTTTAAAAGGCCTGAAATAATAACTAATATATAATTATTGTTATTATTATTATTAATATTATTATGCAATATATTTGGCTACACACTTGGAACTTGGAGCTTGGATTATAATGCTAATGTTTTAAATCGCTCCACGTTTCTGACTGTGATTTGTGGATTAGAGATAGGGATTTGTTTTGTTTTGTTTTGTTTTTTTTCTACTAGGCTCTCTTATCGAACTAGCTACACTTCTATATAAAGATTTGTATAGATATTGATTAAGTATATATATTGATATATATATATATATATCTATATCAAATAAAACATTCTTTTGCTGATATCTGTGCGTTGTTCAAAATGCAAGACTTTTGTTTTTCGCTTTCTATTTGCGTGCGCCTCCAATGGGCAGCCGGGATTTGGCCACGGGAGCTGCGGATTTGACTGCCTCCGGCGTATTGTCGAATGTGGAGCTGCGCAGCAGAAGCTTGGGACGCGTCGCTACTGCTCCACCATTCAGCATATTGGAAGATTTCGTTTGCTGCGTCCTCAAATTGGATGTTGACTTGGTCGGTGTCGTCTTTGCCTTTGTCGTTGTCTTCGCTTTGGTTTTGGCCTCATCGACACGCTTCCAAATGTTGGCGATGCGACTCTGCGCCTGGCCAATCTTCGCCGATTCATTCAGACTCGAATTGCTGCGCGATGGCGGCGTTGTGGTCGACACTCGCACTGCTTGAGCTGCGACACGTGATGCTGCGGCTGCCTTGGCGCTGGCCAGGCGTATATTCGTATTGGCACGTTGCTGTCTTTGCTGCTGCTGCTGCTGACCGGCCACGATTCGCTTGGGTGAACTGGTTGGTGTTGCTCTTGTTGCTGCTGTTCCTGTTGTTGTGCACTTTGTGGGCAGCTTGGAGGAGGCGGCTTGTCGTTGCGTGGGACTCACTGCCTCCACAATGGGCACCTGCACATTGGTGTGCGTCGGCTCATCCTTGACAAAGGTTCCCTGTCGCTCCAGGCGTGTGTTGCTCACTGTTGTTGTTGTTGCAGTTGTTGTTGTTGTTGTTTTTGCAGTTGTTGTCGCTTTCTTCTTGGCCGGCAGGCGTTGGCTGCTGGGCAACGCATTGCGCCTGGCTATGGTAGGGGAGAGCGTCTTCTTGGCCTCCCGCTGACCCTGCATGCTGTAGGGCGAGATGTAGGCGGGCTTCTTTCGGCCACGCACAATCTTCACAGCGGTGGCTGGCGGCAAAGTGACCTGTTTTATCTCAGCTCTGACAGCAGCTGGCGGTGTTTGAGCGCGACCATGACACGATTCCGTCTCCGAATTCTGTTCACCCTCGCAGCTGGGCGGATCATCCACAGCAGGAGCAGGCACATGCGGTGCCATTTCCTCCTTGGGCAGACCAATATTGATGTCGGTAATATAGGTAAACTGTTGCATCATGGCGCGCATCGAGGACAACTGTTCGCTGAGGCAGTCATCCTGCTCCGGCTCCAACTCCTGCTCCGACTGTTGCCCCGGCTGGAGTAGCAACTGCCTCGGACACTCAATGAGCTGGGTCTTGTAGCGTTCGGCGCTGCCACGTCGTCGTCCATTGAGGCGTGGCACAGGCGTCATTGGAGCTGCCACAGCCACTGCGGACTCCACAATCTCAATCTGTAGCGTTTCATTCGCCTCTGTGTCCAGGTCGGCCAGAGTGTTGCTGGTGATAGTGTATGTCTTGTAGCGATCCTTGGCCAGGCGACGCTTCTGCTTGGGCGTCAGCGTGCGACGATTGGGTGACGGTGTCGATCCTTGCTTCGGTGTCGACTCCGCCGAGCTAAACTCATCATTCATGGTGGCATCTTCCTCCTCCTCCTCCTCATCATCGTAATCGCAGCAGCTTTGAAGCACGGTTAGAGTTAATGTTTGATCATCGCCAGCTGCTGTCTCATAATTGGACACCGAAATTGTGGTGGCCATGCTGCAATCCAGTTCGGCATCCTCGGCGACCTCCGATTGTATGCTGTCCACACTGATCATGGAGTCGAGCAGCTCATCCATTAGCGATGGCGGCTTAATGTTATCCAATAGGTTACAACAACTGGAATTGACACTCTCCGCACTGCCCGCCAGCTGGCCAAGAGCACGTCTCGCCACCAGACCCGCTGGGAATGGCTTGCGTGCAAATCTCGGTGATTTACCGGGCAACAGCATTTGGCGCAACGAACTCGGCTGGGTGTTGCAGGCGGAATTTAGTGATTCCATGCCAGATGGTGGACACACATTATCCAAATCCAAGCTGCTCAACTGGAGCATGTCATCGACGTCATCGTCATCGTTAGCTGCTTGCAACTGCTGCAGATTCTCGGCCAGGGCGCGCGCCTCGTACGCAATCATTGTCGAATTGCTCATCATGGAGGCACTGGTGCCGTTGAAGAGCAGCTGCTGTGAATCATAGCTGCACATCGCTGCACTCTGCACCTGACCGCCTAGCTGAAAATTGAGGCTAACCAGCTGCTGCTGCTGCTGCTGCTGCTCGAGGGAAACTGGAGCTGGAGCAGCACCTAGCTCGCCATTCGTTGCTTCGGAAAAATCCTGTAAATCTACCGCTTGTGTGGCATCATCCGCATCATCATCGAGACTGAGCGAGGCGAGCTTGGGCGCTGTTTGGCTAATGCTGGGAAAGGACACATCATTGGGACAGGTGTGCTCGCTCCACGTATTGTTGTTGTTGTTGCTGTTGTTGTTGTTGTTGCCCGTTCGCAATTGTTCCGCCGATGTGACAAACTCCAAGGTGAGTCGCTCCACCGATTTCAACATCAAATCGGGATCTTTGTGCTTATCGGCGCTGCAACAGTTGGCCGACTCTGCCACGGGCAGCTCATCCAAACGCACTTGGGTGTCCAGTATAAACGACTGATTCGATTCATCGCTGGAACAATGGGAATCCAATTGATGGTTGGACTGTTGCTGTCTAGACCCAATAACGGTCACGGGAACGTTCGTGTTCGCGATCTCGCGACTTGGAGCTGGATTTTTTGCTGCGTCGATGGCGATGTCGATGTCGTTGTTGGGGATGTTGCTGTTGCTGTTGCTGCTCGGATTGGATGGGATTGGATTGTTGTGGTTGGAGATTGTTGTGGTTGCTATTGCGTGTTGTTGTTGCTGTTGTTGCTGGTGTTGCTTCTGTTTGTCTACGTCTGGAGCTGTTGCTGCTGCTTGTGCTGTGCTGTTGGCACTTGCTGATGTAGTAGCCGCCATTGGGTGACACGGTTCCAATGCAGCTGCAGACGTAGCTTGCGCGTTTTTTGGCACCGCATTGATCTTCTTCGAGATGCCCGTATTGATGCACTCCAGCAGCAGTTTCTCATCCTTTCGTTCCCGTTCACGCTCCCGATGATGATGCGCATGATGCGAATGATGATGATGATGACGCTGTCGCTTTGCTTGCAACGGCAATTGAACGGGCAGCGAATCGAATTGCTTCAGATTGGGATTGGATTGACCGCTTAACAACTGCTGCTGTTGCAGCTGCTGTTGCAGTTGCAGTTGTTGCTGTGACCTGGCCGGCTCCTTGGACGACGAGGATGAGGACTTGTACATGCCATTGAGGATGCACAGCTCAAACAGTGACTTGGATTGATTATCATTCGAATCACTCGAATCCACCGAACTGTACGATTCCTGCGGCACCGTCTTCCGCGCACTCATCGCCGAATTTAAGGAGCACGCCGAGCTCGCCGCATTGATAGCGATCGGCTGCGACGAGGAGCACAGCGAACTGGATCGCTTGCTGCTTGAGGCATTTGTGCTGAAGCCAAGATTCGATTTGGGTCTATTGCAGCCAGCGGCAATAGCCTATACAAAAAATGGATGGTAAATTAATAAATGTAATTGCATTTGAGTCAAATGACTTTTACCTGACTTAGCAAATTGGTATCATCCTCCGAGTCAATGGACAAGGAGCTCAGCGAATCATCCTGCCAATGCAGCGGTCGTCGGTTAGCGATCTCTTGTGGTGCCACCGATGCTGGTGCCTGGATCACGTCGATCTTTGCTGCATTCGCATCAACAACACTATCAGAATTAAAAAGAAAATTATCAGGTATTGAATAAATCAAATATATATATATATATATATATATATATATATAAATATAAATATATATAGTTGCGGTCAAAATAATAATGGTACCGATTAACAAAATGAAATTACTCAATATTTTCATAGCTGCTTTTATAATCAATTCGATTCTTTGGACTATTTTAATAATAGAAGTGCTGGCGAGTCCAAACAGAGTCCAAATATTTAGAACTGAATGAGTATTTTTAGAGGTTTATTGAATAAAATAAGACAATAGTAACTTATTCGCTTGTTTAAAATCATCCATTTTAAAATTCTTCAAACCATTCTTAAATGATACTATTTTAAAAACAACTTGAGAAGACATCCCAGAGATAATAAACAAGTAGTTAAAAGAACCCATAACATAACCCAAATATAATGCAAAAAGTTGAAAGTCTAAGAAATACAATTTGAATTTGACCATTCGAGAAATTTAGGAATATTTTGTAATTGGGCGAATCCAAAACAGGTTTTTTTTATTAACTGGCGATCGAGAATGTCGCAGGTATGTAAAACAATGAACCACCTCACAATCTGTTTCTAAACAGATGTGTTCCGTCATTAACTAGGACAGATCGTCTTTAATGATCTGATTGACTTTCTCTTATTGCGCTATCGGACCAATATTGCAGAGAAGAAATCTCGAATCGCAATCTATATGTGATAATAACGGACGCAATTTTGCTATGTATGATATGATAAGTATTTCAACAGGACAACGACTCCAGTCAAGTCTCTACGGAATCATTCAAGATCAATGGATCAAGATCATTCAATCAATCAACCCGGTTGAGAACTTGTGGAGCGAAGTTGTAAAGACTGTTTCTGGTGGTTATTTCGAATGAAAAATATTAAACAAATATTATTGACAAATATTAAAAATCATATCTTGTTTTTAGGATACGAATGCTTCACTACTACAATTCCACTACCATTAATTGAATCAATTCAAAGACTTTAATTCCTTTTATTAATACTTTTATAGCTATTAATTGCTTGTTTAGCATTTTCGAAAACTGTACTATTATTTTGACCACAAATATATATCTCATATGGGGACTTACCCAGTTATCTCCTGCTGCTCCAGCTGCACCGCTGGTCCGACCAGACTGGAGCCGACAGTTAGATTGGACAGACCAGAGACGACGGAGAAATTGCAGGGGCTATCCTCCACCAGATATTTGCTCATCTCATCGCTGACGGGCAAATAGGCGGGCAATGGATTACCACCTCTGCGCAGCATGTCTATCGGATCAGGATTGTGTGGTGCAGCAACGGCAGCTGCAGCAGCAGCGGCAGCTGGTGTCGGCGATGACTTTTGCATGCCGGCACGAATGCACTGCTGGAGCACACAATCGGATGCATTGGAGGAGACATCATCGGATAGATTGAGTGAACTGCGTTGCGGCTGCGTTTCTGCCGCAGAGTTCATCGATATGGCCGAGAGATTGGTGTTGCTGCCGACTTTGGAGAGCAGCGCCGGTGTGTCCTCGGTGCAATAGCTGCGTGTGGTTTCCTCAATTGCTGTTCCAGTTGCTGTTGATGCAGTTGGAGCAGAGGGAGCAGCTGTCACTGTGCGTTGCATGCCCATGTTAATGCAGCTGGCCAGCAGCAGCTCATCCTCGTTATCATTATCGATCTCGCCGACAGCCAGCAACGGTTTGTCATCGTCCGCAATGCTCAGATTGCTGAGACTGGTCGCGCCGGAGAATTGGGCGGGTGTGTGCTCCACATTGAAGCTGCTCAGATCATCCTCGAAGACGCTGCGCAACGGACGCGACGCGTTGGCTCCCACACTGGCTGGCGGGGCAACATTGGCAACATCCCGCAGAATCCGTCGTCCCGGCGATTGTGGCATGCTCTGTGTGGGCGAATCGGGAAGCTCCGAGGGGGAGATGACACCGCTGGCCAAACGACTGAAGTCACTGACCACCGAACTCTTGTCATCACAATTGGCCACATCCACATCCAGCGAATCCATGGAGCTGCGACGCGAAAACATCAACGGTGTTTCCAGCGCTGAATTGGGTTTCGCTGGCACCGATTCCGATTCCTCTGGTGGCTGCACTTGCTCCTCGTCCTGCTTGACGGTTGGCTTGCCTTGTTTGCTTGCCGACTTGGCGCCAGCCTCATCCAAACTGCTGAGTGAATCGTAGCGACTAAAGTAGCCCGGCGTGCCCTCCTCACAGTAATTGATGGGCTTCTCTGGCGTATAGGAGCCGGATGATAATTTTGTTGAGCTATGTTTGCCGGCAACTTGTGGCGCCGTCACTCTAGTTTCCTCCTCCTCGACCTGGTTGGGTTTTATGATCACCTTGGTACCGGTGGCCCCCTCAATCTCTGCGGGTGGCAGCGTTCCATCCACTTCCACTTCAGTCTCTGTATCCGCTTTGGCTGCCTGCCGTAAATCCGTAACAGATGCCGCATTCGATATGACATAAGGAGTATCCTCGGTCTGATAGCACTTGACACTGTCGTCCAGTATGAGGAGGATCTCCTGACGTTCACCGGATGTCTTTGTCACCGGCGCCACTGCATCGACTGCCGAAGCCGACTTCAATTCCGATTCCAATTGATTCTCCGCATAGCGTAGACTGAAATCCGTTGGCTGATCGAGATCCGTTTCCTGATATGTTGTTGTTGTTTTGTTGCTGCTGTGATTCTTGTTCGCCGCTCCTTCGCTATACTTGACGGAGTAATCGATGGGCTGCTCCTCGGTGGCCGCATCCCCATCGTGCTCCATATCCAGCTCCAGTTCCAGCTCAAAGCTTTGACTTTGGCCGGGCGGACGCTGAGCAGCATCGGATCGCATCAGATGCTCATAGGCCGTATCCGATTTGGCCGAGTAAACCGAATCCCGGCTCTCGCTTTTCGTCAGCAGCGCGGAGCGAGAGAGTCGAGAGATGGGAACTGTTGGCTGACGATGACGCATCTTTCCCATGTTGCTGTTGCTGCTGCAATTGCCCTCCAGATTATCGCAAGTCTCTGCATGGCCACGTTCCCCCACCAGTTCCTGTTGCAGCGCCTTCTGTTTGCGGGCCTTTAGCGTCGGCAACTGTTTCAAGCCCATGCTCCGGGCAATGGGATCAAGTTGATCCTGATTCTGTACAGCTGGCCGAAAATTCAATAGATTCTTCAATGCCGATGAGCTGCCCTCCGAGATCATGGCATGCTTTGAGTGTATCAACGAGCGCAACATCGGCACCGCACCATTATCCCAGAGAAACTTCTGATCCTCGGGACAGCGCGCCGATAGATTCCACAATGTGCCGCACGAGTTGCTGACCACCGTCAGACTCTCCGACTTTAGCTGCTG
Source organism: Drosophila glabriapex (assembly GCA_035042305.1). Lineage (NCBI taxonomy): Eukaryota > Metazoa > Arthropoda > Insecta > Diptera > Drosophilidae > Drosophila > Drosophila glabriapex. The sequence goes on from JAWNLN010000018.1 coordinate 7,245,330, forward strand.
CAGGAGTATGGCCAGGCATTGATGTTGACGCAACACCTGACGATACGGCTCACAGACGGCAATGTGGCTGGACACATTCCTCAAAATGCCGCCCGCATTCTCGATAATCTTCAAGGTCTTGCTGGGTCCCTCATAGCTGAGCATGCCCACCAGAAAGGCCAAGGCACCCTCAACGGCACAGAATTCCGCTTTATTTGTGCTGCAGTGCGCCGATAGATTCCACAGGGCAGACAGAATGGCCTTCAACGTGTTCTCACTCTTGTTTCGCATGGCTGCCTTGGCCAGCGCCGTAACCGTTCCAATCTCATTGAGCACCGCCTTCATGTTGCTATCGGCACGCCACGAGAGATTGCGCAGTACACTTGCGGTCACCTGGAGGAGATCATCGGGTCCGGATGTGTCCAGTTGGGCGACCAGCGCCTCCATGAATTGCTTCTGCCCGCAAAGGAGTGCCTTATTATTCTCATCACCAAATGTGAGATTGGTCAGAGCCATCAGTGCATAACGACGCAACGAATTGCAGCATTGATCCTCCGGCTTCGGCCCGTGGACCGCATGATCCAGATGCACCAGATTGGGTATCACCTGAAGAGCACCCAATTCGCACATTGCATGCCGATGCTCCTCATCGAAACTGACTTTCATCAGCGACGAGATCGCCGCCAGCGGATGACGATCCGAATCATCGGCAATTGCCTCGCCGCCACTTTGGAGCAGTGTCTTCAGGAAATTACAATAGTCGACGATCTGATCGAGGAGACGCAACACTTTCGCCTCCCGCCTGCCGGACTTCTCATCGGGATGACTGTGCACCACATTGTGCAGTGCGAGACTAGCGCATTTTCTCACCTCCTGCTCATTGTCCGGGGCATGCATCATCTGCACCAGCAGCGGCATACAGCCGGATCGACGCAGCGTGGCACAGCTCTGACTATTCCCAGAGAGTTCAAGAAACTTTTTGGACATCTCCAGCGGATCATTGGAGCCGAGCATGGAGAGCAGTGAATAGACACACTCAACTTTGGCGCCCAACGTGGCATCCACATCGCTGCTGCTCGTCCACGCCGAACCCTTGGGCAAACGCGGCAGTGGCGGCGGAACGGCAGATGTATCCCCGTCCAGGAAACGGGAGAGCGTATAAGACGGCTCCTTACGGGTGCGCGAAATGTGACTGGCCGAGCTACCCGAGATTGCCACACCAGTTGCTGATGCTGATGTTGATCCCGTCGCCCCAGTTGCGCCCAGCTCCTTTTGTTGCTGCTGCTGCGCCGATTGCCGTTCGAAATTGCGATCGAGACTGCGATGCTCGCGCATCTCCTGCGCCAGCATATAATCGGGCGGTATGGGATTCTCGTCCAGGAAGTGCTTCACTGGTTTACACTTGGCGCCACCGCCACTGCCACCAGCAGCAGCGCTTTGCGTAAAGTGCAGCGTATTGTCGTCCTGGGTGAACTCCTTCTTGGTATAACCACTCGCCGCGAGCTCATAGTCACTAATCTCGCCATCTCGCTCGAATTTCTTGTCCATTTTCAGTTGTTCGCCGGCAGCGATGCTACCATTATAATCGTAATCTGGCGGCACAGCAGCATCATAGTCCAAAAAGTGTGGCTTACGCTCAGGCACTGCATCCACATCCACATCCACCTCAACATCCACTTCAACATCTACATCAACATCAACATCCACATCCACATCGGTGTCGTCTAGGGAGACGTTAGCCATGCCCAGCACAATGCTTCTGCTGCTGCTCTCCTGCTGCTGGCCATCCTCAAGCTCAGGCTGCAACATGGCCAATTCTCAATGCTCAAGCCTCAAGTGCCAACACACTCAATGCGCCATGCCCTGCAATTAAAGGGGGAGTGCAGCAGTGAGTGAGTGTTGCGTAATAAATTAAAAGATGAGTGTCTCAGTTAGGCGTCGCCACAAGCAAGTCTTCTATTTATAGCTACAGCCCACCAGCCCACCATTAACAAGTTGGCCAAATTGGGCCCTTGAGCGAGACGCTCCAGAATATCAGGTGTGAGCTCAAGTGTGCGCTCCATAAGCGATTCATAAATAGCAACAGCAATGAGCTGAGATGATAAATACAATCCATAGCAAATACCCTTAAAAGTATTCATTAAATCATGCTTTTTCTATTAACAGATTTGAACAGCAAAATACAAAAAAAAAAAGGCCTTCATTATTATTATATTATATTATAAAATTAATTATATAAACTCACTTTTATCACTAAGCATTTAAGATTTATTACCTTGGAACGCTGCTAAAATGAGTTATTTTGGGGCACCAGCCTTAAAAATATGCGAGAAAAAGGAAGACGCTTTGTTTTTTTTTTTTTTGCATGGTCTGACAGGAGTTCTAATTATTATCTTATCTTCATTAAATATTTTATAATACAACAAATAACACAATCTTCAATAATTGCGACTATGCAAATAAGTATTTAAATATATATATATAATATATAAACACAAGCAGCGCTCAGTAAAAATCAATCGTCTCGAGCAAACCTGCAGAGCAACTGCTTGACAACTGTCCACTGTGTGGTACGAAAATGAGAGGCACAATGACCATGTCACTACCTTATCGAGTCCAGCATGAGCCTGGGTTCATTGCTCTCTGTCTCTCTCTCTCTCTCTCACTCTCTCTCCCTCTCTGATGGGCTTCGGGTCCTGGGTGCGTCGGCCCGAAGGCAACGCGTCGAAAATTTTGCAGGCATAGCGATCATTATTTGGCTTGCCTTTGCTGCGACATGTTCTCTAGCAGAATAGAAACCCGATCCCTTTAAGAGCATGAGTGCCAGCAGGTGGTACTGACTTCTTCTACTACGCTTTAAAGGCTTATGATGTGTGCCAAAAATAGGAGCAACACTCAGTCTTTGTCTTTGGATGTGCAAACTGCCAGTTAGTGTTTAATCCTGTTATTTATCCTTTTGCAGAGTAGGATAACTTAACTTTTAATCAGTTTGGTGACTGTTTACTATTTAAATTCTTAAGAACACATAAAGAAGAATAAGGAATCTAATGTAAAATTTCTTGGCATTATTAGTCAAATCTATTTTTTAACAATATATGATTGTTTAGTGCAAATCTAAAAAGGGTAACATTGTCTCGACATGCAAAATTATTTGCTCGAAATTGAGTCCTTTGTTGTTTTATACACTTCTTTGATTATTGTAAAAAAGGCAAAAGAGAATTTATGAAAAGAACCTTCAAAAGATACACAAGTTTGCAACAGACGGACAGACTGACAACTAGTGATGCTGATCAATATATATATAAAGGTCGAAGACGTCTCCTTCAAGCAACAAAGTTATAACATCCTCTACAAAAGTATAATTATAAAAGGGAAAATAATCGTTTAACAAATCACAAATTGCAAATTCGCTTTAAAAGTGTTATAATTATGATTGGGAATAATTTTAAAATAGTTTAGATATTTAAGAGACCTTAAACCATTTTGCTAAATGCTAAGGGAATCACCACTCTATCTCAGACTAAGGATCAAACGGTTGAAACCACACTTTGGCACTTCTAAGTTCAATTTTCAACTCAAAACTATAAACGTTGACATTTTCTGCCAAACTACAAATGCGCTCAACAAATTTTTAGTCTACCCTAAAAACAAAATTGCAACTAATATAATCATTATCATGATCATGATTAGCTGGCGTTGGGTATATATCTTTTTTTTTAGAAAGTTAGCGGTTCGCCGTCGTCTTTGCGGAATTTCCAGTGCATGAAAAAGATACAGATGCGTTTTCAGCTGCTTAATTTTCATTGTTGTTGCTGTGTCTTCTGTTGTTATTGTTGTTGGTGTTGTTATTGTTATTGTTGTGTCTTTTGTTGATGTTGTTGTTGTTATGTTTTAATTTGAGCTGCCGTTGAGTTATGCGCTGTGCAAATGGGAGCTGCATTTTCTTATTATTGCAGCGCGGCGCATGCGCCGTATAATTGGATATATGCGTATCCACACACACACACACACAAACACATATACACACACACACATATACACATATATATCTACATGTTTGTGTGTGTATGTGTGTGTATTTGTGCTTCTGATCTGTGACTCGGTTAAGTCTTCTATGCGCACAGTATGTGAATTGGAGCAACCCTCTAAATCAAAATTATTCAGGCTCCAATTGGCAAATTCATCAAAATCGAATTCTAAATCACAAAGGCAAATCTTTCTTTTTTTTGCAATTTTTGATTCTAGTCTAATGGAATAAATAAAATGAAATTGCTTTGCAATGAATTGGCTTAACAGTGAACGCTTGGTAAAAGGAACGAATACAGACTGCAATTGAGTGATACAATTCTATACAAATTGGAATAACATCCACATATCGTTATAAATGAACTTCCTCTACAACCCGAAGAATAATTGTTTAACTATGTTGAATGAAGTTCGTATAAAATTTATTTGAGAAAGATTTTAAGCTGAAAATCTAATTTATATTTTTAAAAATAAATAGGTTTTTAATATTGTATAATCTTTAACATAAGATTTAAATGATAGGAAAATGGATTTTATTTATTTAATTACTTTAACTTTAAGCAAAATCAAACAGTGGCTACTCACTGAGTATCCACGAGTATTTGCCGAGTGCCTGGGCCTAATACAAAATGCTTACTCAATCAAACTGTAACCCTCTTACAAAAATTCAAGAACGAAAGGTATTAAAAATTGATAAGGCAACCGGTCTCTGATTAGTTAGTGTGAATGATAAATGGTGCAAATGTGCCTATATACTTCATTTTATGCACAACAATATGTAGACGGCATTTTGGCTTGTCCAATGAATCAACAGTTCATCAATTAGTCAAAGGCTGTTCAAATATATGTACAATGTACATACAGAAGCGATCAAAATAATAGTTCTCTTTCATACAACGCAAATATAAATATATATTCATAGCGTCCTTTATAATCTCTTCGATTTACTTTTCGACATATCTCCACACATCCTTGTATGTTAGTTGACCTATTCCTTATTTTTATCTTCTGTTAAAATAATAGTAGTGCTGGCGAAAATAGTCGAACTATTTAAACACATTAATTTTGTTTTTGTTAGTATTTATATAGCGTTCCCATCTTTTAATTTTTAGTTAACTTGAATGTATTCAAATAAAAGTTGCATTTTTAAACTATATTTTAGGAGTTATTTTTAGCAATTTGCAAGACATATGTGCGCGCTACTAGTATTGTGACCGCAGTTGTATATATATATATATATATAGGTACAAGTGTACCTATATTGTTGGCAAGTATCGCAAAGAATTTGCATGCGTCACTTGTCTAGTCGGGGCGCCGCTGCCTTTACTCCGCTGTCTAACCCGCTGTCTGGCGTGTCATTAACCGACCAGCTAGAACATATATATATATATATATATATATATATAAATATATATATGTATATGTATGTGTAATAGTTTAAGTACATTACGACCACAAAAGGAAGCGACGTTTTGGCTTGGCACACATTTTGCATACCGAAAATCGAAAAAACAGCCGAAGATTGAGAAAGATTGAGATGTGGAAGGCAAAAGACATTAAAAAGATACAATGGAAATATGCGCAAAATATGGACAAGCATAAAAGCTAAAAGTTATGTCAAAAATGTTATGTGTTAAAAGAAATACTCTATTTTTGCAGAGATTAACAAAATGAATCTAAGGAATACAAATGTATCTAGATATTTTTTTTTTTATTTGTTTTACAAATTTGATAAAATTGTAGAAAATAATATTTAAAAATGTTATATGTATTTTTTATGTTGCTTTTTGTGATATATATAATATAAAATGCTATATCTATACATATATATGAATCATGGCAGGCATCATTAAGAGAGATGCAATCAAGACTAAAAGACCAACTGAAAGCAGCTGTCATATCATTAATAATTATATATAATTATATATAAATATCAACATTAAGGGGTTGCAAGTGTCTCTCTCCTTCAATATGTTGTTACACACTGCAAGAAAATATTTAAATACCCGCTGGGGTCTCATAATTAAAGTACGCGCCTCTTTCAATGCATGCACACACACATACATACATACATAAATACATGTACATATATGTATGTCTGTACGAATGTACAATATTTTAATGAACGTCATTTGCTTTTGTTGGGGATTTTTTTTTATTTTTTTTACATTTTTATGTTGTCCAGTTTTATTTTTTTATTTTTGTATTGTCTTAACGCGCAGCTAGACAGATAATGATTATGTAAAGTGTAGCAAAGTAAAAGGGAAACTAAATACTAAACAACGTTTGTTGCAACAACAACAACAACAGCAACAACAACAAAATAAAGATACAAACAAACTATCGACAGTCGCAAGTCGAACCCTTACAGCATGCATAATATATAAATAACATTTAAAAGTAACAATTACAAATGCGAATGTGGCCAGGCAGGCATGTAAGAAAAGTGATTAATTATGTTAAACAAGAGCAACAACAACAGAGAAATTACCCAATAGAAATTGCACACTTATCAATTGGCAGAGCCCCATTCACTTTACAGTACCAATACCAATACCACAACAAATTAGTAAAGGAGCCTGCAGCTTGAAAAATGCAATACAGATGCAAATACAGCTCACACACCCACACACGGCGCAGTCGCTCATACACACAAACACACACACACGCACACATGAGCGCCCATTGTCACAATTGGACTTTATTGATTTTTCCTGTAAAAGGAAGACGAACGCCAAACGAGCAAAAAAGAATAAAAAAAATACCAAAACGAGAGCTCTTCATTAGTTTTAATTAAAGAACTGGCGAAACTAGAAATAGACTATTATTATAATTGTTGTTGTTATATAGCGTGGGTGTTAGCTATCTACTGTAAACATTTTGATTATTTTTGTCACATACATACAAAATGAAGAAGATTTTTATTGCGACTCCCACACACAGAGACAAGTTTTGTGCATACCTTGACCAAAAAAAAAAGAATGATATTCTTAGTCGCTTGTCGCCGCTGTAGCAGCTGGCTTCCATATACACATTTCACACTTTATCTTATTAAATTTTTACTTTGGGCGATTGCATTTATTTTTAATTCTTACACATTTCGCGATTAAACAAATAAAAGGCGCACGTACTTCTCTTTTTGTACGGGTTCTCGAAAAACCGTCCGCGGCACACCCGCTTTTGCGTAGCACGGCCAATTCTTATTGGTGGTGAACTAGTTAGAGATGGTCCACTTGCTATGTAACTTATTACAGCGGCTACAACAACTTAACATTTGACTGCACTGTTATTGACAGCTTAAAAATACCAAATGCCGGCTACAATTTAAAATTTAACAGCTGCTCATTGGGACAAAATTGCTGCTCGACGTAGCGGATTACAAAGCCAAAACACAATTAAGCCAAAAAACAGCACTTATTTTACATAGACGTTCACTCATTTCAAGCACATTTGATGTAATTTTCATAGAAATATTGACCGAGCGCATTGGTTTCCTTGTGTCAATAAGAAGAAGACCAGGGCTGCAGAACAATATCGCAGTTGCTATCGATATATTATGAAATACGAATAAAATGTTTTAAAAATTAGCTGATTTTGTAAAATGTTATTAACTTTAAATATATATGTAATTATTCAAACAAATACAAACAAAACTAAACAATGAAACCTGAAAAACGCAGCTTTAAAAAAGTGTGGAGGTCGATCGATATGCATTTATCAAACATCAAACAAAAGGAGAATTGACAATTGCGAATCATTTCTGATTTGTTTTTCCTTATTGTTGCAACACAAAACAAGAGAACAACATCAACAAACATGGATCAAATGGATGTCGATGTTGAGCTGTCGGCTAAACCGAGCACATCCTCGGGTGCGGCTGCAGCTGCATCTGCCGCAGATGCAGCCACGAGCAGCAGTAGCAACAAGCAAGCGCAACCAAAGGGAAATATTATGGCCGCATCGGGCACAATTGCATCGGTGACGATTTCTTTGCATCCACTGGTCATAATGAATATATCGGAGCACTGGACACGCTTTCGCGCTCAGCACGGCGAACCGCGCCAAGTCTACGGCGCACTAATAGGCAAACAAAAGGGCCGCAATATCGAAGTGATGAATTCATTCGAACTGAAAGCCGATGAAATTGCGGACGAGACAATTATCAACAAAGACTACTACAACAAAAAGGAGCAGCAATACAAGCAGGTTAATTGAAGTGCCCTTTATAATTATACATATATATTTATTTATGTTGGCAGGTGTTCAGCGATCTGGACTTCATTGGCTGGTATACAACGGGCGACAGTCCAACGGCCAGCGATATTAAGATCCAGAAGCAAATCGCCGAAATCAATGAATGCCCCATCATGTTACAACTGAATCCGTTGGCGCGCAGCGTTGACCAGCTGCCCGTCAAACTGTTCGAATCACTGATCGATCTGGTCGATGGCGAGGCCACAATGCTCTTTGTACCGCTCACTTATACGCTGGCCACCGAGGAAGCCGAACGCATCGGGGTCGATCATGTGGCCCGCATGACCACCAATGAGTCCGGGGAGAAGAGCGTTGTCGCCGAGCATCTGGTTGCACAGGATAGTGCCATCAAAATGCTAAATGCACGCATCAAAATCGTGTTGCAATACATTAAGGAAGTGGAGGCGGGTAACCTGAAGCCAAACCAGGAGATACTCCGCGAGGCATATGCGCTGTGCCATCGTCTGCCCATTATGCAGGTGCCCGCCTTCCAGGAGGAGCTCTACACACAGTGCAACGATGTCGGCTTGATCAGCTATCTGGGCACGTTGACCAAGGGCTGCAACGATATGCATCAGTTTGTCAACAAATTTAATATGCTCTACGATCGGCAGGGTTCCTCGCGTCGCATGCGTGGCCTCTATCCCTAAAGCGGCCAACGTCGGACTCGTATTTATTTTATATATATATCTATATTCAACAATCGCTGCTGCGTATTAAATGTGTGAAAATCAAATACGAATCGTGCATTCTCTTTATTTAATTTAGTTTGTTTTTCTTTTGCAAATGCAACTTTATTTTTATACACACAGAGACTGTATTGAAGCTGTGGTAAGCACATCATCGTATCCAGAGGGACACTGACTTTATTTAATCTGTCTTGAGATAATGTTGCTTTAAATCCAAAATATTTCATTTAACTGAAGTGCAAGCAATTAACAAAAGAAGACCCAAGAAATTTGACAATTTTTTCAGACATTTTTTAGGCGACTTTTTTTAAATGTTCATCATTGGTTTCTTTCCCAAGCAAATGCACATATGGATTATTTCTGACCTGTTATAACAAATTTATTTATATATATTTGGTAACGTTTAATTTGCTTGCAAAACTATCTAGTTGAGCATTTACTTAATTTAATAGGACTTGCTTTAAATTCATGATTGCGTCCGTAATTTTTGTAGTTCTTATCCAAAATATTTCATTTCATTCATGTGCAAGAAATTAAAATTTGAATTTTGATTGTATTCACAAAAAAGAAAGTCAAGAAATGTTAAAATTGTTCAATCATATTTGTTTTTTTTTAAATCCTGCTCTGATAATGGCAAACAAAAGCATTCTTCCCTGTATGGATTATAAATGAGACAACAATATTGTTAACGAAGTTTTATTTGTTTGTTTGCTAAACTAAACACAGATGGAATTAAGCAGGGCAAATCATCGACAGATGGACACTTATTTATTTTAATAAGCTGCTTTCAATTCGTAGTTTTTTGTTTAATTTCATTGATGTGCTTGAAATTTTAAACTGTACAAAAAGAATCTCAAGAAATTTGACATTTTTTTTTTGAGGCATATTTGAAATTTCTGCACAAATATAAACAGCTGATGAATATTTCTATTATAAATGACACAACTTCAGTTAAAAGAGCTTTTTCAATATTGTTAACGAAGTTTTATTTGTTTGTATTTTGTTTGTTGTTTTTTGCTTGTTTGCAAAACTACACACAGATGGAATTAAGCAGGGGAAACCACACATACACATTTGTATATCACTTTCGTCTTACTGTCTGTCTGTCCGTTCGTCCTTACGTCCCTTCGTCCGACTTTCTCTTTCTCCTCCTCCTCCTCCTCCTCCGAACGAGCTTCGAGCTACTTAAATTCAATTAAATACGCGGTGGGGGGATTGGTGGCATCTTCTTTTCTTTACTTTTTTGTTGTTTGGATCTAATGATTATAATCGTCCAACTTGATGCTGTCGGAGTACTGCTGCAGAAATTCCACTTCGAGGGGATGCATCTCCTTGGCGGGAATGATGAGCGAGTGCAGTGGTCCACCCAAATCCATGGCACGCATCCCATGCAATGTGCCAACAACGATCTGTTGCGTACTCTGGCCAACACGTGCCAAACCCACACACAACGATTGCTCATTGAGCACCGTATTCCTCTCCAAGGCATCCTTCTTCTCCACAATGGTCAACAGCTGTTGGGCAGCCTCAGCACAGCTCATAAACCTGGGCGGCATATACTCCTTGCGTTTGCGCATCAACGATTCTGGTGTGGGCTCCTTAACCTTTATGTCGAGCAGACAAAGTGTGTGCATATTGTGCAGGCGATTCAATTTAATCTTATCGTAGAAACTATCCGGTTTCCAGGTCTCATCCCAATATGGTATTGAAACAGTTTCACCAAATTTATACAGCTGCAGGCCACAACAGCCGATAGCATTCATAATGGACGCATTATGGATGACCTTGTAGGGTATGTTCTTCTCTTTGGCGCGCAATATGAAATCTGTGTGAGTTGTGGCGCCAAACGGATCCCCAACAACGAGCAGGGCAACATCGGACTCGGCAGCACCCGCCAATATCTCATCAGCGCCTTGCTCTACAAGGTCACGGTCCGCTAGCATTAAAGGACGGCCGTAAAACTCTTGCTGCAAAAGAGAGACAAAAAAATTAATTCAAATAATTCCAAATAGAAAACACACCACACACAAAAGAAAACACCATTCACAATAGTTGCTTCCCTTACGATTATTCAGAACTCCCTCCCACCGCCCCCTCGCCAAAAACCCACCCATCGCATGTATACTCACCATATCCTCAAGGCTGCAGCCGAGAATTGAGGTATACATTTCCAGGTACACACGACTACATTGCTTCACAATTTCAAGGCCTTTCACTGTGATATCCTTGATATCGCCCAGACCGAGTCCAATTAGATAGAACATGCTGCTGCTGCTGCTACTGCTACTCACTCTCTCTCTCGCTCTCTCTCTCACTCACTCGCTCGCTCTTACTCTCTCTTTTAATATTGTTTTATTGTGTATATTTTGTATTGCTGAGCGAATTTTGTTAGCGACACGTGCCCGTAATATTGGATTTGCACCTCGCTTGTTGCTTCTTCACGCGCGGACGACGCGATTGCACTAACATCTGTTTGACAGTGTTGCCATGTCCGCCATTTTCCAATTTGATTTAATGCTGCTACTCACAAAAATTAGACATTTTAATATGAAACTAAAAAGCGGTCACACTGCATGCCAATATTATTTCTTTATATTTGCCTGTTTATTGGTTGAAACCAGCGGCAATGTATTGCAGTTTTTTTTGTAAAATATGCATACTCTTGGCATGCTTCACAGACCTTAAACCCAATTTATTAGGTATCGCGGTTAGATGAATATCGCTACTAGAACTTGAGCAATCAAAAAATACTGGAAGGAGTGGAAGGAATTTACAACACTATATGTATATCGTTATCGATACAAATTTATATACCCCACGTGCGATTGCTGGCCATTTAGTTATTTTTCTGAGTTTTGTGGTGTTTGATAAATAGTTCAAAATGCCGGCAGTCAAGAAACAGAAACCCCAAAACATAAAGAAACAAGCAACACCCACCAAAAAGACAGAAGCAGCCCAGCCTGTCGTCGTTTCCGGACAGGTGAGTTACACATTTGATGTAAACATGCTGAACTCCAACTGTAATTGACTCCATATCTTTTTCGGTACAGTTAAAGAAAAAATTGTCACAGGCCAAGCCGCAAGCAGCGTCCAAGGAGCGGCAGGAGCGCGGCGTTGTCCTCATAAAATCCCTGCCACACGGTTTCTTCGAGCAGCAGCTGCGAAATTATTTCAAGCAATTCGGCCATGTGACCCGAATCCGGCTCGCCCGCTCGCAGCGCACCGGCGGCAGCAAAGGATTCGCCTTCGTCGAGTTCGAGTATCCGGAGGTGGCCAAGGTGGCAGCCGATACTATGGATAACTATCTGATGTTCCAGAAGGTCGTCAAGGCTACCTATATTCCGCCCGAGCAGCAGAAATTCAATTATTTCAAGAACACGGTGAAGAAGGTTAAAAATAAGGTGGGAAATTGACGAAAGAATTGAAATTTGAACTATTTAAATATATATTTTTATTTATTGTTTTTGTTGTAGGCCGGCAAAGAGATTTTCGTCTCGAATTTAACAAAAACCACGCAGCGCAGCGTACACAAGCAAAATAATTGGACGGAATCCGCTTGCCAGAAACGCACAGAGATCGGCATGAAGAAGGTGAGGGAACTGCAAAAGAAATACAAACATTTGGGCATCGATGTGGCCCAATTGATTGTGAAGCCCGTCAAGAAATCCAAGCAGGAAGAGGCAAAGAAAAAAGAGCTGCAATTGGAGGATTTGCTGGGCAATACAATCAATGAGGATTCGGATGATGAGGATTATGAAATAGGTGATGATGATAAGGAGCAGCTGCAAATGGACAGCGATGATAGCGACGAGGATGATGATGAGGAAGAGGAAGAACTAGATGGGGATGAAGATGAGGGGGAGGAACTGCAGCCAGTGCCTAAAAAGACTCAAAAGCAGAAGAAAATAAATTCAAGCGCTGAGCGCATATCGGATTTGATTAAACGCAAACCAGGCACAGGCGGTGTCCAGAAAAAGAAGAAGGCAACTAAAAAGGCTGCCACAAGCGCAACAAAACTGCTGCAACTGGCGGCAGCCAAGAAGATTGCCAAGCCCCTGCCAAAAAAAGTGGACAAAAAGCTCAAGAAATAAAACTAGTTTTTATATATTTACCCTTATAATAATTAAGTAAACAACAGTCGCACACAAAAAAAATAATTAAAAAGAAATATTTTTGTAAAAGAAAAAACTTAATTGAAATTTTGAGCAGCCTTTGAGTTGAGCTCGAGTTTGATGCGTTTGCATTTCATGCGTCGATTTTGGAACCAGACTTTAACCTGACGCTCGCTCAGCTCCAAGGCGACAGCGATTTCATAGCGACGCAAACGGGTCAAATAATTGGAGTAGCTAAATTCGGATTCCAATTGCTGCAGTTGGGCTTTTGTAAACGCTGTGCGCTCCTTGCGATGGGAAGAGGATGAGGAGGACGAGGATTTGCTGCTGCTGCCAGTAGGAGCCTCTGGCAAGCTTGAGGTGATTGGCAAAGAGTTGCAATCATAGTTGTAATTGGCATCCACATTGCAATCCTCGTAGCTGACCATGTTGTAGTCATAGTCGTTGCACCAATATTTGCTGACATTGGCATAATAAGCGTTTAAATCTGTGCTGGAGTTTTTCATTCTGTTCCTGCCGCGCTCGCGTTCAAATTAACACTGATCACTTTTGGGTAATCGACGGCGGCTTATTAAGACTTAAGTCTGTCTTCTCATTGGTTCGATTTCTCTCTCTCGCTGTCTCTGTGTGCATGCGATTGGCTCAATCTGTTTTTCCACTTAACTGTAAATGATGTGCGCGCTGATATGATAATTGTGCGCAACATCTGGACACACACACACACACACACCAACACACATGGGCACACGTAAGGGAGAGGGAGAAGGAACGTTGCGTGCTCTTCGTTCTTTTCTCCTTTTGAACAGTTATGACACCCACAAAACAATGTTGTTGTTGTTTTTGCTGCTGATGTCAAAACAGAAAATCCGACTAGAAACGGAAGTAGTTTGTAGAGCGCATGTGTGACTCCTCTTCCTCCACCCCACCTCCTCCTCCTCCTCCTCCTATGCTTCTTAGGCAAATATGAGTCAAGTGTGTTTGTCTTGTGGAACTCTCTGAAATTTAATAGTATTTCACTGTCGATCGTCGGTCAGCGTTTTTATATCTATGTAGAAATGAATGTCTCAATTGCATGCGCGTTTTAATTCTTGAGCGCATCATTTCTTTTAGCTACGGCGCGAATATCCATATTTACCCGCCCCCCCTCTCCATCCATCTCTTGATGCTGTAATTTCCAGATTGCAACTGATGCAGTTATAATTATTGATCTTTTTCATTTTGAATTGTCAAAATAAAAACCGTCGAATTACAAAATGTATCTGGCAACGTTCTATAAAAATCTCACTGTTTAACTGATTTTTTTCCAAACTATTAAAACCATTAGTAATTAATTTTGCATGCCATTTACAATGCCAATGCTTAAAATACCACAATTATATTTTAAATCTAAATTTAATATGTATCATTAAACTAATTTAAATTTAAAAATAATTATTTTTGCTGTACATTTAATATTTTTTAATTTTTAATAGACATATTTCAATTACTCAATAAACAAACATTTAAATGAATCCAAATGTACAATGGTTCATTACAAGCAAATTTAAATTAAAAAGAATTATATTTGTATAAAAGTATATTTCTTATTATGATATTTCTAATTAATAATAATATTCAATACTCTTAATTCTTCAAATATCAAAAGTAATACCAAATATTTATCTTTTGCTGAATCTATTTTCAAATTTAAAATTTTGCGCGCTCATTTTTCAATAGTGGTGGCAGCACAAGAAAACACGGTCATGTAACTAAACATTAATCGAATGAGCGCACATATCGATATGCGCTGCCATACCTAAATGAATATAAACGAATGCAGCTGTCGAAAACATCGATAGACTGGACACAACAACCGAAAGGCGTCCGTAGTGTTCGGTTCGCGAGTCGCGCATTCGCATCAGCTTAATATTTTTGTTAAAAAAATTAATTAACAAATTAATTATTTTAATGCAAAGTAAGCGAAAGAACAAAATGCATATTGGAGCCGCAATGCGTCGCAGTTAATACCACAAGCCGCAAAGCAGCAGCAGCAACTGCGGCCCAAGCTCTGAAAGTGGAGAGAGAAAAAGTCTCAATATAAAAAAAAACCGAAGACAAACCGAAAATTTGTAACAAGTTTTGTGTGTGTGGTGTTGTTGTTGTTGTTGTTGCAAATGCGGCTGCTGAAAAATTGCGTTAAAAGAAAGAAAGCTTGCACAAAATGATCAACAACCAAATAATGCGAGAAGTTGTCAATTTTTAAGTTGTACTTGTGTCGGTGTGGCTGTGCCTGTGTGTGTGACTGTTGTTCAGTGTGAGTGCGTGTGTGCGTCGCGTATCTGTGTGCGTTGTTGTTGTGTGTGTGTGTGTAAGTGAAATAAAAGCAATTGTGTAAATGAGTGCGCAAAGAAGTTGTGAAGTGGCAGCGGCAGCAGCAGCAGCAGCGATAGCAGCCAAGCCCAAAACTTCACTCAAGCATTAACGAAATAAGAGAAAAAAATAAAATTGAAACAAAGTGCAAATGACGACAGCGCCGACAAACACGTTGGCAAATTAAATTAAAGTAAAAAAAAACAACATAAATATCAAAGTGAGCACCAGCAGCAGCGGTCAGCAGCAGCAGTTCCAGGTGGTCACAGTCTCTCCTCTCTCTGTTTCACACACACACACACACACACACAGAGAGACGCATAGGCAGCAGCAGCAACAGCAACAACGTCAGCGCAGCGCAATGACCGAGGAATTGAAAGTGGTGCTGCGTCGCAGTCGCAGCGAGCAGCATTCCGGTTTCGGTTTTTCGCTGCTTGGGACAACTGGACCGCCGCATGTCATCTACGACATTGTCGAGAATTCGCCGGCCGCCGATTGCGGTGCGGTAAGTAATCCTCTCGTTCCTCTCACTCTCTCTCTTTCGCTCCCACCCCCACACTATAAACCTACTCTGTTATTACTTTGTAGCTGTTAATTCTTTGCTTGCACTCTGTCTCCCTTCTTCCCTTGAGACTGCCTGCCAGCCTGCCTGGCCCTATATGACTTCATTCAACCAACGCCTCCACCCCTCTCTCTCTCATTCTTGTTGATAAGTGCAAAAGTTGCCAGAAGTCGCAACCGGCGAGAAACGCGACCTCGGCGTTGAGTTTAGCGTTGCCCATCTTCATTGACGCCCACTGTGATGTCATCGTCGTGTCACTTGCTTTATTATTTATTTCGTTAGGGGTATGGTTGGGCAAGGGGGAGGTGGGGGTAACTGAGCGCATTGTGGTACAGCTCATACACACACACATATAGCCGCAAAACTAACGCTATATATTTATTTTCGTTTGCTTTCTTCATCTATTTATTTTTGTTATTGAAATTCGCCTGAATTTGCCCATTGCCCATTTCAATTTGAATTTATCACAAAAAATAAATAAATAAAAACTTACCCACACACACACAGAATGTTTGCGTATGACCAATAAAATGCGAGAATTCCCATTTCTATTTTCATAGATATATTTGAAAATTTTCGCATTTTAGCATGCGTATCTACCAAAATAATAAATCAAAAATATACATATACAATTGCAATAAATCACTTGCACACTCTGCAATTACGTCACAGCTACGAATTAATAAAAAAAATGTTTCTGCTCTGTGGAAATATATATCTGGAATCACTTAATTTCTTTCAACAATCGTCTCTCTTCGATAAGCAATAATCTCCGTCATCTTTTGGCAAAATAATTGTTGAGCACTTTACACTTAATCATCATTAAGTTTAAGTATATCATAAAAAGCTTATACCTTTTGCATGTACAACAATGCGAGTGCATTTTATGTAATCGTAAACAATTAAATTGAAATGTATAATTTACAAATCAGAAAAGTCTATGTTTAACTTTGCGGTATAATAAAAGTGCACTTAGAAATGTGATTTTATTATTGACACAGAATGAGAAATGAAATGCAAATTGAAGCCTGGAAAGAGTAATAAATATCTTGAAAGCAATGCTAAATGCAAAGTACACGAATAAGCCTAAATAAATAGTAATTTCTTAAGCGTAATTAATGCAAATTTTTCAGATTAACATTTTAAAAATATGGGCGAAAATATTAGTTTAAAAATATCTTATTCTACCTTTTGTTATTCACTCGTTTTCGCAGATCTACGTGAATATGTGAAGCACTCTTTTCTTAAAGATTCATCTCTATTACATTTTTAAACTTATTTCCAAAAAATACGACTCAAAATTATGTTGTGTATAAATAAATAGAAATTATTATAGGTAAAGAAACTAAAATAAAATATATAAATAAATTCCAGCTTATAAGTGTTAATCTAAAATCAAAAATAGAGTTGCAACTAAACATCTTTCAATTAATAACTAAAATATAAATATGCTTTTAAATAAAACCACAATATTCATGAAAAATAAGTAATATTTTTCGTCGTAAAGGTTTTGCACAAAAATTTTAGTTGAAATTTAGAAATAAAATATTTTCCTTGGCAAAGTCAGTTAACATAGATATGAAGAAAAAAAGATTTTGTCTATTTCATATTTATTCCATGAGCAACTTCAAACAACGTTATTTTTATTACTAACAAACAGTGCAACAACAGATCGGAAATGATATTATAGGAATATGTACAAATATGTCCACGTTTCGGACTGAAACGTGTCGCGCATTTTGAATGCAATGCAACTTCAGCAACAAAGTTCAATGAAAATCATTTGAATTTCCAACTCGAAATGCACCGCAAAGTAAGAAGAAGACGAATACAAACAACAACAAGACGAGAACCAAGCGCAGCTATAAAAAGCAATGCAAAGACAAAATTATAAAAATAAGTCGCACTCACACACACATAAGCGCAAACAGCGACACACGTTTCTTTGCTTTATAATTAACAGGCGTAGCAAATGTTAAAGACAATCCACCAACAACAACAGCAAACATGCTTGTGCACGATTATTGCTATTACTTTTCAGTTGTTATTTGTTGTTTTTTATTTTAGAAATAAATTTATTCGCACGACTCAAAAAAAAAGTGTGAAAGCAGCCAAAAAGAGGAGTTAAGAGAATAAGAAGACGTGATGCGCATTTTGAATTAAAATATTAAGTAATTTGATAAATGAACAGCCAACAAAACCAGATTCGTATAAAAACAATGCGAACAAAAAAAGTTGCCAGACAGCAACAACAATAGCAGCAACGTGGCCTGCTGCAGTTTGCTGAACGTCAACGTCGACGCCGACGCAGAGAGCAACCAACTCGGTGACTTCGCTGTCGGCGTTGTAATCACACACACAGGAACACGCACACATACAACAACGCACCGGCACGCACTTTTTCAATTTGTTATTATCGCTTTCGCTTACAACTTGTTGTTGTTGTGGTGGAGGGGTGGATGCCAAGTCTTCGTGTTGTTGTTGTTATCTTTATCTCTTTCTCGCAGCGACGACATTTTTACGTTTTGTTTGCCTTTTGATCTGTTGCTGTTGTTTTTCTGGGTGCACAACAATTTTTCAATGAGTTGTGAATATCACACACTTCTTCTCTATGTGTACATGTAAAAATGAAGAAAAATGCATAGGCACGCACACACATGTGCATTGCTAGTGATGGACCGTGATTTTAACGATAGTTTATTGGAAAAAAACACGATTATATATTTATTTAGTTTTTGATTATTTAAAGCTAGACTATTTGTAAGGAATGAGGTAATAAAGATAGAATTGCATACACAAAAAAATAAATACATATGCATATGCATAAATCTAAACAAAATTCCATCTACAACTGCACACGCAGCTGTATCGTTTCCAACGAGAAGTGTCAAGCATTGTATTATTTGTTTGTTTGTAGGTAGTTCTAAAGCTTCTCCTTTATTGTGCATTTGTTCTCGCTTGCTGCTTGTTGAGAATTAGATACGGGGCAACAAATGGCAAATTTATATTAATTGCATCGAGTTAAATAAAACAGAAAGCAGAGAAACTTTGTTTGACCATATCATATATTGTTTGGACTTAAGCTGAGCAATATATACGATACACAAACTAAACAAATGAACGAGATGTTTATAAGTAAGTACAATATATATATATGTATATATATATATTTTTTTTTTGGTAAATGTCATTAATCAATTTATGTTGTCTACTCCCACAAACTTAATTGCTTTTTAATTCCTACCTTTTGCCGAAATACATTTAGAATGAGAACAGTTAACATTCAGAGAATGAGAACAGTTCACTCAGTCCAAATGAGATCAGTGCCCATTTTGATTAACATTAAGGGTCAGCATTAGCAATGTTAATCATCACACATTTCACGCTCGCTGCAGCATACATACATTTTTTGTGGTCTTTTTGCCAGCTCCCCTTTGCTCGGTCGTCTTGCATCCTTTGTCTGGCGTGGAGTGTTGCAAAATTCTAAGCCAAAGCTTTGCTCGACTTTAACTGGAAGTGACTAACGACTTGCGTCTGTTATGTTACTGGTGTTGTTGCTGCCTGAAAACAAATTAATTGTCGCAGACAGGCGGGCCAACAAAAGAAACAAAAGAAGCACAAGGCTATATTGATTTTTTTTTATATCTGCTCTTTTGTCTATTGTGAATCGTTTGGCGTCTCGCTTTACCCTTGTTGAATTTGTCGGACAGAAAATAGAAAATGTTCGTCGTAAACTTTACAACACTCACCATTTTCAAGCTCTCGAAAACATAAAACTGTCATTTGTTAGAGGGTTGAGGTGTCGGGTGGGGTTCAATGTGCGTGGCACGAGAGCACGTTTTTTTTTTGGGTTGGTCAACTAAATGGCAAACGTGCACGCGACATTTTTTTTTCCCTTTTGCCATTTTCTGTAAATGAGCAACAAGAGAATAGCTTTGCCTTACTCGGCTTGCTTTGGAAGTCAAAAGTGCACACACTAAAGTAAATTCGCCTTAATTGAATTACAAAAGTAAAAAAAAAAAAAAAAAATTGCGCGCGCGTTTATTAAGTTAGTTCTTTTTTAACGGACGAGCCGAGCTAAGCTGTAGGGGGTGGTGGACAGTAGGCAGAGGGGGTGTGAGGAAGGAGTGGTGGCTGCGGTTCGTTGCACGCCACGGCACAGCGAGCAGTAGCGTTTACGAAATAATAAGTTAGAACAATGAGTGCATAAGGCACTCTCCACGCCACAAAAAAAAAAAAAAACACGTAAAGAAAAAAAAGCACAGCCAGCAGAAGAAAGCGCGCAGTGTGCATTAAACTTTGCGCTAAATCTAAGCATTAAATTAGTGTGTTGCAGTTGTTGTTGTTATTTGTCTGTTTGCTTGTGTGTGTGCGTTCAAGCATCACAAAAGACGCTGCCAAACACAGACAATAACTGTGCATATGTGTGTGTGTGTCTATATACTTATGTACAAATGGCTGCACTTTGTATGTGCCGGTGTTGCCACTTGGCTGCTGTCTGTTGCCTGTAAATTGAGTGGCAGCACTTGTACTTGTCATACGTCTCGAGTTCTTTTCTTTCTCTGCCTTTTGCTTTCTTTTTTTTTTCATTGCTTTGCTGAATTGTAGGCAGAGTGTGCGAGGAGCCGGCCGGCTATTTACAACCTGACTGACGAATTCGACTGGAGAGAGAGAGAAAGACAGAGAAAAGTGGCCTGGTTAGCCGAATTCGGCATACATCTGCTGCAACAATGCAGTCGAAGCGAACGCGAATGCAAATCAATAACCTAAACACAGGCACCAAAAATAAACATGGGTGTTTTTTTCTATTTTGTTTTGCTCTTTTTAAACAATTTTCTGGGTGGTTTATTCGTGTTGCAGTTTACGCTTTTGCACAAATGCAAATACAGGTCGCCAGTGTTGGAAAGGGCACGAGTCTTGGTTTGTGGTGGGGCGGGGTTGAACAATTCGTGCTAATTCGCTAGTTGAGCACCGTTATTTTTAGCCTTTACACACAGAAGTCGACGAAAAAGGCAAGCAGCTGTGAAATTGTCGTAAAAATTGAAAGCTCAAGTCAAATGCAAACCGACACAAACAGACAAATATATGTGTGTATTTACAGTTAGAGAAGTTTCGCAAATAACATGTTTTAGAGCATAGCAAAATACGGTTTATTTCAATTACGGCATAACGGTTAATGTATTTTATGATGCTAAATATGCGTACTTATTTATTTACTTACACAATTTAGCAGAACTGCCTCACTAAATCACTCAATTTCAATAATAACATGAAATGTACATAAAAATGTGTCAAAATTAACACCATCAACTAAAGAGTTATGGAGAAGGGGGAGGGAAAGGGAAAGGGGGAGCGGGTGTGACCAGACCAAAGCTCAAATTGACATAATTAAGCAGAGCGAAACGACCGTTCCCATATCTCCATTTGTCACTTCCGGCTCTTTTGCCGATTGCACAACACTATTTGTAGGTGTTGTGTGTGTGTTAATAAAAATCAACGCTTTAGTATTTGTTTATTGTTTACCTTTTAGTATGAATGGGGAACCGCAGCGTGCAAATCTGAATTGTTGTGATCATTAAAAATAAATGGAAGCACCAATTGCGAGCAGAGAGAGAATTCAGATTTGCTGGCAAGGTCGTTCACAAATACATGCATAACAGTTATCAAATTTGTGATATGTTCGTGTATTTTAATAAGACGTCACAGCAGCTGTGTCTCTGCTTGACAGCCGTAATGATAAATGACAGACGGCTCTGTCTGTGACTGCGACTGTAACTGTGACTGTAACAGAGTGTGTGCGATGGTCACTCGTTCATTCACACTGGTTCACGCTATGAGCACAACACAAATGAAAGAGAAAGGAGGCAACGACGCTACTCACTCTGCCTGTTTGTCTGCCCTGTCGCTTGCCAACAAAAGAAGTGCAGAAAAAGAGCAGAAGAAGAAGAAGTGGCAATGCTATTAGAGTCTCATAACAGTTTTAAATTGTGTGAGCCGCTGTTAACCCACAGCGTTGCCCTATTTGTTTGCACACCTTTTGTGCATGTGTGTTTATTTCTGTGTGTGCGTGTGTGTGTATGTGTGTGTGTGTGTGTGTGTGTGTGTGTGTGTGTGTGTGTGTGTGTGTGGTTACGTGTCTGACTGTGTGGCAGGTGTTGTTTTTGCGTATTTGTGTGCTTGTTTGCTTGCTTGGCTTGGGTGCGGTTTTCTACACTACTCCCAACTTAATTTGACGCCCACTCGAAAGTCGTCTACTTCTTCATAGCTTTATACATTGATTTTCAATAAAATTGCATCCCTTTTTTTTAAGTGACTGATGGCTGATGAATCACTTTAAGGAACTAATTGAACTTTACTTTATAACAGACGATCAGACTGTTATTAACAGTTTGCTCAATAATTATGTTAAGCCATAATTTGACTTTGAATTTGATTGGCAGGCATTTTTGTGGTTATTTGTATTCATTGGCAATTTATTATTAAAACTTATTTTTGTTTAATCTGAGATTGCAGCAGGTGGACAAGTGAATTTGCAGGCTGTTTGAAGTCAGCTTAGGCCTTCAGCCCCCCACCCCAACATACATTGCCTACTCGCATAACGGTGAAGGTAGCGCACTCTCTCTCATCCCACGCTGCTTCGTACTTGATCGGGGGTCATCGGCATGTCTCTGTCGCTACAGTTGTTCTGTTATTATTGTTGTCACTGTCTTCGTCATCATCATCATAATCGTTGGCATTGCGCTGACGACACTAATACAAACAAACCATTGGCTTGTTTACCTGCTGCATACCTTTTTCGCCAGCCTGCCCGATTGTGATTGGGTGGGCGTACAGCTGTTGTTATTGTTTTTGTTGTTGCTGGCATTGTTAATTGATATTGTGGACACAATAAAACCACCATTCATTCACATTGAAATGTAATGAGTTCAAGAAAAGGCAACACTGCCATATAATAAAACAAAACGGCCCGAAATAAATTCAAGTAGTGTGCCAATGATTTTGACACTAATTGAGGAATCAACTGCTCAAGAAAAAAACCTGACATGAATATTGTAAAAAAAATTAAATAAAATTACAGCCAAGGTGTCATCAGCAGTACATATTATTATCAAAGTTGTTTTTTTTAATAGGTATTAAATTCCATTTAAGCCCGGTTATTTGTGCAGCGCTCAAAGTACGGCAAATATTATAGAGTAAATATTTGATGTGCAATTTACTCATGTGAGTCTTGGCTCTCAACAACATATTTTATTGATAGTGATTAGCGTTTCAATTGGTTTAATTGCTCCATGCCGCTGGCATCTGGCAACGCTGCAGCTGCTGATGACCGCCCATAAATTTTCTTTCACACTTGCAATACGACTATTTCCCTTGGACATTTGACAATTGGACAATTTGGCAGTCAACGATAAAAACGTGATGCAGTGCAGCAGGAAATAAAATTGGACAATTTTAGCTAAAGGTGAAAAACAAAACAATTCTTCGAAGAGTATTCCAAATTGATGAGCGATCTATGTACACACAGCGTTGCCATATCTCTGGCAGTAAAAATCGCAAAATTATGCGAAATTTGTATGTGCTTTTCAAGATTAAGAGATATACTTTAACACAATTAGTGCTAAAAACTTTAATTACATAGCACAAATGAGATTTTGAAGCTGCTTATCAGTTGATATACTTATGTCTGTATATAGATATATATATATATTTATATGTGTCAGTCAGCAACGGCCTTACCATTAGGTGTTTATTATATTTAGCTTTGTTTTTGGGATTTTTTCGCTTGTTTTGTCCAAAATATTACGTAAATGTACGCTCATAACTGCTGTTGCTAGCTTGCCACACTTTACCAAAAGGGACTCGAAAAATTAATTTTTTATGAGCACCTTTAATGACATTTCACAGCAGCCATGCTGCATTCGCTTACTCTCTTTGCTGCATCTCTTATGCTTGCGGCTGCTTTCGCTCTTAGTTGTGCCCTCTCTCTCTCTCTCTCTCTCTTAGTGAGAGAGCTTAATGCAACACTGCGCTCATCTGTTCGTCTATTGTGAATGGAAACGTGCTGCAGAAATAAATTAGTGTAACTCTTTAAGTTTAAGTTTGTTTGCTGTCATCGCCGTCTCATTTTTAGACCAACAAACAAACAGAAAAGAGCGCAGCATGCATAAATTATAAAGCATTGTAAAGTAAAGTAAAGTAAAGGCACTTGCGCGCCATTAATTATGCAATAAAGGCAATTTCACGACGCATGCTTTTTGCATGAGGAGCAGATTTTCTTTTTTTTTCGTAAATAGAACGAACGGATAACAAATTTATTGAATAAACTATGTGCTTGGGCTTTGACTGACTGCTAGAGAAGTGCGTACCACCCTGGAGATCGTACCGAAAATGTTTTGTGACGTCAGAGCAGCAGGCGAATAAGGCGCCAATGTCGATTTATTTGTTGCCGTTGTTGTCATTGCTGTTGACATGCTGATGCGAAAGCAAAAAAACAAGAATTAAAAATAGTTTACAAGTGCCGACAACTTGGACAGTGAGTCTAAAGAGTTTTCGTCAGTTTCATTTTGAATATTAAATATTCGCAACAATTGTGAATTCTGTTTAAAAATCGTTAGCTTTTTAAAAGAAACATGGCTGTGTTCATTTAACACGTTTTATAACACTGTTTGTGGTTCGCAAGAATCTGATAAATGTCCCCAAATTGTTTTCGGTTGTAGTTTGTTTGCCTACTTTTTTGACCCACTGTATGTATTCGGCGAATAAAACAGGAAAGTGTGTAAGGAAAATCAATAATATTTTTGGTGTCCCAGTTCATCTCGATGGATGATGATAATGATAAATGTATAATTGATAAATGAGAAATGTAAAAATAATATTTTTGATAAAAACTTTTTGTTTTTGTTTTGTATTTTTGCAGGTTGAAGCTGGGGACGTTATATTAAAAGTCAATGGCATCGATGTGCATCGCCACACAACGAAGGAAGGCAAGTTGAACTACAATTTTACGCCAATATATACATATATATATAATCGTTTATTTCCCAATTTTAGTACTCAAGTGCTTGCGTCTGTCGGAGAATTTAGTAACCTTGGAACTGAAACGAGGCAAGCGACAATTAAATATTATTCCTTTTTGTATATTCCATGAATAACACTCTGATTTCTTACAGATCCCAAGTTAAAAGCGCGCATTAAAGAGCAATTGGCCAACACGCAGAGTCCGCATTACGTGGACATTGAATCTCCCATCAATATCTACGATTATAGCAGTAGTCCCAAGCATCAGCGTCATCATCAGCATCAGCATAATAAGGGCGCGACCACGCCCACAAATGCTGGTGGTTCGCCGGCGTTGCGCTACAAATCGCCAACGCATTTGCCTTCGTTGCGCCAACAGTCGCCAACAGCAACTGCTGGAACAACAGCAATCGTAACAACAACAACACAACAACAACAACACACGCACAGTCGCAACTCTTCCGGTGGTAGCTCGACCAAGATCCAAATGGTGGAATCGATCACCAGCATTACGACGAGCATAAGCAACAGTAATCTAGTAGTTGCCACATCTCCGACAGCAGCAGCTGTTGCCGGGGGCGCCGACAGCGTTGCCACATCGCCCACATTTCGACCCTCACGCATTCCACAGGCACTGAAAGCCGTCGCCGCACCGCCCAAGTTGCCACAATTGCAGTCGCCGCAGCACAAGCGACCACGACCCTCCCAAATACCAACGAAGGCAGCCAACGGCGGCAACAACGGTCTGCAACAGCAGCAACAGTTGCCGTTGCAACACTCGAATAGCTACAGCGGCAGTCCGGCCGTAAGCCGTCAGCGTTATACGGAACGTAGCGAACCGGAACCGGAACCAAATTCGGCACCGCCACAACCGGCGAAGGCGCCACGCTTCGAAGCATATATGATGACCGGTGATCTAATCCTGAATCTATCCAGAACGCCACAGTCAAGCAATCTGCTAACGGCCCAAGCCAAGAAGGTAATATTAAATAGAGATCTAGGAATAAGTCCAATGTTTTTAACGACTTAATGGCTTAATTTCACGGTGACAAGCACTGGAATTAATTGAAGTATCAGTTGAGTTCACTATCAGGGCGGGTTCCTGGTTACCCGTGGTCCCGTATATAAAGCCTTTAGTCAAGCCTCGTAACCAACGAATATTGCCATTTTAAACTCCAAAAAACTGGCGTTGAAAAACTCCCTTTGAGCTGCCACTAATTATATATCATTCTTTTTTTCCTGCTTTTTGTGTAGGTGGACAGTTTGCGTGACTTTCCCAAACGCAATCTGGGTAATGCGCGTCCGAATGGCGCCTTAGCACCACGTGCCTCTGGCGAATCTTCGCCCACATCTTCCTCATCGGTTGATTCGCCCACCAATACGGCCAGTTCGGATTCGGTGAAGCGTGAGGCAAAGTTGCAACAACAACAACAAAGAGGCCAACAGCAGCAACAGCAGCAGCAGCAGCAACGTGACAGCATCAATAACAGTTACAATCGTCGGGATTCGTTGACCAACGATACGTTGGTGTTGTGCGAGGAGCTGGAGCGGGATGAGGATGCCACCGTTGGTGACTACGGCGACAATAAGCGACAACAGCAGCAACGTCAAGCGCAGCAACAGCAACGCTATCGACAACAGCAGCAACAACACCAACAACAGCAACAAGAACAACAGCGCTATGAGTACTACCAAAACGAGGACGAGCTGGGGGAGGAAGATGGGGATCCGGAGGAGCGTGAAGAGGATCAAACGCACTACGACATCACCAACATCGAGACTTACCAGAGTGGACAGGGACGTGGCGACGACGAGGATGACAGCGATCGTCAGTGTCTGGTTGATGATGATGATGACGAGGACAACGTTGACTACGATGAGGAGGAGAACGATGCCGGCGATGAGGAGTACTCGACCAATTCCCTAGGCTCCGGCTCGACCAAACAACGGATGCGTGCCCTCAAACAACGCAGCATTTTGCGGCAACAACAACAGCTGCAACAGCAGCGAAATCGTGATGCTGTCGATTGTGCCGGGCGTGGTGGATTGGCGGCTGGCATTGGTTATTCGGCTGCCTCGACATCCAACTCATCGGGGACGGTGAAGAGCGAGGCGATTTTGGGTCATGGTCAGGATGAAACCTCGTACTCAGTGCCAACATCACCCATATCGCTGTCGGCGCCGCTCATCGACAAGGAGATGGCCAGTTCGGTACCGACCAGTCCCGAGCCCAGCTCTCTGGCTGCTGCTGTCGAGTCGAGCAACGGTGGTGCCGGTGCTGGTTCTGGTTCTGGTGGTTCTGGGTCTGGTGGTGTTGTGGTGCGTCGCCACAATGGTCATGTGGTGCGCAAGTGTGATGCAGCCGGTTTTCGTACCAGCAAATCCGAGGATCATCTGCAGCAGATACAGCGCGAGGGCATTGCCGCTGTGATACCCATCGATATCGATGAGGATGTGAATAGCTCGCTGAATACGCTGCTCGATACACGCCACGATTCGGAGGATTCGCAGGTAAACCTTTGGATTAAATGGACCCTCTTACACCAGTTTAGTTTAAGTCCGCTAGCAGCAAATTAGTTAATAGATAGATTTTAGCTGAGATTGATTTTTCAGCCCCCGCCCTCCTTCTCTCACCTCAGAACACGCCTGTTGTAGAATCCTGTTTCGACTGAACTTAAAACTGTTGTGCGTAGTTGTCAATCACAATTGATGTGTTTCTGTATCGATTTAACTAAAATTCCATTATCATCATCATGGAATCATATATATGTTCATGACTACCACTCGCTGTAATTCAACTCATGTTTCCCCATTCTCATCTCTGTAGACATTTTACTTACTCTCGTTACTTGTTAATCGTTACTCGTTACTATTTGCTCTCTGTATTTACTTTCCTCCCATCTATCTTATCCTATCTATCTATCTAACTATCTACTCAATTACATCGATTAACTATTTCTATCTTGTTCTTACACTTAACTCTTACTCTTACTTGTGTTCTTCTTTCTTTCCTTCCTTCCTTGCGTTTTCTCTGTTGATTCGTATTTTATCTAAACATTTCTCTACATATGCGCCAATTCTTAAAAAAAAAACAAACAAACAAAAAAATAGTCGACAACAACGACGGCATCAACGGTTAAGAACAACTCGTCGTCGGCGCTGAACAACAACGAGAACGCAAACGATGAGTTTGACTCGAGCAGCAACAACAATAACAATAACAATGAGGCCACAGACGAATTGCCGCCATTATCACCAAGTAAAGCAGCAGCAACAACAACAACAACCATAACAACCGCAACAGCAGCAGCAGCAACAACTAGCCGAGGCTGCAGCAACAAATTAAACTATATTTTACGCAAAAAGGTTGCCATTTGTTAAGCATGGCATGTTTGAGAATTAATCTGCTTATCTGTGTATTATAATTTGCCAGTCGCTGTTTTTCTTTAGTTTTTGTTTTTCCTTTGTGTTGTTGCCTGCGCTTTTGCCAAAACCGTTTGTATCGTAGACATCAAGTAGAAATAACCGATAACCGTTAACCGTTAACCGATAACCGATTACATTCAATACAAACGCTTTTTACCACACTTTACCCAACACTTACTGCGTTTATGCAAGGGAAGGGAATTTCATGCAAGTACCAAAATGTCCCTTTATAAATATCCCAAAACAAATTTAAATACTCAAAAGATGACAGCCGCCCAATGGAGCCATGGTGTAATTGTAGAAGGTGGTAAAAGCAGCTATTTTGAGGTGACAATCTAATAGGTGGACTTTTGCATTGTTTTTTTTTGCTTGTCTGATAGTAAAGAGAGTACAAATTATTGATGCAATGAACCGTATTTTTATTAAATATTTAATAATAAACCAATCTTTAATTAAAGCTATGCAAATAAAATATATAAACACAATCAACTGTCAAAAAAAAATCGTTCATCATAGCAGCTGCTTTACAGCTGCAAAATGTGGTACCTTGTAGAGTTACACCATAACCCATCATACTGTGTTTATGCAAGGAAATTTCATGCAAGTCCCAAAAATTACACTTTATAAATTTCCCAAACAAACGAAAATACTCAAAACGGGTGGCAGCCCTATGGAGCCGCATAAATTGTGATTTGATGAGAACCATGTCTTAATTTTGTGTTGTTTGACAGCAATGATTTTTATTAAATAAGCAAGCATAAGCGCAGTTAGAGACTCTATTTTGTATACACACATACACACACACAGACATACACGCAGCGAGACACACACTGGCGACACTTTCTTAGGACTCTCTCAGATTGGGCAATGGCAAATGTAAATTTTTGAAGCGCTAATCTGACAAATGAAAAAAAAAACAACAATAAATATATAAAAATTAATATATATTTCTAGTTTTAAGAAGCGCCTCAATTGAGACATTATTAATTAATGTCTTCTCTCCACTGCAGGCATCGAATCGCGATCGCATCGTGTGGACTTACAATGCCCCGCTGCAGCCACATCAGTTGCAGCAACTGCAGCAACAGCAGCAGCAACAGCAGCAATACTACGGTCAGCAATCGCATTCAAATTCACATTCAAGTTCCATTAGTTCATCACCACAGCATTCGGCAGCCGGCAGTCCGGCTTCACCCACATCGGTGTCCTCGTCCGTAATGTCCTCGTCGGGCTCGAGGAGCGCACCAGTCGCTCAGCAGCAGCAGCAGCAGCAACTCGCACAGCAGCAGCAACTCGCACAGCAGTCAACTGTTGGCACGCCGGGTCTGTTGGGCTGTCCAAATGGTGGTGGTGCTAATGGTGGTGGTGGTGGTGGTGGTGGTAGTAGTGCTAATGGTGGTGGTTTTGGCAACGATCAGAGCGTCTCCGAGGCCATCTCAAATATCTCTAGTCCCGACTATCAAGACGACGATAACTTATTGAGTTCTCGCGATATTTTAGGCGGCATGGTACTTAGCGATCCCAGCGACTCGGACTCCACCATTCTCGTCTCGGATGCGGCCGCCCAGCAGCGCCAGCAGCAGCAGCAGCACAAACAACAGCTGCGTGCCCAGCAACAGCAGCAGCGGGAGCGAGAGCGGGAACGAGAACGTGATCCCTCAGAGCATAAGCTGGTCATCCAGGTGCGTGGCAAGGATAGCAATGCGAGTAATACGAGCAGCGCCGCCACACGATCCTCCGAGGAGGATGGCGGCGGCGGCAACAACAACAGCACCGAGGAGCCACTCACAGCGTTGGCAACAGCTGGCCGGGATGGATCACCGCCCGTTTCGGATGATGGCAGCGATGTGGAGTCGCTGCACTCGTATCATTACTCACCCAAGGCGGTGGACATGCCATCGGCCATACGCCTGGCCAAAAGACTGTATTCCCTCGATGGTTTCAAGAAGAGTGACGTGTCGCGGCATCTCAGCAAAAAGTTGGTTACATTCTCTAACACAATCCACACAGCTAATCCTCAACACATTAATGAATCATCTATTGCATTTTTAGCAACGACTTTAGCCGCGCTGTGGCCGATGAATATCTGAAGCATTTTAATTTCGATAAGAAATCCTTGGATCTGGCACTGCGCGAATTCCTGCAGCAATTCTCGCTGTCGGGCGAGACACAGGAGCGTGAACGCGTCCTTGTGCATTTCTCGAAACGTTTCCTCGACTGCAATCCGGGCACGTTCAACTCACAAGATGCGGTCCACACGCTCACCTGCGCCATTATGCTGCTGAACACAGATCTGCACGGGCAGAACATCAATCGCAAAATGAGCTGTGCCGAGTTCGTTGACAATTTGGCCGATCTCAACGATGGCGAGAATTTTCCCAAGGATGTGCTCAAGTATTTGCATCAGGCCATCAAAACGAAGCCGCTGGAATGGGCGCTGTAAGCAATTAATTCGCATTCGAAAACTTGCAATTTGCGCAAATTAGAATCATCTCTTGTAACTCACATTAATAATTTGATCTTCCCTTTTTCTTTTTTAGTGATGAGGAAACTGCCGAGTCGCAGCAGCAGCGTGCCAATAATAATACTACACTGACTGGCGTCAGTCAGAATCCGTTCTTGGATGCCCCCGAATCAGCCACAGCCATTGAGTACAAAAAGGGCTACGTGATGCGCAAATGCTGCTACGATACTAGTTTTAAGAAAAGTAAGTTTTGTGAATCAAAAACCAATTAGCTGAAGAAGACTTAAATTGTGAATTTGCTTACAGCACCATTTGGTAAACGCTCGTGGAAAATGTTTTTCATAACGCTGCGCGATCTTGTTCTATATCTGCACAAGGACGAGCACGGCTTTCGCAAAAGTCAAGTGAGTTTGTCGTGGAATTGTGACCAGTTTCAGATGCAGTTACTCAGTTTAATTTTTATATTGTTTCCCACACAGATGTCCGACAATCTGCACAATGCGATACGCATACATCACGCACTGGCCACCATGGCCAATGACTACACTAAGAAGCAACATGTGTTCCGGCTGCAAACCGCCGATCAGGCCGAGTATCTCTTCCAAACGAGCGACTCCAAGGAGCTGCACTCCTGGGTGGAGACAATTAATTATGTTTGTGCAGCGTTTTCAGCGCCCCCACTCGAAGGCGGCGTCGGCAGTCAGAAGCGTTTCCAACGCCCCCTGTTGCCCAGTGCGCAAACCAAGCTGCTAATGGTGCGTTGTTTGTCGTTGTTGACTCGACAGCAAATGTTGTGCGTATGTTAATTTGTAATTGTAATTTACTATTTGCAGAAGGAACAGCTCGAGTCGCATGAGGTTCAAGTGGCTCAGTTGAAGCATGAGCTAAATGAGCATCAAAAGGCGCCAGTGCCTAGCAAAGGATTGCCCTTGCAGAACTTTAAAGAGAAGGAGAGCTATTTGCAATATGAGGTGGGTGCTGTTAACTCTCACTGTTAACGCTGTGTCTGAGATCACTGTTAACTTTTACAGCTCCGTCGCTATGAGGCGTATGTAAGCATTCTAACTGCCAAGCTGCTCGCCGATCAGCAGCAGCCATTGGAATTGCAACCGATAACAACGACAACAACAACACCAACGCTCGAGGAGGACGCAGACACATTCCCCGTGGGCAACAGTAGCGCGCCCACAACGCCGCAAAGTATTAACAGTCAACAGCAGCAGCAACAGCCGCAGCAGTCAACTAACAGCAGCAGCAGCAGCAGGTACAGTCAGCAACAGCAGCAGCGGGCAAGGAACTCCTCATCCAGCGGCAATGCCCAACAGGACATTGGCTGACGCGTAATGGGAGTTTTCTCAGCTTGTGTGGTTTAAATGCAAATACCCTTACCCATTTCTTAAAATGTTTCTTTCTTTTTGTTTACGTGTTGTGTTCCTTGGTTTCCGCTTGTTTTTGTTTTTGTTGTCATTGTTGGTCAGCTTGTTTTCAATTAGTTGTTATCCACACTTGTGTAAATACAAAATGCTGTTCAAAATGGTTTGTGCACACCTTTGTCCTCTGTCCAGTGTCCTCTGTCCTTCGTCCCAAGCGTGTAATTATCAGATCACGCAAAAAGCTTTAATCACCAATTATCAAATGCCTAAACAATAATTCAGACTTACAAGTTGCGCTCGCGTAGGCAATTAAAATATATATAAATCAACCAAAAAAAAAAGCCTAATCTAATTAGTTCATATGAAATAGATTTATTTTCTTTATTCTTTTTTTGTCGTTCTTAAACAAATGAAAGCCACACAACTCACTGTGAAAACTCTAAGGAAAATTAATAGAATTTTAAGCGAACAAAAGTTGAACAAATCAAAAAGACAAGAAATTAAACAACGTTTTTTGTAGCACTCGTAGTAAAAACTCAAATTTTTGGCGTTAAAAACAATATATAGAAGACAAAAGAAAAAAAGAGAAGAACTCAAATGTGGTTCAAAAGTAGTTACGTTTAATGTTTATACCTTGCCGAACAAAAGCATTCTAAATATACATAATACATACATATTAAATCGGATATATCGTTTTCAAAGCGAATTCAAAATCGAAACATTTTAATATTGAGTTATAATATGATTAGAGCTCTTTGAGACATATGCGCACATTATAATGTTTCTGTTGGTACATACATATACATATGTAATTGTCGCCTATAGTTGTTGGACATACATACACACACACACACACACACACACACACTTACACACATCATACATACTCTGATGTATACTATGTATAAGATTCATGCTAACAAAGTGGACAAAAAACCCATGCGAAAAAACAAACAACAAAACAATGCTGCTTGTGTTTTCAGCATTAATTAATTCCCTCAATATTCTGTTGCGTTATGTTTCACATCAAAAAAAACAAAGAAAAAAAAAACGACAAAGCACAAAACCAAACACAAAGAATTCTTGAATTTTTACAGATGGTTCGGCGGCGCCTGCTGTTGTCTCGCGCCCTGGCGGCAATTGCTCTCCTATTTCGAATGCAACTGAAATTTGTAAATTTGTTCAATCTAAATCTAAACTAGGCATCTTATAACTGCACACAAGTACAACAAGAACAACAAACAACAACAGCAACAAGAACAACAGCAACAAGAACAACAACAACAGCAACCAACAATGGGAGGCAAACGCTAAAGCAACACAACTTCAGCCCAGCAAACAAATAACAGCAACAACAGTTAAACAGAACAATCTAAAAAAAAAAACAAAAGAAAAATATACAAAGAACACGGCTCGACATAAATGTGAGCAAGTCAATTGCAAAATCCTTTTGTTTTACATGTTCTATTGTCAATTGTCCAGTTTTGT
Source organism: Drosophila glabriapex (assembly GCA_035042305.1). Classification (NCBI taxonomy): domain Eukaryota; kingdom Metazoa; phylum Arthropoda; class Insecta; order Diptera; family Drosophilidae; genus Drosophila; species Drosophila glabriapex. The sequence continues at coordinate 7,279,070 of JAWNLN010000018.1, forward strand.
ATAGCTTTGCTGTATATATATATAAATATATACGTTATCTATAATCAGATATCTATTATTTTCTATTACAACTTGGCACATTTGTATATATGCTCTATATATATATATTTTTTTTTATATTTTATTTTGTATCTATAATTTTGATATGCATATATATAAAATATTAATATATCGAGTTTGATTTTCACTTGCAGCAGAAAAGAGAAGAAAAAGAAATAATTACGCATTTTCGTTTCGCTATTGATTTTTGATCATTTGAACTCTACACCACAACACCACACACTTCGGCAATTGGTAAGCTAATAACGAATAACGAATAACAATTTTAAATTAAATTTGACCATTCTCTCTCTGTTCGAAATGCAGCCCAAGTCTGTGCAAACAAAAATACTCCAATTGCCACTCACACACCACAAAACAACACAACACACACCAAACCACTCACGCATCCACTCGCACACTCCAACACATCACTCGACTCACAACGCACAAACACACACAACGGATTGGAAACGAGAGAGCCACATTGATGATGATGATGATAGAGAGAAATGGGGGAGATTCGGAAGACAGAGGGGGGAGAGAGACTATAAACACTCACGCGTTGCGGCTGTGCCGTGCGGCGCCAAACAGTCTGCCAATAATTCAGAATTTATGTACATTTCTTAAGCTACATAATACATTATGGAGATGACTATAATTGTAATCGAAGTTGTTAAGGGTATTAAGATCCTAAAATACATATACAAAATCGAACGTTCAACAGAGCCGGGCAATATATATATTCATTATATATCACATTTATCATAATTTTGCTGAGAGCAAAAATGTTGCTGGTCTCGTTGAGTTGTCGTACTCCTCAGTTGTGAGCAACTTTTTCTACAAGCATTAATTATTGTTATGGTTTCACAAAATCTTAAATGAAGCCAAGATCGCTGCTTACTTTAAACTACATAAATACATAAATATTTTGTTCTATTGGTTTGGCATTTGCCGAGGACTCTGCTGAACGGCATTTTGTGTTTGTTGTAACGTATACACTTCAATGTATACACTGCTTATTCACATATATATATATTTATATATATATATATATACATATTATTTAAACAATTTATATACAGTATAAACACGGAAAACAGAAAGAACGAAACTTACATCATTACCTATGATATCATTATAAATGATAAAAATAAATTATTAAAACATTTTCTCGATGAACAATTGCGAATTATGTCGAAGAGAAGGTATTTAATTTGCATAATTGGCCTTTTTGCGATAAGTAATTCTCTCCAATATTATTATGTACGGTTGCATATGTATTTATTTAAATAACAACAATTGGTTGATTACGCGACAAGTCCACGTAGCTAGAATATGAAATTATAAGAATCGAGAACGAATCACACATAAGAATTAAAACGAAATACAATAACTTTGACTACATACGTATGTATATTTTTTATTAATCTATATATATATATATATTATATTGTGTAATTATGTAAATGTAAACTGTATAACAATTGTTTATAATTATTTTTAACAATTCTATTGAAACGGCAATAAATTGAGAAATGATACAAAATATTTGAGAACCTATGTACTGCTTATATAAAGAAACTTATGTGTATATTTTATTCAGTCACTTTGTAAACCCACATAATATTTCTATTAATGAAACAAAGGCAGATGATGGACACAATTAAGTGCTAAACGATAAGCTTTGAGTGTAGCTTAGAGTGCATTATATATATATATATATTATATACATACAATTTATGTATATGCATATACATTTAATAATATATATATGGTTAAGTGAACGGCAAATCAACCACAAAAAACAAAACACATTCAACCAATTGAGACACATTAAAAACTCTTCCAACAAACATTGAGTCCTTTCAATATATTGTGTGTTTTACTCGGTTTTCAATGTGAACGATGTGTCCGTCTCCTCGAGCATATTCTCCAGGCGCAGTCCCAAATTTCGTCGCTGCATATCCACTTTAATCACGGAGGCGATTATCCGATCCCCAATGCTAAGCTCCGAGTTATTCATATGGTTTCTATGGATGAGACCATCACGTTCAACGCCAACATCAACGAAGGCGCCAAAATGCGTCACATTTGTGACAGCTCCTAGAGGGAGACAAGAACAAATAGTCATGGATCAAATTATGATGTTTTTTTTTAGCCCAATTTACAGACCTGTGACCACATCACCTATGCTGAGTTCATCCAGCCGCGTTAAACCTTGCTTGAAAAGCGGCCGTTTGTCCAGATCCGCCCGATAATCCTGCAGAAGCTCACGCTGCAGGGCAACCAGCACAAACTTCAGCTGCAATCAACAAATAAAAATGTTATCATAATTAATGTTAAAAATTGTAATTAATTCGCTGCTTACCCGATCCATGTGTAACTTGTGCTGCTCGGCAAGCTTCTCGAGTTTACCCTGAGACATGGTGAACTCCTTGATGCGCTTCATAAAGCTAGCCTTGCCAATATCCGAGAGTTTTAAGTCACATTCTTGTACAACGCTGAAAAAAGGTCAATGAAATTATAACAGTATTAACAATCAATTCCACACATTGTGTAATGCCGCCCAATTTGAAGGTCAGCGAGTTGAAGAAGCTCTACGAAGAGCGCTGGCAGTATCCGCCGGCACAGAAGCCGACCAAGATCAAGTTCATCGCCTGCGGTGAAAGTCCGAACTATGAGAATGAGAAGAAATCGTATTCGCCATGCTGGAAGTCACCGATGGCAATAACAGCGGATTTACACTATGGTCCCTGCTGGGATTATCCACCGGAACGGTACAGGCGCTATCCGTTGCCGTCGCCATGCCGTGGAACGATCATTCCAGCAAATGCCGTAGTGCCCTGTTTCAAGCACTGCGAAACGCTTTACAGTCGCTGCGATTTCCGGCTGGAGCAGTGTGTGCATCTGCAGATACTTCTCATTGAGACACTGTTCAGGGATCTGGAGTGTCAGCATGAGAAAGCCAAGGAGCTGCAAATTGAGATGGCCAAAGAACTGCGTGACCAGGCCATACGCCGCCGCCTGCTGATTGGATCGGCATGTGGCATCAAGATCTACCCAGAATACCTAAGCCAGATGGCCGAGCAGCAAGCACTGTGCGAGTTCCAAAAGGCACACAATGCCATCAATACATCCAAGTATGACAATCACTATATAGTATAGCCTTAACTTTTCAATATTTAAAATCTGTTTCCCTTGCAGCGCTGAGCTGGCAGCTTCAGTGCTGGGTATCCGTAATGCAATGCCGGAGCTGCGCACGCGTTTGGACAAATTGGATCGGACACTGAAGAGTCCGTTTGTATTGAGCCTGGAAAAGGTGCTGCAAACCATACAGGATCTGTACGATTACTTCTTTGAGGTGGCACGCAAGTACAAGACCTGGGCACAGTTGATAGACGCCGCCCAGCAGCACTCAATTGAGGACTATTTGCAATTGCTAAGCGCTGAAATGGATTTCGAGAGCTTCAAGCGCGCTGGCACCGAAAACTGCACCTGTAAGCGATGCAGCAACAAGAATCCATTGGAGCCATATCTGCCCTGCTGGTGCCAGGGACGTGATCGTCGCGATAAAAGCGTTAGGCTTGTGCAAACCGATTACCAGTGTGACAAGAAAATTTATACCAAACCGGAGTCCAGCGATAGCAGCTATGGAGAGAAGCAAAGTGATACCTCATTGCTGCAGCAGGAGTTGCACGAGGTGGATGATGACTAAAAGCAGTCAAGCCCCGTTTGCTTGTTAAATTTTCCGCAATATTTTCGAATTACAAGTAAAATAAATGGTTTTTCCTTTTCTTTTTTGGTTTACTTACGCTTTGGCCACTTTGTAGCTTTCGGGATGCACCCAGGTGCAGTCGAGCGGATTGCTTAGCTTGCCGCCCACACTGAGAGGCTCAATGCGAACGAAGCCGGCACACTGAACAAAAGTCTTCTCTCCTATGCTTCGCACAGACAGCAAATCCTTGCGCGTCTGAAACGGACCCTTCTGTGTGCGATGCTCAATGATTTTCTCCGCTTTCTTCTCCGTCAAGCCGGCAATGTGTCTACAGATGGATAACTCATATAAACATGTGTACAATATGCACAAGTGCACATGTAATGAGACCTACTTTAAAACACTTAGACTGGCCGTGTTTAGATCGACTCCCACATAGCTAACACACTCGGAGACAACGTCGTTCAGAGTCTCCGTCAACATTTTCTCATTCACATCGTGCTGATACATACCAACGCCCAAGTGGCGTGGCTCAATCTTTACGTACTCACTGAGCGGATCATTTAGACGACGGGCAATGGAAACTGTAAAGATATTTGTCAATTTCATTTATCTTAGCTAGATTCTTTTGTTCGCGCCAAACCTGCGCTTATCTCGTTCATGTCCATTTTAGGAAACTCCTTGGTGGCCACATCGCTGCAAGAGTAAATGGAGGCTCCATTCTCGTTCACAATACTGTAGCGAATACTGCGACCGTCCAGAATGCCCGCTTGAAAGAGCGATGTCAACCACATCTCGGTCTCACGACAGGCGGTTCCATTGCCAAGTGCAATCACTCTACAGCTATAATAATAATTACAATTTATATTTACTCTAATATATAGATTGAAATTCACCTACTTGTATTCGCTTAGCAATTGGACTAGCTTCTGTTTGGCGCCTTGCAGATTGGAGTGCCGGCCATGCGGATAGATGACTCCAGTTTCGAGGACATCAGCTGTTTCAGATACTAGTGCCAATTTGCAGCCGTTTGTAAAGCCGGGATCAATGCCCAGAATGCGTTCACCTTTCAGCGGGGACATCAGCAGGAGTTGCTTTAAATTCTTTCCAAACACTTCGATGGCTGCACGGGTCGCTTTCTCCTTCAGTTCAACGCGCACCTGACGGCACAGCAGCGGATGCACTGAAAATGAATATAAAACATTACATACTTGTTGTCCCATTGTAACTAATTCTTACAGCTTACATTTCTTGGTAAAGCACTCTTCTAACGCACGGCTAAACACCTCTCTCCGCAGTGGATACTGCAGTCCTTGAGACATATACTGGTCCGATATGAAACGCATTAGATCGTTTTTCAAGTAATTGTTGGTATCCACTTTGACGGTGAGAAACTTGTGCTTCTCTCCCCGATTAATGGCCAGGGTCTGATGCGGTTTAATTGTCTTAATATCGCATTGAAAATTAAAGTAATTCTCAAATTTGGAACTGTCCAGCTTCTTGTCAGCAATTCCGTTGGACGCAGCAGCGGATTTACTGGCTGCTGCTGCTTTTGTTGCTGTTGTGCTTTTGGTCTTGCTGCACTTGAGCACTATGCGTTGTACATTTTGTCTAAGATGAGATGATGATGTATATAAAATATGTTTAGCTCTTTTTGGGTTTAACTCACATTCGTCTCAATTCTTCGAGTATACTTGTGTTCTTGCTAATATTGTGTATAATGATGTTACATATGCCCACCATTACCTTCTCTTCTGTGGCCAAATCGGGGTTATTTGGATCAATAGCTGAGGCTAGATGCACTTGCGGTGCTGTTCCGTAGAGCAGTGCATCGGCATACTCCTGCAATCCTAGTGCCTTGGCGCGCTCCGCCAGTGTGCCTTTGCTAGCTGGTTTGTATGGTGCATACAAAAATTCGAGCTCTTCAGCTGTCTTGGCGCACATCAGCTCCTCGCGTATCTCCGTATTGAGCACACTGTCACGTTCCAACTGATTGACGATATTCTCCGCTCTCTTGCGCAGATCCACAATATCTGTGTAAGTGTTTCGAATGTCTCGCAATCTATCTGGCGTTATATGATCCACCAAATCACGTCGATAACTAATAATTCAGATACAAATTGCATATTATAATAGATGATAGATAAAGATAGAAAGAGACTTCCATAAGTACCGGCAAATAAATGGAATGGTATTCTCATTCTCGAACAACTGAACTATATTTCGCGCCGCTGTTGGCTGAATATGTTCCGTTTCGGCGAGGAGCTCATATACGTTCCACACTTTGCGTCGCTCCCAAAACGAGCTGCGATTCGTGGTTGAACTGGTAGTTTCTACAGGAGCCGAGCTATGTGCAGCTCCATCCACTTCTGAGGCAGTTGGCACGGATTGTTCCACGGCTGCCTCATTCGCGCTGCTGCTTTGATTGGGAATCGCATTCTCTTTGTCCTTTTTCGCGCGCTTCTTCTTTGGCGCGGCGGGCTCTTCGGAGCAGGCATTGCTTTTATGGTCAATCCAACGTTTTCTTCTTCCACTATTGCAATATAAATGATTATCATCTAATGCTTAGGAGTGGTTCTGTATGTAAATATAAATGCTTACGCGCCAGATGCTGCAGCTGCTGCTCCACGATCTATAACACGAGATCGGGTCTCTGTAGGCCTGTAGTCATCCATGTCATTGCTGCCGCCAAAATCTTCTTCTGAATCGGATAACTCAACTACTATTGGCTTTTTAACTGCCGCACGGCGCGGTCGCTTAGACATCTTAGTTAGGTAAATCAAAAAGAGGCAATGTTTAATGTTCCATATTGGATTGAATAGCGATGTGCTTCTTCAACTTTATAGTATCGATACTCAGTGCTCGATACTCGATACATTTGCAATTATCGTTAAGATTCATATTCAAATTTTTTCACTTGAGTAGAATTCCGTTCACTTAAACTTTTTCTTTCTTCGTCAAAATTTGACATAGGTCTGAATAGGCTGACGTAGAAATTGATATATATAATTATATATATATAACATTGATGTACACATTTTTGATATTTCCATTAAACTGTCAAACATATAAATTTCAAATTTGTTGTAAAATCATGGCGTATTCTACGCAGAGGATATTTTTTCATATGCCATTTATGAATGAGAAGCTGAATTTTGGGTGCCCGGACGACTGTTTCAAGCTGAAGAGCTATCCATCAACAAACGATGGTCGCTCTTGGGCAGCCGGTGAGATCAAAAAGTCGCGATTTGTGTCCGATCTGGTGTCTTGCAATGTACCATTAAACACTGATGACAGAGCAAGTGACGATGATGGGGAATATCAAAATGGGCAGCGCGGCTCTGCAGGTCGGCAGGAGGCGGGTCAGAGCCTGGGTTACAGTGGAGATATGATCCCGAATTGTCGTGATCGAAGATGCCCACGCCTGCAACAGCGGCCTTATGGGCGTGTTCGGTGTGGACTACGCAGAAGAGGGCCGGACAATTAGGTTAATAGTCAACAGTCAATAGTAACAGCCACCCACATAGCTATCACTCTTTAGCGGCAGCAGCAAATTGTAATTCTCATTCCAGCAAAATGCGTTGATTAAGTTGAATTATGACGGAAAGCATTTTTGTTAAATTTTCCAAATGTATGCAATAATAAACAAAGATTCACTGCAAAAAAATTGTGTTTTTCATTTTGGTAATTTTATTGTGAAGCTTTGGAAAGAAGGTTGAATCTTATTAAATTTTCAGGCTCCCATTGCAAAAAATTCAGCGGTTAGATTTCATGTAACGGGCGAGTTTTCGTTTCGATATCGGTTGCAATAATCGATAATGTACTCAATGTACTCATTTCAATAACAGCTGTCAGCTGCATAAGCGGCATATGTTTCGTGCTTGTCCGTTAAGTTAATGTGTGGCTTTTATCAATAAACATGTTTCAATATTGTTTATTAAGACGCTACAGGTTTTTGCTGCGGCAGCATGCTCAAGTTATCAAGCGTTGCTACAGTGGCGACATCAGAAATATTGGCATTTTGGCACATATTGATGCCGGTATTACGAAATCCGGTTGTTTACATTTTACAATATTCATATTTTGATCAATTTATTTTGTTCCTAAAGGCAAAACGACAACAACGGAACGCATGCTTTTCTATGCGGGCAAGACGCGCTCTTTGGGTGAAGTGCATCGCGGCAACACTGTAACGGATTACCTAGCACAGGAACGCGAGCGAGGGATCACAATTTGCAGCTCAGCCGTCACATTTAACTGGAATGGCAAGCGGTTGGTATCTTGCATCTTGAATGAAAATACTTAAGAATGGTAATGGAATTGCTACTGCTATTGTTAACTAGCATCAACCTACTCGACACTCCCGGTCACATTGACTTCACGATGGAGGTAGAGCAATCTCTATATGCCGTTGACGGAGTCATTGTTGTCCTGGACGGTACGGCGGGAGTGGAAGCACAAACTGTAACCGTATGGACACAGGCGGACAAGCACAAGCTACCGCGTCTCGTATTCGTCAATAAAATAGATCGCCCAGATGCAAATTTCGAGAAATGCATAGATGATTTAGCGGAGAAACTGGATGCCAAACCCATTTGCACGCAGTATCCAATGAAAAGCGCTGATGGGCAGCTCGGTAATTTTAATTAAAATTAAATGTGGTTGGTATTAAAGTCAATTAATTGTAGGAATATTCGATGTGATAACAATGGAACAGATGACTTGGCAACAAAATGACTTTGGTCGTAATTACAGCAAGGTGAAGCTGGAATCTTCTACTGAATTGCAGGAGAAACGCAACGAGCTCATTGATCAGCTGTCTGGGCTGGATGACGAGTTAGCTGATGTGGTCATCAGTACGGAAAGTTTTGATAAAGTCAGCAATAAGCTGATCGGACAAGCCTTGCGCCGTGCCACCTGTCAGCAGAAGGTGGTTCCAGTGCTTCTGGGCTCTGCTTATAAGAATATTGGCATACAACCTCTAATGGATGCGGTGAACGCCTATTTGCCCATGCCAGAAGAACGCAATCAGATGTATGATTGCTTTGGGTAAGCATTCGACTATATTAATTGTACAATAACCACTGAAGCATTACGTAATTGCAGCAATGATTTTGCGGGCAAGGTATTCAAAATTGTGCACGACAAACAGCGTGGACCTCTGACGCTTGTGCGCTTATTACGCGGCGAACTAAAGCGCGGAATGCGTCTGCTCTGTTCGGCCCGTGGGCAGGCTGAGGTCGTCTCGAAAATCTATGAGCCGCTGGCTGATGAATACCGCGAGGTAGGCTCCATGCAGGCCGGAGATGTAGCCATATGTGCGGGTCTTAAGGTAATCATTCTATATACAAATATATCGTAAAATGAAACCGCATTCTTCACAGTCAACAGTTACTGGTGATCTGCTTACCAGTAGTCACACGTCCCTGAAGAACGCACAGAAACGTTTGCTGCAGAGTCGCGGTGCCGCAATGCCACAAGACGAAGATGAAGATGAGGTGTTGGATGATGCTAGCCATGAGCTATTCTCTATCGAGCCTAAAATCCCTGACGCCGTCTACTTCTGCTCTATCGAGCCACCGAGTATATCGTCGCAAACGGCCATGGAGCAGGCGCTCAAGCAATTACAACGCGAGGATCCAAGTCTGCGGGTGAGCTACGATTCGGTTACCGGACAAACGGTGCTTGGCGGCATGGGTGAACTTCACATGGATATAATTAAATCGCGAATGCTAAGCGAGTACAAAATTGATGTGGATCTCGGTCCCCTGCAAATTGCATACAAAGAGACTCTCGAATCATCAGCGATAACAACTTTAAGTGTGGATAAGGATATTGCGGGCAGCAAACAAAGCGTAAGCATTACACTGCAACTGGTCAGCGATCAGCGAGAGCTGTTTAGCTTAGATAAATCGCCTGAGAACGTACAACATCTCAATGCACTGCGTCCTCGAATCCTTGGTGTGTTGCGCAAGGGTGCAGTAAGTGCTTTGGAACGTGGACCACGTGTTGGTGGCCAGGTGGTTGATACTCAGATACGTTTGCACAATGTGACTGTTGGGCGTGGCACAGCCGATTCTTTTGTCATGGCAGCGGCGGCGCAATGCGTGCAAAAGGTAAGTGTTTTTTTTTTTGTTGCTATTTTTTTATATTTAATGAGATTACATATTCTTACAGCTATTGTTAACGAGCGGCACACGGTTGCTGGAGCCCATCATGGCAATTCAAATTGTAGCGCCAAATGAGCGCATTTCTGGCATTATGGCGGATCTGTCTAGGCGACGAGCGCTCATAAAGGACGTGACGTCAAAGGGCGACAGGAATAAAGTGAGTTAATCTTATAAGAGATCTATATTGTCTTGTCAATAAATATCGAATTTTAGATCATTTTGGTAAACGCGCCCTTGGCAGAATTATCGGGCTATTCAAGTGCTTTGCGTACCATCAGCTCCGGCACAGCCAGCATGACGATGCAGCCGTGTGGCTTCTCCGAAATGAATACGGCAGATGAGTCGATAGCTGTACGCCGAGCCCAAGGATTAGACTGACACTGACACCTGTTGCCTAGCATTAATATTTAACAAAGATCCAAGTAATCTGGTCAGAAGACGTCACACAAATTTTCATAGTATATTAAAGGAATGTACAGTCCAGTAACAAATGACAAAATTGTCGCACGTGGAATATTAGATAATTTGGTAAAACAATTGATGTAGAACGTGTTTTCGATACTATTTTTTTAAACTAACCAACCATAAACATTTTAAAAGAAAAATCTAAAATTTATTTTCTAAAATAATTCGCTCTGTAAAATTTACCGGGGCAAGATCTGAGAACGCTTCGTCATGGCGTTCTCTACGCAAAAGGAATTCTTTCATGTGCCATTTATGAGCGAGTTGCCTGATTTTAAATGTCCGAAGGTGTGTGTCAAGCTGAAGAGCTATCCATCGACAATTGATGATCGCTCTTGGGCAGCCGATGAGGACAAAAAGTCACGATTTGTCGCCGATCTGGTGTCTTGCAATATACCGTTAAACACTGATGACAGAGCGAGAGACGATGACAGCGGCGGCCCTGGTGGCAGAGCGGGTTATGGGCCAATCGGAGGACCTGGTTTGAGAGATCACACCGGCGCTGACGGAAGACCATATGGTGATTATGAAGGAAAACCTGCTGGCAGAACACGCAAGCCCGGTCAGAAAGGGCAAGACTACGGTAGGGGCTACGATTCTTCTGATCCGCATGAACAGGGTCAGGGCGGCTATGGGCCTTCAGGTCATCAGGGCGTACAGGGTGGTCAAGGACCTGGCGGTAGAAGAGGAGATGGCAGAGGAGGGCCAGGTGATGAAGGTTCAGGGAGACGTCAGGGGCAGGGCCCTGGTGGTCGAGGTGGAGCAGGTCCAGGCCAAGGTCGGGGTGGAGTGGGTCCAGGGCAAGATGGTCAAGGTCCAGGAGGTCGGGGTGGCGGAGGTCCAGGCCAGGGTCAAGGGCTAGGTACTTATGAAGGTGCAGGGCAAGAGGGTAAAGCTCCTGGTAGTCGAGGAGGAATAGCACAAGGCCAGGGACAGCGTGGTTATGGAGGTCCAGAGCAAGAGGGTCAAGGCCCTGGCGGTCGCGGTGGAGGAGGTCCAGGAGGTTATGGATCTGGTGGGCAGGGTCCAGGAGGTTACGGAGGTCCTGGCCAAGAGGGTCAAGGTCCTGGTGGCCGAGGAGTAGCACAAGGTCAGAGACAGGGTGGCTATGCAGGTTCAGGGCAAGAAGGTCAAGGCCTAGGTGGTAGGGGTGGAGGTCTAGCTCAGGGACAGGGTGGGTATGGACGACCAGTGCAAGAGAGTCAAGGTCCTGGTGGAGGGGGTCCAGGACAAGAGAGCCAAGGTGCTGAAGATAGGGGTGGAAGAGGTCCAGGGCAAGGGGGTCAAGGTCCTGGTGGCCGAGGAGGCGTAGCACAAGGTCAGGGTCAGGGTGGTTATCGAGGTCCAGGGCAAGAGGGTCAGGACACTGGTGGGGCGGGTCCAGGGCAAGGGGGATCTGGAGGCCGGGGTGGAAGCGGTCCAGCAGGTCAGGGTCCATTGGGTTCTGGAGGAGCAGGTCAAGAGGGCCAAGCTCCTGGAAGCCGGGGTGGAGCTGCACAAGGTCAAGGGCAGGGTGGTTATCGAGGTCAAGGGCAAGGCCAGGACACTAGTGGAGCAGGTCCAGGGCAAGCGGGACAAGGTCCTGGAGGCCGGGATGGAGTAGCACAAGGTCAGGGTCAGGGTGGCTACGTAGGTCCAGGGCAAGCGGAACAAGGTCCTGCAGGTAGTGCTGGAAGAGGTCCAGGGCAAGAGGGTCAAGGTCCTGGTGGTCGAGGTGGAGCACCACAAGGTCTGAGTCAGGGTGGTTATCGAGGTCCAGGGCAAGGTCAGGACACTAGTGGAGCAGGTCCATGGCAAGAGGGACAAGGTCCTGGAGGCCGGGGTGGAAGCGATCCAGCAGGTCAGGGTCCATTGGGTTATGGAGGAGCAGGTCAAGAGGGCCAAGCTCCTGGAAGCCGGGGTGGAGCTGCACAAGGTCAAGGGCAGGGTGGTTATCGAGGTCAAGGGCAAGGCCAGGACACTAGTGGAGCAGGTCCAGGGCAAGCGGGACAAGGTCCTGGAGGCCGGGATGGAGTAGCACAAGGTCAGGGCCAGGGTGGCTACGGAGGTCCGGGGCAAGCGGAACAAGGTCCTGCAGGTAGAGCTGGAAGAGGTCCAGGGCAAGACGGTCAAGGTACTGGTGGCCGAGGTGGAGCACCACAAAGTCAGGGTCAGGGTGGTTATCGAAGTCCAGGGCAAGGTCAGGACACTGGTGGAGCAGGTCCAGGGCAAGCGGAACAAGGTCATGCAGGTAGAGCTGGAGCGGGTCCAGGGCAAGCGGATCAAGGTCCTGCAGGTAGAGCTGGAAGAGGTCCAGGGCAAGAGGGTCAAGGTCCTGGTGGTCGAGGTGGTGTAGCACAAAGTCAGGGTCAGGGTGGTTATCGAGGTCCAGGGCAAGGTCAGGACACTGGTGGAGCAGGTCCAGGGCAAGAGGGACAAGGTCCCGGAGGCCGGGGTGGAAGCGGTCCAGCAGGTCAGGGTCCATTGGGTTATGGAGGTGCAGGTCAAGAGGGCCAAGCTCCTGGAGGCCGGGGTGGAGCAGCACAAGGTCAGGGTCAGGGTGGTTATCGAGGTCCAGGGCAAGGTCAGGACACTGGTGGAGCAGGTCCAGGGCAAGAGGGACAAGGTCCTGGAGGCCGGGGTGGAGTAGCACAAGGTCAGGGTCAGGGTGGTTATCGAGGTCCAGGGCAAGATCAGGACACTGGTGGAGCAGGTGCAGGGCAAGCGGAACAAGGTCCTGCAGGTAGAGCTGGAAGAGGTCCAGGGCAAGAGGGTCAAGGTCCTGGTGGTCGAGGTGGAGCACCACAAGGTCAGAGTCAGGGTGGTTATCGAGGTCCAGGGCAAGGTCAGGACACTGGTGGAGCAGGTCCAGGGCAAGAGGGACAAGGTCCTGGAGGCCGGGGTGGAGTAGCACAAGGTCAGGGTCAGGGTGGCTACGTAGGTCTAGGGCAAGCGGAACAAGGTCCTGCAGGTAGAGCTGGAAGAGGTCCAGGGCAAGACGGTCAAGGTCCTGGTGGCCGGGGTGGAGCAGCACAAAGTCAGGGTCAGGGAGGTTATCGAGGTCCAGGGCAAAGTCAGGACACTGGTGGAGCAGGTCCGGGGCAAGAGGGACAAGGTCCCGGAGGCCGGGGTGGAAGCGGTCCAGCAGGTCAGGGTCCATTGGGTTATGGAGGTGCAGGTCAAGAGGGCCAAGCTCCTGGAGGCCGGGGTGGAGCAGCACAAGGTCAGGGTCAGGGTGGTTATCGAGGTCCAGGGCAAGGTCAGCACACTGGTGGAGCAGGTCCAGGGCAAGAGGGACAAGGTCCTGGAGGCCGGGGTGGAGTGGCACAAGGACAGGGCCAGGGTGGCTATGGAGGTCCGGGCCAAGCGGAACAAGCTCCTGCAGGTAGAGCTGGAAGAGGTCCAGGGCAAGACGGTCAAGGTCCTGGTGGCCGGGGTGGAGCAGCACAAAGTCAGGGTCAGGGAGGTTATCGAGGTCCAGGGCAAAGTCAGGACACTGGTGGAGCAGGTCCAGGGCAAGAGGGACAAGGTCCTGGAGGCCGGGGTGGAGTAGCACAAGGTCAGGGTCAGGGTGGTTATCGAGGTCCAGGGCAAAGTCAGGACACTGGTGGAGCAGGTCCAGGGCAAGAGGGACAAGGTCCCGGAGGCCGGAGTGGAGTAGCACAAGGTCAGGGTCAGGGTGGCTACGTAGGTCCAGGGCAAGCGGAACAAGGTCCTGCAGGTAGAGCTGGAAGAGGTCCAGGGCAAGACGGTCAAGGTCCTGGTGGCCGAGGTGGAGCACCACAAGGTCAGAGTCAGGGTGGTTATCGAGGTCCAGGGCAAAGTCAGGACACTGGTGGAGCAGGTCCAGGGCAAGAGGGACAAGGTCCCGGAGGCCGGAGTGGAGTAGCACAAGGTCAGGGTCAGGGTGGCTACGTAAGTCCAGGGCAAGCGGAACAAGGTCTTGCAGGTAGAGCTGGTAGAGGTCCAGGGCAAGACGGTCAAGGTCCTGGTGGCCGAGGTGGAGCACCACAAGGTCAGGGTCCGGGTGGTTATCGAGGTCCAGGGCAAGGTCAGGACACTGGTGGAGCAGATCCAGGGCAAGAGGGACAAGGTCCTGGTGGTCGAGGAGTAGCACAGGGTCAGGGGCAGGGTGTCTATGCAGGTCCAGGGCAAGAGGGACAAGGTCCTGGAGGCCGGGGTGCAAGCAGTCCAGGGCAAGGAAGTCGTAGTGGAGGAGGACCAGGTCACGGGCTAGGATCTTATCAAGCTCGGGGTGGAGTAGGTCCAGGGCAAGAGGGTCAATTTCAGGGACAGGGTAGTTATGGAGCTCCAGGGCATGAGGGACAAGGAGGTGGTCGGGGTGGAGGTGGTCCAGGACAAAGGCGAGGTCCAGGGCAAGAGGGTCAAGGTCAGGGACAGGGGGGTTATGGAGCTCAAGGGCAAGAGGGACAAGGAGCTGGTGGTCGAGGTGGAGGAGGTCCAGAGCAAGAAGGTCAAGGTCCTGGAGGTCGGGGTGGAGTAGGTCCAGGGCAAGTGGGTCAAGGTCCTGGAGGTCGTGGTGCAGGCGGTCCCGGACAAGGGCGAGGTCCATGGCAAGAGGGTCAACTTCAGGGACAGGGTGCTTATGGTGCACCAGGGCAGGAGGGTCAAGGTCTTAGTGGTCGGGGTGGAGGAGGTCCAGGTCAAGGGCGACGATCTTATGGAGGTCCAGGCCAAGATGGTCAAGTTTCAGCAGGTCGTGGTGGGGTAGGTCAAGTTCCTGGTGACCGCGAAGTAGCACAAGGTCAAGGACGGGGTGGCGCTGCAGGTTCAGGGCAAGAAGGTCAAGGCCCTGGTGGTAGGGGTGGAGAAGGTCCAGCACAAAGGGCAGGTCCGTATGGAAGTTTAAGGCAAGAGCGTCAAGGTCCTGCTGGAAGCGGAGGAGTAGCTCAAGGAGGAGTACGACCAGGGCAACAGGGTCAAGGTCCTGGTGGCCGCGGAGTAGTAGGAGGTCCAGGCCAAAGGCGAGGATCTTATGGAGGTCCAGGGCAAGAAGGGCAAGGTCCAGAAGATCGGGGAGCAGTACGTCCAGGGCAACAGGGTCAAGGTCCTGGTGGCCGCGGCGTAGTAGGAGGTCCTGGAGGATATGAATCTGTTGGGCAGGGACCTGGAACGCAAGGCTCAGGAGCCTATGTAGGTTCAGGGCAAGAGGGTCAAGTTCCTGGTGGTCGTGGTGGAGCAGGCCCTGGAGTAGCACAAGGACAGGGTGGTTACGGAGGTACAGGGCAAGGCGAACAAGGTCCTGGAGGTCGTGGTGGGGTAGGCCCTGGAGGTCAGGGTCCAGGAGGTTATGGACCTGAAATGCAGGGTCAAGGCAGGCAGGGACCTGGAGTGCAAGGTCCAGGCAGGCAGGGACCTGGAGGGCCGGGTCCAGGAGGTTATGGACCAGGAGGGCCGGGTCCAGGAGGTTATGGACCTGGAGGGCATGGTCCGGTAGGTTATAAATCTGGAGAGCAGGGTACTAGTAAGCAGGGTCCAGGAGGTTATGGTTCTGTAGGTCAGGGTCCGGGAGGTTTTGGATCTAATGCACAAGCACCTGGAGGGCAGGGTGCAGGAGGTTATGGATCTGGTAGACAGGGACCTGGAGGGCAGGGTACAGGAGGTCAAGGTCCAGGGGCTTATGATGGACCTAGAGATAGTGGAGGTCCTGGAGGGCAGGGTCCAGGGGGTTATGGTAGACCTGGAGATCGTGGAGGTCCAGGTGGGCAAGGACCTGGAGGCCAGGGTCAAGGAGGTTACGGTGGTCCTGGTGGTCCTGGGGGTCCTGGGGGCCCTGACGACCTTGGTGAAAATGGAATAGCAGGTGACAGTCTCATCATCGCCGCCCACGACACCATTGAAAATATGAAGAATGCAATGAAAAAGAATAATTTACTGGATAGAGATCTGGCCACACCCGAAGATAGAATCGATCGCCCCAGGATGGAAAATGCTGAGCTTAGACGTTTAATGGATGAGCGCTACGATCCCGGAACGAGCAGAGTGTTCAGAGATAAAATTCAAAAACTCTCAGACTCAAGGAAGTTTGATAAATCAGATGAAAGGGACCTCCTTAACATCCACAAAGCCGTGGATGATATGAACAAGTCCCATGATATCCTGGAATCGCAGAATTCCAATCTTAGACGACTTATTGAGAAGCAATCGAGGCGTGCCTCGATAGAAAGCATCAGGATTGATCCAGAAAGAAGCAACGATGTTAACTATTTGCAAAATAAGATAAACAATATGGGCAAGGAGTTGATAGTGTTGCGTCAAGCAGAGGACGAATTCCAGAGATCGGGTGGTGCCAAGTTTGGAAGTTGGGCTTGCTCCTGCGACCACCAAGATCCCGAGACGGATATTGATGGCATTCAGCTAATTTTGTCGGAGCGACAAGCACTGCGCAAGCAGATTCAAGAATTGTCCCCACTCAACGCAAAAATTAAAAAGCAAGCGGATTACGATGTTGAGGAAATGGCCAGAAATTTCTGTGCACAGAATCAGTACATTGCCGACATGGAAAATGATATTCAAGAAATGCAGCATTATTACGAGCACGAGGTGGAGAAGTCAAAGTACAATGAGGAGCTACTTAAGGTAAGATGTGATCGTTGGTATTTACGTTCAATGATAACAATTGTGCAAATCTCTTCCAGTGTCGTTGTAATGAGTTGCAGCATCAAGTTGTTGGCCTCCAGCCGGCTATGCACCGTTCCGAGGTCTTGCAAATGGAAATTGATGTGCTACGGAATGAGCTGCGTAAACGTGACTTGGCCTTGAATGCCTACGATTGCCAGTACCAGCAGCTAATGGTAAGCATTGGATTTGAGACTCTGAGGGTGTAAGGAGTCTTATGTGTCACTCTTTCTCTGTCTCCAAAGCATAAAACTAAATCGTTCAAGAAATCTGGTTATCGTTTTCTTGATGAACTGATAGAAAGCTGCAGTGATAGTTGTTTCAACGAGGCTGGGATTGAGGATGATCGAGATAATACATGTTAATGCCGTGTGCTGCGCAAACTATCTTCCGTGTTCCCAAATCTGTTGTTTTAAGTTTTAAATTAAAAGTGCACAATTCTGAAATATAAACAGAATGAACGGAACGAGAGGAAAGTCGTTAGAATAGTAGCTCTCTGGATTGTTAGCGGCTTTAACATTTATTTCAAATTCTCCCTTCCTCTTTCTCGCGGCCTCGCATAGTGTTTCAATCCATAACTACTTCTAATGGTTTTCCTCATGTTACGTGCCTTATTCCTTCTAAGCGTATTAATCTTTCCAGAATGTCATCTGTGAGCTTAACCAAAAGTACGGCAATCAACGTGGAGACTGTCCGCCGTTTGATATGCCAGATTGTCCCGATATTGGCGATGATTTGGCCTTTTACACGACTGCTACCCTGGATCACATAATGAACGAACTGGCGAAGCAAGTCGACTGCTTTAAGCAAATGAACCAGGATACCTATCCCGGTGGTGAGAATATCACTAACATAAACGACTGTGTGAGCGAACTCGATCGCCTGAGGAAGTTATTAAGGGAGAGAGATGGCCAAGTGGGCGACTTAATAGATCAAAATGATTGCTTGTGCGAAGCTGCTGTCCAGAGCAACAAGCGACTCGATCAATTAGATAAAAAACTAAGTCTGCTTGATAGGGACACAAGGTATATGGAAGACGGAATGCGCGAGAGTCTTCAACTAATACGAGAAATTGATGGTGTCGCCAGGGAAAACGATATGCTTAAGGACAATATTAGTGGTTTGAAACAATCGGAACTTCAAGATCTGACGGACGATTTAAGAAGACAGCTTGAAGACTGCATGAAGAGTAAACAAAAATGTGAAGAAGTGAATAAAAGCCTTAGAGATAAATTGTTGAATCTGGGCGGAGATCCCCACTCTGTTGAAAAGGAAGCGGAAAAGAGAGTGCAGGAACAAATTGAACGCGAGAGAAAAGCTGCTGAAGATGCTAAAAGAGCAGCTGACGATGCTAAAAGAGCAGCTGAAGACGCTAAAAGAGCAGCCGACTTAGCTAAACAAGAGGCTATTATAAAAGAAGAAGGCGAGATGACGCCTGGAAAGGAGGCTGAAGTATTAGTTGACAAACCTGGTCTTATTTCGAAGGAAGAAGCTAGAGAGCCTGGTGACTTAGCGATAAAGAAAGAACAAACAAGAGCTGAGGAACCTGCTGCCAAGATTGCCGATAAGCCTAAAGAAACAAAAGATGAAGAAATGGTTCGCGAACGGCCTAGTGATACGTCAAGAATAAAAGCTGAAAAAGCTGCTGATAAGACTAAACCCAGCGATAAAACTGGGTCAATCGAGAAACCAGCAGTTAGAACAGCGGAAAAACCTGCTAGACCTGTAGATAAACCTGGTGCTGGACCAGGAGACAAACCTAGTGCAGGACCTGGAGATAAACCTGGTGCTGCATTTGCAGATAAAGCTGGTGCTGGACCTGGAGTTAAGGCTGTTGCTGGACCTGTAGATAAGCCTGGAGCTGGACCAGGAGACAAACCTACTGCAGGACCTGCAGATAAACCTGGTGTTGGATCAAGCGATAAAGCTGGTGCTGCACCTGGAGTTAAAGCTGGTACTGGACCACGAGATAAACCTGGTGCTGCACCTGGAGATAAACCCAGTGCTGCACCTGGAGTTAAGGCTGTTGCTGGGGCAGGAGATAAAACTGCAGCTGGAGATAAACCGGGTGTTAGACAAAGCGATAAACCTGGTGCTGCTGCAAAAGCTGGTGCTGCGCCAGGAGATAAACCTGTTGCTGGACCTGCAGATAAGTCTGTTGCTGGACCTGCAGACAAAACTGGTGCTGGACCAGCAGATAAACCTGGTGCTGGACATGAAGATAAACCTGGTGCTCGACCTGCAGATAAACCTGGTGCTGGACCTGCAGATAAAGCTGGTGCGCGACGTGAAGATAAACCTGGTGCTCGACCTGCAGATAAATCCGGTGCTGGACCTGCAGATAAAGCTGGTGCTGGACCTGGAGTTAAGGCTGCACCTGGCGTTAAGGCTGGTGTTGAATCTGCAGATAAGCCTGTTGCTGGACCAGGTGCTGGACCTGGAGACAAGCCTGCTGCTGAACCTGGAGATAAGGCTGGTGCTAAGCCGGGGGTTAAGACTGGTGCTGGACCTGGTGTTAAAGCTGGTGCTGAGCCCGCAATTAAGCCTGGTGCTGAATCTGGAGATAAACGTGGTACTGGACGTGGAGATAAGACTGGTGCTGAATCGGGAGTTAAAGCTGTGGCTGGACCTGGTGGTAGAGCTGATGCTGGACCCGCTGTTAAGCCTAGTGCTGAACCTTCAGCTAAACCTGTTGCTGCACCTGGTGCTGGACCTGGAGACAAGCCTGGTGCTGGACCTGGAGATAAGGCTAGTGCTAAGCCGGGAGTTAAAGCTGGTGCTGGCCCCGCAGTTAAGTCTGGTGTTGGACCTGGAGATAAGACTAACGTCGGACCGGGAGTTAAAACTGATGCTGGACCTGGAGGTAGAGCTGGAGCTGTATCTGGAGGTAAGCCTGAGACTGAACCTGACGACACAACAGGAGCAAGCAAACAACCTGACGATAAGACGGAAACTGGCGGGAAGGCTAGCAAAGCAGCTGGTCAATCCGACGATAAGGGTAAAGATGGCGGAGAACCAAGAGGACCAGCCGTCAGTAAGGTCGGAGCCGCCGGAGGAACTGCAGATCAATCGGTCGGTAAAGCCGGAGGCGCCGGAGCACCTGCAGGTCAACCGGGCGGTAAGGCCGGCATTAAGACTGCGTCAAGCGGGCAACCTGCAAAAGGTCCTTCCACAAAGGCGGGTTTGCGGGGACACGGTGATGAAACTGATGACGGAGCTGCTGGACGACCAGCGAAAGCCAAGGGTGAATCAGGATATGGAAGAGGACGTGCATCCAAGAAAGGCCAAAAACTAGATGAGACTACTGAAGAGCAATTCGATGAGTTTGTAAAGAATACAGTAAGAACATTATCTGCCGGCGAGATTGATGGTGTCGGTTTGGAAAGGGAGTTGCGAAAAATTCTGGACATGTTTATCGATGAGTGCGGATTCTGTTTCTGCAAGTGCAACATTCCGAAAAGCCGCTTCTATGCCACATGCCATAAACTCTACCATCACGGACTGCACACCCTGGAATTCAAGGAGCTAGTCTTCATGCAC
This sequence comes from Drosophila glabriapex, assembly GCA_035042305.1. Lineage (NCBI taxonomy): Eukaryota > Metazoa > Arthropoda > Insecta > Diptera > Drosophilidae > Drosophila > Drosophila glabriapex. The sequence goes on from JAWNLN010000018.1 coordinate 7,299,617, forward strand.
AAGCGAATTTTTGCTGCGGCGGAAAACATTCTACCTGGATGCCTGTTCAATATGATTATGAAGGATATCATAAACGGCAATCCCCAGAACCATGTGCCTGCAGCGACCACGGCCCCTCCAAATATCGTGTCTGAGAAAAGGTGCTGTGCCTGCAAGAGTAACCTGTGCTGTGATGCCACTGAAGAAACACTAAAGATTAAGGGTTCGTTTTCAATACATCAAAAATATTGTATTGTTTTTTTTTTATATTTTAAATGTTTGCTTTTCTGTTAATGTTTTTAGTCATGCGCCTTGAAAACGACATTGAGAATGCAAAATTATGTTTGAATAATTTGAAAAATATTCCCTCAAATCTTTCTATACATGATTATCGTATCGAAGCTGGTGATTGTCCGGCTAAGTAAGTACTCTCAACTGAACTCAATTCTTAAATATTTAAATAAACAAAGACATTTTTCGAATTATAGGGATCGTATTTTACGTTCCGCACGTGGTCCAAAATCTATTAATATTTCCAAAGACGTTAAGCAAGTTCGGCGTTCAAAGGTAATAATTTTAATAAAAATAATATTAATCTAATTTAATAATCGCTGCCATTACATTATAACTTACATTTTTATTTTTTCAATTTCAGAATCGCATTGCTATCAACAATTAAATGTTTTTTATTTTATTTGTTTTCAGTGTTTTTTTGGATTATAGTAATATGTAATAATAGTAATTGTGACCCCACCCATGATCAAATTGAATGTGTATGTTAATATTAAAGTCGTTTAGCTAAAGCGTTAAAACTTGAGCGTTTTCATATTAAATATTTTGAAACTTTAAATAATTTTGCAGCATATAATGGCGATATGTATTCGATGCTCTGTATCGATAGCTTGCCGCAATCAGCTGTTTCAATATCGATAGCTGATTGTATAAGCATGCACTAAGTCTTTGCACACGGAAAAGTAGTGAGACGAAATTAACAATTAACGATGGAAAAACTAGTGTGTTCCACCATGAGAATCGTGCAGATGCAGGTAGGCTTATAGGAAATAATTTGGTGCTTCTTTGCTTATTGTTTTCATTCATGTTGCAGATGCCTCAGGCTGCCACAACTGGCGTTCGAATGTTGGTGCCAGGTTTGCAGAATACGATTCAGATGCAGCAGGTGCGCCATCGCCAGACGAAGCACTGGAAACCCGAGTTTAAGCGACTGCGCCGACAGAAATTCATCAAAATTGAGCTACCCAATTTGCAACAGAAGCCACAAGATATGAGCAAAGAGGAGATGCGCAGCCGGATGAAGGAACGTGGTGTGTTTCCGCCACGCCCATGGATGGAGCGTCCGTTCCACATCAGTTGCACGGGCGGCATATTCGAGCCATATGTGCCTCCTGAGGGCGATGGCAAAAAGTCGATCATAACAACGTCCGGGGCCAAGCAAAAATTTGAATTTCTCGAGAAGAAATCGAAAAGCATGCTGGCAGTGCGAAAAATCCGCTCGTACGAAGAGAGTTTTAGCAGCGACGAATTTGGCTCCCACGCCCAAGACATCTATATATCTGCACACACGCATATGGCTGCCAAAGAGAAGTACAAAATTCGTGAATTTGTCACCGAACGCTGTTATCCAGAGATGATGCACAACGTCAAGGACAAGACCATTCACTGGCGTTTTCTGCAGTCGCTGGAACCACCTCGCCTCGTCCATGCGCGTTGCACGGAAGTCATAACCAAAGAGAACCAGTTTGCCCAGATCACCGTGCGCTTTCACACACAACAAATGCTGGCCATTTACGATCGCTTTGGCCGTCTAATGCACGGCAGTGAGATTCTTACCAAGGATGTGCTGGAGTACGTTGTCTTTGAGAAGCACATTTCCAATGAGTACGGCCAATGGCGATTGCATGACAAGATCATTCCCGAATGGCTGCCAGCCAAGCAGCCGGCGCCCATCACGTATCGCATCACAGACGACGTTGTCGAGGAGACGCCGCCCAATCAGATTGACGCCGGTGAGCAAGCAAAGCAATTAGAGCCCGGCAGCAGTCAGCAGCAAAAGGATCAGGTTAATATGGCGACAAACATCGTGTCACCGGCGGCCGAGCAAATCTCCAAACCCACATTAGCCATTTGATTGTACTTTTTCTGGGCTGCCTGGCGGCTCAGAAGATTACACGTTAACGTTGTTCAATGATGTTGAGGATAAGGAACCAAACCATTTGCAAACATATATTTTTTAAACACATGCTTTTGTTTTTTTTTTTAACATTTGATTTACATAATCATGAACTATAAGACGGATGCAAATTACTGCAATTGCATGAAAATATCCTCGAAAATATGTGGGAGAGCTGATGCCACATCAATAGGCATATAAAAACATAAAATTACGGTAGCTTGCATTATTCTCCTTATCGCGTTGAATATTTTGATTATTGAAAATGTGAATTTCAATAAGCGTCAGCTCCTTTATATATGAGCGATTGGTGTACAACAAGTTGAATTAAAATGTGCGCTGAAAATTTTCGCTAATGTTAAGTGTTAGTTAGCCTAACAGATTAACATTTTCGCTAATGTTAAGTGTTAGTTAGCCTAACCGATTAACAAATTACTTGTTAACAGCTGTTTATTTCACGTGTGTTTCAATTCTCAGATGACTTCATAATCTTTGAATGTGGCTCGATAGAATTGCTCCTTCCGATTCTAACGCATGTCATCAAAAACATTGGTTAGGACTTTATTGAGCAAGAGATATTTGTAAGAGGGCATTGCATTTTTAACCATAACTCGGTCATATTCTTAAGGATCGCTTGTGGACATCTATTTTTTAACCATCACCAAAAATAACTATTGATGGGCATATAAAGATTTTCAAGATTCGAGAAAAATATATGGCAAATATATGAAAATGCAATTGCACCGGACTTTGTCGCATCCTAAAAGTATGCTCTAAGAATTTAGTGTTATTGTTCAACCTATAAGTACGCCTTAACTTTTAAATAGAACAGTAATATAATCCAATCTATAATACAGCTATGTTATTTATATGTATATAGGTATTTATTTAATTAGTTAAGCTTAAAGTTAAGTGGAGCTCATTATAAATACACACGGATCATTTCATGGAGTGGTGGACACCACTAAAAGTTCGTCATGGTACACTTAAAACCTAAAAAACTACACATGCAGAATACAAATGTTAATAAATAGATAAGAGGGGTAATATTACGCCCCTCTTAATATATGTGTTAGGTATATATACAAAGATCAAAGACTGAAGATCGCTCGGATCGGTTAAACGAAGCTGCTGCTGGGCTCATCGAGATACGCACAACGTGTACTCGTCTGCTCCAGCGACTTGCGCCCAATCTCCAGCGGTAATTTGCTGCCAAAGGACAAAGCTGGTGCTGTTGCTCCTGCAGCTGTTGCTGTTCCGACTGTTGTTGTGGGCGATGTTGTTGTTGTTGTTGTGTGCTTGACGGGTGAGAATTTGTTGCTATAGTTACTGCCACCGCTGGGCGTAGGATTTGGAGCAGCACCCCAGTTCGATGGTTTAATGGGCAACACTTTGGGTTTGGGCGGCAGCGGTGGCGGCGGCGCTTTGGCTAATTCCTGTAAATCTTCCAGTGGCAACGCTGCCATCTCCTCCTGCGTGCTGCTCTCCGGCTCTACATCCACCCTCATGGGGGATTGCTGTTGGATGCGCGTTATGGACAGCCTTGGGGCTGGCTGGGGCGCATCTGCTGCGGGAGGATTGGTGTTGGGCTTGTTAACTGGACTCAAATTGGCGCGCACTTTGCGCAACTTGGATGCGGCCGCATTGAGATTCTCCTTGTTCTTAAGAAAGTCGGGCAGATCAAAGTTAATCTCTGTGCCGCGCTGATCCTCCAGGCGCGCCAACTGTGCCCGCTTCAAACCTTCGAGTAGTTCATCTGCATCAAGAAAACCATGAAATGGATGAGCATGTGGGTGGATTTGAGAGGCTTTGCTACTCACCTTGGTGCTCGGCTACTCGTTCGGTCAACTGCAGTTTGACGCCCGCTTTTAACTTGGCTATGATGGGCTTGGGCTTGGGTAGATCCAGACTTGCCGCCGCCTCCTCGGAATGTTGACTGCTTGTGGATTTCTTTTTCAGCTTGGGCAGCTTGCTGCCTGGAATGTTTGCACCGTTCTCCCGCTGCTGCTGCTGCTGTTGCTGTGGATGCGGCTGGCGACGGGTGCGATCAAAGAGCGATGAGTTCTCCGAGGGCGCCTCATTCGAGCGCATGGAGCAGAGATCGCTGGGCTTGAGAGCGACTGCATCCGCTTTGCTCTGCAACAGTTCATTGAACATCTTGTTCGTCAGCTCATCCAGCTGACCCTGGGCGGAGTCAGAGTGGGCAAGTGGCGGGGGCAGCATTGGGGGCTTCATGGGTTTACTATGCTTCGGCGGCATGCTACTGCCGCCGCCTAACTGAAAATCCGGATTGAGCAAGGCAATCTGCAGGCGCTGTCCATCCGCAACGGTTACGGGCTGCATTAGATCCATTGGGGCTTGGGTGTCGCGATGGAGCACCTGTACGCTATCCATTTGATAGTTGTATTTGTTGAGGATGGGCCGGATGACTTCGTGCAGCTGCTTCTTGGGCTTGCTCTTCACGGATATCACCTTGGGATCGGGCAGATCCAGCTTGAAGGCGACCCGACGCTCGATCAGCACTTCCTTTCCGGCCAGCAGCTGCGACGACTGCTGCGTATCGATGGACTTATTGCTGCCCTGGAACACCACATCGTAGTACGGATAGATGAGATTACGCTTCTCCAGCAACCGCTCCACGAGCTGTGCCACCGTCTCCCCGGGTCGTATCTGGACGATGGTCGTCGCTCCGTCCGTTAGAATGACGCGGCACAGCGAACAAACACTATCCGCACTGGCACCGGCCGCCTGACCACCCCCCAGCGGTCCCGCGTCGAAGGATGACAGAGAGGAGCGGGAACTGTGCAAATCACTTAACGAATTCTGCGCAGATCCTCCCCCGGTTCCCCCGCCAGTCAGCAACGACAGCAGCGGCGGCGGTGGCGGTGGTGCCTGTGACACCATCATTGGATTATGCTGCAGATCGGTCATCAGCTCGTTCCGATCCCGGGATTTACTCCGAGACTTGCGGTGCCAGGGCAACAGACTCTTGCGTCGCCGATCCTCAGCATTGCTCACCGATTTCTTGAGCTATTCGAAAAGAGACGCAAAGATCAAATGTATTAGTGGATGGTAGGTAAAGAGGGGGAGGTGGTCTCGATTAGCAAATACTCTGTAACCAATTGATTATACAGTGGGCAAAAAAAATCGAAATTGAGATGCTTACCTTGGGCGAGGCCACTACGTGAAAATGGATCTTCAGGAGCTCATCGAGATCGGCGCCGGTGAAGGGCAGCGTCTGCTTCTTGTGCTCCGCATCCACGCAGCTCTTGTAGAGATCGGAGCGGATGAAACGCTGATAACTGTCGAACTTCATCAGATTGAAGATTTGCTTCTGTGCAGCAGCAAAGATGTCTGTTGCGGCGCTGGAGAGTTTCTCGTCGCTGAGATTACGGGCCTGGGAGTCGACGTTGACCGGATCGCTGCTGTGCTTGTCCAGATGCTTGCTAAAGATTTCGCGTGCCAGCGGACCACGTTCCGTTTCCGATTCGGTGTGCTTGTAGCGCTCGCAGGCTGTCCAAAAGTAAATGTTCTCCGCGGAGAATTCCTTTTTGAGGAACTCGGCAAAGGTTTGCATGCCGGCGGCATCTTGCAGCATTCGCTCAAAGGATGTGCCCCAGCCACTCGGACCAACTGGCTCCGCCTCCAGCGTGGACTCGGTCATCACACTCGATGGAGGCGGCGCCGGTGTCGTGAGTATTTGTGGCACTTGGAACACGGCCATCTGCAACTTGGGTTGCGGTGGCTTTGCCGTTTTGAGTTCGTCCAACACAAACGTCTTGATGTACACCTCATTGTCCGAGGAGTTCATTGAGGCAGTGCGTCGCACTAGCGGACTACCGCCAGCGCCGCCGCCGCCAGCAGCTCCTCCGCCTCCTCCTGCTTTTCCCACCTTGTCAAAGCGCGGCGTGCGAAACGATGATTGACCCCAGGCACGGCGGAACGGCGACGCATTGGAGGGCAGTGCACGGCTCTGTAAATATCGGAAATAATCAAAAATTGTTATTAGCGATATATAGTTTATATATAGACATTTACTAATACTAAAAGATGTTTTAATGATGATGGATTTGAGCTTATTGCTAAAGCCATTGTATTGTTTAAGTTCTGCTTCGAGTGAGACTCATTTATTTATTTAAAATCGACTCAGAAAAATACTCAATAAAAACAAATAATTAAAAGTAAAAGTAAAATGTAATAATTAAATGTATATTAATAAAATATAAATATTATTAAGCTTCTGGGCGTATTTAAAAGCAGTGGGCAAAGGCATTTTTCACAATTTTAATTTCGAAAAAACCATTTTGATTTTCAAAAAAACTAAATCACAAATTGACATCCAAAGATCTTTGTGAAAATTCTGTGAGAACGTGTTTGCCTGATTTTGGAAAATGCAATCCCTGCCTTTGAATTCAATTCGCAAGGGTGACAAATGGGTAATGAATACATTTCATAGAATTTTGATTTATTTTCAATGGCATCAAACATTTTCTTTGAAATGTGTTTCCCATAATCAACCCTTAAAGACAACAAATGAAATTTTCCTGCGATCTAAATTAAACTCATTTCCAAAGCTGCAGCGAAACCGGTTTCCTCGAGCGGAACCAATTGATAAGATACACTCAGAAAAAATATGTATTTTAGAAAGTCGCCACGCGTAATTCAAATAAATCAGAAAGTATTTTTCTAAAAACCAGAGTTTTTCTCTTCTTAATTTTAAGTTACAATTTTCTAAAATGTAGAAAAATATGTTTAATATTTAGGAGAGTTTTATTTTGTTCAGTATTTTAAGTCTTCATATATAGTTTATAACGATTTCAGGACGACTCCAACCCGAGAACCTTCGATCAATTATTTTTTCTGAGTGTAAGTATGAAAATTCTAAAATCGAACTCTAAACAACTGCAAAAGTCTTCTCATGCTCCGTTGGATAAGCAACTACAACTATTTTGAGTGCTGTGCGTGTCTCGAATTGTATTCGAATGGGACTTTTGAGTTCATGGGCAATTTACAAGTAGAAATTGAGGGGCTGGACGACGGAGGGGGGGGGGGGGCTGTAAGTCTGTCATTATCACGGCCAAGCCCCAAACGACACAGCTACGATAAACTTTTGAACTTTAATGTTTTCTGTTTTAGTTTCCATTCATTTTGTGGCAACAGTTGGCAACTATTGGCTGTCATAGCCCCCCCCCCCCCCCCACACACACACACACACACATTCCCGACTACCCTCGACCACAATTCTAATTGTGTGAACAAATTGTGAAGCTAGACTATGTATATATATATGTGTATATGTATCTGTATCTGTATCTGTACATGCATAATTGTGATGAGTGTCGTTTCTGGGGCTGCCTGCCTGCCGGCCAATCCATTTACTGCACTTTGCTGATAATCAGTCTTGGCAGGCAGACTCGAGACTCAAACTCGTAGCTATTTATACAAATGTTTTCTCTCCATCTATATATATATATATATACATTTTTTTCTTCTGGTTTTTGTACTTTTTGCACCCGGTTCCCATCAACAACAAAATGGGTGAAAAATGCCTTAGTAATAAAGTTGCGCAAATGTAAAAGCGGCATTTTGTGTGCATTGTGTGTGAGAATATCTTTAAATAGATGCAAATTAAATTGTCTTAACAATTTCGGTTTCATAAGAGAAACATATTTTGTTCATCCTCTTATGCATAATGAATCCAAAAATATATATACAACTCAATTACTCCAAACCAGTTTTTTTTTTACTTTTTAATTTATATTTCAATCACTGCTAGACATGTTGGATTGTTGAGTTTATTCCGATAGAGTTGAGCTCTATCAGCAAAAAATTTTAGAGTATCTGCTAGTCGGATTAGTCTTACTTCGACCTGGGCTCAATCTTTGCATTTCCCACAACGTCCACGTTTAACGATGTTATTTTGTGTGCGAGATTAATGAATTCTGTTTCTAAGCTCGAGTTTCGCATAAGCCACTCACTTAAATCCCACAGAATAAATATATATATATATATATATATATATATATATGGTTAACGGGTATATCTAGTGTGCTGTGTGCGAGCGAGCTAGAGAGAAAATAGTGAAATTCAAAGCATTTCCGTTTTGATATTTCAAAGCGCAGAGCTCAAAAGCCAATTTTCAGTTTCGAGTCTCGTTCATTAATAGAAACCAATTGGTTCGTTCGGCTCGTGTGATGAGATGGGATGAGATAGATGACTTTGGGATTGTATTGCAACAATTGCCTGGTCACGCTAGACACGCACACACACACACACGCACACACACACGCACACACACACACGCACACACACACACACGCACACAAAATGAAAGCTGTCAAGCGATCATCTCAATGTGCCTCGACTTGCTGTTAATATAATATTTTGATTCATCTTTTATCTTCATCTATTTCATATTTAATTTAATATCAATGCCAGAAAAGGCCGCTGGAATGATGTGAAATTCGATACAATATATATTTATTTCTCATCATTTTAAGCGTTTTTCTTTTCATACCTAATACAGATTATTTAATTTAGACTTAATCGCTTAATGAATTGTAATAAGTAGCGACTTATGTAAGCTGTTATTGTAAGCTGCATTTCCAGATGTTCTTAAGCAAAACTATGAACAATATAAGCTTGGCAATTATTGTTAAGTCTCATTAAGCAGCTGTTTATACATTAATTCAATTTATATATCTATTCAATTGGATATCAGGCGCAAGACTTTTAAGGCGCTCTTTTAAGAAACGAAAACTTAAAAGAAAAATTCCAAATTTTAACAAAATTTCTTGCTCCACAAAGCGTTAAAGTGCCACCAAAGATAAAATGCCGAAACAATGAGTATATTTCACTCACTTATCATATTTATGTACACACACACACACACACATACACACACACACACACATAGAAACTGGGTCGAAAAGAGAATTCATTCTGCAGATGCACAAGAAAAAATCCACAAACTTCAGTTTTAAATGGAAGCCAAAAAATAAATCTTGGGGTCAAATATGTGGAGGAGAAGAAACAACAAGTGAATGAGCTACAACAGACAGAGAGAGAGAGAGAGATAGAGATAGAGATAGAGAGAGGGAAAGAGAGAGCGAGAGGTCGAGCTGGCAACAAGTAAACGCAGCAACAGCAGCAGAGTGAACATAAATCAGCGTTGATTGCCAAACAATTGCAGACAGACTGAACGACAAAGGGGGAGTGGGGTGAGGCTGAGGGGCCAGGGGGCAGGGGGCAGGGTGGAGCCTGTCTTTTGTAAGTAGGAAATGAGCAATTTGCCAAACTAAATAATTAAAATAAATAAATAATTGGAATGACACAAAACGATGACGTGCTCAATGCGTTACAATTTTGCAGCAAAGAAGAAAAGAAAAACAAGCAGCAAATAAAAGAAGAAAAATTACAATCGAATGTGAAATTGAAAAATTAGCGAAGCGCAGCGAAAGCCAAAAGCCGTGCAACAATGCAAATTGCCGCACAACAGCAATTGATTGAGGCGGCAAAATTGTGTAGCGTAGCTGGCTGCCACGCCCATTCCCCACTTGCATTACCATTACAGCGGTTGCCTGCTTGAGTGGACAACACCCAACATGGACACATTTACTTTTGTTTTGTTTTGTATTTTTTTTTTTTGTGTTGTGGTTACATTTAGACGAACGCTGCTGTTGTTGTCTTGCCACATGTTGTTGCCTCTTCCTATTAAAGTCATCATCATCATCAGCATCGAGGAGACAGCAGCTGAAGTTGAAGTCATTGCGCTGAGTTTGCATTTGTTGTGGTTGTTCGAGTTGTTGCTGTCGATGATGTCTCGATGCGAAAGCCACAAGCGACAAGCAGCAAGCGACAGAAAAAGCAGGCAACAACAAACAAAACGCAAAATACAAACAAACAAAATCCCACGAGTGAATTAAACTTGAATGGCTTTATGTTTCAGCTATATAATCTTGTTCATATCTTAATCGCTAAGGCGGCAAAAAGTAACACGATCTTCTACGAGATATAGGATATATAAAGGCCCTATATATACAGATAGATGGCCGGCCAGCAGCTTGGCGCCTCGCTTGGTAAGTGAAACTTTTGGTAATTGGAGCTGTCTCCTGTCGGAATCAGAATTCTTGTCGGTCCGTTGAACTGAGTTGAAGACTGTCAACTTGTCCAGATTTTGCGGCTGCTGTTTCCGGACTAAACAAATGATTCATCATAATTAAGTTGACTCGATAAATGAAGAACTACTTTCGGGCTACTTCAAATAAGCTAGAATTTAGCGCAGTTTGCAGATCTTTACGATAAATCACGTACTTTTCCCTCGATACACCAAAACTTTCTTTTGATCGAAAACGAGAAGATGCGCTTTGAGTTTCTCGCAATTTAAACAATCAGAGAAATATAAACCAAAGGAATATTCTACATATATATTTATATTATAAATGTATGTGTAAATCACCATCTAAAGAACCAAAAAGATGCATTAAGCTAAAAGTTTATTAATTGGCTTAAGAAAATATTAAATATTAACCATAAAAGAATGTTGCCACAATAAAAGGGACCAAATCGGATGAAAATCGCTTATCAAATAAATCGTGTAGCTTTTTTTTAGATGCAAACCGAAGCAATCAAGAAATCAACCGCAAATAAACAAATTCGGGTAATCTCCCAAACAAAGAAATACAAACCGAAATTTTACACATATCAAATTTTTAGTCACTTTTTTTTTAAGATATACTTTTGATAATTCCCAGAAATGTGACACAGTTTCCAGTTTCCCCTCGAAGTGCGCTGATAAGTGGCGAGTGCACAAATAACGACAAATAAACAGTGATTAGGAGGGAGACTCATATATCTTATCTCGAATATGGGGCCTATTTTCAATTGCAATTGCCCGAGTGTGCGAACAAGAAGAGCAAAAGAGAGTGATTGAGAGAGAGAGAGAGAGAGAGAAAAGACAGAGAGTATGAGTCTTGTTAAGTGGCCAGTGGGCGGTTCGCAATTGAAAGAGAGAGCGAGGGGGAGAGAGAGACAGAGAGAGAGAGAGGCATGCTAATGACGAAACTAACTAACCATAGTTGGTGAGCAGAGTTGACAAACTGCGTGACGAGTACACACAGAACCTACCCGTTGCACTGCGTGCTTTGTTTTTGACTTCAATTATGCTTTGTGCTGTTGTTGTTGTTGTTGATGATTATTTCAAGTATTCCAAAGGCGTGTCATCGCTTTGCAAAATGTTTACTGCTCTGTGCGCGTGTGTGTGTGTGTAAGAAAGCGTAAACGTGCCGCTTTTGTCAACAAAACACAAAACTTAACTTTGCACTTTTTCTTCACTTTCGGTTGTTATTTTCGTTATTGTGTTTGTTGTGCTCGTTTTGGCATTGAGCTTTATAATTACTTTTTAGTAGTATTTTTTATTTTCACACACACTTCTTGTGGCTCCCGTGTTTGTATCCCGCATGCGAGAAGCCTCGTTGCATGTGTGACTCGTAGCCCCAACGTGTATAAAGTAACTGACATCGTCAGTTGTTGTGCTCGACCAGCTGCTGATCAGACCAAACAAACACACACACACACACACCGCAAAATCTATCTGTGAGTTGCGCACAACCACATCGAACACAAATCGCAGCGAACGCAACTTGTTTGCAGGCGAACTTCTATGAGGCGCTGATTGGGCGATCTGTAAAGTTATTTGTTGAGAGTGCTGCTAGAGAAGACCGGCGGCAGCAACTTGTGGGTGGACTCATCTGGTGAAGTTACAACACCTAGGTAAATCCTCAAACATTACAAGCAAATGGAGCAGAAGAAGCTCACCCTCAAACATGTCTGCTCGATGTGTTCGATCTCACTCTCGCGGCTGACTTGTCTGATATCTCTTTTTCGAACTCGACTCCATGCAGCTGTATTTGTGTGTGTGTCGAGTGTCTTTCGAGTTGTTGCTTACTCATATTGCTATTGTTGTTGTTGTTCGTTGTGTGCTGATATATATAATTGTATGTATGTATATATCTACTTCTATATGTAAAATACATTTTTGCTCTTTGTCTTTGATGTTGTTGTTGCGTATTGCCTATTTACCTGACATAGCCGGCTGCTCTTTTCGATTTTGTTGTCTCGTTTGGTTGCTTATGAATGAAATGCACACATATATGTATAAGTGTGTGTCAATTGTGGGTGTGTTTTGCTGTCTCTTTCTGACTTATCATGCTTGCTTTAAGGCAGCTGGCAAGCTAATTAAACGTTTTGTGACGTTAGCGTTCAGTTTTTTTTAGTTGCCATGGCTTTTGTTTGTTTTTTTTTGTGCTAGCTATTGCTTTCAACAATTTATAGCACAAACAATGCCCATATAAGTATGCAGCACAAATTTTAATTAACTGACTAAAAATGAGCACACGTGTATAAAGAATGTTGCAAGTACATAAAGAATGTGCACCAAATATAACCATAAAAGCGGCGCAAATAAATTAAAAGCACACATTTCGCTGCCAAATAAACAAAGAGAATTGAAATAATTAAAATGCCAAGCAATTACAGCCGATAGATGGGGAGCCAAAAATGCGGGCAACTCTTCTCGACTCTTGCCGTACTTAGCACATGTATTTAATTAATTTGCAAAAGAGCGAAAGATACAGAAAGAAGAGAGCGGTGGGGGGGGGGGGGCGTACTAAAAAAGATGATCACTCGTAGCGTTTACCACATGACCCCTTGGAAAAAGGCCGGCAACATTTCCTTAGATCAAACCATACACATAAATTTAATGGTTATTTATGATTTGTTTAGTCAAACCAATTGTTGCCAGGTGGCGCATTAGTCCCGCCTTTTCCTTCGATTTGTGCAGAAAATGTGGTTAAACAATTTACACAGCGCATATTTGATTTTAAATATGTGCGTTAATTTCGTGCGCTGCGTTCCACAACGAGCACGTTAAACGAGCAGAGCTAAGAATACCACATATATGTCCATACATATATTTTTGTATTTCGGAACAATTTGCTGAAATGCACATAAGCATTAAATTAAATATCCGGCAAAGCGATTGCTGTTGTTGTTGTTGTTGTTGCTGCTGTTGCTTTACGTTAATTTTATGAATGCCAATGCGGGTCATATGCGTTTCGGACGATCCGGCGTTGTTCGAAAGCGGAAGAACTCAACTAGATTATGTACATTATGTATAAAAATCCACACACACAAACACACACACACACACACACACACACACGCAAGTGTAAGTATCGCATGTGGGAATCAAATTCTTTTTAATGACCATTCTGAACAATTTGGACTCTCGCTGAGAAACAGTTACATACACATACAGGCTTAAATAGATATACATATATGTGTGTGTGTGAATCAAATTCCTTTTAATAACGATTGTGAATAATTTGCACACTCAGAGAAATCAGTATTCTAAATGCTGCCGGCGAAGTATTTTATGTTATTTAAATTGAACGAATCCAATTTGTTTCAATAATTCAATCCATGGTGAATATAAATAAAATTAAATTAAAAAATCAAAGCGAAAATAAAATTAAAATAAATGAAAATATAAATTAAAAATTGAATTCATTTAAGTTGATTTAGTTATATTTGTCGCATTATTCAATGGTGACTTTCTTGTTTCAGAAATATTTCAACATATGAGCACATGCCAATCGTACTTGCCTTTATTTAAAATCACAGTTTACAGAAAAAAATCATCTCTAAATTAAAATTTCTGTGTCTACAAAATAAGTACAAAATACCCAAAATTTTTGCCAGTGTACGAATATATTGTCGTTAATCATAGCTCAAATTATTTATTGTTAAGTGATTCACATATCTGAAGACTTCATTCACGTGGGCTGAATGACCGCTTGTTCATCATCAACCCAAAACAAGAACAGCAACAACAATAACAACAAACGGACACCGATTGGGAATTATAAAAGCAAGACGCGATGATGGAAAGTGAAATGATTGAGTTGATGATTGGCGTCAGCCATGCAAATTGAACAATTAGAAAGTCATTATGGCAATCAATGAATAAATACAATCGCCAATTCAATTCCAATATGTACATCCCACAATAAAAAGTGTGAAATTTGAATGAATTACGCTTTTGTGTACGTTTTTTTCTTTCATTTCATTCTTTTTTGAATGTTTCCCATTTGTATCGCAGACATAGGCAACTATTCATTGATGTTTGTGTGCGATTTGTAAAGTATCAATTAATATTTGCATGTTAATTGAGCAGAAATATATATATGTATATATATAATAAATACTCAAGTGAAACTATCTCAGTATACAGTAGCTATAGATGATGAAATGAGTTGCCTAGCTTTAACTTAGCTATATTCGATTGTTCAGTTTTTAATTAATACTGTGAGGCAACTTTTGGAAACCAAAAAAAAACCCAAGAAACAAGTTGGGCAGCTAACATTCTTATTACAGAAGTGAAGAGATTTAAACTATTTGAAAATAATTCTATACTCGACACACTTCTAACACTAGTTTTTTTTTAACTCGAAATATTTCAACTAACTTCGATTTGCGCTAAAAAGAATCAGAGTTGTCTAAAATGGGCATGAAAATGGGACTCCGAATTTTTAATTAATATTTAGTTAAGTTGTTGTGTTACTTGGTTTTCTAAAAATCTCAAAAACACTGAAAGAGTCCTGGCATTGCTGCCCATGATGTGGTTGATGCCAGAGCAATAAGTCAGTCACTTATTAAGATTCATCAATAATAATAAAACTCTTAAGCACAATTAAACACCAAAATATTCAAAATGGCTTTGATCAATTTATAGATATTTTCTATAGAAAACTATGAATATCTCTTTCCACCTAAAAACGTTTGAAATCACAAGAACAAGAGAAATCGTGTTTAATTCCGCATATATCCGACTGAAAATTCCCACATAAATCAAGTTCGGAGCACTCAAAATCGCATAGATCTAACGTAGAGCAATAATTGCGCAATTTTATTTCGAATTATATGCGATTCTTATTTCAGGGGCAGCAAGTTTGGCACGCGATAAACCTTTGAAATACAAATTGATGGGCAGAGCAATATTTACAAAAAAACGCACAGTTTGAATTTTATTGAGAAATAAACTAAAGCTAAATAATGTACACAGGTCAGGTATTAATTTAAACTAAGCTAGGTGGTGCTAACTAAATTGATGCTAAACCGATCAGAATTATGCATGTGGCAAGTAAACACGGCAAACTGCCGCCATATGGATGCGAAATGATTGAAGATGACTCGGGCGTAAATAAACAACTTCCTCCGAACAATTATGTGAAGCTTATATAACGTAAACAAATAAAATGCACAAAATACAAACATACTTAAAAAGCTAATGGAACGCAGCTGGTTGCATGAATTCAACAATTCAACAATTCAACAATAGATACGCAATTCTCAATTCACTTTGCGATGCGACAGGCATGAAAATCTGTGCACTAAGCGAAAACCCAAATAGAGTTTCTATCGGTGGGTTCTTAAAATTTTAAGTGGAATTCAGTATTGTTGTATAGCATATAAGAATTCTTTTGTTGATATAAATTATTCATGATTTTTAAATCGACTGTTATACATATAAATTGAATAGTTAAAAAATATAAGCAGATAGAAATGGCTCCTAATTCAAGATAGAGTTTCTAACGTTATTTGAAGTAAAATTCATTGTCGAGTATTCTTAAACAAGTATAGCTTATTCTTGATTTCAAAAGCGACTGCTATAAATATAAATTGATAGTGAATTGATTCAATTTTCAAGTAGAATTCATTCGGGACTATTCCTAAATGTGCATAAAATATGTTTGATTTCAAAATCGATTGTATACAAATAGAAAAAAAGAATTTTTTAAGTGTTAAACGTTTTGGTTTTTTTAATAAAATAACTTTAAATTCTGATTCAATATATAACTTGAGTACTTAAAATAACAACTACATTTCTAAGAGTCAAGTTGAAAAGTAATATAAAAAAAGAATATAACTTTTTTTAAATAAGAACAATTTTGCTTAACTTTATACTGAACTAGCGCTTAAGTTTAAGATTTTGGGAATTGAAAAAAAAAAGTGAGTGTATTTTTTTGTGTCTAAAAGTGACTCACTCGCATCACGTTGCACGTTGCATCGCCGATTGGCGGCGGCTTTGTGAAGTCCAGCTGCTCCATTGCATCCGGATCGCTGAGGGAGCGTCGCAGCGTTGTGACGGAGGCGCGCTTGGCATGAAAGGAGCCGCGCAGGAAGCGGGCCAATTCACTGGCCGCATTCCGGCAGAGGGCACGTGGCGGTGTGATCTTGAAGCTGGGCAGGAGTGGGGCATGCATCTCGAACGAGGAGTCTGGCGAGATGTTGCGACTGTTTGAGGAAATAGTCGAGCTACTCGATTCCGTTGTCAAATTGGAACTGGCCGAACTGATGCCATCGTCGTGCTCCTCATCCTCGGAGGCGCTCAGTGGCCGGCAGCCCTGCTCCTGTTCCACATCCTTGTTGACGCGCAGCAGCACTGGCGAACTGCTGCGACTGGACTCCAGCTGGGGCTCACTCAATTTGCTGCTGCCCATGCGACGCTTGGACGCCAGGCTGAAGAACTGCAGCACACGGGATGCACTGCGGCAGCTGCGACGCTCCGCTTGAACGCGCGCCAGTGCCATTGGCGGCGGCATTAGATCCTCCGCCTCGGCAGACTTTCGCTGCGACGGCTCCTCGAGCTCCTCCTCCTGTTCTTGCACGGGCTCAATGTGTATCTGGGGCGATGCACTGCGTCGTCCGCTGGCACTGCGATAAATCTGCTTGGCCTTGCGGCACAGAAACGGAGACATGCACTTGTTGCTTGTGGCTTTGGGTGTTGAGGCGACACTTTGACGCGCCTCGAACTCCTCGACAAAGCGTGTGAGCTGCTCCCGATCCAGTTCGGTGAGACAACGATGTCGCGGACGACCAATTGGAGGCGTGGCACCGCCCATCAGACGTGGACTCTGCAGTAAGGTTTTGATCTCAAAGCTGGCATCGAAACAGCTGCCGGAATCGTTCAGCTGGCCCAAGGATTGCACAAAGCGATCCACCATGACGGAGATGTTGCTGTTTCTTTTGCTGTTATCGTTTGATGTTTTTGTAAATGTTTCTATACTTTTAGTAGGCACTGTTGCACTGCTGCTGCTGTTGCTGCTGCTGCTCATGGCGCGCACTTCTGCTGTTGGCTGTTTTAAGTTGTTGGTGGCAAAATGTTGTTGTTTTATTTCGTTTGTTTTCTATTTGCCGCAATTTAAACGCAAATTATTCTGTGGCCGAAACGTGTGCTTTTCTACGCTGCTCGCGTTCAACTGAATTTCCCAGCCCAAATGCCACAGCAAAGGTAAACTTTGCTCACACTTACACACACACACACACACACACATACAGCGAACATATGCGAAGAATGTGTGAGAAAAGCCATTTTCACGCGACACTGAGAGAAAATAAAACAATATAACAACTCTAGCTTAGCAAAACATTCATGAATTAGTTCTTGAAAATATTTGTTTTTGAAAAGGTAGATTAGATTTTGCAAATATTTATATTTCAAAGTGTACATTGCTTGTTTGAAATAATTTGTATTTTATAATGTAAGCTTGAAATATATAAATAAATAAAAAAAAGAGTTTTTTAACAAGTCGTTACTCGTCTGCAGGAAGAATTTCAAGAACTATTTCAGATGTTTAGCTGAAAATAAATTCGAGTATGCGAAGACTCCCAGTTTGAATATGTTTTGCTAAAGGTTAATCAACAGTTAATAAATTATCTGGAATAAATTCATAAAATTCAAACTGCATTAAATACTTCAATGTCAAAAAACTAAAACAAAACAAAAACAAAAACATATTTTCCCTTTGCCCTCCCCAAAAGACTACTCAACAACCTTTAAAAATGTCTGATGAAAAATCAAACACCCACGTTTTCTTTCAGTGTGGGCAGAACAAAAATGTGCGTTTTCCTCAAAGAGGATTTGCTGCTGAGGTCAGATGTGGTAAGGGGTAAGGGAGCAGGGAAAGGGGGAGGGGAAAGGCGCCAATTTCTGACGCACTTGAGACGACACAGATGACTGGGCGGCGGCAGGATTATGATGCAGCCATGGAAATGAAAAGAAATTAAATGACGTCTTCGAGAGTTGACTTCAAGCAATTTTCGCCATTTCTTTATTAAGCACGTTTTGTTTGTTTTTCTTTCTTTCTTTTTTTTTTTTGTATTCATTCTCTCTTTTTATTTGTCTTGCGCTTTGCGAGGTGTGCAGAGCATACTTAATGAGAGTTGCCCAGTTTTTTTGTTTATGAGTGTACTTACACACGTCTAATCAAAATTCATAAACGGTAGAGTTGTCAACTGAACACGGCGATGCGTCATCAAAGTGAAAACTTTATGGCTACTTTTATGCAATGGTTTAGCGCAGCTGAATGAAAGCATTGCGGATATGCCAATTTCAACTTTTAATTTCAATGCGCAATTTCTTAAAATATTCCAACTAAACAAAACGATTTTATTTTTTTGGACACCCGCAAATGGGTTTCAGTTCGAAATTATTGTGCGGGCCCATAAATTAGGAACAGGTGTAACAAATGTGAAACCCACAAAGGGGTTGATCAGTTAGAGAATATTCACGGAGGAAAACTTCTGTTTCTCGACTTAAGCTTTAACCTTAATCGGTATTCTTGCAATTGTTTGGAAGAACTATTTAAGAAACTATCATGATTTCAATATGCAAATAAATTTACAAACAAACTTCATATTTTACAATAAAAATTTTAAAAATTAGAATTCCAATAAATCAATGTTTTTTTACCAACATAATCATAAATTGCTTTATGATCTAAATGCCTTGCACATGTGGTAATTATGATAATAATTAACTAACTACATATCAATTAAAGAGTTTGTTTTCCGCTCTATATACCCCAAAACTAATTAGTCGTCCAAACAGGGCATAAAGAGTGCTAATTATTGCAGTAGCGATATATTTACGAGCATTCCAATTCCAAAGTACCTAAATAGTTCGTGTGCCACAGAGAGGAACCAAAAGTGCTACAGCCACAGCACATGCTAAAAGCAACAAAAGCTTATCAATATTTGAAGAAGAGAAATGGCTTAATAGCAAGGTAAGCAAACGCAAAAGTAGAACTTTTATTTGTGGCCGTAAAAAACACACACAATTTTGGTCAAAGAGATCAAAACACATTTGTGATAAGCAAATAGCTTAAGGCTATTAAAGATAAGTTCCTTATGGAGGAGGTTACAAGAAATGGACATCATAAAAAAAGTTCAAATACTAAGCATAAATTACGGCTAGTTAAACTTTCATGAGCAACGCCTACTCTCATAAGATCGTCTCTCGAGAATTCTACACGTCAATCCCATCAACCGAAAAGCCACAACCGATAATTGTATAATTAACAAACTGTAATCGCTAAAAGTCACGACAACCACGAATGAATAAGCTAAGTAAATTTGTACGTATAAACATTTATATACAAAAATACATGTATATATATATATGTAACCACGCCCCGGAGAAAATGACTAAGCTGAGCCTACAACTTCCACTAGAGATCTACAGAAAGATCATCGCGGTTTTTTATTTGTGTGTGACATCATTTTACAGGCAATCAAAGCATCATTATTATATTGTCAGCTTTCCGTTTTGCAATTTCCTAGACCATGCTTATTATTCCCATTAAAGCTGACCAGCAAAATTCCACGAAAAATGCCAAAATGTGAGAACGCGTTTTTTTTTCTTCACATAAATTTTCGAGCAGTTTAATGGAAATTCCAAATTTGAATTTAAGAGGAATTCATAGATGAATTTGAATTTGCTGATGGGGGGCATAAATCTAGGCAAGAAACAGCTGTCTGAGTTGCACAAGACGAACGAGCCCCAAATTTCGGTGAATACTTTGCGATTAAATTGCATTGTTTATAGAAGCTATTTTTTTGTAAAGAGTTCTAGGTAAAGTACATAAAAAAAAGAACACACACACGCACACACTCACAAAGTGTTGCATCAATCAAATTTGTAAAGCGGGAAAAAACACGGACGCGTCATAGTTTAATTATTTCAATTCATTTCTATTTATTGGGGCATGTTAATTAAGGCGCGCGTTTTGTGCGCGATTTCGGCGCGTTTTTCGTAATGACGTTTTTGGGGGAATTTTAAGTTTATTTTTACGGCAAATAACCTCCGCAAAAATTACGCGGAATATTTTTGGTTGTCTGTGTGTCTGTGTGTGTGTGTGTGTGCACAGTTTATAAACTGGAAAAATATTTTCATGCTCTTTGGATATTGTTTTCTTTTGAGCGATTTATTTTTAGCAGAAGAAACAATCCGCAAGGCTCAATATAGAAATGCGTTTTGTTTTTCTTTGGCCAAGCCAATCGTTTGATTTATCCACGTACACAGTGTAAAAACAAGGCAGCGTTGTGCTCTGGGTCAACAGCAATTAACACAATTGGAATTTTTGAAATTTGTATTTGTGTATTTGTGTATTTGTATATTTGTTGCTCTTTTTGTGATTTCAATAACACACACTTTGTTGTTTGAGAACGTTTTGTTGTTGTTTTTAGTTTTTATTTTTCATTTTTGTTATTTTGATTAAGTTTTCGGAATTCGATTTGCTTTCATGCGTTGCGTACGAGCTGCGCTCAAAGACTGATTCATTTACTCAGTGCTGAGCTGACGACGCGCTCTTGACTTTTTCACTGCTGTTAACTTGGCTCAGTGACAACAGACAACAGACAACAACAACAATCAGCAGTCAGCAGTCAACAGTCAACAGCAACAACAAACAACGGCAGCTGTTGAGCTCGGGCAATGTAAAAAGAGCGCGTGCGCCGCGTTCTTATTCATTTGTTGTTGTTGCTTGTTGGCTTGGTGGTTGATCGAGGGGCAGTTGCTGTTGTTGTTGTTGTTGCTATAGCTACTATATACCAGTTAGTCATTTCATTGGCACCTGAACCAGACCCAGCGCCCAGAGTCAGGTGTTTTTAGTCCACTCCACTCGATTCCCTCTCAGCTCGATGTCAGCTTTGTATTTTAATTCCTTTTTTGAGTTTTGAGAGTGTACAAAAAGGGCATATTCACTTTTTATAGGGTATGCGCATTTTGCAATCAATTAAATTAAAATAAATGAAATGCAATTATTAATTTATTGTCGACAAAACAAACAACAAGTAAACAGTACTTTGATTATTTAAAAGTTCACATTCGAAATTCAAGCATTATCTTTAATAGTCAGATTAAACAACAAGTGGTTTTTATACCCTGAACCCACTAAAGCAACTGCGTTCAGGGTATCTACTAGTCGAGCTCTATCTCTCGACTTAATGCATTCTAACTTGTTTAAATTAGTAACTTTGTTATTAGATAACAAGTATCAATGAAAGCATTCAACATTACTGTCCACTTATAAAACTGTTGAAATCTTCAAATATAGGTGAAGTTGAGATCTTTATCTACCGATAATATGATCTCTAATTACAAAATGAAGAGTTTCTTAACTTTAGCCCCAAGTCAAAACTATATATTGGATTAGTTGAAGACTCTTAGACTCTCAGTTGCATATTAATGGAATATATCAGATAGAATCAGCTTATTTTTAACTATATATGCTATACTTATTTGTAGGCCTTGTATTTTATTTGGCAGGGTATTGTACATTGACCGCTTTAGGAATAGCTCAGAGGTTCTTGGGGCTCTCAGCCATATCAGTTTAATAGGTTTCGTACAAAAGGTTTTCTAGCTACAAATAATTTTAGAAAAACAAATGCTGACGCACTTGAAACAGTTTTTGTTTTTTATTTCTTTATTTATTTTTTTGTATTGCTGCGGCTATAAAAGAAACTGTTATTATTTGATCGCCTACATTTAACAAATTTATTAATAAATTTTTATAAATACGTGCTTGGGCTTTAGCTGATAAGCGTTTAATTAGAAGCTTTCGATTTTTTTTTTCCAAGTACTGAATACTCTCCCCTGATATGCTGCTTAATAAAGAATAGAATATTCAACATTCTCTTTTTGGTATCACTTAGATAATGCAGCAGCAGATGCATGTCTGAAATGATGCACGTTTCCACATGCACATTGAAATGGCTTCTTTTCGGAATTCCCACACAGCGTCAGCTGGCAAATACGTTACACAAAAAAAACAACTTATTGTAATATCGGTGATAAGGCCAGTCGGTGGCTTACCGTTCTACAAACTGAAGTCAAGTTAAGTCAATGCATGGATAATTAACCACAAGTCAAATGATTTTAAGTAACCTGCTCAATTCCCATGACACTGGCATGTCGAGGGGAAAGTAGCAAGCAAGGGAACGGGAAGGGAGGAAGGAAGGAAGCTAAAACAACAAACAACCTGCAGAAAAAAAAGAAACCGATGCCACGAAAAGGTATTTTCCAGCTGACGACGCTGCTAACTTGTGTGGCACGAGGGTTGTTTTCCCCTAATGCTGCACACCTGCAACAGTAATATAATGTAGCATGTGCCCCTGTTGCAGGTTGCCCGCCAAAAAGCAACTGCTCTGTGTCTGTTGCAACCTGTTTGAGCAGAATTTGGAGAGAATTGCATGCCACTTTAATCACTATGCATTGTCCAAGGTCTTCAAACGACCAAAGAAAAATACACTGAGCACAATAGAGTCGTACTAAACTTAAGGTCGACAATTATTTTGCAAAACTTTCTTGTTTTGAGTTTTAAGTATTACTCATCTATAATCTTAAATACATATAAATATAGGTTTCCACTATGCAGAAAACTCATTTTTGTATATAAAAACTATATTTTGCTTGCCAAATCTTCTCGATTTGGGTTTGCAAGCATTTCTCTGAATATTCGTTAAGATTTTACTATTATTTTCAGTCCTGTCAGATCATATCTACATATTTTTAAGTTCAACATCGAGTTTCTACAATCTACATTATATATATATATTTTAGATCCATTTTCTGCTGCATTTAGTAACTTAAATAACAGCTTAAATGAAGATCAAAATACTCGACTTTGATAATTAAAAATTGTATTGCTCAATCAAGATTTTATTGCGCGTTTTGTGTAAGAAATACTGCGACATATTCTCACTGTGTACTCTCTTTTATCTCCCTGTAGATTTCACATGTTGTTTATTAGTTTCCAAAATGACGCACTTCCAATAACGATGAAGTAGTCCATAATCGGATATTAAGTGTTTATAATAGGGTCTTCACACAAACATACCACAGGCACAATACATATGAACGATTAATAAATGTAATTAAAATAGCAAATGGCAATAAAACGACAAGATTATTATTTAAAAAGTTACCCGCAAAATGTGCTTTACATAAAATCTATAATTAATCTTCGCATATTGATTAAAATAACTAAGGCGTGTTATTTAAAAAAAAAAAACAAAAAATCCCTAACATTTATAACAATGTGCAACCCTCTCCAAATATGGAGAAATTTATGTACAGTTCATTTTATTTGTTTACACTTCGTACTTAAGAAATGTACACTCAGAAATAATCAACCTGAATTTTAGAATATCACGCTGAAAATAATAAGAAAACAAAATTCTAAAAAGCACAAAGTCTTTAGCAGAAATATATTTCCAAATAGAAAATATTTCTAAAAGTTGAAATTTAAACAACTATTTTTATAAAGAAAAACTCCCTTCCGAAAATTCAGTTCAGAAAATAGTTCCAATTCTATACATATAAAAATGAAACCCACTGGGAATTAGACACATTTGATTTGGAATAATAGACAAATGTACCCTGAAACAAAAAAAAAAGAAATCCCTTGTTTTTAGAAATATACTTTCTGATTAATAAGGTGATTTATGCTTTCCAAGTAAGTTTATACATCTCTTTCAAACGCAACTCATTAGTTATCAGACTAAGTAGAATCGAGCATTATCTGTGTGTACAGGTATTTAGAATGAATAACACAGTTTCTATAGAGTCGATAGCATAGGGCAGGTGTCTAAGACTAATGCAAACAAATGAGTAATCACGAATTGATATCGGTATTGTTACGAGTCGACTGCAAGGGCTGAAAGGGGTGGCCAAAATAAAAACTCAGGCAACCATAAAGAAGGTAACAAAGTGTGTCGACGAGCTCATGAAATGCTCGCATGAGCAAATGGAAATGTTCCAATTTAAAGTTGACATTGTAAGAGAATGTATTATTCACATGTATGTAAACGAATTGTTTTTTTAATAACAAATATAACCGGTCAGTCAGCTTGGCAAAGCGGTCATAACCTTTTACAAAGGTCAACGGAGCACAAAAATAAACATTAAAGACACTCTGCTTAATTATTATTAGTAATTACTATAGAAAATCGTATGTTTAATATATATATGCTTACCGGATTCTTATCGGCGTATAGGCCACAAGCGAGTCCTCGGAACGACATTATTTTCATGAAGTTTTGACTTGTTTACAGAATGTGCACTGCAACGTTCCGTTCTTAAAGTATTCCAAACATGCCGACACTTAATGACAATTTATTGTGACAAAATGCAGCCAATATGAAATGCGCTGGACTTTTGAACTTGGGCTGAACTTTTAATATTTTATTTTATTTGTTGCTTGTTTTTTTCGCGTATTACAAACCCGACGATTACGTGCACTATATATATATATATATATATGTTTATATTAATATTTTTTTTATTGTATATAAAATATTAAAAAACATATTGAGCAAAAATCGACAGCACAGCGAAAGTGAAAACGCAACGAGCTATAAACTACAAATCGCGTCTAATAAAAAACCCCACACGGGGGGCGGTGACTTATGGCGCGGGGTGCGGAGGTTTGCGGAATCGAACCGAGAACACGGAGCGCCAATGCAAAGGTCAGCAGACGATGAAGTCAAATGGCGGCTGCGAATTGTGTAAATATGTTTTGTTCCCCCATTAGTTGCTGTAGATTGAATTAAGCGCGCTCGCCACTGACATCGACAGAAGCGTTGTTGTCGGCGTCGCAGTCGGCGTCACAGTTGGCTTCTTGTTGTGAGCTGTCGCATGACGTCACTGAGCGATTTATTTTTAGCGACCGACTTACGATTTCCTTATCACACAGTACGTGTACGTGACGCGAACGCTTGACTACGCAACACCAAAGCAACGGTGGGCGGAGGCTGCACACACGAGCAGGACAAGGATAGATAGGGGCAAGGGGCGACACAAGCAGTGCAACAAGTACCACTAAAAAGTAAGAACCACCTATTGCAGAAGCGTCGCGCCAACTACTGAGCCACAGCAGACAGCAGCAGCAGCAACAAAGCCAAAGAAAATCACATGCACCAACACCAAACCACACAAATTCCATATGTGTGTCTCTGTGTATGTGAAGCATTTTGGGGTCGCTTATCGAGGGGCACACTGCGAGAGGGTGTGGGAGGTCCGGAGGCGGAGGGTAGAAGTCAACGACGCGATAAGCTTAGCAAGCAAGCTCTCAGGTAACAGCCAGCTAACAGCCCAGCAATGTTCACAGGTAAACAGAACTCAAACAACGCAAAGCAAAAGCCTTATTAAATCAGCAAAAATATGCATTAAAAAAAAAAATACAAATCATTTTTAAGTAACATTTTTCGACAAATATGCTTAATATATTTATGAAATTTTTAAATTTGCAACCAACATAAGCCATCATAACAGGTAAGAATGCTGTAAACGAGTGAGCTCGACTACGATATACCCTTTTAAATATATTCTAGTTTTATTTTATACATGCATGCGTGGAAGTGCTATCATTTCTTATGGTCGCCTCAGAGGCAGAAGAGAGTAATGAGATCAATATGAGAATACAACTTGGATATTTCTTATTCGATCTTGTGAAATTTGTTCAGTTGTTCAAAAATATATTCATTTATTTTATATATCAAAAATAAGCCTTTGCCTTCAAAAATGTAGCATTTATTGTTATCGGAAATCGATTTTTATCTACATCGAAATTCGAAAAGGAGACAGTTATCGATAAAATAAAATAAACTTGATTTGCTTGGGGTATACGAAGACTTATATTAAAATTTAAAGTCTCTAGCTCTTATAGTCAGACGGAAATGGCTATATCATCATTTGATCTTGATCAGGAGTAGTATATATACATTATGGGGTTGGAGGTGCCACCTTCTGCCTGTTACATACATTTGCGCAAAACCAATATACCCCTTTAACAATTATCAAAGTGTTCAAAAATTTATAAAAATTCTGATTAAAAGAATTACGAAAATTGTGTTTTGACGTAACCAATTGCGCAATGCTTTATTCCCAGTGGAATAAGTGCCGAGAAGATAAGGTAGTAATACCTTTTTGTATACTTACAGAGATTATAATTATTTTTAAGTGCGGACTGTAATTAAATGAAGAAGACGGCTCTGAGCCGACAAAGTAAATTTATATTCGATCAGCTACAGTAGCCGAGTATATATATATACATATATACAACAATCAGAAATATTCAACACTTTTAATTTTTCATTTCATACTCCTTTGGAGCATAAAAACAGGATTGTAGTAAAGAAAAATAGACTCCCTTCTACATACAAATACCACTACTAAATAGATTGAAGATATTCTCGAAAATGAAAACCATTCTTAAAATTAACTTGAATATAGCAAATTGAGTATAGGTATATATATAAAATATAACTCACCCCCAGATCGGGTTCACTGTTGGTAGCTTCTAGTAGGCAATGTGTGGATGATGTGGATGCTGACGAGAGATTCGCCGCTGGATTTGTGGTCTTGTGAATGTTCTGGAGACTGGTCCAGGTGTCCATGGGTTGATCCGTGCAGCCAGCCAGCACCGTTGACTGGATGCTATCGATGGCCTCAAATCCGAAGGATTGACGTGAGCGCGGCTTGCCAAAGACTTGAGCGCTCAGTTTGGATGGAGTCGCTGCTGTTCCGGCTGTTCCCATTACTCCTGTGCCCGGCTGCAGGGATCGTCGTGTCTTGCGGGGCACGCAAGCCGGATGGATGAACATGTGTGGCTCATCCAGCGAGGGGGCCGTCGAGTGCAATGAGATGTCATCCATGGAGGCGACAGCAGCCAAGACAGGTGGCTCATCGTCATCAACATCCACCAGAAGATTCAGAACATCATCGCAGGAGCGCGTGCCGATGAGATTCGTGGCCGGACTCTTAATCAAATTGAAGCTGGCCAGCAAATTGGGGCGACGCAGCGAGCAGGAGGCGGACGGTGACTTTGGATCAGGATCGGGCATGGCGCGCACAGTCAACCGGTTATCGGGCACACCCACAATGCCCAGCGGACGCGCTGCAGCCGGCGGTGGCGGCAATGGGGCATGGCCAAGAGCGCCACCTGCTCCTGCTGCGGCGGCAACGGCAGCGAAATCCACGACAAGAATGCGATCCGAAATGTTGGTGCAATCATTGTTAAAGCCAATGCCCGAATCCGAATTCGAGGTGGTCGTCGAAATCTCGCTGTGATTCGATGGCTGCGGGGAGTGAGCAGCAGCTCCAGCTACAGCACCCGCTCCAACTGCAGCGCCCGCCTCATAATCCTGCTGTGCCTGCTGACTACGACTGGCTGGCGGCAGGATGCGCATGGTGTACATGCTCCGTATGAGATTGACAACATACTCCGAGTTGTTGGGAAACTCAAGGCATAAATTGGAAATGGGATCCCGGGTGCACTGTAAACGATACTCATGGGCACGCCCCAAATGCTGGACATGATCAATCAACTTCGTATCAATGACAAAGACATGACAGCTATGAGAGATGCTGATGTGATTAGCATTCGATTTATTATCCTCCACCTCGTATTCCTCATCGATTTGAGTGTTGTGCACAGCGCTGGTAACCAGGCCAAAGAAGCGATTCTCGCTCTCCGACGAGGAGCTCACATAGTTGAGACGCGCCGAGGCATATGTGGCCAAGGTGGCGCCACTGGCACTCTGCAGTCGGAGCATGTCCGGTGTAATGCACATGAGGACAATGGTAGGTTGGCGTTTTTCCTGGCGCAGTTTGCGTATGCAGGAGCGCACCGTCTGCAGCTTGGAGCTGTGCGATATCTGCTTGGGCATCTCAATGGTGCCCAAATAGCCAACAATTACCCGATATTCCAAAGCAGCGCTGCCCACGGCACGCACCATGGCGCTAACATTGGCCACATCCGCACATTTGGCCAATCCAGATGATGATGGTAATGGTAATGGTGCATCCTCCAGCACTGGACGTAATGTCGCATGATCTGGCAGAGCAGCAGAAGCAACAGCAGCAGCTACTTCCACTTGTTGTTCGATGGCCTTCTTTTGGGGCGAGTTGCGCAGCCTGTGAATCTTTGATTTGTGGTGAAGAAAACGCGGCTTATTCCGCACACCACTGCCCAGACTGGCGGCGAGCAGCTGGCCACGAGCACTGCGCTGTATGTGAAGCGTTGCATTCGCGTTCTCCTCATCCGAACTATCCGAATAATAATTCTCGGCAATCTGCATACGAATGCTGCCAAAGGAATTCCCGATCAACTGCACGACCGTCTCGTGTGGCAGCTTGGACACATTTAGACCATTCACCGAGATGAGAAAATCGCCGGCACGCAAACCCGCCTGCTCCGCGGGTGAATTGCTAATGATACAGGAAAGGCGACATGGCTGCTGACCCGATATGGTAAATCCGAAACCATTATAGCCACGACGCACCTCCACCGTTCGTGTGCCATAATTGGGACGCTTTTTACGACGACGCTGCTGCTGTTGTTGTTGGGCGGCAGCAGCAGTCGCTGTTGCGGTTGATGTTGTTGGTGTTGGTGCTGGGGCTCCGTTTGCCGTGCTCATTATGGGCAATGGCGGATGATGATGATGCATGGCGCTTTACTGCAAGCAACAACAGCAACAATTAATTATGGTTAAAACTTAAAACGGCTGTTTAAATGCGAAACGCACCTTTTTCATTGATGATTTTCGAGTTGTTGTCGTTGTTGTTGTCGATGTTGTTGTTGTTGTTGGCTGTGTGGAATGCGGTTTGTGCTCAATGGCCAGCAGCAGCTCTAAGTTTGTTTCAATGTACGTATGTGTGAGTGTATGTGCCTGTGTGTGTTTGTGTGTGTGTGTGTGTGTGTAGCACAATGTAACAGCAGACCAACAAACGCCACAAACAAAACCAATACAACAACAACGGCATCCGACACCAACACAAAAAGGCAGCAGCAGCAATCAAATGTATCTTGTTACACGCTTCAATAGCAATTTGCTTTTTCAATTTACACTTTGGCGCAACACCCAAAATAGTTGCCTTAACATATGCATATTTAATTCTTGAAGTTGCAACATTTACACGCTCTATTTTTTGAATATAAAAACAAATTACATTTTAGGTAAAAAATGTCGTTTGGGCTGCGCAAGCGTAGCCAGTTAAATACACTGTCTTATCGAAAGAAAAAACTATCGGTAGTCAGACGAATACAAGACGGCAGCCCAAAGTTTTTTGATGTGGTCACACTAACAGCTGCTGTTGTGTCAGTGCTGCCTGATTCGTAGATACAAAAGCATACAAAATCAACCCATTAACATTTAATTAACTGAAATTATTTAATGAAACAAAGAGCAAACGAATGCCAAGAAAGTTTTCATTTGCATTAGCGAGTCTCGTTAAATCGTTAAAAAATAAAAACAATATTGACACTTATATAAAAAACAAGCTAGCTATACAAAAGCCAACTTAGCAACACTGTTAACCAGATAGCAGTGGCTGGTCACCCTAGTCACAAAACATATGCTGAACTTATTTATTAAAATTGTATTTAGCGCGCGTCAATTATTTTACAGATGTCATGTCCAAGTTAAATGATGTGGAATATATTGAACAAAATTGGTTGGATTGGTGCCGTCTATGCGCCAACGATGATGCCACAATCGATGTGCGCCACAAAGATGCTTATATGCGTATTATAAGCAAGTGTTTTGATATTGAAGTAAGTCGAAGGCAACTAATAAATATAAGTTCTATTCATTTATTACCGTTTACAACTTTAGATTGGACTCGAAGAGCCTGAATTGGGTGCGATGCTGTGCAAGGATTGTAATTGCTTTGTAGGCGTATTGCTCAATTTTGTTGAGAATGTGAACAAGGTTCAGCCAATCTTCGAGCTGCTGCGTCACACAGAATCCAATGAGCAAGTGGATGTGTTTGCCCTGCGTCATGAATATGGACTACAGAATTGCAGCTCAAAAGACAGTTATAAAATAGAAGCAATCGGATTTCGCGAGCAGAGCGAAGAGCGTAAGAATCAAATCTTTCTCCAAGATGAGAGCTCCGATAGCGATAATCCAGATGAGGCAGCATTATCAGCAATTTCAATGCCAGCTAAAATAAGACGTAGACAACCCAAGGGCACCAAGAATAGGCTACTCAAAGAGAGCGTCGAATCCAACGAATCGTCGTTTGAATTTCAAGCCGAGATCTGCCATCCCGTCAAGGAAGAGAGCGTTTGGCTTAAGGAGACACTTTGGGAGGATGACGATAGCAGTCAGCATAGAAAACGTGGTCATCCCAAGTTGTCTGTTAAAACAGAAAGTGAAGAATCCCAGGACGAGCTGGAAATATCTATGAGATCAACAGTGGAACCGACAGAGTACTTGGATGAACTGCTTCCAGATCCCATAAAAAGAAAACGTGGTCGTCCGCGAAAGCATCGATTGCATTGCAAAAATGTGGCACTATCAAGACTGCTGCTCGCATCACCCGAGCCAGAGCTGGGCACGATAAAGAGGAACTATGACAGTGGTAATGGGAGACACAGCGTCACTTGTGGCATTTGCCACAAGCAACTAATGTCGCCGATTGGACTGAAATATCACATAGATCGCGTCCATATGAACAAGAAGCCCTTCATCTGCGACTGTTGTGGCAAGTGTGTGAAAACTGCCTCCGAGCTCAAGGAGCACAAGCTGGTCCACACCGAGGATCGACCCTTTGTCTGTGCCCTGTGCAATGCGGCCTTCAAAAACAAAAAGCGGCTCAACGTGAGTTTTACTGGATTACTTAGAAGATATATCAAAGCTTCTTCTGGGTTATTTTTTTAGCTGAATGACTAACAACTGAGAACTGAATTAAATCCTATTTTTTCCTATATGCAGATCCATAGTCAGACCCATGGCGAGCCCAGCTATGAGTGTGAAATCTGTGGCAAGAAGCTGCAGACGCGTGCAATTTGGAATAAGCACAAAGTTGTCCATACAAATGAGCGGAGATTTGAGTGTACAATTTGTGGTACGGCAATTAAAAATTCGACGGCGTTGAAGATTCATCTGCTCAGTCACACGGGATTACGGCCGTACACTTGCAAATACTGCGACAAGGATTTTGCATGCGGCGCCAATTGCAGGGAGCACAAGAAACGAAAGCATCCCGTGGAATATGCCAAAGATGATGACAAATCGTCGCGCAAATCAAATGTTCCCACTTTGGATGAGTTGCGTGCCTTGTAAGTGTTCCTGTTCATATTTGTGAGTGTAATTAAAAATTACTTTTATTGCAGAGCTGCTGGCATGGAGAAGGGTGAGCGATTGCGAAAGCCCCGAGCTATGAAGTTGAATAAATAAAACGCATCTGTGCAGCTTCAATCAATTAAATACTTTGTATTTTCAATTCAAAATCGTCATGCACAAAAAAATAATACCAAAATAGTACAATTTGGTATTTTGAAAATGTGGTCACTCTAATCTGTTGTGTTTACCTTTTTGCTCGCAACGAAAACAAATTGTTTGGAAGCATTTTGGGTAAAATTTGAACTGCCATCGAGAAGATGGAGGTACGCGAAGAGGAAGCAATTGGCGATAGCCACTGGCTCAATTGGTGTCGTCTGTGCGGCAGCAAAGACGATATCAGTGGCAACGTTAAGATCTATACCAATGAGAAGGAAACGACGTGGAATAGTGTTCTGGTGCTGGCCATTCGCAAATATTTCGATGTGCATGTAAGTTGTAATTGGCTATTGTATCAAATAGTTTTAACACACATCTCCCATCCAACCAGATGCAAGTGGAGGATGAGCTGGGCGCGGTGCTGTGCAAGGAGTGCTACACGCTAATCAGCGAGCTAATCGACTTTGCCGAGCACGTCACAAAAGTCCAGGCAATCTTTGAGGTATTGCGCCGTGCGGAGCCAAATAACCAACTGGATATTGAGGCACTGCGACTGCAGTATGGACTGCGTGAGGGCAATTGGACGCACATCATCAAGCCGGTGCCAGAAATCGAGAATAATAATGCCGGCAAACTGGAAAGAGACATGTCACCACCAATCGACAAGGAAGAGGAGGAGGAGGTGCCCAAACAGGAAGAAACTGTCGATCACTTGCCAATTGAAGAGATACTAGTTGCTGGCTGGGATGCCAACGAGAACGCACAGGAGAGGAAAAATCCTAAAAGATTGTCAACAGATGACAAGCATAGAAATCTACAATGCAAAGAGGAGGAGGAGGAGCAGGAAGAGGACGAGCCGGATATTGAGATTAATAATTTAAGTGCCGATGCGGACCAGGAATTCCTGCCAGAAGCAGCTACACTAAATGTAGCATTCGAAGATTCACTTGATTGTTCATCCCGCGATGAGGATACGGAATCCGAGCACAATACTCCCGGCGTACTGCCGAGAACTAAACGCAGCACGATGGAATGCAGCTGGTGCGGTAAATTGTATCACAATCGTGCCTCGTATCTGAAGCACTTGAGACTTGTGTGTCGTAAGACGGAGCAACGACCCAAACTAGATAAGAATACATTTTGTGAGCTGTGCAACAAGACACTGTCATCCGCCGCAGCACTGAAGTTGCACAGGGAGGGCATGCACGAGAATGCCAAGCCCTTTGTGTGTGATCATTGTGGCAAGCAGCTGAAGACCAAAACCGCCCTCAACGAGCACAAGTTGGTGCATACGGAGGATCGTCCGTTTAGCTGTACGATATGCAAGGCGGGCTTCAAGAATCGTGCTCGCCTCAAGGTGCACTATCAGATCCACGAAGAGCCCAGCTATGTGTGCAACATTTGTGGCAAGAAACTGCAGACACAGCGCACGTGGAACATGCACAAACTGGTTCACAGTGAGGAGCGCAAATTCAAGTGTGACGTCTGCGGTGCCCTCTTCAAGCGCTCCAAAACCCTAAAGACCCACCTGCTCAGCCACACGGGTTTGCGTCCGTACATCTGCAATTATTGCGGACAAACGTTCGCCTGCAATGCGAATTGTCGAGCGCACAAGCTGAAAAAGCATTCGCAGGAACTGAAAAAGGAGGAGGGCGCGGGCTTATCCTCCCGGTTAAGTGTACCCACTCTAGATGAGCTGCGTGTAATGTGAGTGCATACATTCAAATATAGAAACATCAATCAATAAAACATTTTGCTTTTGTAGGTCACAAAAAATACCCAAGGTGAAAGAGGAAACTAATAACTAATAATACTCGTTTTAAGAGTCTTAGATTTAGCAATAAGATAAGCTGTCTGTCAATGTTGTCCGCCCGGCGCCTATTCTATAAGTATAAAGTCTATTTATTTAATTAAAATTCAAATAAGAGTCCCAGCATAAAACACCACTTTTTTATATTTCGATAAACAAAAAGATATAAAACGGCCATCGATAACCAGTCTCGCTTGCATGCAAAAGCTATCGATAGGAGGATGGCAGACTATCGATAGCAAAACCACAAGAAAGTGAATTGTTATTGTATTGTTTTGCTTACACTTATCGCACATAATAATAATGATGGGCAGCGAGGCAGTTGCAAGTTCAGGGACAGGGGCAAGCTCAACGCAGAGCAGAGAAGCATCCGTTTGGCACCAGTGGTGCCGCCTGTGCGCCAAAGAGCATCCGGATAACTTAAATGTGTATTTCCGAGACGGCAATCAGACGTGGACAAGCGTGCTGGCCGTGGCTATTGGTAAATACTTCTGGGTTAATGTAAGCAAACAATCGAACAATTCCAGCACTATTGTACAACACCAAAAACTCATTCATTCAATCGTTAACACTTACAGATCAAAATGGAGGATGAGATGAGCAATGTGCTGTGCAAGGAGTGCTATACTCTGGTTGAGGATCTCATCGAATTTTCGGAACGAGTCAATCGAGTTCAAACGCTTTTCAGCCGACTACAACAGGCTGGCAAACAGGCCACCTTAGACTATAATGAATTGAGAAAGAATTGTGGACTGCAAGCGGATGAGTGGAAGCACTTTGTTTCGAAGGATGCATCACATGGGGACAAAGCAGATGCAGAAACAGTCGATTTCATGGTGGAGTCGATCGATGAAGATGCTGAAACTGAAATAATGACTGAAATCGAAGAGAACCCGTCGATAGATAATGAGGAGAACACATACGAGTCATATGTGGACCAAGAAGACCAAGCGACGCAAGATGCAGCAGCAGCAGCATACGTTGAGCAAGAAGAATACACGAACCAGGAGGCATACGCTGAACAGGAGGAGGAGCAAATACCAAAATTAAAGTCAACGACGACAACGACAACGGACGAAGACGTTGGCAAGGTCACAGAAGCTAACCTAGCGGAAAATGAGGAGATAATGGATGGTCCATACAAGTGCACATCGTGCAATCGAAGCTACAAGTTGCCCATGGCTTATAAGCGGCATATGGCCGTCGTCCATGGCCTTGCTGCCACTGATAAAGATAAATTGGAATGCAAACGTTGCCACAAGTTGTTTGCAACCGAAATTCAGTTGACTGCCCATTTTCGCAGCCACTTGCCGTCCAAGGACAAAACGGAGAATGCTTGCAGCTACTGCCCGAAACAGTTTACCACCACTGGAGCGCTGAAGCGGCACATAATGTGCATCCATGAGAATATCAAGCCGTACATATGCGACTGCTGTGGCAAAGGAATGAAGACCATTACGGCCCTCAACGAGCACAAGCTGGTGCACACGGATGAGTGTCCCTTCGAGTGCACCGTCTGCCATCGTCGCTTCAAGAACAAGGCGAGGCTAAAGGTGGGTCAACCACTGACTTATTTTCGTTCCTCATTTGTATCTGCAACTAATTGAATTCTTTGCAGATACACTCGGACACGCACACGAATGACAGCTACGAGTGTAACATATGTGGATTGAAGCTGAATACGCGTCGCACTCTCAACATGCACCAACTGGTCCACACGGACGCCAAGCAGTACAAGTGTGATGTGTGCGGCGCCGCCTTTAAGCGTGGCAAAACGTTGAAGGCACACCTGATCCTGCATACGGGCATACGCCCATATAAGTGCAATTTTTGTGGACGCGACTTTTCGAATGGCTCCAATTGTCGCATGCACAAACGCAAGACACATCCCAAGGAGCTGGCTGAGGAGGAGGCACGTGGCGTTATGCGTTCCACACTGTTGCCCATGATCACAGAACTGACCGAAGCGTACGACTTTTAAAATATCGAAAAAATCAACAACAAAATCGAATTAACACTTTTCTTTTAAACAGATCGAAACGTGTCAAAAAACCGGCTAAACCAGGCACATCGCTGATGCATATTAGGGTAACTGAGGAGATCACAGATTACAATTCAACAGATGCTAAGATGTCCGAAGATGAGCTGGACGAGGAGGAAGATGAAGAACCGGATAATGCGGTGATGTACGAGATCGTAGAGGAGTGCCCATAAAATAAAATAGGTGCTGCATTAAATTTAGCAAGCATTTTCACGTTTCCATATATACAATAGAGTTTATTCACAAATTTAGCTTAATTACTAGAATATGAAAATTTTAGAACATTTTCCTGGGTGGTTGCATTGATCCTAAATGCTTAGTAGGCTGCCCAATAGCAATTGGCGTTGGAGCAAACTCGCACACACAGAACACACATGAGAAACAAAGTTGGGCAAAAAAAGCCGACATCAAATAATATAAATCACAAGATAAGATAACGAATTTCGCAACAATAAATAACAAAGATTTTGTGGTCGACAAATAACAAAAGTAAAATTAAAAAAAATTGGCAAGTGTCACAATCAGAACTATCAATAATAAAAATAATCTGATAATAGTTCAATGATTGTGACTAGCCTTTGAGTAAATAAAAGTGGCAAAACTTTGGAATGTATATAGATAGCTTAAGAGCTCTGCTTCGACGTCATATTCATCAGAATGAAATATGATGCTTTCAGCATATCCTTAGTAAAGATCACATATCGGGATACAATACGACAAATACAAATACAATTAGAAATACACATATTGCTAAAATGTAAAAATTAAATTGGGGGAACATTACACTTACCACTGATTCTTAAATCTAGGCAAATTGAGCGTATTGTACAATTGCAATTTACAAATTTCACTACAAAATATATATATATATATAAGGAGAAACATTAAACATTAAATATTAAAACATGTGCCTAGTTTGAGATTAGCTTAGCTATCTGGAGAAGCATATACGTCCCCCCGGTATATGGTTAAAAGCACAACAGCACTGAATATGGCCAACGAGAGACGCTGTGGGAAGCCAGCGCCGCACGCGAGATCATCGCGTGGATATTTATTGAGTGGATCGGGCTCCTCGCCCGGCCGGCATTGTTTGCCCTGTGCGGCAAAATGGGAACCGCACACTTCATGGCACGGCGGACACATAATGGCGCCCTTGTGCAGCCAATCATTCGATACGATGCGTATGGACAGCTTCTGGCCGGGAAATGAGCATTTGTAGCTATAGTTGCCCACAAGGATGTGCAGGCGACCATCGAAGCAGCTGTATTTGTAACAGCCACTGCCCCAATGCTGCCATTCGCGTGTCTGGTGACAGGAGCGCTCCTCCCACATCGATTCACTGTGATCGAAACACTTCGAGCCATGCCCATAGCTCTCCAGTGCAAAATTCTTTTCGGGCTCTGCAAATCAATATAAAAAATATTGTAACACATCAGCAGTAATACATATTAATTATAGATCTACCAACATACTTGGATTATTCTCAACGAAACGACAATGGGAGCCGCGCACAATGATGTTCTTGCTGCGCCACGTGAACTCCTGGATATATGGACAATGATCTGCTAACGAAACGGAGCCACCATAATAGCCCTCCTCGCCGGACTTGATGTTCTTGAGCGCATCAAAATTCTGATATGAATTGGGCAATTCGTATTCATGCTTAATCAGATTACAGAGCGCAACCGAATTGCGATCGTCCGTGCATTCCGTTTGTAGAGGATCCTGTTTCACCTTCGAGCAGAACGGATGTATGGATCGACCTCTGTATGTGTGTGTGTGTGTGTGTGTTAAGAGATTTGGGAATAGATTAGGATTAAGCGAATTTAAATCGAATCGAAGCAAAGCGCACCTGTCATGATTCATTTGTATCCAATCCTTGCAGCTGCGCATGGCAAACATGCAGCCCAGGCCCTTGCCCCAGGTAAGTGGCGTTGCCATCGAATAGTTGGCACGATACCAACCCGAATCCTCCATAAGGGCGAGTGTTATGCGCGAAAAGACGGGCGATTGTGTGTGCGTGCCCGTCATCGCCTCATTCTCGAGTATACGTTTCTCCCAGTGCGTCAGGGCCGTGCCCTCACCACCCTGATCCTCCAGTTCGGCGCCCTCCAACTTATCGCAGTCAAAATGGGCGCGCACCTCGGCCACCACACGGGGCGTGACCAGCATGTCGACCATCTTCTTCACATGACCACCGCGCACTGCCCAATTGGAGCGCTCCACTTTCCGTATGGTCTCATTACTCCACTGGTGTATCTGTAATCTACAAGCAAGAAAGTTAATCTCGCAAAATGGAGAATGATTTGCATCGCTTACTTTTCATTTAAATAGGGCTTGCCCGTGTCGGATTTACGTGGCGTCCGCGGTCGTCCATCATCATCCCGGAAGAAGGCATACAAACTGACTGAGAATCCGAGAGCGTGCAGAATCTCATGCTTGACGGTGGATATCAGCGTTTGCAACTCTTGCGGCTTGGTGCTTATGCTATCGGGACAGAGATTGGCATGCCCGGCAATTGGACGATCGAGCAGCGCCTCCTGCTGACAGTGGGCCGCATACGCGACGGTCAGACCCTTGTAACAGCGAGGCGTCTGCCGCGCCGACACATAGAAGATGAAGTCCGCATTCTCAATGCCATCACCGGGCTTTGTCGTGTTGTCAATCCGGCAATTCTGTCCAGTGCTGTTGCATACCCGACACACCTGGCAACCAATGAAGAGTTGAGAGTTATTTGTTATTAATGATAGAAATAGATATCAATCGTGATGAAAAATAGATATCAATCAAAAGAGTATTATTAATTTGACTTTTAAATGAAGTAAATGAAAACATAAAGAAAAACGTTATCCTTTATTTTACATTTCTATATAATATTTTTCATCTTTGCTTCAAAGCGAAGCAAGCATTAATCACGGAAGTTGACTGTTAATCAACGACTATTTATAATTTGTATGATTTGAATTTTGGGTTTAAATATTCAAGGATATGGCCGGATATATTTAGGTATTTAGGCCATAAAGCAACCGAGGAAATGCTCGAAATAAATTTGGCAAATCAAATTGCTGCTGTTGACACTGAGCGATAAGCTGCTGTCAATAAGCCCTCAAATTTATTTGGAATCCAAAAACAAGTGTATTTATATATATATAAATGTATGCTGTATGCGTGTATTTCGTATGTACTTACATCTAAATGGGCATTGGGTACTTGGACCTCGCCGCACATTGTCGTCGCCTTGCAGTGGTCGATGCAGTGGGTGTGTCCATTCTTCACATACACCTGGGTGCTGTCACATTTCCTGCGAGCACAAATAAATCCCTGTTTAGAGAGCTGAGGACATTAGGTACTCATGGCAATTGCTCACCGATTGAGGCGGATGGCACCCTTGGTTTCTCGCACCATCAGCGCCTGTTCCCAGAATTGCACCGCTTCCGGCAGCACTGTGTCCTGTCAACGGAAATTCGAGTGTAAAATGCGACAACGTTTTTATAAACTCGCCCGTTTGCCTTACTTACGTTTATTAAATTGAATTTCTCTTCCTCCAATCTGTGAACGATAACATAAAATGTGATACAAAATCGAAAAATTAATTTAAGCTGCTAAAGGTCCTTAAATTTGATTAAGCGACTAAGTGACTGAATAAAGGACCTCCCGCATGCAAAGGATCTCCGTTACTACATCGCTGCTACAATATATATATATATATATATATCGTCTATAAACAAGTAGTTTTCAGAGCTTCAACACGCATTAATAATCAATATTTCGCTTTAAAGTTTGAGATTTTTCTATTCGTTTTTGTTAAACATTTAACTCATCCTCGTTACGAGCTCTGATTTATATACTGCATTTGCTCAAAATCGTTTGTCAACTAAGAATTATTATTTCGTGCTTGTGCATAATAATAATATCAAAGCTAGAGCAATTAGAGATAACTTATCTTAATTGACAATGCATTTTCTTAATTATATCTTATGCATTGTGGCAAGAAAAAACTTTTAATTAATATTAACGACGGCTCATAAAATATTAAAATGCACTTGACATGACACAACTTGTATTTTGATAGCTAAAAAATAATAATAAATTTTCATTTCTATAACACAACGAGCAATGAAAGTTGTCAAAGAATTTTTACATTGAGAAACGTATTTATTACTTGAATATTACATTTGAAGAATATTTGATGTATTTATATTGAAATAATAACTCTATATTCATTTAAATATATACAATTGACAACTAATAATTACACCATAGTATTATTCATTTAATTAAACAAAAAAATACTTATAAATAAAATATTGTCCGAGCAGCTGACAATAAATACACAATTAACTATGTTTCCGAGGCCTTTGTTCAAAATTCTGTATCAAATGTGGGCGTTATTAGCTTTTCTAAGAAGTTCAATATTTGGAAAACAATTTTATTGTTGCATAGTGCTGTTTTAAGCCTGTATTTGCAAATTGTATTCAGTTTAAAAAAGTAAGCAAAACAATGGTCAATGTACTTTATTATGTCGTATAATAAAAATGACATTTTGTTTAAAAAATAAAAACAAAACAATAATGCAGTACGGAAGTTGGCGAATAATTGATTAAACGAGTTTGTTAAGAATTGTTTGGTTTCCATAATAATAATGTACTAATTAAATGTGACTAACTGAATTTTAGCTTATGCAAGCAAAACGAATGCCAAGTCGAATATACTCAGTTTTCATTTTATTTATTTATTATTATTTTTTTTGGTTTTCTTTGCCCGGGTCGGTAAGGTTACCAATTCCTGGAATTGACCTTGTGTCTAGCCATTGGTAATGAACGCCGATGGCATTGTTTGAGTGTCTGAGTGCTGTCCATTTAGCTACTCAGCGGCATATTTATTCGTTAGCTTATTCATTTTGAATCATAGCCAAGTCAAAGTGTGTCGCAATCAGAGCTAACCTTAAAGAGAGACACCGCAGCGTTAATTCCAAACAAATTGAACGGCGTGCAGTAAAGCTAATTTTGGCTTCAGGTCTTACCCAATTGGGCTAACGGTTTGTCGACGCTTTAACTTGACATTCGGCCAAGTCGAATGGTAAAACGTTCGCCAGTTTGCGCATGGCCATTAAAGCGCAATCAATGGTCATTTTGTATACCCTGCACTCACTTAAAATGTATGAGAAATTGTGGCTCATCAAATACAAATAAAATGAGGAAAAAAGTAACAATTGATTTTGAAATCGCGAAAGTTTTATACATTTTTCAGAAGGTATTACATTTGAAAATTGAAGAAGATAACTGTAAATATTCAATGTAATAGTGCTTGAATTTAAAATATAC
The DNA here is from genome assembly GCA_035042305.1 of Drosophila glabriapex. Classification (NCBI taxonomy): domain Eukaryota; kingdom Metazoa; phylum Arthropoda; class Insecta; order Diptera; family Drosophilidae; genus Drosophila; species Drosophila glabriapex. The sequence goes on from JAWNLN010000018.1 coordinate 7,340,587, forward strand.
ATTTTCACTGACTAAATAGACAGTGATTAAGTAGAGTCCCCGACTCTACAGACGCATTAAAATGAGTCTTTAATTTCAAATGTTGACAGACTGTTAAACCTTCTACGACTTCTTCTGCAAATGCCGGCAGCTGAGCGATCCCTGCTAACGCTCTCTAACTGACTGCTATGAAATCCAGCCAGTAATAAGCCATAAGCACTAACTACCTGCTATGAAATCCTGTACAGCGTTGCCATCCTTTTTACACATAGAGAAATGCGAATTTCTTCCCTAATTGATCGCTATTGTTTTTGAAATATATAAATAGTTATGTTTACAGAGTATTAACTAGACAATCACTTGTAGCTAGAAGGGCCTTCTTATTTGTATTTGGTTTTAGTTTTAAGGCAGCAGCTGCGGCTATTTGCTGGCCATGGCTTGGCTCACCTGTAGACGGACTCATCGTAGACGAGGAGAATGCGAAGCGGCTGATCGGCGACAACGCTGCGTCGGCGCACGCTGTGCTGCTTCGTTGGCTCCCCGCCGCCGGCGTCATCGTTAGCATCATAATCATCGAGGGCCGCCAGCTGAATGCGTACACCATGCACCACCTATGAATGAGAAAAGGAGAAAGAGAGCACAAAAAAGAGAGAGAAAGAGCGAGAGAGAAAGAGAGAGAGAGAACGAGAGAGATTTAGAGACAGTGATATACAGACGAAGAAGAAAATGTATTATATTTTTTATACTTATTTCTAGTTTGTGTTTTTTTTTTTGGTTTGTTGTTGTTTAAATGAAAGCGAAATTGTTGCTAACAATTAGATGACGACATGACAGAAAAGGCCACACAATAAGCAGCTCCAATTGACTGTTTTTGGCCAAATTGCAGTGAAATTAATTTTAAATTGCCCGCCAAAGTGGCCAAAATGCCAAACGATTGAGACATCATCAAAATGTCAATTATTTGGGTCTATTCACTGAATTGGGTTTATTATTTGTGGCCTTTGTTTCTGTTTCTGTTTTTTTTTATGTTTTGTTCGCGCCCATTGTGCAATGTGTGCCAAATTAGAGCCTGTTGAATATGCAAGCCGATCACAACCCAAGCTACATATATATATATATATACATATATTTTGATTGGTTCATCTATTATCCATTATCTATTATAATTATGGTTGGCCACACAAAAAAACCCTCAACGCTGAAAAACACGCAAATTTATTGAGATGCGCTTGACAGCCAGCAAACAACAAAAGATACATGATAGATGTACTTCAAATATATACATATATATACAACATTTATGTATGTATATATCTATAACCGGTCCATGCTTTTGCTTGGAAAATTGAAAGCTAATTTGCTTACAACCTCGAGAAAAACGAAAGTGAAATGAAGCTAAATATTTGCATATGTTATAAAAATGTATCTAGAATAATGATAATTTCCTAGACGGGCAGAGACAAAAGAAATCTTAATGCTATAAAAAATAATAAGCTGCATAGACAATAACATTGTTGATTTGTTAATGATCTAATGAGTACCAGCTAAAGATTGGTTGACAACAACTTGCAAAAGCTTTGAGTCGGTCGTGAGAATTGATTGAATAGATCTCAATTCGTAAGTGCTGCTAAATGGCAATTTCAGACACCTGCGCTTTATTATAAAGAAAAAAAATGAGAAACAACTATAGAACTTTATAGAGGAATATATAAACATGTATATGTATCTGTGAACGTTGGCTTAACTACAACAATAGCAGCAATTTATCTATATTTGTCTATTTAGCTAGAAAAGCACGATCATAAAAAACAAGAAAAAGGAAATCAAGACAAGATAGAATATTATCTTTTGGAATGTCGATTACTAAATACCCTAGCGGATATATAATACACATAGATATATGGGTTTGATAAGATTATAATATAAAGTATATACTACTTTTTTAAGATCTCTTTTAATCAAAATCTTGGCAGCTTAATAAAAACTTGTAGCTGACAAGTTCGTGGAACAACATTTAAGTAAAAGCGCGGAATATGTCATAAACTAAATTATTGATAGTCAGTTCAGGCTCTGAATAAAAATGTAGAAAATCGCCCTGAAAACCAGAAAAATTTTCTGAATTTTGAAAAAAGAATTCTAAATAAACGAAATAATAACCTTAAAACGTTCCTACAAAAAATCATATACTCTCAGCTAGAGTTTAACAATAAGAAGAACTCGTTGATTGTGTGGCATAAGCCGGCCGAGGCGTAATTACAAAATTGATTGATAAAGGGGTAGTTATTTATATAGGGGTAGTATTTCATATATGCAGCACAGCATCTTCAATTGCAAGAACCCCTCGTTGTGGATACTGCGCAACTGTCGAACGTATGGAAACCATTAAGATAACAAAAGTAAACATTACAATAGTCTGCCTTTGCCTTTGTCGTTCCGTTGAGTTCGTGACGACCCTCAGCCGTGATCAGCACTTTGTATGATCTTCAAACAGTTGCCCCCGCCCTCTGCCCCGTGGCGCGCCCCTTGCTGTTGTCTGAGATATAAAACTGCGTCTCATTTCTGGCTTGTGTGCAAATTGTGTGTTTAACAGCTAAAAATGAACACATAAAAAACCGCAAAATATGCAATGCATCTGTGAACCGTTCACCAACCTGGTGAAAGATGAACCGCAGCACCTGACGCGACGCACAATGAGCTGCAACATGAGGCAAGTTTTCCTTTTTTTTAGCGCCAGTTGCTGCCTGTCTGCCTGAATGTTGCAATAATATGCAGCGAGCAGGTTATTGCAATTCATCGAATAACTCGAAATTGACTATTGTTCAAATCTATTGTCAATAATTGCGATGGTGTCTTTGATGAACAAGAAAAGTTCATAGCAAAATTTAATATTTGCTAGGAGCTTTTTAACTCCTTTTAATATTTAAAAATTTATATAGGTTTGACAAATGCATTTATTAATTTTTACGAGAACTACTTGCAAAACCCTTTTAAAATATGTGTGGACGGTAGGAAAAAGAAAACAAATTCAATAATTAGAAGTAGCAGTTCACATATAATATTTAAATAAATCAATAACTTGGAGTCGTAGTCTACAATATTTAAATAAATCAAACACAATCATTAAAATTAATAAATCAAACGCAATAACTGTGAATATATTTGTTGCCTTTCTTCGGAAAAATGTGTACATATATTTTTGCACATTACATTTGTATTTGTAGTTATTTATAGCTAACCAAATAAATATGATTTATTCATGCGTAGATATGATTCAATTATTGACAATATATTTGTAATATTATTTATTTATTCTTTATTTTATCTGAAGCTGTTTATGATGAGAGTAAAAGTCGATTTGAGTTTCATTTGACAACAGTAGTCGACTGTTGCTGACTTGATGAAAAAGAAGAGGAATCTGTCCCGCATTTAGGGTAGAACTCATTGACCCTTTCTTACTGGATATATCGGAACTTTTTTCCTCCCTAACAACCACCATAACCTTACCTAACCTTACGTAGTCGACCTAATTCCAAAGAGATTTAAAATTTCTGAACTTACTCGTTTTTACAAATGCAAAGGAAATGGCAAAATTAAGATGAATGAAATGTAAATTAGATAAAAGTAAAGAAAGATTCGAAGCGATCTTTGTTAAAGCTTTATGGAATTGGCGCAATAGATGGCGCCACACTTTCTAAGCAGAGAAAATGATGCTTATTCAATCTCCGATAAGACGTAATGCTCAAGCAGTCAGCTTGCATACTAACACACACATACACAAACACATTAATTGGACTGACTATCTAACAAATTTTCGCTGTTTACGGTGTGGTGTGCCACATTCGAGCGTGTCCAGTGTTGAGAGGCGACTCACGTTTAAAAGAGAAATGTGCCGTTTGATGCACTTGGTTGCCTCCTATGTTTGCAAGTCTGGTTACACTTTTACACGCTTAACTCCCGTCTTAACAAATACGAAAAAAAAAACCCACAAATGGCAAACATGAATTTGGCGCACGCACGCATGCTTCGCATGGACTGATGATGGACGGACACCCAATAACAGTTGCTGTTGTTGCGCATGCTAATTTGAGCATGTTGATCCATCGATCAGCAGGCGGCGGGCGTCAGCTGCCTTTATGTGTTGAGTAATGATTATTTACTGCGCGCATTCAATCTGTCAATCGTTCACACAAGGCAAGCATAACAACATTTCGGCGTCACCCACTCTTATTCCCTCTTTCTCCATTTCTTTTCTTACGCTCTTCCGCAGTTTTCTTGTCACCTGCCGTTCACCGGTCAGATCAATCGAAGTTTTCAAGCTTGAGTGAATTCGCTGCTGAGAGTGCTTTCACTTTCGCTCTCTTCCGAGAGACTCTCTCTTGTTGTTTCCTTCTCTATATGTTTTTATGTTTGTAGGCGTGCAATGCATTATTGAGTAGTAGCCACTTTGCATGCGGTGTTTAATACTTTACGGTTTATTTGCTTCTCTCGCGCTCAATTTATTTGTTACCTCACCCAGTGTGACCGCAACGGACATGTTACTTCATTAAAAACTTGGACACACACACACAAAGCCACATTAATAAGCACAAATAGCAAGCAGTCACAACACATGCGACACATTCTATATACATTATTCATATTACGGGGCAATCTTTACAATTTATATCGCTAACTGGTGTAAATTGGACGAAATCGGACAACAGCATTGGATTATTGAACCAGGCCCGTATGTATACATGCATATACAGTGGCGATCAAAATAATAGCATATATATATATATATATATATATATATATGTATATGTATGTTTGTATGTACATAACACTTACAAGGCGTCAGATTCACACAACGGCACGTTACCTTGCATCATTGACTGACACTGACTGTAATTGAGAACAAAACGAAAATTGAAAATTCAATTTTATGCTCACTGAAAATGAGCAAAAATTAATTTGCAAACTGGAAATGATATTTAGTGGGGCGGGGGTAGAGAGTTGGTAGGCCCTTTCATAATAATAAACGCGGGCGGGGGAAAACGCAAAAGAAACGACGAACTTTGCTCAAGGCCATTAGACAAGAAACAAAACTTGTCACGGACTGGGCCAACCCACTCGCTGTGCATCATTCATCGTGTGCCAATTGTCAATTTAGCAACTTGTTGCGTTGTAAGAAATACATGCATAAATAAAACGCCAATTCATAATATTTTGTACTGTGTGTGTGTGTGTTTCCAAATTAGCCTCGAGCCATGTAGCATAATAATCAACTTGCAAACTTGTTTCGGCGGCACCACGCAGCAGCATCAGCTGGAGATAAGTCAAACAGTTTTTTTTTATCTTTTGCACTTGTTTATTTGTCTTGCCTACTACTGCGAATGAATGAATACATTTATATGTATGTGTGTATGTATGTACACATATACACAAATCCACACACATACATCCATCTCAATTTATAATTCAACTACAGTTACATTCACAATTGCAAATGTCTTTCTCTCACTTTCTAGTCGTCACATAAAGCAAGTTATGCATTTGAGACTTGAATAAGCACAACACATACATACACATTTAGAATATGTATGTGAACAACTATGAAAATTAGAATTGACCTAAGGCTCTCTTCACAGACATCTTTAACGAACCTAACAACCATTATATATTTGTGTAAATACATATAGTCAGGTTTATATACAGCAACTAGAAGCTAATTGCACTCAATTTTCACAGAAGTAGAATAGTGGTTCTGTGCCATCTCATCCATGCATGCCTGTCCGTCCGTCTGTCGACACCCTGGCATCTAGAAACTGTAATTATAAATTCGTCCATGCTCGCGTTACCCACTTCAGGGCTGGAAAATCGATAAAATTTATAAGTGCAAATCGATGAGTATAAAACTCTCGCCATTTTTGAAGCTAGAGTGACAAATTCGGGGGTTCGATTGCTGATGACGTTGTCGCATATATTGGGACAGTAGATGCTAATAACTGTCTCCGAATATTGATAAAAAAAAATAAAGTTTAAATTTAAAGCCGACAAATTTAACCTAACTAGCCTAGGTAGGCCTATTTAATTTGTTTTGTCTAGTTTCATTTCCATTCACTAAAGTCTTAGCGTACAATTAGTATAAGTTATATACATATATATATATGTATATATAACATCAAATAAATATGTCTGTGCTTAATTGTCTCTGTTTGTTTTTTGCCTTGATAAGAAACCAGTTTCCAGTTTATAGTTTCTGTCTACAAATATTTAGAAAATAATGTCATCACTTTCAATGCCTATCATCTAAAATGCATATATTTTTCATTTAATTTAAATGCAGTTTCTTCTAAACTTTTAATTTTAAATATAAAATGTGTAAAGATCCATGTGCAATTTATCCACATTCCTTAATATTGTAAAACTTAAAAACAAAACACACAATAATTTAACAATTAAAAGGACTTATTAATCTAAGTAGAGACCACTGTACTTCCATATATAAATGTATATAGTTCCGATAAGGAACTATTTGTAATCTCTCAAATCTCTAAATATGTCAATATATATTGCAACAGAAACGATGCGTTTCAATGTATTTCAAATATATTAAATTTCTCGCGCAACCTTTGCAAAACGTACACAATATTGCATTGAGGTCATGAAGCACGCTTTTAATTACACAACTTGGTATTTGATATATGATAATAGTTTTTAAAATTTGTAATTTTATGTTTTCTTAATGATTTTGAACTTAAACAAAGCCACAACGTGACTAATTAATAATGGATTAATTAGTCATTTTGTGGCTTGTTGAAATTGGAAGCAATAATCACTTTAACCCTAAGCTGGGACTTTAACGCACTTAATATTCAAGGTATCCATTTGTTCATCGTCATCAACAGCATAATCGTCATCGTCGTAATCCTTATCGTCTTAAGATTCTGACTTTTGCTTTGAGAGACAGTGACAAATGTCTTAATTGCCGAGTTCTCAGTTTCATTTAATTTAAGACTAATTAAACTGAGCAGCGCTCACCGCTGGAGGGGACTGGACTGGACTGTGGGATTGAGGAACTTGTGCCACTCACTACATACCTATATAAGTAGATATATATATAATATATACATCAGCTTCGTCACAGACTCATTTCTCGATTGCCCTCGCATTCATTTTCCACAATTTACAATTTACATACTCGTTCAAATCCGAGCAATCTCCGGCAAAGTTCAGGATCCGGGCGGGATTTGTGCGGGCAGCGGAAGCATTGCTGGGGCTATCGCCGGAATGATTGCATTTTGAAAAGTTCAGTTCAAGTTACAAATAATTAAAATAATTGCACGCGAATTAACTTCAAGTTATTCACAAGAGAAGAATAATATATATTGGTCGCCTACCAGATACCCTGCACTTATAATCTAAAACTTCTGCTGAGCCATATGTGCAATATTTATTACTTGCTCAATAAATAATACATATTGTAAGTTCACTAAATCTTGATTAACATGTCTCATATTTCTAGCTATTTCATTTATAAATGCAGTCCATTCAGGAGTGATTTAAATACGCTAATCAGTTAGAGATTAGAAATTTTCAACTTAAAATAACCGAGTATAGTATAGTAATATGTATATATATATATATATATATATATATATATGGTATATATATGGTCAAGATTTGAGTCCTTTGTGTTGTTAATTTTTTGGACATACTAAAGGTTAACAAGAAAAGTAAAGTATGTGGTAAACGTTTCCATTCGCTCTCTGTTCATTTTACTAAGGGTCACCTTCAGTGATTGTTTGTAATTTTAATTACGTTTAACTGGCTTTTTATTTGAATGCGATGGAAATATATTTATTACTTAGGGACTCGGCTAAACACAATAATCCGAGTCCAATAAACAAATCGCAGTCATTTTCTGTTTTTTACTTTATTTGCGCGGCTGCATTTGACCTTTTTATGACGAAGTGAGCCGACAATTAAATTGATGTTGATCTCAGTTAGAAAGACTTAACTACTTTTGCACTTGGCCATCAACGGCAGCAGCCACAGTCGCGGCAACAGGTGGCCGACAAGTGGGGAACAAGTAGCAGACATTTAAATCGGGGCAGCATAGTCGCCGGTCGACAAGAGCCGGTTTTTCGCACCACGCCCGATGGTGCCAACAGACAACAACTTGCACCCAAATACCGTTACACTGAATCTTAATGTGCATATACATGTATATGATTAGCAAATGGAATTAGCCAATAATAACAGTGGCAGCCAACATCATGAGAACTTGACTCCATATCCCACCAGACAGAATTACAATTAACTCAACTCAAAAGTAACAATTGCAAAACACACGCACAAAAACAAAAACCAAGAGACGCATATTAATAGAAAAATCGCACAGTTTCTTAACGCAAAATAAATTAAATCTGTTGCATTAATTCAAAAGTATCTACAAAATTATTGGCATTGGCATCTAATATTTTCTGTAAGTCAGACAAGTACTCGATGTAAATCATATTAATAGTGCATATCTAAAAGTGATTAGTACAAATTCCATTTTCAAAAAGGTTTACCCAACAGAATTAAGAAAATTTTTGGCCAAAACTCAAAATTGATAAAACAATCAAAAGAATCTAAAAATGTAATTTGCATTGGCATTGGCATCTTATATTCAATCAATTCGAATTTCTGTCAATTATATAAACTTTGAGTTTTATCTATAAATACCATGAGTATTGAACGTAATGAGGAATCCACAGTATAATCCTCCCTTTTGAGCTTATTAATCACCCACAACGCTCTCAATTGCACAATTATGAAATTCAATTCTTGATGATGTAGTTGTTGCATTTGTGTGCATAATGTGGAAACTTCGACGCACCAACTAAGCTGCGTTTGCCCTAATTGGATGCAATTATAAATTTTCACGTAATCGCAGTTGCCGCACACGAAAGGACACGTGACAGACACGAAATTCTAAATTTGAATTTAAAGTGGAAATTGAGAGCTTTGAGTTGTGCTTGGGGGGTTTGTAAAGCTGAGTGGGTGGCATTAGATTGCGTAGCATTCGGAGGATAATCAGTTCAATTGAGTGGGTGGAAAACACAATCAGCAAATTACTAAAATGTGCAAAGTTCAAATCAAAAGTGATTCAAGTAAGTTTTTTTTTTTTAAACCTGAATTCTAAATTGTGTCTTGATTAATTATTTAAAACTTCACATTTTTTTTGCGTTAAAAAAACAATTTGTTGTTATCAAAATTTCATTTAGTCCATTTAGGACTTTAATGCTGAGCCAATATATCAGAAGAAAATTCGAAACGTTTGCCGGCAAGTTTTTTGACATTTTTAAAACGAGTTTTATATTTTCTTTTTCTTTTTTCACTGCACGATTTTTTTTGTGTTTGATTGTCTAAAATGTTTGACATTTGAAACACTCGTGAGCCATTTTTGTTATAGTATGGAAACTTAACATGAAATTCAAAGGATATTTTAGATGTTTGAATGATTAAAATGATTGATTCAAATATAAAAACCGTTTTTCTCCGCTAGCCACCCACTTGTTGTTTTTTTGCATTATGCGTACTTGATTAAAGTACATTTTCATATTTACTAAGCTGTAGAACGTTATAATCGAGTTAAAAAAATTCTTTCATCAAAACTAATTAAAATAACTAGCAACAAAAATATATTTAGCCTATTCACATCTCAGTTTTGTACAGTGTACTCACCTCGTGCGCCTTGGGATGCTGATGCTGGCAATTGTGGGCATCAACCAGGAGCCAGCAACAAGCGTAGCAAGCGTAGACAAGAATGGTCAGTTGGAGCAGCTCCGCCCGTCGCATGATGTTCAAGTTGATGGAAGTGGGTGGCGTTGTTTCCTTGTTGTGTGTGTGTGTGTGTGTGGGTTGCTCAGAGTCGTAGGTGGTGTGTGTTGTTATTCCGCAGGGGGGGATTGTGGATGCAGGGGTGGGGCGAATTAAATACAATGATTAGTTGAGCAGACCACCTTTGGTGCTTTTTGGCTAATTATAGAAACTACTCAATGCCCGGTGAGTGCATGTTGGGGGATCGTTGGGGGACTGTTGTTGCGGTTGCTGTTGTTGCTAATTTTGCTGTTGTTGCTAATGTTGCTGTTGTTCCAAATGTGGCTTTTGTTGCTGGTGCTGTTCACTTGAAACATGCATGGGAAACATTGATGTGTATATTGAAATATGTTTAGAAACATTTAAACATTTGTTTAACTCGTTGCTTGTCGCATGCTGTTTTTATTTCTTCGATTTATTTCGTTTTGGTAACTTTTATTTTATGTTGTTGTTGTCAATTAACTAGCGCTGCGAAACCGGCTGGGCAGCCCATGCTCCTGTCCCTGCCTTGCTCGCACACCCATGCACACACTCACACATACAGAGTTACAAGCACAGTTACACAGCAAATTGGAATTGGGACTTTTTTTTATTAAATTTTGTTTTGTTTTTATTGTTGTTGTTGGGCTTGTGGTTGGGTGGGTGCGTCCGCAATTTTAGCATAAAGAAAAAAACATATATAACGCCAACGCCAACACTTAAAACGCCGCTGCCATGCTACAGTTTCTGTTGTTGTTTATTATTTCTAAGTAGCTGCAGCAGCGGCAACGCCAAGCACAACAACAACAACAGCGGCAGCACCAGGAACAACTCGATTTAAATGTCAAATTCTCATGAACTGTTTGCAGCGACGTTTATTTTTTGATAGACCGCTTGGCGTATTAATCAATTGAATAACAAAACACACGTTCAATTACACATTACACTTTATTGAAGTCTTACTAAAATGTAAGAATAAACAAGAAGCGCGGGCGACAACAAATGACACACAACACACAAGAGAGACACGCGAGAGACAACTGAGCGTCGTCCTACTTGCTTGACGCTCGCTTCCGAATTGACTAAATGAACGAATGAAGCTATCGTTGCCTATATACCCAACAAGCTATCGATATATCGATATATGTTGCTTTAGCGATAGCAGTTGAACGATAGCAGATAGAAGAAAATGTTCAGTGGATAGCATTGATTTCAAGCTGTTAAAGTTCTATTATTCACATTATTAATACTATTCATAATATGATATCTAACAAAACTGAAAGATGTAGCATACAACAAAAACAAAAAGAACAACAGCCAAATAATATAAGCAACATGAACAACACTAACAAAGTTGGACATGAGATAACTGATTACTGTCATCAACCGGATGCACAACCACCAGCACCACTCACAGAAGCACAGCCAGCTGATAATGTAGCGCTACCAATTAAATATGCAGGACCAGAAACAGGAGTAGGACCAGGACCTCAATTGCCGATTGTGACGCAGCCGGGCGACTCGATGTGGAGCAAATTGCCCAAGAGTGTGCCGGACTGTCCGCGCGGATTGGAATACCTGACGCACATCGATCAGCTTCTGGTGAAGCAAAATAAAATTAACCTGTGTGCCTTTAATTTAACCAATTTCACCAATGCCTTCTACATCGAGAACTCACTTGGCCAGCCGGTCTTTACTGCAATGGAGCAGCCGGATTGCTGCAATCGCGCCTGCTTTCGTGCGGCACGTTATTTTGATATGAAAATCTGTGACAATTTCGGGCAAGAGGTCATTCATTTAAATCGTCCATCGGACTGCTTGCTGGCCCCTTGTATCCCCTGCCGTCCGCTGCAGGTGATGGAGGTGTCTGCGCCGCCAGGCAATGTGATTGGCTCCATTGTGCATGATTGGTTCATTTGTTCGCCATCGTTTCTCATACAGAATCACATTGGCGATACGATCCTGCGCGTTGAGTGCAACTTTTGTAGCGTCTTCAAATGCGGCGATGTGGAGTTCAATGTGATTCACACACTTAACGGACAGAAGGTAGGCAAGATCTGCAAGAGGAGGCCAGATCTGGCAATTACCGAAATGTTCAAGAAAGCCGATTTCTGTTGCCTCACCTTTCCGATGGATTTGGATGTGCGCATGAAAGCTGTGCTCCTTGGCGCCACAATTTTCATCGATTCCATGTTGTTTGAGAAATATTAAATATTAATTTATTTAAATTTGGTATACTAGACTCCTCTATGGAAGGAGTTTGTTAATCTCAGGTATTTATATTACTATTTTTTAATTTACGAGACGAATGCAATCTTAATGATTCTTTGTATATTACCAACGATAAATCCAAATCTCTAAACAGAGTCAACCACCACAATGCTCATTGATGCTATGTTTGAGAAATTAATATGAAATATTACTATTTAAACTTGACATACTCAACTCCAGTGGAAAGAGTTTGATAATCTCAGGATATAGATTTTATATATATATATTACAGCATTTTTATGCATTATGGTAATATATATATGCATTTTTGCATATATTACCAACACCGAATCCAAACCAACAATGTGCTTTAACTATATTATTAACACATTCCAAAGATATACATAAATGTACCTGCATAAATAAATAAAATCCAAAATCTAATAATGCGTTAACAGTTGCTTAACATGAATCTAACATGTTGTTGCGATAACAGATTGCTTTTGCGCCAAATTCTTTTTAATTTTATATTGAAAACAACCATTAAAAAATAACTATTTGTGTATTGAATAAAGTGAAAAAGGTATTTATTAATGTTAATTGGACTGTTATTTTTGCTTGCTGGCCGCCAGTTGTTTGCGCAATTTGCTCTGAGCCTCGACTGGCCAGGATTTAAGTTGGACATTGCCGCAGGGCAGACAATAGGTTTGTGTATAATAGAAACTGCAGGTTGCATCCTTGCAAACAGGCTTGCCACAATTCGCACACTTGACGCCCAATGCCACATAGTACTCTGCTTTCGATTGCCAGCGTGGCGGTGGCGCCTGAAACGGATCGCGCATCACAAAGCTATCCTCACGAAATCGGATGCCCAAGCCAAATGGGGGCTCCTTGCCATAATAATGGACAAGTTCGTGCATGTTGCAAGCGCTGCAATGGAACTCAATCCGCGCAATCCGCTCGTCCACATCATCCCCAGGCTTCTCCGTCTGCGCCGGCAGCTTTAATCGTTGTATATCAGCGCCATCATCATCAAGCAGACGCAAGTCGGATTCCGCATCATCATCGTTAAAGATCTGATCCTGGGACATGGCGAAGCGTGCCTGCAACAATAAGACTAAGTGGAAGATCTCTCTGTCTTGATAGTCACCGCAAAATGGACTTTAGTATATATACGCATAGCAAACTAATTTGATTACAACAACAACTACAACAGATTACATCTAATCACACAAATAACAAAATTCAATCTCTTTGCTCTCATTCGACGTTGACAGCAGCCATGCCTCGCTTGGTGGTCGCCTGCTGGGGCCACCAATGGGGACGCTCGGCAAAGCAGCGATCACCGTCCAGTACCAGCTGCTGGGCACTGTTCAGCACCGGTTCAATGCGTAACAAGGCCACGCCATGATTTTGGGCATGTCCGAGGACACGTCCAAGACTGGCGCCCGACACAGATTTCACTGTCATGTCGGAGCGGATCGGTGCCGTAAATCGGATGGGCATATAACGTTTACGGATGACGCCCGAATGATGAACGCGAGCGGTTAGCTCCTGGCCAACATAGCAGCCCTTGTTAAAACTGACGCCGTTGAGGTAATCTGCGTTGGCCTCCAAGGGAAAGCATTTGCCAGGCGGCAGCTCCTCGATGCCCTCGCCAATGCCCTGCCTGTAGCGCAACAGCTTGTAGTTCTTTTCGATGTCGGGATTGACGGCGATCACTTCGTGATTGCGCCATAAAGTTGTCGCCAGCTGTGCATCACTCATATCCGATGGCGCCAGGATGCGTATGCCCAAACTTCCGATGCGCGGATCCGATGCGATAAACAAATCCTTAGCCTTTTGTTTGCTTCTGGCCATCCTAGCCTCGGTGTCCTTCTGTTGGCCGTCATTGAAGAGCACCCAGGGCACATATTCATCATCGACTGTGTCGATATCGATGTGCTTACGCACACGATAGGTGCGCAGATGACGACGAAAATCGGAGGATGCATCACGATCACATTCCACCAGATATGTATCCTTATCATTGGTCCGATAAATGATGGTGTCGAACATTAAACGACCAGCACGATTCAGGAAGAGAGAATAAATTGAGGCTGGCCCACTCGGCTCCTGCAGGCGGGACACATCCTGGGTGACGAGGCCCTGGAGGAATGGTGTCACCTCAGCTCCATGGACGCGAATCAGTTCGCGTTGACGCAACGGTTCCAAAGTGGATGCATTATTATTATTATTATTATTTAGGCCGACAATGTTCCGAATTGAGTTTCGGGCAAAGCGTGGAAACTTGAAATTTTTACACAGATTATTCATCCTGCGGGTAAATAGTTCGATAGATAGATGTATGCGCTAACTAGCTGGCTAATAATAACCAAATTGCATTCTTGCGCTTACCCAAATTTATCTTTGATTTTCTTTGATAATATAAACACACAAATATTATTAAATCACAAAACTGACTTGAAATTTGTGTGTGTTGCGATAACAACTAAAACAGCTGACTGAGCTCGGTAAATCACCACTGGCAGTGAGAAGCTGACTGCTACGGCGACTAGATGCAGTGAAAATTACACAGCAACTGGTGCTGAATGCAAGCACGTTGCTGGTTCAATTAGGTACAAATGTACCGAAGTTTATACTTTTAATTTGATTTAAGCAATATATTTGACAAAAGTTGTGCATATATTTTTAAAAATTATATTTAAACAATGTACAAAAAGGAATCATCTTTTTTAAATTAGTTTTCGATAAAATTTAAGTGTTGCCAAATCTTTTTCTGAAACAGCAAAGTATGTAACACTGGAAAGTACATTTTCAAAGGTTTCCTTTTTAACAATTTTATATTTGAATTTAAGTAAAATCTAAGACATTAACAAAAACAGTAGTTGCTTTCAGGTGCTTGTAAATTATTTACATTAATGCCTAAAAATATAAATTTAATCAAGTCATTTGCTGGGCTTTGGCGCTATTTTCTTGGCCAATGCGTTCATTTGATTGTTGGACTTCTTTTTGGGTTTCTTGTCCTTCTTGATGGCATCCATTTTGACGCCTCTGTAATCGGATTTCTTTTTGTTTGCGGCTTGAGCTGGTTTTCCATTGACTTTGCTTTGTCTCTTGTCGATGCGCTTTTGGGCACCTTTCGAATTTAGCATTTTCTTTGATTTTTGAGGAGTTGTTTTGGCGGCTGCAGCCGCAGCTGAATCGCGTGCCTGCTTTGCACCCAGTTTGTTAACTGCATAGCGTTCCACATGGATTGGTCTCTCGTCCAGCATCGTCTCGTTTAGCTCCAGGGCCAGACCGACTGCATCCGGCTGCTGGAAGCAGACATAGGCGACACCCTTGCAACCCCGCTCGCCATCATGGAGACAACGTATATAGTCGATTTCACCACAGCTGGAGAAGATCTCACGCAGCTTTTCCTCATTCGCAGCTGCAAGGAGAGTTTTGTTTATGAAAATACAAATTTTACATTATGATTTGATTAAAGATTACGCACAGTATTTCAGATTGCCAACGAATATGGTGCGCTTGTTATTCGCATCGCTGGGTGCTGACGATGCTGATGATAGATCATTGCCTGCAGTTGTTCCGGCTTTTGCAGCGAGCGTCACACGTAAATGATTATCTTTGAATTCGGTGCCATTTAAAGCGAGTGCCTTCTCCGCCACCTGCGCACTGTTGAGCACCACGTAGGCATTTAAGGAGCCGGCCTCTTTGCGCTGCTTGTGCTTGAACAGCTGCTTGCCACCAGCCGTGCGCAGGCGGATGGAGTTCACGGTGCCGAAGGGCTGCAGCAGACGCATCAATTGCACACGTTTCGTATTTATGGGAAGATTTCCAATGAATATGGTCGCTGCTTCTGCAGCTGGATCCCGATCCCGCTTCACTTCATCTATTCCAAATATAGGTTAGTTTATTGAGTGATTGCAGTTGGAGGTGGTCATAATAATAATAATAATACATACCTTCATCTTTGTCATTCGTTTTCCTGTGTGCCTTCGCCTTGAGCTTCTTTTCCTTTTTGGGATTAATTTTGGAAGGCTTTTTTTCTTTGGCAGGAGTCTTCTGCTTTTTATTGGATGTTACCACTGCTTTGGGCTCCGACTTAACCTTTTCACTCTCAATTTCCAGTGTTGCTGTTGTTTTGCTTGCCAATTTGTTTTCCTTTTTTTTTAGTTTTTGTGCCTGCTTCTTGGCCTTCTTCTTCTCGATCTTGGCTAAATCAGCGGCTGTTAAATTCTTTGGGCTCGTTTTCGCTTCCGCCACAGCCGCCTTCTTTATTGCATCGGTTGTGGCTTTTGTTTTCTTTAGTTTTGGCTTCTTTTTGACTGTTATACTTTCTTTTGCCACGTCCACTGTTTTAACTTGTTGCTTTATGTCAGCATTGCTCTTCTTTGATTTATTTTTCGCCGTCTTCATTTTGATTTTTCTATTTCAAAATATTAACTCGGATCAACTTCACGTGTTGTACTGCCAATAGTGTTGGAAGATGTCAAAAATCGCATTGTGCACTATTATCGTTTTTATTATCGAAAACTTTTTTTTTCCGATAATTGATCGAAATGCATACACAGATGTAATCCCGCCAATTATTTTGTAAGCAAATGAAAGCCTGCCAAATATTTTGTAAACAAACCACAAGATAGTGCAAGTGTTTTCTTAATTTGAAAACATTAACTGCAACCTTTGGGTATATTTTAGGTTTTAGTTAATTCCATGGCTCTCAGCAGACCTATTGCAATTTCGTGAGCGACATTTTTTTCGATCTGAAAACACTGCCCAAAAAACAAACCGCGAAAAACTGAAGCTGTTGCTTTAGTTTTCCGATTGAATTGCGAGCTTCATACCTCCTTTTACTTTTAAACTAATCGCTCTATTAAGCCATGACTTTGTGCATTTTTAGTTCATGTACATTAAGCAAATTTGTTTTCCAACTTTTTGCAAAACTTTAAACAGCACCGCAATTTTGCCGAGAACAACTGAGCGTGCGCTGTTAATAACAGCAACGGCCAATGTTAAAGTTTTTTGTGGGTGCCCACAGCTGTTAGTGAGATACGAAGCAACAAGAAAGGCAATAATATTTTTCTTTTTATATGGCGTAACTTAGTTAGAACAGAATAAGTAAATAATTTAGTATTAGTGAAACATCAATGAAAATGGCTAACATATCAACAATAAACTGGCTATTCGTCTGTGGCCTATCATTTTGCATAGGTGGCATTGCAGTGCTCAGTTTTATGCCGCTCAGCTCAGGTGGGAAATGGAAACGAAAACAAACAAATAAATTAATGTTGAGCACATTTTAAAATCTATAAATAACTGTACTTCTAGATTGCATCTGCCCGCTGAAGAACCCACTGAGTCGAATGAGCAGCGAGGAGTTGGCGAATATTAAATCTTATAGTGCGCCACCAGCTCGGCATAAGATGGCAGTTTTGGTGCCGTTTCGGGACAGATTCGAGGAGCTTCTACAATTTGTACCACATCTAACGAACTTCCTGCGTGACCAAAGAATTGAGCATCATATCTTTGTGCTCAATCAGATTGACAGATACCGATTTAATCGCGCCTCGCTAATTAATGTGGGTTTCCATTTCACCAGTGAAGTCTACGATTATATTGCCATGCACGATGTGGATCTGTTGCCACTGAATAAGGATCTCTTGTATGAGTATCCCAGCGAATTGGGACCGCTGCACATTGCCGGCCCCAAGCTCCATCCCAAATACCATTATGATAATTTCGTCGGTGGGATTTTGCTGTTGCGTCGCGAGCACTTCAAGCAAATGAACGGCATGTCGAATCAATACTGGGGCTGGGGATTGGAGGATGACGAGTTCTTTGTGCGCATCCGGGATGCGGGACTGCAAGTAACACGTCCCCAAAATATTAAGACTGGCATCAACAACACTTTTAGGTATGAATACTTTCCAAATCAATCACTTTAATTCTGACATCTGCTCCATTTTAGTCATATACACAATCGCCATCATCGCAAGCGGGACACGCAAAAATGCTTCACTCAGAAGGAGATGACACGAAAAAGGGATCACAACACCGGCCTTAATAATGTCAGCTATAAAATACTCAAAGTACACGAGCTGGCTATTGATGGCATCAATGTGACAGTGTTGAACATATTGCTCGATTGTGATGTAAATAAGACGCCGTGGTGCGATTGTTCCGGAACTGCAGCAGCTGCTTCCGTTGTGCAAACATAGACCTAGTCTAAATAATAATAGAAATAGAAGAAAACACGAATTTGCTCCTTTTTGCCACAAACTTAAGCTATGTTTATTTGTCTAGTTGATGTTGGGAGGTTTCTAATAGACGTGCACCATGCCATATAAGAACGTCCAGAAGAGGACATAGGTGCAAAGGCCGCCAAGGAATTGGTTCGTCAGTAGATTTTTACGATTAATGAAATACTTGCGCCACTGTGTGCCTGACTTCATCAGCACCATTATCCAGAGCACAAATACCGATATAAAGTAGAACAAGAAGCCAAGTGTGGCACTTAATCCCAAGATGCCTGGCGATGATAAATAATGCGACGGTAAATATTCAACTTGATTTTATTTGATTCATAATTTACCAGCAGCACAGCCTGAGATGGCAGCCATTGAGGTGCGGCAATATTCGACAGCCGAAATGTTGTTGCGTATGGCGCCTTCGCTGTATGCGACAATATCGCCAGTTTTTGACAGTCGTGTTTTTACTTTATTCATCTTTACTTAATTTATTCTTTTCCAGCACACAAAAATTACAATTAATTTGCTGCTGCTGCTACTTCTGACAGTCACACGTGAAAGCAGATTTCGACAATCACATTTCGCTAATTCATGCTCCGTTCAATAATGTAAGCAAAATATAACTTAGATGTTGGGTAAACATAACAGTCGACGTCACACCAAGCTAATTGTGTGGATTACATTAAAAAGATTGGAAAAAAACGCATAGAATTTATAATACAAAGGAGATCAGTCTGCACATTCATTAAGCAATATCGTTTTCACATTCTGCCTATTCAACTCCTATATATTTTACACAAAAATTCAATGTTGTTATAATCGTGTAGTGTAACAATCTTATAATTTTCCATGGTCCGCGTTGACGTCACAAACATAGCTGAGCCAAACAATATATAGTCTAATGTTAGTTGATTCATATGCACAGCTGTTCAGCTATCGATAGTTTTGTGTGAACGTAATATGTGACTGGCACTTGCACAAAAAAAACACGGTGCTCGCAGAACTCAGAAGAGGGGCCCTATTAATTAAAATATGTGTGGTGATAACGAAACTTGATGACTTATACGTGTTGGAAGTTAGAAAGTGCAATTCAACAGGACGTCGTACAAAGCAGAAAATGTTGGAGGCGTTTAAGTGTTATAACTAAACCAAAACAAAAACAAAAAACAAAACAAAAAAAACTGAAAAATAGCGGGTCAATCGTCCACAACAAAAGTGGAGAGCAATTAAAAAATCAATCACCATTCTAATTGAAAGCTGGGGCGACACTGACAGTGGCAGAGGCAGGGCTGCACAATATGTCACCCCCAAAGAACTGTGCTGTGTGCGGTGACAAGGCGTTAGGTTACAATTTCAATGCCGTTACTTGCGAGAGCTGCAAGGCATTCTTTCGTCGCAATGCGCTGGCCAAAAAGCAGTTCACCTGTCCCTTCAATCAGAACTGTGAGATTACCGTAGTGACCCGCCGTTTCTGCCAGAAGTGCCGCCTGAAAAAATGCCTCGACATTGGCATGAAGAGCGAGAACATCATGTCCGAGGAGGACAAAATGATCAAACGTCGCAAAATCGAAAATAATCGCGCCAAGCGACGAATGATGGAGCATGGCGGCGACGATGCCGATCCGGATGGGGATGCGGATGGGGATGATAGTAAGGTAGCGGGTGCTGTCGCCGATAGCAGCTGTAATCTGGACACATATAACGGCTCACAGGATTCACACAGCTGCGGCTCACCGGACAGTGGGGCAAATATCGGTGGAATTGGAGCAACGAGTTCAACAACCACAAATCGACCATCAACGACGGATCGTTTGGCTGAAATTAACCCGCTACTGATGACTGCCGATAAGATTGTTGATGAGATCGTTGCGGATCCGGATCGCGCTTGTCAGGCCATCAATCGGCTGATGCGCACTCAGAAGGAGTCCATTTCGGTGATGGAGAAGGTAATTAGTTCACAAAAGGATGCCCTAAAGCTAGTGTCACATTTGATTGACTATCCAGGTGAATATCTTATACAATATTTCATTAAAAAACAACGCTTGATATTATTTAATAATTTCGTACAGGTGACGCTCTCAAGATCATCAGCAAGATTATGAACTCGCCATTCAACGCTTTAACAGTATTTACCAAATTTATGAGCTCGCCAACGGATGGCCTGGAGATCATCTCAAAGATTGTTGATTCGCCCAAGGATGTGGTAGAGTTTATGCAGAATCTGATGAGATCTCCAGAGAATGCGATCGATATAATGAACAAATTTATGAACACACCTGCCGAGGCACTCAAAATGCTAAATCGCATCTTCAATGGTACCAATCGACAGGCCGAGTCTGGCGAAGAGGAGTCCCCAATCGGAAATCAGTGCGAGAAGCGAGAGACGCAAAATATACGCGTGGACACCGTCATACAAACAATGTTGCATGGCAGTCCAACGGGTAGCACCATTAGCACGGGAGAAACAGCGTTGACCTCGCCACCCAGCAGCATTGCGAGTCCTGCAAACAGTGTTCCAATCGATTTGCATTATCAGTCGCCGCGAACGGAAGACGAGCTGCCCACCACATCGGGCAGTCACAGCTTGCCCAAGTATCTACCCAATGCCCCAGACTTTTTATTAAAGGATTTTATGCATAGCTATGCCGATGCAGATGAGCTTAGTATGGATGGCAGCCTGAGCATCAATTCCATAGAGTCTGTGCTCTCCGAGGTGATCCGTTTGGAGTATCAGGCATTCAACAGCTTGCAGACGCCCCCAACTCGCATCAAGAATGAAATGTATCATGCTGCTGGCGGCATGCCCGTAACCTATATGGGCAACAATCCGGGGTACGGCTGCAAATCTGCATCAGTCCGACAACAGCAGCAGCAACAGCATCTGCAACATCAGCAACCCATTTGTGCCCCATCGAGCGTATTTATGGAGCGCGACCTCAACGAGGCCGAGCAGATGAAGCTGCGCGAATTGCGGCTGGCCAGTGAGGCTCTCTACGATCCCGTCGACGAAGATCTCAGTGCATTGATGATGAACGATGAGCGCATTAAGGTTATTATTATATTAATTCATATTCTTATTAGATTGAAAATCCAAAATTAAGACACACACCTATTGCACACACTCACCTGTATTTTGGGTCTTATGTTTTGTGTGCTTATCTAATCGCGGTCGCTGCTCGTTTTGTTAAAAAGGTGATATAGACAGTTAGCAGTTGGCAGTTGGCAGTTCACACCTGGCGCATGAGTCAGTGCATCTCTCACAATTTCTGTGTGCCCAGTACGCGCACCCTCCTCAATGTAAACAAACTTCAGCAAAGAGCGGCTCATTTTTCGCCACAACGAATTTTCAATGTGCTTTCTGAATTGACACATAGTTTTAATTGCATTAAAAACAAAAAAAAAAAAATGAATGAGTGAGCAGGAGTCGATTGAATTTGTATAGTTTTAGCTATTTTGATCAAGATCATAAAAATGCCGCAATGTAAATGTTTAGGCACACAACACCTGTTGCCTAGCCAAGCTAGACGAGCAACAAACACACGGCTGCATCCGTGTTGAAAACACCATTGATATCTTTATCAGTCGTTGCGAGTACACTACTATCACCTGGCATAGCAGGCGCTCATAAGTAACCCACCCTCCCCAAATTGATGGCCATAATATTTACTTGTGGTCGATTGTGTTCCGTTTCGATTAGCACATTTTGTGCTGTTAATTAGGAAAACCGATACACATTTTGTTAAAATGTGGAGCGTACGCAGGTGTGCGGCGCTTTCTGATAATCATTGCCACTCAGCATTATGTTGAATCATTGCCGAATCGATAAAATAAAACGAAACGATTTGGATTTGTCATAAATTAATATTATCACATTATTGTTAGTTTCAAAACAGCCCCTCTCTCTTTCCCCGCACAGCCCGACGATGCGAGGCAAAGTCCACAGCTTTTACAGCTTATCAATTTGACGGCGGTGGCGATTAAGCGTCTAATTAAGATGGCCAAGAAAATTAGTGCATTCCGTGACATGTGCCAAGAGGATCAGGTCGCATTGCTCAAAGGTGGCTGCACCGAAATGATGATAATGCGATCCGTAATGATCTATGACACAGATCGTGCCGCTTGGAAGGTTAGTCTACTTACACTTTGTATATACATTTATCCTACTGGGACTGGTATATCTATTTTCTATGTATTAGCTCATTGAAGCTCAATTTCTATAATTACCAATTTATTAACATTTATATTACAGGTACCGCATACCAAAGAGAATATGTTCAGCATACGCAGCGAACTGCTTAAATTTGCCAAAGGCAATGTCTATGAGGAGCATCTGAAGTTCGTGACGACCTTCGATGAGAAATGGCGCATGGATGAGAATATTATACTCATAATGTGTGCCATTGTGCTTTTTACACCGAACCGAGCGCGTCTCATACACAAAGATGCCATTCGGTTGGACCAGGTTTGTAATCATCCTCATCCTTTTTAACTAGGAGCATTAACAAAAAATTGAAATCCCCTTTTTTTTGCTTACAGAATTCCTATTATTATCTTCTGCGAAGATATCTGGAGAGCGTTTATCCTGGCTGTGAGGCCAAGAACGCGTTTATTCGTTTGATACAAAAGATTTCGGATGTGGAGCGTCTGAACAAATTCATCATCAATGTCTATTTAAATGTAAACCCATCCCAGGTGGAACCTTTACTGCGTGAAATATTTGATTTAAAAAATCATTGAAAAACGATTTTGGGATTGTGCATAAAATGCCACATAGAATTAATCAATGTGCTGCTGCTGTTGTTGTTGTTGTTTCTATTCATAGTCTATCAACTGGAAATTGTTTTTATTTTTTTGTTTTTCTCGCTTTTAAATTTAGATTTAAATCAAATGTGATTGTTAGATTTGCATATATATATAGTTTTTATATTTCTACATCAAAGAGAGTATATATATACACACACGTATATTAGGTACAAATGCAAAGCAAACATAAATAAATGTACACATTTTAATTAGTTTTCAATAAACTAAATTTAAAATCACAAATTCTTCGAGTGTAATATTCAAATGGAATACGTTCGAGTACGTAAACTCTGCATAACCATTGTGTCAGTAAACATTAGTCAAGTTTATAAAAATTATTATTACACAGCTGCGTAAATGTCGAATGCAAATGATTGCTTAGTTAATAATAGTAAATTTTTTTACACATCTTTTAGAAAGGTTACCAGCAATCTATTTTCAATATATTCTCACTGAAAATATTAATATTAATTCAAGGTGAAATTATAAAGGTCTAGGAAAAACTATAATATAATATGTAATCATTTGCAAAGTTGATCAATCCAAAAAACAAACTGATTAAAATTATCTATCAAATTAGTTTTGTTTTACACAAATTTCTTTATTCGCAACATTTTGTAGTCGCTTTGTACCATGTATATAATATGAAGTAGGATGTTAATTAAAAATACAAAGACAAACTGAAGATTAATGATTAGACCTCCAACAGCACGGAGATTCATCTTTTGCAATTTTAGCTGCAGAGCAAACCATTCATTCTGAAAGAGAGTACAAATGAGCAATAAAAATGAAACTTATTCATCCTGTTACACTCACACATCGTTCCAGTTGAGCCCCACTCGAGTAAGGGTATCGCAAAATGTTTAGTGTACTCTCATTAAGTTTACCAACTGTTTCAGCGATACTGCCGAGCAAACAGAATTCTGATACCTCAATAATGGTTATAATTAAGCGTATTAAACTGCCGTAATATCCGATAAATGTATTGTTTTTTCCAAACAGTACCTGAATTGTTAAGACTCCTTGTGTTAAATTGTTATAAATTAGGTGCAATATAAGAAAAGTCAGCGGATACTTGAAAATATTGCAGATCTCATTCATCATACGTATGAGTTGATAAAACATCCGATGCAATTTTTGTATTTGCTGCAAACGTTTTGATCTTTGCATTTTATAACGAAATACATGATCTAAAGCAAGCTGCAGTTTCATGAAGTTGTAGCAAATGTACCAGATAAGGCAAAAGAGTAGCAGATAAAATACATTCCTCATTGTGAAACTGAGAATAACGCACGCATTATATAAAAGTCCTATTTCACTTATACACACCCATATCCAAAGAAATATAGATTTAGACACTAGTAGCGATAATCTGATCCATAAAAGCCGACGCAAGCTTGGAATCTCTGATGATGTGTTTCTGTAGATGTTTGGGATTTCCAGCTGCTCCATTTTCCACAGATTCTCATACATTTGAATTATCATGTGCTGCCAGCGTTGTGCAGAGACAATACAACTTCCGATTATAAACGGTCTGGCAAAAGGAAAAGTGACGATGAAGAATGTCATAAACTTATGTTCTGTAAGATGCATCGGGAATGTCGTCCAAGAGATATATATCATATATGGGAAAGAGACTAAAACCAGAACGATATAAACTCGACAATAATAGCACAAGAAACGCGATTTTATTAATTTCCCCGATCGAGAGTCAATGTAGAACCCTATGATTCCACAAAATGCCAACATATATGAAATGCAAGCGCAAACGAAGTGTTTTCCAAAGCACATTTTAAAGGCGACTAGTTAACTGTTGGGTGTTGGCGTTTATATTCGCTTAACCACTTTCCTTATTGAATAGTACAATCCACTTAAAAGATTTGTGATAAGTGAAAAACAAATCGGAATTGACAGCATATTAAAATGTATACCATAGTAAAGCTCTTGGATTCAATCAACCTTCTCTATATACCTAATCGCCTAATAAAGTTGTGTTGGACGAGCTTTCTAGTCCATTGCACTGATTAAAATACACTTTGCTTTACATTACTTAATAATGCTATAAAAGTGTTATGTGTTTTTGGATACTTGGATGAATCAAATTCCTTGTATGCAGTTCCTTTTAAAATGTTTAAGGATATATCGGTATTATAGCCTTTCTCTGCCTGTTTACCCTTGAAAGTATACCGAACTTTGTTTGATTGAAATTTTGACAATGCACCATTAAATTGATCGTATTGAGGGCAATTTAGCCAGTGCCGCAATCTCATTTGTATAAGTGATGCGTGCATATTTTATCCTATACAGCAACCTATCCTATACAGCAAGGAAAACAATATTTCAATATATTGAAAAGGAAAAACCAATTTGTTTACTTATTTATACAATAAAGAACGCTGGATAGCTCTGAAACGGTCAGTTATAGTGGAAAAACATACATATGTTAAAAACCCAAGACGATAATTTGATATCTATGTCAATTACCAACTGTTGCCAATTATGAAATCCAAGAATCTTTATCGTCTTGAGGGTTTCTTAGTCCATCGAACTTAAAATATGCATCCCCAGGATACTACAACTTTTCCTACTTAACCAAACTCGCAGAGTTCGCTACTGCAAATAGCAAGTTTTAATAGATGACTTCTTAGTCTACGGTGTCCTGTAAATAGGCCGGTGAGTATCCTAAGTCTATTCATTCCCATGGCTATTACCTGCTTAAATCGTTTGCGATTATAGTCGCCCAAAAGACATTAGGCTTGTCGGAGACCTGGTGCTTCTGCTCAGCTCAGTTGTCGCCTCTGCCTTTCTTGGTTTCTAGGTTGCAGCCGTATTGTGTATCTTCTTATGCCACAAAATGGTTCTGGTTTTGTTAAGGTCCTCTCTGCCAACCTCCCATTCCTTGCCTGTTAATCTACCGCTTTTTCTCCACTATATCCTTATGACCCAGAACCCACCTTAGATCAAGCCTCACGAACTATTTCTCACGTAATATCCGTCCTCTCAAGTGCACTTAATTCTGCTTGAGTAGCGCTTAGGATGGCTATATCCATGTTCCGACAGTTAAATTTTAATTAAAGTCTGCGCTTCTCCCTATTGCATAGACCTTCGCTTGAAATATGCTAGTGTGGTTTCGCAGAGGTTCGTGGTAAGATATCCGAGGACCCACAACTCCCAGGACTGTGCCCTGGTGGGCGATCGATCCATCGGTGTGCCATTTTATGGTTGTGTCGATAGGGGGAGTTCAACTGAAAGAGGTTCGGCATCTCTCTGGCTTAGGATATGATTGGGGCCAACCCCCTGCTAATATCCTTACCAGAGCTGCTTTATTTACATCAGATTAACTTAAATATTCTAGTGAAGGGAACGATAACGGATGTTGTAGGGTTTAGGTTGGTTCAACCCCCATACACTTGTAATTTTCAGCCCTAATTAAACTATGTCACAGAGTGATTCTTCGAATTTTCCCCCAGCTAGGATAACAATGACATCTGCATGGCTCTGAAATATTTCGTCTACTATCAGGCTCCAGAGTAATGGAAACAGTACACTCCGATGGGGACTACCTTCCGTATCTCATCTCCCATCTTATAGTCAAGGGGTACGTCCTCCCATGATTATGGTTTCGACACTAAGCTTCTCAGCCAATCCGCTGAGTTCTCATCGGTGCATTCAATCGCCAGGAAACCAACCCGGAAATGAATGCTAGCGAATGAGGCCTGCCAGTTGTTATTCACAGATGACCTCCCCGAGGTGATTGATTAGCTCTACATTTTCAAAATTACATTATCTATCTATCATAATTTTGCATAAGCAAAGACATTATCCTTAATTCAGTATAATAATTATGAATAATTATAGTCCAAGAAAAAGTGTTCAATATGCCATATACGAATCAAATAAGTTTTCTGTTTTTTACACAACTTTCTTTATTCGCAACATTTTGTAGTCGCTTTGTACCATGTATATAATATGAAGTAGGGTGTTAATTAAAAATACAAAGACAAACTGAAGATTAATGATTAGACCTCCAACAGCACGGAGATTCATCTTTTGTAATTTTAGCTGCAGAGCAAACCATTCATTCTGAAAGAGAGTACAAATGAGTAATATAAATCTTATTCATCCTGTTACACTCACACATCGTTCCAGTTGAGCCCTACTCGGGTAAGGGTATCGCAAAATGTTAAGTGTACTCTCATTAAGTTTACCAACTCTTTCAGCGATACTGCCGAGCATACAGAATTCTGATACCTCAAAAAGGGATATAATTAGGCGCATTAAACTGACGTAATATCCAAAAAATTTATTGTTTTTTCCAAACAGTGCCTGAATTGTTAAGACTCCTTGCATAAAATTGTTATAAATTTGGTGCAATATAAGAAAAGTCAGCGGATACTTGAAAATATTGCAGATCTCATTCATCATACGTATGAGTTGATAAAACATCCGATGCAATTTTTGCATTTGCTGCAAACGTTTTGATCTTTGCATTTTATAACGAAATACGTGATCTAAAGCAAGCTGCAGTTTCATGAAGTTGTAGCAAACATACCAGATAAGGCAAAAGAGTAGCATATAAAATGCATTTCTCATTATTCCTGTGAGAGCACTCCACACACTGTATAAAAGACCCATTTCACTAATAGACACCCACATCCAAAGAAATATAGATTTAGACACTAGTAGCGATAATCTGATCCATAAAAGCCGACGTAAGCTTGGAATCTCTGATGATGTGTTTCTGTAGATGTTTGGGATTTCCAGCTGCTCCATTTTCCACAGATTCTCATACATTTGAATTATCATGTGCTGCCAGCGTTGTGCAGAGAAAATACAACTTCCGGATATAACCGTTCTGGCAACAGGAAAAGTGACGATGAAGAATGTCATAAACTTATGTTCTGTGAGATGCATCGGGAATGTCGTCCACAACATATATATCATATATGGAAAAGAGACTAAAACCATAACGATATAAACTCGACAATAATAGCACAAGAAACGCGATTTTATTAATTTTCCCGATCGAGAGTCAATGTAGAACCCTATGATTCCACAAAATGCCAACATATATGAAATGCAAGCGCAAACGAAGTATTTTCTAAAGGACATTTTAAAGGCGACTAGTTAACTGCTGGGTGTTGGCGTTTATATTCGCTTAACCACTTTCCTTATTGAATAGTACAATCCACTTAAAAGATTTGTGATAAGTGAAAAACAAATCGGAATTGACAGCATATTAAAATGTTTACCATAGTAAAGCTCTTGGATTCAATCAACCTTCTCTATATACCTAATCGCCTAATTGAGTTATGTTGGACTAGTTTTGCAGTCCATTGCACTGATTAAAATACACTTTGCTTTACATTACTTTTCTTATTCCATCAGGCGCCTCATAAAAAATTGAATTAAATATTTACGTGTTTTTAGATTCTTATTCTTGGATGCGATTCGAATGCACCTTGTCCCTTGAAAATCTTTAAAGATATTGCAGTATTATTGCTTTTCTTTGCCTGTTTATCCTTGAAAGTATACCGAACTTTGTTTGATTGAAATTTTGACAATGCACCATTAAATTGATTGTATTGAGGGCAATTTAGCCAGTGCAGCAATCTAATTTGTATAAGTGACGCGTACATATTTTATTCTATACAGAAACGTATCCTATACAGCAAGGAAAACAATATTTCAATATATTGAAAAGGAAAAACCAATTTGTTTACTTATTTATACAATAAAGAACGCTGGATAGCTCTGAAACGGTCAGTTATAGTGGAAAAACATACATATGTTAAAAACCCAAGACGTTAATTTGATATCTATATCAATTACCAACTGCTGCCAATTATAAAATCCAAGAATCTTTATTGTCTTCAGGGTTTCTTTGTCCTTCGAACTTAAAATATGCATCCCCAGGATATTAGAACTTTTCCTACTTAACCAAACTCGCAGAGTTCGCTACTGCAAATAGCAAGTTTTAATAGATGACTTCTTAGTCTACGGTGTCCTGTAAATAGGCCGGTGAGTATCCTAAGTCTATTCATTCCCATGGCTATTACCTGCTTAAATCGTTTGCGATTATAGTCGCCCAAAAGACATTAGGCTTGTCGGAGACCTGGTGCTTCTGCTCAGCTCAGTTGTCGCCTCTGCCTTTCTTGGTTTCTAGGTTGCAGCCGTATTGTGTATCTTCTTATGCCACAAAATGGTTCTGGTTCTGTTAAGGTCCTCTCTGCTAACCTCCTATTCCTTGCCTGTTCATCTACCGCTTTTTCTCCACTATATCCTTATGACCCAAAACCCACCTTAGATCAAGCCTCACGAACTATTTCTCACGTAATCTCCGTCCTCTCAAGTGCACTTAATTCTGCTTGAGTAGCGCTTAGGATGGCTATATCCATGTTCCACCAGTTACATTTTAAATTAAAGTCTGCACTTCTCCCTATTGCATAGACCTCCACTTGAAATATGCTAGTGTGGTTTCGCAGAGGTTCGTGGTAAGATATCCGAGGACCCACAACTCCCAGGACTATGCCCTGGTGGGCGATCGATCCATCGGTGTGCCATTTTATGGTTGTATCGGTAGGGGGAGTTCATCTGAAAGATGTTCGGCATCTCTCTGGCTTAGGATATGATTGCGGCCAACCCCCCTGCCAATATCCTTACCAGAGCTGCTTTATTTACATCATAATCTGTAACTTAAATATTCTAGCGAAGGGAACGATAACGGATGTTGTAGGGTTTAGGTTGGTTCAACCCCCATACACTTGTAATTTTCAGCCCTAATTAAACTATGTCACAGAGTGATTCTTCGAATTTTCCCCCAGCTAGGATAACAATGTCATCTGCATGGCTCTGAAATATTTCGTCTACTAGCAGGCTCCAGGGTAATGGAAACAGTACACTTTGATGGGAACTACCTTCCGTATCTCATCTCCCATCTTATAGTCTAGGGGCACGTCCTTCCATGCCAATCCGCTGAGTTCCCATCGGTGCATTCAATCACCAGGAAACCATCCCGGAAATGAATGAGGCCTGCCAGTTATTATTCACAGATGACCTCTCCGAGGGGATTGATTAGCTCCACATTTTCAAAATAACATTATCTATCTATCATAATTTTGCATAAGCAACGACATTATCCTTAATTCAGTATAATAATTATGAATAATTATAGTCCAAGAAAAAGTGTTCAATATGCCATATATGAATCAAATAAGTTTTCTGTTTCACACAACTTTCTTTATTCGCAACATTTTGTAGTCGCTTTGTACCATGTATATAATATGAAGTAGGGTGTTAATTAAAAATACAAAGACAAACTGAAGATTAATGATTAGACCTCCAACAGCACGGAGATTCATCTTTTGCAATTTTAGCTGCAGAGCAAACCATTCATTCTGAAAGAGAGTACAAATGAGTAATAAAATAAAACTTATTCATCCTGTTACACTCACACATCGTTCCAGTTGAGCCCCACTGCGGTAAGGGTATCGCAAAATGTTTAGTGTACTCTCATTAAGTTTACCAACTGTTTCAGCGATACTGCCGAGCAAACAGAATTCTGATACCTCAATAATGGTTATAATTAAGCGTATTAAACTGTCGTAATATCCGAAAAATGTATTGTTTTTTCCAAACAGTGCCTGAATTGTTAAGACTCCTTGTATTAAATTGTTATAAATTTGGTGCAATATAAGAAAAGTCAGCGGATACTTAAAAATATTGCAGATCTCATTCATCATACGTATGAGTTGATAAAACATCCGATGTAATGTTTGCATTTGCTTCAAACGTTTTGATCTTTGCATTTTATAACGAAATACATGATCTAAAGCAAGCTGCAGTTTCATGAAGTTGTAGCAAATGTACCAGATAAGGTAAAAGAGTAGCAGATAAAGTGCATTCCTCATTGTGTGAGTGACAGCACCCCACACACTGTATAAAAGTTCTTTTTCACTAATAGACACCCATATCCAAAGAAATATAGATTTAGACACTAGTAGCGATAATCTGATCCATAAAAGCCGGCGTAAGCTTGGAATCTCTGATGATGTGTTTCTGTAGATGTTTGGGATTTCCAGCTGCTCCATTTTCCACATTATCATGTGCTGCCAGCGTTGTGCAGAGACAATACAACTTCCGATTATAACCGTTCTGGCAACAGGAAAAGTGACGATGAAGAATGTCATAAACTTATGCTCTGTGAGATGCATCGGGAATGTCGTCCACAACATATATATCAGATATGGAAAAGCGACTAAAACCATAACGATATAAACTCGACAATAATAGCACAAGAAACGCGATTTTATTAATTTCCCCGATCGAGAGTCAATGTAGAACCCTATGATTCCACAAAATGCCAACATATATGAAATGCAAGCGCAAACGAAGTATTTTCCAAAGGACATTTTAAAGGCGACTAGTTAACTGTTGGGTGTTGGCGTTTATATTCGCTTAACCACTTTCCTTATTGAATAGTACAATCCACTTAAAAGATTTGTGATAAGTGAAAAACAAATCGGAATTGACAGCATATTAAAATGTATACCATAGTAAAGCTCTTGGATTCAATCAACCTTCTCTATATACCTAATCGCCTGATTGAGTTGTGTTGGACGAGCTTTCTAGTCCATTGCACTGATTAAAATACACTTTGCTTTACATTACTTAATAATTCTATAAAAGTGTTATGTGTTTTTGGATACTTGGATGAATCATATTCCTTGTATGCAGTTCCTTTTAAAATGTTTAAGGATATATCGGTATAGCCTTTCTCTGCCTGTTTACCCTTGAAAGTATACCGAACTTTGTTTGATTGTAATTTTGACAATGCACCATTAAATTGATCGTATTGAGGGCAATTTAGCCAGTGCCGCAATCTCATTTGTATAAGTGATGCGTGCATAATTTATCCTATACAGCAACCTATCCTATACAGCAAGGAAAACAATATTTCAATATATTGAAAAGGAAAAACCAATTTGTTTACTTATTTATACAATAAAGAACGCTGGATCGCTCTGAAACGGTCAGTTCTAGTGGAAAAACATACATATGTTAAAAACCCAAGACGTTAATTTGATATCTATGTCAATTACCAACTCCTGTTAATCTACCGCTTTTTCTCCACTATATCCTTATGACCCAGAACCCACCTTAGATCAAGCCTCACGAACTATTTCTCACGTAATCTCCGTCCTCTCAAGTGCACTTAATTATGCTTGAGTAGCGCTTAGGATGGCTATATCCATGTTCCGATAGTTACATTTTAAATTAAAGTCTGCACTTCTCCCTATTGCATAGACCTTCGCTTGAAATATGCTAGTGTGGTTTCGCAGAGGTTCGTGGTAAGATATCCGAGGACCCACAACACCCAGGACTGTGACCTGGTGGACGATCGATCCATCGGTGTGCCATTTTATGGTTGTGTCGATAGGGGGAGTTCAACTGAAAGAGGTTCGGCATCTCTCTGGCTTAGGATATGATTGCGGCCAACCCCCTGCCAATATCCTTACCAGAGCTGCTTTATTTACATCAGATTAACTTAAATATTCTAGTGAAGGGAACGATAACGGATGTTGTAGGGTTTAGGTTGGTTCAATCCCCATACACTTGTAATTTTCAGCCCTAATTAAACTATGTCACAGAGTGATTCTTCGAATTTTCCCCCAGCTAGGATAACAATGTCATCTGCATGGCTCTGAAATATTTCGTCTACTAGCAGGCTCCAGAGTAATGGAAACAGTACACTCTGATGGGAACTACCTTCCGTATCTCATCTCCCATCTTATAGTCTAGGGGCACGTCCTTCCATGCCAATCCGCTGAGTTCTCATCGGTGCATTCAATCCCCAGGAAACCAACCCGGAAATGAATGCTAGCGAATGAGGCCTGCCAGTTGTTATTCACAGATGACCTCTCCGAGGGGATTGATTAGCTCCACATTTTCAAAATTACATTATCTATCTATCATAATTTTGCATAAGCAAAGACATTATCCTTAATTCAGTTTAATAATTATGAATAATTATAGTCCAAGAAAAAGTGTTCAATATGCCATATACGAATCAAATAAGTTTTATGTTTCACACAACTCTCTTTATTCGCAACATTTTGTAGTCGCTTTGTACCATGTATATAATATGAAGTAGGGTGTTAATTAAAAATACAAAGACAAACTGAAGATTAATGATTAGACCTCCAACAGCACGGAGATTCATCTTTTGCAATTTTAGCTGCAGAGCAAACCATTCATTCTGAAAGAGAGTACAAATGAGCAATAAAAATGAAACTTATTCATCCTGTTACACTCACACATCGTTCCAGTTGAGCCCCACTCGAGTAAGGGTATCGCAAAATGTTTAGTGTACTCTCATTAAGTTTACCAACTGTTTCAGCGATACTGCCGAGCAAACAGAATTCTGATACCTCAATAATGGTTATAATTAAGCGTATTAAACTGTCGTAATATCCGAAAAATGTATTGTTTTTTCCAAACAGTGCCTGAATTGTTAAGACTCCTTGTATTAAATTGTTATAAATTTGGTGCAATATAAGAAAAGTCAGCGGATACTTAAAAATATTGCAGATCTCATTCATCATACGTATGAGTTGATAAAACATCCGATGTAATGTTTGCATTTGCTTCAAACGTTTTGATCTTTGCATTTTATAACGAAATACGTGATCTAAAGCAAGCTGCAGTTTCACGAAGTTGTAGCAAACATACCAGATAAGGCAAAAGAGTAGCAGATAAAATGCATTTCTCATTATTCCTGTGAGAGCACTCCACACACTGTATAAAAGTCCCATTTCACTAATAGACACCCACATCCAAAGAAATATAGATTTAGACACTAGTAGCGATAATCTGATCCATAAAAGCCGACGTAAGCTTGGAATCTCTGATGATGTGTTTCTGTAGATGTTTGGGATTTCCAGCTGCTCCATTTTCCACAGATTCTCATACATTTGAATTATCATGTGCTGCCAGCGTTGTGCAGAGAAAATACAACTTCCGATTATAACCGTTCTGGCAACAGGAAAAGTGACGATGAAGAATGTCATAAACTTATGCTCTGTGAGATGCATCGGGAATGTCGTCCACAACATATATATCAGATATGGAAAAGCGACTAAAACCATAACGATATAAACTCGACAATAATAGCACAAGAAACGCGATTTTATTAATTTCCCCGATCGAGAGTCAATGTAGAACCCTATGATTCCACAAAATGCCAACATATATGAAATGCAAGCGCAAACGAAGTATTTTCCAAAGGACATTTTAAAGGCGACTAGTTAACTGTTGGGTGTTGGCGTTTATATTCGCTTAACCACTTTCCTTATTGAATAGTACAATCCACTTAAAAGATTTGTGATAAGTGAAAAACAAATCGGAATTGACAGCATATTAAAATGTATACCATAGTAAAGCTCTTGGATTCAATCAACCTTCTATATATACCTAATCGCCTAATTGAGTTATGTTGGACTAGTTTTGCAGTCCATTGCACTGATTAAAATACACTTTGCTTTACATTACTTTTTCTTATTCCATCAGGCGCCTCTTAAAAAATTGAATTAAATATTTACGTGTTTTTAGATTCTTATTCTTGGATGCGATTCGAATGCACCTTGTCCCTTGAAAATCTTTAAAGATATTGCAGTATTATTGCTTTTCTTTGCCTGTGTACCCTTGAAAATTTGCCGATCTTGCTTTGATTGTAATTTTGACAATGCACCAATTAATTTATCGGATCCGCTTTTCTTATAGGGAGTAATTTAGCCAATGCAGCAATCTAATTTTTGTAACTGGTGCGTGCACATCCTATCCTATACAGCAACCAAAAAAACCAAATTTCCCACTTGAAAAATGAATAAACATATTTTATACACGAAGTGTTTGCTTACTTATAAATGATTATAACAGAACGATGAATAGCTCAGAATCTAAAACGAGCCAGAAACATCGACAGCAGCACATCATTTGGCGCTTTACTCAGTTCAAATCATATTTTGGCGCATTGATACTTTGGCAAAATGATGAACAGCGTTTGCTTGTTGCTTTTTGATAACCCGTTCGTCCATGGGCAACTTCTCAAGATATCCTCGGGACAATCGATGAAACAACTTGTGTCTGGCAACAGTAAGCGTGGACACACCTCAATATAGAGTTTGGAGTCAACTAGCTTGAAAATCTCCTCCAGTTTGCTGATGCAAATCTGCTTGACCTTTGCCGTTGCCTCAAGCTGTTTCTTTCGCCTGCAGAGCTGCGTCACGCCAAAGTCATTCTGTACCACCTGCATATTTATGCCTTCAATGGAGAAGCTATCGTTCAAAGGCAACTGCAACGATTCCTCATGGTGCAAATCGATGCCATGGGATTGGTCAATCTTAGATGGACATAGATATTAGTTATATAAACTATATGCATATATATATTTTAGATAGCATTCTAGTTCTAGTTTCAGTCCTTATACCCTGATTCCAGTGTTATCACAGTTACTAGCAATATATTTTCGTGACTGACTGTGAAAATATAAAAAACCTTATTAACATTATCTATTCCTAATAATTATGCAGCGTTTGGGCAACTAACTAGAATCAAAATCAGCTAAATCGCTGGATGGCCAGAATAGAGCACACAACGCTCTGTTGGTTTGGTGGCAAACTCAATCAAATAAGTTTTATGTTTCACACAACTTTCTTTATTCGCAACATTTTGTAGTCACTTTGTACCATGTATATAATATGAAGTACGATGTTAATTAAAAATACAAAGACAAACTGAAGATTAATGATTAGACCTCCAACAGCACGGAGATTCATCTTTTGCAATTTTAGCTGTAGAGCAAACCATTCATTCTGAAAGAGAGTACAAATGAGTAATATAAATCTTATTCATCCTGTTACACTCACACATCGTTCCAGTTGAGCCCCACTCGGGTAAGGGTATCGCAAAATGTTTAGTGTACTCTCATTAAGTTTACCAACTGTTTCAGCGATACTGCCGAGCAAACAGAATTCTGATACCTCAATAATGGTTATAATTAAGCGTATTAAACTGCCGTAATATCCGAAAAATGTATTGTTTTTTCCAAACAGTACCTGAATTGTTAAGACTCCTTGTATAAAATTGTTATAAATTTGGTGCAATATAAGAAAAGTCAGCGGATACTTGAAAATATTGCAGATCTCATTCATCATACGTATGAGTTGATAAAACATCCGATGCAATTTTTGTATTTGCTGCAAACGTTTTGATCTTTTCATTTTATAACGAAATACATGATCTAAAGCAAGCTGCAGTTTCACGAAGTTGTAGCAAACATACCAGATAAGGTAAAAGAGTAGCAGATAAAGTGCATTCCTCATTGTGTAAGTGAGAGCACCCCACACACTGTATAAAAGTCCCATTTCACTAATAGACACCCCTATCCAGAGAAATATAGATTTAGACACTAGTAGCGATAATCTGATCCATAAAAGCCGACGTAAGCTTGGAATCTCTGATGATGTGTTTCTGTAGATGTTTGGGATTTCCAGCTGCTCCATTTTCCACAGATTCTCATACATTTGAATTATCATGTGCTGCCAGCGTTGTACAAAGAAAATACAACTTCCGATTATAACCGTTCTGGCAACAGGAAAAGTGACGATGAAGAATGTCATAAACTTATGTTCTGTAAGATGCATCGGGAATGTCGTCCACAACATATATATCATATATGGAAAAGCGACTAAAACCATAACGATATAAACTCGACAATAATAGCACAAGAAACGCGATTTTCTTAATTTCCCCGATCGAGAGTCAATGTAGAACCCTATGATTCCACAAAATGCCAACATATATGAAATGCAAGCGCAAACGAAGTATTTTCCAAAGGACATTTTAAAGGCGACTAGTTAACTGTTGGGTGTTGGCGTTTATATTCGCTTAACCACTTTCCTTATTGATTAGTACAATCCACTTAAAAGATTTGTGATAAGTGAAAAACAAATCGGAATTGACAGCATATTAAAATGTATACCATAGTAAAGCTCTTGGATTCAATCAACCTTCTATATATACCTAATCGCCTAATTGAGTTATGTTGGACTAGTTTTGCAGTCCATTGCACTGATTAAAATACACTTTGCTTTACATTACTTTTTCTTATTCCATCAGGCGCCTCTTAAAAAATTGAATTAAATATTTACGTGTTTTTAGATTCTTATTCTTGGATGCGATTCGAATGCACCTTGTCCCTTGAAAATCTTTAAAGATATTGCAGTATTATTGCTTTTCTTTGCCTGTGTACCCTTGAAAATTTGCCGATCTTGCTTTGATTGTAATTTTGACAATGCACCAATTAATTTATCGGATCCGCTTTTCTTATAGGGAGTAATTTAGCCAATGCAGCAATCTAATATTTGTAACTGGTGCGTGCACATCCTATCCTATACAGCAACCAAAAAAACCAAATTTCCCACTTGAAAAATGAATAAACATATTTTATACACGAAGTGTTTGCTTACTTATAAATGATTATAACAGAACGATGAATAGCTCAGAATCTAAAACGAGCCAGAAACATCGACAGCAGCACATCATTTGGCGCTTTACTCAGTTCAAATCATATTTTGGCGCATTGATACTTTGGCAAAATGATGAACAGCGTTTGCTTGTTGCTTTTTGATAACCCGTTCGTCCATGGGCAACTTCTCAAGATATCCTCGGGACAATCGATGAAACAACTTGTGTCTGGCAACAGTAAGCGTGGACACACCTCAATATAGAGTTTGGAGTCAACTAGCTTGAAAATCTCCTCCAGTTTGCTGATGCAAATCTGCTTGACCTTTGCCGTTGCCTCAAGCTGTTTCTTTCGCCTGCAGAGCTGCGTCACGCCAAAGTCATTCTGTACCACCTGCATATTTATGCCTTCAATGGAGAAGCTATCGTTCAAAGGCAACTGCAACGATTCCTCATGGTGCAAATCGATGCCATGGGATTGGTCAATCTTAGATGGACATAGATATTAGTTATATAAACTATATGCATATATATATTTTAGATAGCATTCTAGTTCTAGTTTCAGTCCTTATACCCTGATTCCAGTGTTATCACAGTTACTAGCAATATATTTTCGTGACTGACTGTGAAAATATAAAAAACCTTATTAACATTATCTATTCCTAATAATTATGCAGCGTTTGGGCAACTAACTAGAATCAAAATCAGCTAAATCGCTGGATGGCCAGAATAGAGCACACAACGCTCTGTTGGTTTGGTGGCAAACTCAATCAAATAAGTTTTATGTTTCACACAACTTTCTTTATTCGCAACATTTTGTAGTCACTTTGTACCATGTATATAATATGAAGTACGATGTTAATTAAAAATACAAAGACAAACTGAAGATTAATGATTAGAACTCCAACAGCACGGAGATTCATCTTTTGCAATTTTAGCTGCAGAGCAAACCATTCATTCTGAAAGAGAGTACAAATGAGTAATATAAATCTTATTCATCCTGTTACACTCACACATCGTTCCAGTTGAGCCCCACTGCGGTAAGGGTATCGCAAAATGTTTAGTGTACTCTCATTAAGTTTACCAACTGTTTCAGCGATACTGCCGAGCAAACAGAATTCTGATACCTCAATAATGGTTATAATTAAGCGTATTAAACTGCCGTAATATCCGATAAATGTATTGTTTTTTCCAAACAGTACCTGAATTGTTAAGACTCCTTGTGTTAAATTGTTATAAATTAGGTGCAATATAAGAAAAGTCAGCGGATACTTGAAAATATTGCAGATCTCATTCATCATACGTATGAGTTGATAAAACATCCGATGCAATTTTTGTATTTGCTGCAAACGTTTTGATCTTTGCATTTTATAACGAAATACATGATCTAAAGCAAGCTGCAGTTTCATGAAGTTGTAGCAAATGTACCAGATAAGGCAAAAGAGTAGCAGATAAAATGCATTCCTCATTGTGAGAGTGAGAATAACGCACGCATTATATAAAAGTCCCATTTCACTTATACACACCCATATCCAAAGAAATATAGATTTAGACACTAGTAGCGATAATCTGATCCATAAAAGCCGACGTAAGCTTGGAATCTCTGATGATGTGTTTCTGTAGATGTTTGGGATTTCCAGCTGCTCCATTTTCCACAGATTCTCATACATTTGAATTATCATGTGCTGCCAGCGTTGTGCAGAGAAAATACAACTTCCGGATATAACCGTTCTGGCAACAGGAAAAGTGACGATGAAGAATGTCATAAACTTATGTTCTGTAACATGCATCGGGAATGTCGTCCAAAACATATATATCATATATGGAAAAGCGACTAAAACCAGAACGATATAAACTCGACAATAATAGCACAAGAAACGCGATTTTATTAATTTCCCCGATCGAGAGTCAATGTAGAACCCTATGATTCCACAAAATGCCAACATATATGAAATGCAAGCGCAAACGAAGTATTTTCTAAAGGACATTTTAAAGGCGACTAGTTAACTGTTGGGTGTTGGCGTTTATATTCGCTTAACCACTTTCCTTATTGAATAGTACAATCCACTTAAAAGATTTGTGATAAGTGAAAAACAAATCGGAATTGACAGCATATTAAAATGTTTACCATAGTAAAGCTCTTGGATTCAATCAACCTTCTCTATATACCTAATCGCCTAATTCAGTTGTGTTGGACGAGCTTTCTAGTCCATTGCACTGATTAAAATACACTTTGCTTTACATTACTTAATAATGCTATAAAAGTGTTATGTGTTTTTGGATACTTGGATGAATCATATTTCTTGTATGCAGTTCCTTTTAAAATGTTTAAGGATATATCGGTATTATAGCCTTTCTCTGCCTGTTTACCCTTGAAAGTATACCAAACTTTGTTTGATTGAAATTTTGACAATGCACCATTAAATTGATCGTATTGAGGGCAATTTAGCCAGTGCCGCAATCTCATTTGTATAAGTGATGCGTGTATATCTTATCCTATACAGCAACCTATCCTATACAGCAAGGAAAACAATATTTCAATATATTGAAAAGGAAAAACCAATTTGTTTACTTATTTATACAATAAAGAACGCTGGATCGCTCTGAAACGGTCAGTTCTAGTGGAAAAACATACATATGTTAAAAACCCAAGACGTTAATTTGATATCTATGTCAATTACCAACTGCTGCCAATTATAAAATCCAAGAATCTTTATCGTCTTGAGGGTTTCTCTGTCCTGCGAACTTAAAATATGCATCCCCAGGATACTACAACTTT
The DNA here is from genome assembly GCA_035042305.1 of Drosophila glabriapex. Taxonomy (NCBI): domain Eukaryota; kingdom Metazoa; phylum Arthropoda; class Insecta; order Diptera; family Drosophilidae; genus Drosophila; species Drosophila glabriapex. Next base: position 7,380,964 of record JAWNLN010000018.1, read on the forward strand.
TCCTAGTTAACCAAACTCGCAGAGTTCGCTACTGCAAATAGCAAGTTTTAATAGATGACTTCTTAGTCTACGGTGTCCTGTAAATAAGCCGGTGAGTATCCTAAGTCTATTCATTCCCATGGCTATTACCTGCTTAAATCGTTTGAGATTATAGTCGCCCAAAAGACATTAGGCTTGTCGGAGACCTGGTGCTTCTGCTCAGCTCAGTTGTCGCCTCTGCCTTTCTTGGTTTCTAGGTTGCAGCCGTATTGTGTATCTTCTTATGCCACAAAATGGTTCTGGTTCTGTTAAGGTCCTCTCTGCTAACCTCCTATTCCTTGCCTGTTCATCTACCGCTTTTTCTCCACTATATCCTTATGACCCAAAACCCACCTTAGATCAAGCCTCACGAACTATTTCTCACGTAATCTCCGTCCTCTCAAGTGCACTTAATTCTGCTTGAGTAGCGCTTAGGATGGCTATATCCATGTTCCACCAGTTACATTTTAAATTAAAGTCTGCGCTTCTCCCTATTGCATAGACCTTCGCTTGAAATATGCTAGTGTGGTTTCGCAGAGGTTCGTGGTAAGATATCCGAGGACCCACAACACCCAGGACTGTGACCTGGTGGACGATCGATCCATCGGTGTGCCATTTTATGGTTGTATCGGTAGGGGGAGTTCATCTGAAAGATGTTCGGCATCTCTCTGGCTTAGGATATGATTGCGGCCAACCCCCTGCCAATATCCTTACCAGAGCTGCTTTTGTTTACATCAGATTAACTTAAATATTCTAGTGAAGGGAACGATAACGGATGATGTAGGGTTTAGGTTGGTTTAACCCCCATATACTTGTAATTTTCAGCCCTAATTAAACTATGCCACAGAGTGATTCTTCGTTTTCCCCCAGCTAGGATAACAATGTCATCTGCATGGCTCTGAAATATTTCGTCTACTAGCAGGCTCCAGAGTAATGGAAACAGTACACTCCGATGGGGACTACCTTCCGTATCTCATCTCCCATCTTACAGTCCAGGGGCACGTCCTCCCATGAATATGGTTTCGACACTAAGCTTCTCAGCCAATCCGCTGAGTTCTCATCGGTGCATTCAATCGCCAGGAAACCAACCCGGAAATGAATGCTAGCGAATGAGGCCTGCCAGTTGTTATTCACAGATGACCTCCCCGAGGTGATTGATTAGCTCTACATTTTCAAAATTACATTATCTATCTATCATAATTTTGCATAAGCAAAGACATTATCCTTAATTCAGTTTAATAATTATGAATAATTATAGTCCAAGAAAAAGTGTTCAATATGCCATATACGAATCAAATAAGTTTTCTGTTTCACACAACTTTCTTTATTCGCAACATTTTGTAGTCGCTTTGTACCATGTATATAATATGAAGTAGGGTGTTAATTAAAAATACAAAGACAAACTGAAGATTAATGATTAGACCTCCAACAGCACGGAGATTCATCTTTTGCAATTTTAGCTGTAGAGCAAACCATTCATTCTGAAAGAGAGTACAAATGAGTAATATAAATCTTATTCATCCTGTTACACTCACACATCGTTCCAGTTGAGCCCCACTCGGGTAAGGGTATCGCAAAATGTTTAGTGTACTCTCATTAAGTTTACCAACTGTTTCAGCGATACTGCCGAGCAAACAGAATTCTGATACCTCAATAAGGGTTGTAATTAGGTTCACTATACTGGCGTAGTATCCGAAAAATTTATTGTTTTTTCCAAACAGTACCTGAATTGTTAAGACTCCTTGTGTTAAATTGTTATAAATTTGGTGCAATATAAGAAAAGTCAGCGGATACTTGAAAATATTGCAGATCTCATTCATCATACGTATGAGTTGATAAAACATCCGATGCAATTTTTGTATTTGCTGCAAACGTTTTGATCTTTTCATTTTATAACGAAATACATGATCTAAAGCAAGCTGCAGTTTCACGAAGTTGTAGCAAACATACCAGATAAGGTAAAAGAGTAGCAGATAAAGTGCATTCCTCATTGTGTAAGTGAGAGCACCCCACACACTGTATAAAAGTCCCATTTCACTAATAGACACCCCTATCCAGAGAAATATAGATTTAGACACTAGTAGCGATAATCTGATCCATAAAAGCCGACGTAAGCTTGGAATCTCTGATGATGTGTTTCTGTAGATGTTTGGGATTTCCAGCTGCTCCATTTTCCACAGATTCTCATACATTTGAATTATCATGTGCTGCCAGCGTTGTACAAAGAAAATACAACTTCCGATTATAACCGTTCTGGCAACAGGAAAAGTGACGATGAAGAATGTCATAAACTTATGTTCTGTAAGATGCATCGGGAATGTCGTCCACAACATATATATCATATATGGAAAAGCGACTAAAACCATAACGATATAAACTCGACAATAATAGCACAAGAAACGCGATTTTATTAATTTCCCCGATCGAGAGTCAATGTAGAACCCTATGATTCCACAAAATGCCAACATATATGAAATGCAAGCGCAAACGAAGTATTTTCCAAAGGACATTTTAAAGGCGACTAGTTAACTGTTGGGTGTTGGCGTTTATATTCGCTTAACCACTTTCCTTATTGAATAGTACAATCCACTTAAAAAATTTGTGATAAGTGAAAAACAAATCGGAATTGACAGCATATTAAAATGTTTACCATAGTAAAGCTCTTGGATTCAATCAACCTTCTCTATATACCTAATCGCCTAATTGAGTTGTGTTGGACGAGCTTTCTAGTCCATTGCACTGATTAAAATACACTTTGCTTTACATTACTTAATAATGCTATAAAAGTGTTATGTGTTTTTGGATACTTGGATGAATCATATTCCTTGTATGCAGTTCCTTTTAAAATGTTTAAGGATATATCGGTATTATAGCCTTTCTCTGCCTGTTTACCCTTGAAAGTATACCAAACTTTGTTTGATTGAAATTTTGACAATGCACCATTAAATTGATCGTATTGAGGGCAATTTAGCCAGTGCCGCAATCTCATTTGTATAAGTGATGCGTGTATATCTTATCCTATACAGCAACCTATCCTATACAGCAAGGAAAACAATATTTCAATATATTGAAAAGGAAAAACCAATTTGTTTACTTATTTATACAATAAAGAACGCTGGATAGCTCTGAAACGGTCAGTTATAGTGGAAAAACATACATATGTTAAAAACCCAAGACGATAATTTGATATCTATGTCAATTACCAACTGTTGCCAATTATAAAATCCAAGAATCTTTATCGTCTTGAGGGTTTCTTAGTCCATCGAACTTAAAATATGCATCCCCAGGATACTACAACTTTTCCTACTTAACCAAACTCGCAGAGTTCGCTACTGCAAATAGCAAGTTTTAATAGATGACTTCTTAGTCTACGGTGTCCTGTAAATAGGCCGGTGAGTATCCTAAGTCTATTCATTCCCATGGCTATTACCTGCTTAAATCGTTTGCGATTATAGTCGCCCAAAAGACATTAGGCTTGTCGGAGACCTGGTGCTTCTGCTCAGCTCAGTTGTCGCCTCTGCCTTTCTTGGTTTCTAGGTTGCAGCCGTATTGTGTATCTTCTTATGCCACAAAATGGTTCTGGTTCTGTTAAGGTCCTCTCTGCTAACCTCCTATTCCTTGCCTGTTCATCTACCGCTTTTTCTCCACTATATCCTTATGACCCAAAACCCACCTTAGATCAAGCCTCACGAACTATTTCTCACGTAATCTCCGTCCTCTCAAGTGCACTTAATTCTGCTTGAGTAGCGCTTAGGATGGCTATATCCATGTTCCACCAGTTACATTTTAAATTAAAGTCTGCACTTCTCCCTATTGCATAGACCTCCACTTGAAATATGCTAGTGTGGTTTCGCAGAGGTTCGTGGTAAGATATCCGAGGACCCACAACTCCCAGGACTATGCCCTGGTGGGCGATCGATCCATCGGTGTGCCATTTTATGGTTGTATCGGTAGGGGGAGTTCATCTGAAAGATGTTCGGCATCTCTCTGGCTTAGGATATGATTGCGGCCAACCCCCCTGCCAATATCCTTACCAGAGCTGCTTTATTTACATCATAATCTGTAACTTAAATATTCTAGCGAAGGGAACGATAACGGATGTTGTAGGGTTTAGGTTGGTTCAACCCCCATACACTTGTAATTTTCAGCCCTAATTAAACTATGTCACAGAGTGATTCTTCGAATTTTCCCCCAGCTAGGATAACAATGTCATCTGCATGGCTCTGAAATATTTCGTCTACTAGCAGGCTCCAGGGTAATGGAAACAGTACACTCCGATGGGAACTACCTTCCGTATCTCATCTCCCATCTTATAGTCTAGGGGCACGTCCTTCCATGCCAATCCGCTGAGTTCCCATCGGTGCATTCAATCACCAGGAAACCATCCCGGAAATGAATGCGCGCGAATGAGGCCTGCCAATTGTTATTCACAGATGACCTCTCGGAGGGGATTGATTAGCTCCACATTTTCAAAATTACATTATCTATCTATCATAATTTTGCATAAGCAAAGACATTATCCTTAATTCAGTTTAATAATTATGAATAATTATAGTCCAAGAAAAAGTGTTCAATATGCCATATACGAATCAAATAAGTTTTCTGTTTCACACAACTTTCTTTATTCGCAACATTTTGTAGTCGCTTTGTACCATGTATATAATATGAAGTAGGGTGTTAATTAAAAATACAAAGACAAACTGAAGATTAATGATTAGACCTGCAACAGCACGGAGATTCATCTTTTGCAATTTTAGCTGCAGAGCAAACCATTCATTCTGAAAGAGAGTACAAATGAGTAATATAAATCTTATTCATCCTGTTACACTCACACATCGTTCCAGTTGAGCCCCACTGCGGTAAGGGTATCGCAAAATGTTTAGTGTACTCTCATTAAGTTTACCAACTGTTTCAGCGATACTGCCGAGCAAACAGAATTCTGATACCTCAATAATGGTTATAATTAAGCGTATTAAACTGCCGTAATATCCGATAAATGTATTGTTTTTTCCAAACAGTACCTGAATTGTTAAGACTCCTTGCATAAAATTGTTATAAATTAGGTGCAATATAAGAAAAGTCAGCGGATACTTGAAAATATTGCAGATCTCATTCATCATACGTATGAGTTGATAAAACATCCGATGCAATTTTTGCATTTGCTGCAAACGTTTTGATCTTTGCATTTTATAACGAAATACATGATCTAAAGCAAGCTGCAGTTTCATGAAGTTGTAGCAAATGTACCAGATAAGGTAAAAGAGTAGCATATAAAATGCATTCCTCATTGTGTGAGTGAGAGCACCCCACACACTGTATAAAAGTCCCATTTCACTAATAGACACCCATATCCAAAGAAATATAGATTTAGACACTAGTAGCGATAATCTGATCCATAAAAGCCGACGTAAGCTTGGAATCTCTGATGATGTGTTTCTGTAGATGTTTGGGATTTCCAGCTGCTCCATTTTCCACAGATTCTCATACATTTGAATTATCATGTGCTGCCAGCGTTGTGCAGAGAAAATACAACTTCCGGATATAACCGTTCTGGCAACAGGAAAAGTGACGATGAAGAATGTCATAAACTTATGTTCTGTAACATGCATCGGGAATGTCGTCCAAGAGATATATATCATATATGGGAAAGAGACTAAAACCAGAACGATATAAACTCGACAATAATAGCACAAGAAACGCGATTTTATTAATTTCCCCGATCGAGAGTCAATGTAGAACCCTATGATTCCACAAAATGCCAACATATATGAAATGCAAGCGCAAACGAAGTATTTTCCAAAGGACATTTTAAAGGCGACTAGTTAACTGTTGGGTGTTGGCGTTTATACTCGCTTAACCACTTTCCTTATTGATTAGTACAATCCACTTAAAAGATTTGTGATAAGTGAAAAACAAATCGGAATTGACAGCATATTAAAATGTGTACCATAGTCAAGCTCTTGGATTCAATCAACCTTCTCTATATACCTAATCGCTTGATTGAATTGTGTTGGACGAGTTTTCTAGTCCATTGCACTGATTAAAATACAATTTGCTTTACTTTACTTAAAAATGCTATACAATTTGTATGTGTTTTTAGATACTTGGATGAATCATATTCCTTGTATGCAGTTCCTTTTGAAATCTGTAGGGATATATCGGTATTATATCCTTTCTCAGCCTGTGTACCCTTGAACGTATACCGAACTTTGTTTGATTGAAATTTTGACAATGCACCATTAAATTGATCGTATTGAGGGCAATTTAGCCAGTGCAGCAATCTAATTTGTATAAGTGATGCGTGCATATCTTATCCTATACAGCAAGGTAAACAATATTTCAATATATTGAAAAGGAAAAACCAATTTGTTTACTTATTTATACAATAAAGAACGCTGGATAGCTCTGAAACGGTCAGTTCTAGTGGAAAAACATACATATGTTAAAAACCCAAGACGTTAATTTGATATCTATGTCAATTACCAACTGCTGCCAATTATAAAATCCAAGAATCTTTATCGTCTTGAGGGTTTCTTTGTCCTGCGAACTTAAAATATGCATCCCCAGGATACAACAACTTTTCCTAGTTAACCAAACTCGCAGAGTTCGCTACTGCAAATAGCAAGTTTTGATAGATGACTTCTTAGTCTACAGTGTCCTGTAAATAGACCGGTGAGTATCCTAAGTCTATTCATTCCCATTGCTATTACCTGCTTAAATCGTTTGTGATTATAGTCGCCCAAAAAACATTAGGCTTGTCGGAGACCTGGTGCTTCTGCTCAGCTCAGATGTCGCCTCTGCCTTTCTTGGTTTCTAGGTTGCAGCCGTATTGTGTATTTTCTTATGCCACAAAATGGTTCTGTTTCTGTTAAGATCCTCTCTGCCAACCAACGCTTTTTCTCCACTATATCCTTATGACCCAGAACCCACCTTAGATCAAGCCTCACGAACTATTTCTGACGTAATCTCCGTCCTCTCAAGTGCACTTAATTCTGCTTGAGTAGCGCTTCGGATGGCTATATCCATGTTCCGACAATTACATTTTAAATTAAAGTCTGCACTTCTCCCTATTGCATAGACCTCCGCTTGAAATATGCTAGTGTGGTTTTGCAAAGGTTCGTGGTAAGATATCCGAGGACCCACAACACCCAGGACTGTGACCTGGTGGACGATCGATCCATCGGTGTGCCATTTGATGGTTGTATCGATAGGGGGAGTTCAACTGAAAGAGGTTCGGCATCTCTCTGGCTTAGGATATGATTGCGGCCAACTCCCCTGCCAATATCCTTACCAGTGCTGCTTTATTTACATCATAATCTGTAACTTAAATATTCTAGTGAAGGGAACGATAACGGATGTTGTAGGGTTTAGGTTGGTTCAACCCCCATACACTTGTAATTTTCAGCCCTAATTGAACTATGTCACAGAGTGATGCTTCGAATTTTCCCCCAGCTAGGATAACAATGTCATCTGCATGGCTCTGAAATATTTCGTCTACCAGCAGGCTCCAGAGTAATGGAAACAGTACACTCCGATGGGGACTACCTTCCGTATCTCATCTCCCATCTTACAGTCTAGGGGCACGTCCTTCCATGCCAATCCGCTGAGTTCTCATCGGTGCATTCAATCCCCAGGAAACCAACCCGGAAATGAATGCTAGCGAATGAGGCCTGCCAGTTGTTATTCACAGATGACCTCTCCAAAGGGAATTGATTAGCTCCACATTTTCAAAATTACATTACCTATCTATCATAATTTTGCATAAGCAAAGACATTATCCCTAATTCAGTTTAATAATTATGAATAATTATAGTTCAAAAAAAAGTGTTCAATATGCCATATACGAATCAAATAAGTTTTCTGTTTTTTACACAACTTTCTTTATTCGCAACATTTTGTAGTCGCTTTGTACCATGTATATAATATGAAGTAGGGTGTTAATTAAAAATACAAAGACAAACTGAAGATTAATGATTAGACCTGCAATAGCACGGAGATTCATCTTTTGCAATTTTAGCTGCAGAGCAAACCATTCATTCTGAAAGAGAGTACAAATGAGTAATATAAATCTTATTCATCCTGTTACACTCACACATCGTTCCAGTTGAGCCCCACTGCGGTAAGGGTATCGCAAAATGTTTAGTGTACTCTCATTAAGTTTACCAACTGTTTCAGCGATACTGCCGAGCAAACAGAATTCTGATACCTCAATAATGGTTATAATTAAGCGTATTAAACTGTCGTAATATCCGAAAAATTTATTGTTTTTTCCAAACAGTGCCTGAATTGTTAAGACTCCTTGTATTAAATTGTTATAAATTTGGTGCAATATAAGAAAAGTCAGCGGATACTTAAAAATATTGCAGATCTCATTCATCATACGTATGAGTTGATAAAACATCCGATGCAATTTTTGCATTTGCTGCAAACGTTTTGATCTTTGCATTTTATAACGAAATACATGATCTAAAGCAAGCTGCAGTTTCATGAAGTTGTAGCAAATGTACCAGATAAGGTAAAAGAGTAGCATATAAAATGCATTCCTCATTGTGTGAGTGAGAGCACCCCACACACTGTATAAAAGTCCCATTTCACTAATAGACACCCATATCCAAAGAAATATAGATTTAGACACTAGTAGCGATAATCTGATCCATAAAAGCCGACGTAAGCTTGGAATCTCTGATGATGTGTTTCTGTAGATGTTTGGGATTTCCAGCTGCTCCATTTTCCACAGATTCTCATACATTTGAATTATCATGTGCTGCCAGCGTTGTGCAGAGAAAATACAACTTCCGATTATAACCGTTCTGGCAACAGGAAAAGTGACGATGAAGAATGTCATAAACTTATGCTCTGTGAGATGCATCGGGAATGTCGTCCACAACATATATATCAGATATGGAAAAGCGACTAAAACCATAACGATATAAACTCGACAATAATAGCACAAGAAACGCGATTTTCTTAATTTCCCCGATCGAGAGTCAATGTAGAACCCTATGATTCCACAAAATGCCAACATATATGAAATGCAAGCGCAAACGAAGTATTTTCCAAAGGACATTTTAAAGGCGACTAGTTAACTGTTGGGTGTTGGCGTTTATACTCGCTTAACCACTTTCCTTATTGATTAGTACAATCCACTTAAAAGATTTGTGATAAGTGAAAAACAAATCGGAATTGACAGCATATTAAAATGTGTACCATAGTCAAGCTCTTGGATTCAATCAACCTTTTCTATATACCTAATCGCCTAATTGAGTTATGTTGGACTAGTTTTGCAGTCCATTGCAATGATTAAAATTCACTTTGCTTTGCATTACTTTTTCTTATTCCATCAGGCGCCTCTTAAAAAATTGAATTAAATATTTACGTGTTTTTAGATTCTTATTCTTGGATGCGATTCGAATGCACCTTGTCCCTTGAAAATCTTTAAAGATATTGCAGTATTATTGCTTTTCTTTGCCTGTGTACCCTTGAAAATTTGCCGATCTTGCTTTGATTGTAATTTTGACAATGCACCAATTAATTTATCGGATCCGCTTTTCTTTAGGGAGTAATTTAGCCAATGCAGCAATCTAATTTTTGTAACTGGTGCGTGCACATCCTATCCTATACAGCAACCAAAAAAACCAAATTTCCCACTTGAAAAATGAATAAACATATTTTATACACGAAGTGTTTGCTTACTTATAAATGATTATAACAGAACGATGAATAGCTCAGAATCTAAAACGAGCCAGAAACATCGACAGCAGCACATCATTTGGCGCTGTACTCAGTTCAAATCATATTTTGGCGCATTGATACTTTGGCAAAATGATGAACAGCGTTTGCTTGTTGCTTTTTGATAACCCGTTCGTCCATGGGCAACTTCTCAAGATATCCTCGGGACAATCGATGAAACAACTTGTGTCTGGCAACAGTAAGCGTGGACACACCTCAATATAGAGTTTGGAGTCAACTAGCTTGAAAATCTCCTCCAGTTTGCTGATGCAAATCTGCTTGACCTTTGCCGTTGCCTCAAGCTGTTTCTTTCGCCTGCAGAGCTGCGTCACGCCAAAGTCATTCTGTACCACCTGCATATTTATGCCTTCAATGGAGAAGCTATCGTTCAAAGGCAACTGCAACGATTCCTCATGGTGCAAATCGATGCCATGGGATTGGTCAATCTTAGATGGACATAGATATTAGTTATATAAACTATATGCATATATATATTTTAGATAGCATTCTAGTTCTAGATTCAGTCCTTATACCCTGATTCCAGTGTTATCACAGTTACTAGCAATATATTTTCGTGACTGACTGTGAAAATATAAAAAACCTTATTAACATTATCTATTCGTAATAATTATGCAGCGTTTGGGCAACTAACTAGAATCAAAACCAGCTAAATCGCTGGATGGCCAGAATAGAGCACACAACGCTCTGTTGGTTTGGTGGCAAACTCAATCAAATAAGTTTTATGTTTCACACAACTTTCTTTATTCGCAACATTTTGTAGTCGCTTTGTACCATGTATATAATATGAAGTAGGGTGTTAATTAAAAATACAAAGACAAACTGAAGATTAATGATTAGACCTCCAACAGCACGGAGATTCATCTTTTGCAATTTTAGCTGCAGAGCAAACCATTCATTCTGAAAGAGAGTACAAATGAGTAATATAAATCTTATTCATCCTGTTACACTCACACATCGTTCCAGTTGAGCCCCACTCGAGTAAGGGTATCGCAAAATGTTTAGTGTACTCTCATTAAGTTTACCAACTCTTTCAGCGATACTGCCGAGCATACAGAACTCCAATACCTCAATAAGGGTCACAATTAGGCTCATTAAACTGACGTAATATCCGAAAAATTTATTGTTTTTTCCAAACAGTGCCTGAATTGTTAAGATTCCTTGTGTTAAATTGTTATAAATTTGGTGCAATATAAAAAAAGCCAACGGATACTTGAAAATATTGCAGATCTCATTCATCATACGTATGAGTTGATAAAACATCCGATGCAATTTTTGCATTTGCTGCAAACGTTTTGATCTTTGCATTTTATAACGAAATACATGATCTAAAGCAAGCTGCAGTTTCACGAAGTTGTAGCAAATGTACCAGATAAGGTAAAAGAGTAGCATATAAAATGCATTCCTCATTGTGTGAGTGAGAGCACCCCACACACTGTATAAAAGTCCCATTTCACTTATACACACCCATATCCAAAGAAATATAGATTTAGACACTAGTAGCGATAATCTGATCCATAAAAGCCGACGTAAGCTTGGAATCTCTGATGATGTGTTTCTGTAGATGTTTGGGATTTCCAGCTGCTCCATTTTCCACAGATACTCATACATTCGAATTATCCTTTGCTGCCAGCGTTGTGCAGAGAAAATACAACTTACGAATATAAGCGACGCGGCTACAGGATATGTCACGAGGAAGAAAGTCATAAACTTATGTTGTGTGAGAATAATCGGGAATGCCGTTAAATGCATATATATCATATATGGAGCAGCGACTAAAACCAGAACGATATAAACTCGACAATAATAGCACAACAAACGCGATTTTATTAATTTCCCCGATCGAGAGTCAATGTAGAACCCTATGATTCCACAAAATGCCAACATATATGAAATGCAAGCGCAAACGAAGTATTTTCCAAAGGCCATTTTAAAGGCGACTAGTTAACTGTTGGGTGTTGGCGTTTATATTCGCTTAACCACTTTCCTTATTGAATAGTACAATCCACTTAAAAGATTTGTGATAAGTGAAAAACAAATCGGAATTGACAGCATATTAAAATGTATACCATAGTAAAGCTCTTGGATTCAATCAACCTTCTCTATATACCTAATCGCCTAATTGAGTTGTGTTGGACGAGCTTTCTAGTCCATTGCACTGATTAAAATACACTTTGCTTTACATTACTTAATAATGCTATAAAAGTGTTATGTGTTTTTGGATACTTGGATGAATCATATTCCTTGTATGCAGTTCCTTTTAAAATGTTTAAGGATATATCGGTATTATAGCCTTTTTCTGCCTGTTTACCCTTGAAAGTATACCGAACTTTGTTTGATTGAAATTTTGACAAGCACCATTAAATTGATCGTATTGAGGGCAATTTAGCCAGTGCAGCAATCTAATTTGTATAAGTGATGCGTGCATATCTTATCCTATACAGCAACCTATCCTATACAACAAGGAAAACAATATTTCAATATATTGAAAAGGAAAAACCAATTTGTTTACTTATTTATACAATAAAGAACGCTGGATAGCTGTGAAACGGTCAGTTCTAGTGTAAAAACATACATATGTTAAAAACCCAAGACGTTAATTTGATATCTATGTCAATTACCAATTGCTGCCAATTATAAAATCCAAGAATCTTTATCGTCTTGAGGGTTTCTTTGTCCTGCGAACTTAAAATATGCATCCCCAGGATACTACAACTTTTCCTACTTAACCAAACTCGAAGAGTTCGCTACTGTAAATATCAAGTTTTAATAGATGACTTCTTAGTTTACAGTGTCCTGTAAATAGACCGGTGAGTATCCTAAGTCTATTCATTCCCATGGCTATTACCTGCTTAAATCGTTTGCGATTATAGTCGCCCAAAAGACATTAGGCTTGTCTGAGATCTGGTGCTTCTGCTCAGCTCAGTTGTCGCCTCTACCTTTCTTTGTTTCTGGGCAAGGGTAAGGTTAATTAGAACAGACGGTCGCCATTTGCCTGAGCCCACCTTTCATGACTGAGCAAGTTTATTGTCCGAGCCCCCAGCCAAAATGACTCTCCTTAATCCAGCTCTGAGTGAGATGGGTGGGGATAGAACAGAGGTAGGTGATTGCGGGGAGGTTGAGTGTGTTTGATGCTATGCTCTTAAGGGCGGCATCCCAGGCGCCTTGTAGGCACGATTGTCGATGTGGAATCGTATGTTATTCACAGATGAGCTTCCCGACGGGAATCGATTAGCTCAACATTTTCTTGCAGAAAATAATGTATCTTGGTGGTGACATAATTACATTATCTATCCCTTATAATTTTGCATATTCTGGGATTCTATTTAGAATCAATAGTTGCTAAGTCGATTGGCCAGAACACACTTGGCTATGTTGGATAAGTAGTTATAAGCAAAGACATTATCCTTAATTCAGTATAATTATTATGAATAATTATAGTCCAAGAAATCCATAAATCGCAGAAAATATCGATTGGCATTCATTGAATTTAATTATCTAGGGACAGATTGTAAAAAATATTTCAGAGATGACCAATTTATGCCTGAATGTATTTCGGGAGAGTTGGTCCTTGCAATTCTAACGCACCATGTCCTTTGAAAACTGTGAAGATATTGCAGTATTATGGCCTTTCTGTGCCAATGTAAACCTAAAACGTAAGCCTCAACTGTTTTCTTGACTGCAATTTTGATAAAGGAGCATTAAATTTGTTAAATCCTGAAAGTATGCCTCATTTTTATGAAAGTTAATTTAGCCACTGCAGCAATCTAATTTGTATCAGTGGTGCGTGGAATTGGTATCCTATACAGCAACCTGGAACATAATAATGTTTCCCATTTGAACAAAAATCATTTATAAATGTACGAAGTGTTTATTTCGATATTTGACGACTGTCACTTACCAATTGCAAAACCCTTTGACTCATAGATAAACAACAATTTTAATTAACCATTCAATTTAATTTTTCGGATTGAAATTAAGTCACAAAGAACGCACATAAGGAGAAAATATGGGAAAACTAATGTTGATATGTCTCTTGGCCAAGTACGTGATGATGACCAAATTAGGACGATAAGAGCCACAAACCTCGACAACAGCACATCATTTTCCTTCCAGCTAAGAGCGAAGACCCACTTCCAATCGTTTATGTATGCTGCTGGCCAGTTGGTTAGCCACAATAACAAATGGTCAAATATGTCTAATGATGGTGGTGATATTGAAGGTACGAGCTCGCTCTTCACAGCAGGCCTCGTGCGCACAGGTTGGATAAACCTGGTACAATTGTCAGAACGGTATCGCAATACTTTGCCACTGTCGTTGTGCTCAAGTTGATTCGCGACAGTCCTTGGCCCATTGCAAAAACTCATCCAAGGCGCTGACAGCCAGATTCCGCGCTAAGGCTTTAACGCGCAGATTCCGATCGGTGGTGATGAGCACCAGTTCCGTGCGAATAAAACATTTTCCATCTGTAAATGCAAACAGTTAATTTAAGTTCTACTTTCCGCCGTAATCGATTTTTAACTTACCCCTGCACTGCTCAGTGCTAGCATTCTTGGACGCAGCAACCGCTGTGGCCAGAATTTTGTCATCATTGGAGGCATATTCCTCCTCAACCAGGGCAAATAGTGAAGCACTAATTACAGAGCCCTTGGTGGTCACACATCTGAAATAAAAAAGAGGCGAATTGCAGATTTACAGTTTGTTAATTTGTATAGCGATTTACTCACTTCACATTATTTTTGGCCGATCTAATGAACTCAAGTGACTTTTTGGCGCGCGTTGATACCTCGTCAAAATGATGAATTCGTTGCGTCTGCTTCGAGTTGCGATACGAATCCAACTTGACGCCCTTCGATAGTCCGTCCAGCTCCTTTACCACAGTCAGTGGTATAATGAGCGTATAGCGTTTGAACTCCATGGACAACTTTTCAATATCCTCGAGGCAATCGATGAAACAATTTGTGTCTGGCAACAGTAAGCGTGGACGCACCTCAATATAGAGTTTGGAGTCAACTAGCTTCAAAATCTCCTCCAGTTTGCTATTGCAAATCTGCTTGACCTTTGCCTTTGCCTCAAGCTGTTTCTTTAGCTTGCAAAGCTGCGTCACATCCGCATTGGCAGTCGAAGAACACATCATGTCCACTTCTTCGTTTTGGTTTTGCTCAGATGCAGAAGTCTCTAGGGGAATAGAATCGCCGCAGCTGTCCATGTCAAAGTCCTTCAGTGCCACCTGCATGGCCGTATTTAAGTCTTCAATTGTGAAGCTATCGTTTAACGGCAGCTGCAACGATTCCTCATGCTGCAAATAGATGCTCTGGAATTGGGCAATCTTTCGTATACGCTCAATGAACTGGGCGCGCTCTGAGCTACGCTGACTACACTCCCTGCTGGCCACATCGCGACCCAATGGCTCCAACCCACTCAGCACAATGTCCTCGTCCAAGACAACGTTCAGCTTATTGCTGCTTTCGCTTT
Organism: Drosophila glabriapex; assembly: GCA_035042305.1. Classification (NCBI taxonomy): domain Eukaryota; kingdom Metazoa; phylum Arthropoda; class Insecta; order Diptera; family Drosophilidae; genus Drosophila; species Drosophila glabriapex. The sequence goes on from JAWNLN010000018.1 coordinate 7,396,204, forward strand.
CTTTATCAAGTTTGCTGTAGATGCATTCGATGTGATCAAAAAGAATTCGCAGCTCCGCCCAGCAATCGATAAATGAGTGACTGAAGTAGATGCAGAGAATAGTCATTTAATTATAAATATATAGATATAATGTTTTAACTTACTCTTCCGTGCGCACAGGCTCCCAAAGATTCACATTGATGGTCAGCCAATGTGTATAGATTTTAATAAACTGTAGATAAGTATTGACGCGTGTTAATCTGCAAGATAAAATGTTGAATACGGGACAACTAGAGCATTATTACCACTTACTCTTTATCTGTGAAAGACTCTAGTTCGGTCGAATTTTCCGTGAGGCTGGCCAGCAATTGATTCACCTTACTCAGCATTAGGCCAAAGAATGAGTTGGCAAAGTTAAAACTATGATAGCGCATCTCACGACGATTATCTGGAAGAAAGTATATGCAAGTTGAAAACTCCCTGCTGATAAGGATTATCAACATTTCTGGCTTACCTTTCAGCTTGTTATGCTCCAGCACAAACACATTTAATGCCACCATTTTCAAGAGTTTTGTACGCGTCAAGAGATTGTCATATTTGAGAGCTGCACTCAGTTGAATCTGCAGTTTACCCAGCTGCTGATACATGCACTCAATGCTGTGGATGACAATGAGGATGTAGTAATCAAAAATTTATCATAATTCCATAATTCTTAACTTACTCAGTGGCCGTGAATAGTTTTCCCACTAAATACAGATAGAGAGCCACAATCTTTGGCAGCAAATCCTCTGGTGGCAATTCATCGTAACAGTTGAGTTCCACAATATTTGATTTGTTCTTGGTTTTGCCCTTAAAATCGGTGCGATGCAAACATCGCATGCCATCCGGATATATCCAGACTTCGCTACGCATTTGCTTTGATTTTTTGGGCTTGTTGGCGACGCAGTGCATCGGGGATTGCTTCATTTCCATTTCCTCATACTTGCGGCGTATCTCATCGAATAAATCCAAGAGACTCTCCTTCGCCGATTGTATGGCATTGGATGTCAACAGGCTGCGCATATAATAATAAACGGCCTCAAACAGCTTGTGCTGTGAACAATTAGAATTAAGATGTGAAAATTACATTACAACGACTGTTGCTGAAAGTACCCAACTTACGTTATAAATAGCGATGATGGCCAGTTGATTATAGGGTGCTCCGTTGCTTGGCACCAGTTCCTGGGCACGCTGATAATACTTGCAGGCCTCGGCAAAGTCCGTTAGCTGCAAGTGATTGGCGCGATAGCGCGACAAGTCGCCCAAGCAGATGAGCAGACGTTGAGCGACAACCTTAACGGCGCTCTCGCAACGAACGGATATGTATTTGGCCATCAGTTTGTCGAAGGTGACTCGATAGAATTTGGCCGTCTGTTCGATGAGCAGCAGCGTATGGCTTTGGGTCACATCCGTGTTCTGCCGCCTCAGATATTCGCGCACATTGTAGAACAGCAGTTTCCAAAAGAATGCATCCACTTTGTGCTCGCACACGAATTTCAACTGGTCGAGCAGCAGACTGCAGAACGCATCCAGCAGCTGTCCGTGCAAGTTGCAAAAGTTCTTCCAGTTCTGCAAGTTAAACGACCATTTTTTAATATATAAAATCAGACATCAGACAAATATAAAATGATCTAATTGCTGACCAGCGCTGGATGAATCACCACTGACAAATTCAAATGAACTTACGATAAGAATTAGATTACGTTGCTGTAACACCATCAGCTGATCGTATAGCTGAACTATTATTTTTGCATTTGGCATATTGAGCAGTTGCTCGAACCATGCCGGATGATCGGTGGTCAAACGCACTCGCGATAACGGCAATGGCGACAATGGTATCGGCTCCTGATGCATTCGCGCCGAATTAGTGCGTCGTCGTCGACGAGCCCGCGTATTTTCTCTCTTTGTCTCATCCGCTGCTGTTATCGCTGTTGCCGGATTCGCACTGATGCGCAATATGCCTGGTATGCCCACGTCTCGGGAGCCAATGTCCAGACTCCTGCTAATGCTGCACCCGCTGGTATCCAAAACGGGTGCATTTGCTCTCATCGTAGGAGCAATGCCAACATTGTTCACCTTTGGCCTGCTCAAAACTGTAACTAAAGATAAGGAAATAAACGCTGTTAATTGCTGTGACTCATGTGTGTGTGTGCATGTATAATACATGCCTGGCCTTGAAGTGACTTTTGCGGCTGGCTTGGGTTCCGCATTTTCAGCATCCTCGGCTGCGTGGCTGTTGCTGCTGTCGTTGTTACTACAGCTGGCAGCGATTTTGTTCTGTAGCCGTTTCGGTAGGTTCCCAATGATTAGCGATATATCATTTTGTTCTTTTGTTCCCTTTCGACTCATTTTTCCAGTGTTTCTTTGCCACCTGCATTTATTGCGATTTGAAGATTGGTGCTTTTACGTGATTCGCTTTTGTTTTAGCTCTAATCAAAATGTCACTATCACAAAATTACGCAGAAAAGTCTACACAAGTGACGGTGTGACCACTTTTCAGTCACAAATTGCAGAATAAATGCCTTGGTTAGCGCTGTCAGTATTTTTATTGCATTTTACTTATTGATAGTTTTACACACTGCTTGCATTTAAATTCGCGGCTCAGTTCGTTCTTTTATTTTCTTGCAACTCTCTGAATACAAATATATTCTTGCTACAAAAAATAAAATAAAAAAAGAAAAATCAACCACAGTTGTGTTTTGCAACAGCTCCCACAAAATTACCACAATTGGCTGAAATCTCATTTTATATTGACCTCAATAGTTCTTCAACCGCCAATGCGGACTGCATTTGAATTTCAGTTCGTCGCACTCAACACCCGTTTTCTGGCCTCCAGCCCGAAATGTTTAGTTTTGCAGTTTTTTTCTTTTCACAAAATTATTATTTGTTTTTCCCATACAAAATCCAAACAGAGCCTACTGATTGTTTTGCTTAGATTTCTCCGCCGTCATAAAATGAAGCTCAAAAGAATATTCATCGAAGAGTGTGACCAGTTGCAAGTAACAAAAATACCTTACGGCGAATTCGCTATTCGCTTGAGCTAATTTGATTCATACAGCGAACAGACGAATAAAAACAAACGCGAAACAAGTGCTAGATAATTGTTTTCTTTTGTGTTTTTAAGTAAATACTACTTTAATTTGTTGCAAACAATGGCTCAGGTTGCCTATGTGGATAGCATGCTACGTGAATACTTGATTTTTCGCGGCTACTCAAACACATTGAAAGCTCTCGATGTGGAGCAGCGCAATGAAAAGGATCAACATTTTCGTGCAGAACGTTTAATCGAACATTTCAATGCTGCTGTCCAAGCATCGGATTTGAAGGCACTGCGCAGTTTGTGGCTGCATCTGGATAACTATCTGTTCAGCAAACTGGATCACAACTATGCCGTGGGTGAGCCTAACTTCCACACACCTCTCCCTCCCCTGATCCGCTTGCTAAGCGACTTGTGTTTTATTGCAGCTGTGAAGAAGCTGGAGAATAATCTACTTAAATACTATCTGGTGACGGCCTACAGCAACAACAAATCCGATAAAATCTCCGAGTTCTTTAAGAAATTGTCCAGCGAGCTGCAGCAGCAGAGCGAGTGGAAGGATTGGTTCTGTAAGCCAAATAAATTAAATTCATACCTGTGTCCTTGCAGAGGGTACTCAAATTTTGTGGTAAATTGAGTAATATTAGTGAGACAAACATCTTTGATGTATTAAAGAGCATTAATTATATATATATATATGTATATCCATCCACATCCGAACAGTAGGTGTGAAAAATTGATGTGATTTTCATAATTACAGAGTCTTGAATCCTACTCACCTTTTAAGGTTTATTTCTGGCTTAAGAGTATTTCTAAAGAAGTTCTGAGACCTTCATTCCAATTAATGTAGCTGTTCAATTGTTAATTTATTTTTAATTGATCTTACTCTATGTTCTGTGTAACTCTATCCCTGCTCTGTAGTGATGTCATTGGCCCATTTAATATTATTTGATAGCTCTGTTGAGCCTTTATTATAACGAAAATATGCAAATCTCACCCTTTGCAAGGAAAAACAATATACAAATTAAAGTTTACTTCATTTAATGCAAAAACGCGCATATTTCACAGTCCAGCTCAATGTGCAATTTTCACAAAGAAATGTGCCAAAAAATCAGACTGATTTTAATTTAGAAACAATGTCGCCTTACTTACTGAAGAATAATTTATACAGACAGATAGAGTCGATATGGCCATGTCCATTTATCCATGTAACTAATATGACTATAATTACTATCGTATATAGTATATATATACCCATCACTGCTAATTTCACTTATATCACAGACTTTTCATTCTGCAAAAATGCCGAGGAGTCGCCGACATTTGCTGTGTACTTCACCAAACAGTGGCAGGACACTTTGCTGTTATCGCTGAGGAACTTTCTCACTACGGTGTATCAGTGCCTGCCACAGCCATCCTTTGTCCGCGCCGAGCAGGAGGCGGCGCACATGCAGCGCCTGCAGGATGAAAATACACGTTTGCGTGCCCGTCTTCAGCAGCTGCAGCAGGAACAACAACAGCAGCAGTCGTCCAGTGCAGCCAGCTCCCAAAATCTGAGCAGCGGCGAGGCTAGCAGCTCACGACGTCGGCAGCAGCAGAGCCTGAGTGATATCCTGCCCTTCGACATAAGCCCTCCGGGGCATATTGTCGATGACTTTTGCATTATTGCCTCCGAGGCGAACATTGTGGGGCAGGCAAGTGATGCCCAGGCACGTGGACTTAAATTACTCATTCGCAACATTGGCAATGCCGGCTCGCCTGTGCTGACACGCAAGGATAATGCCGGCGACAAGTCCTTGTCGTCATCCAAACGCAGGTCAGGCAGCGTGGGTCGCAGCTGGATTTAGTCTCAATACGCGACAAGTTGTTCTAAAATGTGGCTACAAACTAATTCAAAGTCCAAATTCTCTGAGCAGATTCGGTGTCGGATTGGATCTAAACTCTCTAAACGAATTAGCCTTGTTCCCGAACCGAATGCCGAACCGAATCGCAGATTTGAGATTTTAGATTAGAGATTTAAAGTAAGCCAGAAAGACAAATAATACTTTTGTTTTTTTTTTTATTTAATATTTTTTATTTATTTGCGCTTCCTCTTAAATCCAAAATGTAAACGTACAAAATTATGAAGAGCAAAAATGCAGTTGTAAGTTATTAATTAAATTGCAATAAATAAACGTAAAATTACAAATAAATATATTTTTGACGATTCATGTGTGTGTATAAAAATCTGTATTTCAATCCATACAGCAGCACAAATATAAAAAAGAATACAATATAAATTGTATAAACGGTATAATTGCATATAGTATATATAAATGTATCTAGAGCTGTATAAGGTATATGTAAATTTTGCATAAAGTAGCATCGCTTTTGACTCTCCTAAGATAAGATAAGATAAATGCGTTTTCAGCGTCCTTTTTTTTTTTTTTTGTTTGATTTGCTTTTTATGTGAAGTGAGGGTGTGGGTGGAGGGGAAGCGCCCAATTGCGATTGCTTAACTCGATTATCCTTATGGAATATGTATATATGTATGTATGTGTGTGTTTTTTTCATTTTTTATTTTTTTTTCATTAATGTAAGCATATGTATTATGATTTCGGGTTTGACCCGCTTTATATTCCCATTGCTGCCTCAAAGCGCCGTCTCAAATGCCGGCAATGCTGTGGGCACAAATTTATTGCTCTCCTGGCTGGATGCAACTGCTGCTGGGCCAGCATTGCTGTTGTTGTTGTTGTTGTTGTGGTTGCTGTTGTTGCTCCGGTTGCTGCCAAAGCTGGGCTTCAGCTCGCCGCGCATGAAATTGTTCTCCTCGGTTTGCAGAAAGAAATTACGCTTCAAATCGAAAGTGGAGATGGCAACGCTGGCACTCGGACTGTTGCCCGCCTCGGAGGCAGCTCTCGAGGAGCCCGAGTGATCCTCATCGCTATTCGCCTCCGGTATTGTTGTCGACATAATATCCGTGCGTGGCACAACGGTTGCCATTTTGGGCGCAAATGTCTTTGACGGCGAACCGAATTGTCCCTGGCGCAACATCCTCCGATTGGCAAACGTCTTTGGCGAACCACTCAAATCGAGCAGCTTCAAGCTGGAGTTAAGCGTTGGCTTCGACGGCGCACCTGGCGCAGAAGTCGCCTGCTTCTGGTTCTTCTGATTGGTCTGCGCACCTTTACTTGCCGCAGCCGCTGTTGTTGATTTCTTCAACAGTTCGACGGCGGACATTTTGCGCTGAACGGGACTCGTCTTGGCTGACTTGGCCAGCAGCAGTTTCTTAAAGTCCATCAGCGTCGTCTTGCTTTGGCCAATGCGATCCGCACAGGTGTTCAAGCGCTCCGGCGAATTATCGCTCCAATTGCGCGATGGTTGTTTCATCGGTGGCACATTCTCCTCCGCTCGCGTCGGTGTCGACGTCATAAACATGCCCGACGACACATTGCTGCTCCCTGTCGATGTGGAGAAGGTGGAGGACGCGGCGGCGGTTGCTGCGGCAGCTCTTGCCACACGCTCCGCTCGCCTTATGGGCGTGGCATATAGATCATCGCGGCATGTTGCGACGTTGGCTCCTGCCGACGACGCCTTGGATTGACTGCGTCTGCTTTGCAGCGTCCAGTAGACGGGCGCAGTGCGCTGAAAGGGCGTGGCATCTGTTGGGGGCGGCGCTGATGTATCTAACGGTGCAACGGACTGCACTTGCTCATAGATATTAGAGAAACGTTGATACCCTACAAACAAACACAAGACGGGTAGACACCGATAGACAGATTAGTTGAGCTCAGTTTAGGGATGCGTACAAAATTTCCTTAGCGTTTCATTTTTTAGTAAGCAATTTTTATAGTACGGTTATCAAAATAGCAAATAACTCAATTAGAGAAGCATTCCAGAGAGCACAAGCATTTAACGTACATACCTGTTAGATGATGATGAGCTGATTGTTTACCTGCATTTTGTGTATGCACCTACGCTACAGTCGAACTTCGCTAACTCGAACAATGTATGAAAAATGTTTGCAATCCTGCAAAGGGTATTATAATGTTCATTACACATTCATTTCCATACTCTATTGGATACATCACAATTAAGGGTATTTTGATAACTCTTTCTACAAGTCGGAGTAGGTTGAATCTGATATTTTGCATTGTTCTTAAGTTCTCGAATTAAAAACTTGATTACCAAGAAATCTGAACAAACCTAAGTATTATCAAAATCGGACAAAAATAATATTTAGCACTCAAATGCATAATCAGATTGATAGTTATTCCTCTTTAACATCTTAAGCGGTACTCAAATTACAATTTAAGGTAAAAACTCCATGTAAAACTTGATAAAGTTGTATAGAGTTGAGTTACAAAAAATTGATTAAGGCAAATTCGATTTGACGAAGTTCAACTGTAGATGGTATGACAAGAAATTGAGTGCTGGATGGATGGAGCTGAGTGGTTGTGGTGGTGTTGGTGGGTGGTGCAGTAGTTATATATATATATATATATGATGTATGCATGAAGCCACAGCCCAGGTGGGTTTGATTTTGATTTTGTACAATGCCAATGAGTTGATGCGAATTTTTGTTTAGTTTTTTTCTTTTGTTTCAGTTTTTTCTCAGTTTATTTTCAGTTACTTACGATAATCGGTGGTGTTTTTTTTTTTTTTTGTAATTATTTTGTGTTTGTTTGTAATGGAATGTGATTGAACTTAGGTACTAAGCTACAGAGGCAAGAACTTAAGGTGCATAAGAAATTTTATAAAATATGTTTAACCAAATCAAACGCTAATTTTTCAAAACTACTGGGGATATTTGGAATATAATTGAAGTTATTGTTTTAAATTTGGTACGAGGTGCAAAAAACTACTACTACATTTCAATATATACACACACACACACATACATATACAAATATAAATTATGCAATAGAAGTTTTTTGCACGCATTCGAACAGTTTTGGAAAAATCAGTCAGTTATTGAAAAAATTAGCGTTTTAATTTGTTGAAATGCTTAAAAAATAAATGCATATTTTTGTTTTGTAATATTGGTTATAAACGAAACATAAACGGTGCAAAAAACTTTACAGAATTTACAATACACATGTGTTGTTGTTGGTTGTTAATTATTACAATTAGTTACAGTTGAAAAATTGACAAAAGGAAATAATAAACGTATAGGTATAGTTTAAGTACATACACATAACACTTAATTAATGTGGGTTGTTAAAAACACAGTTAGTTAAACAATTAAGTAAACACAAATCAAAATTGTATAAAAATAATTATTCGCACTTAAAAAATTGGGTAAAAAACACAAAACAAAAAAAGGATGTTGGCAGCACTGACTGCATCGGGAACAGGAACTAACGTCAATTTTGAATCGTTAGTTAATTTTGAAGTTCGAAATTTAATTTTTGACAACAGATATTTCAAGTGTACAGCAAGGAAATTAATTATTATATCTGCAAATTGGATTCATTATTTTCATTAAGAATTTTATTTTCTGCATTTAAATAATTTGTTATATTTTTTAAGTACTTGTTAAAAATAAGATCTATTTGTTAACTTTAAGCAACTTTTCCGAGCTTGCGTTTTCTATTTCTTTTGTGATAAAATCTCTTTTGAAAACCTTTGAGCAATTTTATTGAATTAATAATGAACACGGAGGAAAAAGTATCGCTGTCAAGCAGGAAGCTAGGACTGAGCTTGGGCATTGAACCTGTGGGAATAGCCTAGCAGAAATAATGCTATGGGCAACACTAGCCCCATTGAACACGCGCGAGACAAAGGACAAAGGCAAAGATGTGTTGCTAGATGAGGGGGGTCGAAGAAAAAGATGGAGCCAAGGCTCAGATAGAGATAATTACTTGGTGTAGTGTTTGCTCAAGATGCACACTTAAAAGCGTACACCCAGACAAGAGTTAGAGCTATAGCGAGAACAAAGGGAACACTCGGAGAAAATCGCTGCTCAATTCTCGATTTCTTGATTTTTGAAAGAACTCAACTGCTTAAGAAAGGGAACAATCGTTCTAAAGAGTCTTACATCATTTTTTGTAACACAATTCGTTCTTGTAATACTAACGTTGTTCAATGTCCTTGCCTTGTCGACCTCAGCAGTTTCTCATTATTTTCTTCGAGTGTTTGCTTGCTATTATTTTTAGCAAAAGGTCAAGAGTTTAAGGACAAGCTAATGTGTAGGTGGTCTACCAGATTTCAGTTACCTCAAACTTTTGCAGCAGTCGCTGACGACGTGCGCCATTATCCTCATTGGGCAGGATGATTTTGAAAGGACGCAGCAGCACGCTCTCAACAAAGGACTTGTGATATTTGCTGTGTGGCGTGACACAGACAGGCAACTGCAGTGCTGGGTGTGTTGCAGCCTCATCCTCCGATTCCTCGCTGTCAGAGGAGGTGGCGGAGGCGGAGTCCTTGTCTGGCGCAGGACACGTTAACAAGGCGGGTGAATCATCAAAGTTTTCGAGAGACTTGTTTTTCAAATAGGAAGAGTCAATGCAGGTGGTCGACAGCGAGAACTCATCGACCAGACGCTCAAAGGATTTGGCTATTTTACGCTCCTGGGGGGGCGTGGTTAACACTTGCAAATTGCTTAGATTCCTTAGCTTGAGGGAACTTGTTGCATGTGGCATGATGTGCGGGTGCATTGCACTGTTGCTGCAATTTTCCTTGTTCATTTCGAGCTTCAGCTCATCATTCGCCAGCCTATAGCTGTTGTTGCGCTTGAGAGCGCCACAGCGAGACTTGGATGAGAGAGCGGGTGCAAGGGTTGAGCAGGGGGTGGGGGTTGGGTTTGCAGTTGCATTCGAAATGGAAAACTGCGTTGCAGTAATTGGGTCAATCGATAAATGGGAGGCAGGTGCTGGCAGTTGCTCTGCATTTACTTTCATGCGCGGCGGCAGCTGGGGTGGTTCTGTTGGGGAAATTGGGGATGTTGCCATTGTTTCGTGGGTGTGGGTAAAAGCCACCCTTAGCATAGTAGAATCACAATCTTTGGGGGCTGTTGCTGCTGCTGCTGTTGACTGCTGTACACTTGAAATGCTGCTCATTGATGCGAATTTTGACTTGGAGAGCAACAAATTTGTATCGTTGTTAATATTTGATGCTGTTTTTGTAGTTGTTGTTGTTGTTGTTGTGGTAGTGTTGCAAAGTAGCGTGTTATTTACAATAGCATTTAGGGGCGTTGTGCTTGAATGATTGTTAACATTGAATAGTTGCTGTTGCTGTTGTTGTTGCTGTTGTAGCGCTTGTTGTTCGAGCGTCTGTTGTTGTTCTTGTTCTAGTTCTTGTTGTTGTTGTTGTTGTTGTTGTTCCATCTTACCTTCTTCCGTAGAGTGTGCGGAGGCTGTCGAACTGGATGAGTTGGTTGCCGTCGAACCCGTCGATGAATTCGATTTACTCGAAGGGGAGGGCATCATTGCTGCATTGTTGCTACTGGCGATGGTCTCGTAAAATGGATTCGTATTGTTGGCAAGCAGTTGCTTCTGATCCTGATAACTGCTGCCGCCTGGCTGATAGGCTGGCATTTTGCTTAAGGGTGACTTGGCTACGATTGGACGAACATTGGCCACTTTTCGATGCGATGAAATACCGCTATTTAGCAGTAATAATTTAGCGCTTTTATTTGTCGTTGCTGCTGCGGCTACGGCTGCTACGGCTGCTGCACTTTCACCCGTGTCGGCATCTCGTGTTGCACTGAGCGCACTTTCGGTTTCCTTTACATACGGCCCAGGTGCGAAGGTGGTGTGTGCGCCCTTTCGCCGCTTCAGGCTGTCCGAATCGTAAATGATGCGACCCTCGGCTGTTGTGCGCAGCACACGACGCGGCAGCGACGGCGACGGCGAATTCAACGATTTCTCCTCACGCAACTCACCAATCTCGGCGTACATGGGCACACTCTGCGTTGAGCAAGCCGAGTCAGCCGACGCAGTGGCAGCTGTCGCAGCTGTTGTCGGCAACTCATTTAGCGAAACATATTCGGAGGGTGGTTGTTGCTTGCGGCGAATTATGTCGTTCGAATAGTAAATGGCGAGACTGCCCGCTGTTTGCTGTTGCGTTTTGTTGCTGCTGTGTTTATTGCTCCGGCTGTTGTTGTTGTTGTTGCTGATGTCTGCTATGGTTACATATTCACCAGCAATATCGTACAGCTTGTCATCGTTAACAGCGCTCGCTGTCGCTGCCTTGATGGGCGGTGAGCTTTTGTTTCTTGCCGGCAACACAACGCGCAGCTTTTCGAGCATGCCGCTAAAAGCTTTTGTTGGTGCCTGCTTCAGCTCATTGAGGTTGTGGTCTTTGCTATTTGTGGGCGTTAGCTGTTCGGTTGGTGTATCCGATTCACAGTCCACATTCAGTTGTAGACTGGTCAAAGTGCGATCCGCATCCGTTTCCGCATCCGCATCCTGGGACTGCAGTTCATCATCATCGCTAGTGGTGGGTGTAATGATACACATGGAGGGTATGCGTTTGGCATTCAGTGCAGTTTTCTGTTTAATACGCTCAATGCGCTCAACACCCTCCAGATCTGAGCACTCCGAGTACTCCAAATCATGGGGTAAAGGTTGTGCAGAACGTTGTTGCTCCTCTGTCGAGTGATCTTGCTGCTGCTGTTGATGCAGCTGCACTGCATTCTCTGACTTCACATTCCGTTTAATAGTACCCGTTCTTTCGAGGGTACTGCCGATGGTACTGCTGCTGTAGCTCCTCTCTAGGGTGCTACTGCTAGCACTGTTGCTCAAGGATCTACTCTGGCTGTGCTTGCCCAGAGAGCTGCTCCTTTCGGGCACATCCGGTCCGGTGCAGGCAGCCGCATTCATCAACGTGGTGCACACGGTTCCCGCCGAGCTCGTCGTTGTTGATGTGGAACCCCTGCCATAGAGCTCATATTCATTTTCCGCATTGAGCACCGTTTGATTCGACTGACTGCCAAAGGAGTAGCTACTGGTGTGCAGGCTCTGCTGTAGTGGCGTCATTGGTGGCTCCTCCTCCTTCAGCGTACGCAATCCACTATCCATATGGAAGGAGGTGTAGTAACCTTCTGTGTCGCAGCTATAAGCGGAACTGGTCTCATCATCCAGATGATTGGGATAGGTGCCCGTATCTGTTTGCAGCTCAGGCGTAGCGGTACCTTCACTGGTCACACTACTCGAGGCGGAGGTGTTCAGGAATCGACGGCGACTCAACATGGACGAGGGTGGTCCACTGCTGTTGCACGGCTGAAAACTGGACACATTCAGCGAGGTATTCGATGCACTCGACTTCGGTTGCATGGTGATCTCGCTACCAATTGAGGCACGACCAGATTCGGAACTAGCACTCCAATTGCCGCTCGAGGAATGCGGTTGCTCCTCCTTGCCGGCAACATCCAGGCGCATTCTACGCTGTCTATTCAAGGTGGCCGTCTCCCTCATCTTCACCTGCGCGGCTGTTGCCACCGATGATAATTGGAGTTTGCCTCGCAGCTGACCGCTGCTGGATACGCTCATGCTCTTCTCCGAGGAGGAATACGAGGGTTTTCGTTCGTGCGAAAACCGTGATTCACTCTTCTGGGCAATTAGATCATGCACCACACATTCATCATCAATATCGCGCTTGGGTATTGCTCCTGGACCCGATGATCCGGCTCCTCCTGGCGATGCTAGCATCTTGCTGCTCTTGCTCGTCTCCGGTTTGTCTGTGGAGCTGCTGTGCTGGGAACTGCAACCACTGGTGTCCAACTGGCTGGTATCCACTTCCCCACTGCGTTGCATGAACTTGAAACGATTCCGACCCCATTGCTTCAGCGAGTTCAAACGGGTCAGGGTGCTCTTCCCTTTGTCGTAGGGCAAGGCAACAGATTCCTTTTTTAATATATCGCTCGATTTGCTGCGTCCAAACTTCTTCGTTTTCTTCGATCCGCTACTGTCCACGGCAGTTGGTGCAACTGGTGCTGGCGATGTGGCAGCCGATTGATTCTTGCACTCCGCATTGCTATAAATTTTCGATTTATATTTTTTTGTTGGGATTTTTGTTCGTGTAACATAAAAAAGAAAATACATATATATTTATATATGTTGTGGTTTAAGGTTAGCAAAAAATTAAGTAAGGTTTTTTGATGTATGTAGATGTATGTAAGAGTGACAGACAGAGAAAGAGAGAGGGAGAAAGAGTGGGAATTATAGTAGAGAATGAGAGAGAAGATAGTTTAAGGTCGTTTGCCAATCTATGATCAATTATTGTGAGTTGTCGAGCCCAAAGAATTAATTGCATTTAAAATAAGGTACAGTCGAACATTCCTAACTCGAACTCAAACCAAATTAAAATTTAAAGAATTTGAGAGCCGATCGATTTTCATCGAAACATATATATTATGTAGAATATTTACTCAGTTATGTCTTCCTGATAATTTAATTAATTTGAGTAATGGGGAATTGAAGTTCGAGTTATGGAGTCAAAATTGTATAAAGTATTTACATTTAATTTGGTTCCATATGTTTGACTTTATTTTTAAATTTTTATCTTGCTGTTTTCTGCTTAATTTCATTTTTGTCAAAGAGACACACAAAGAACAACAACAAACAGGCACACAAAGAAAGAAAATGCGATGGGAAATTAATGGCACAGTTCAAAGTTTAATTTTCAAGCAAACATTTGTTTCTTTTTTTCTTCATTTCATATATAATATGTATGTAAGCAGTTTCTGCTTTGCTTTCTGTTTGATTATTAAAGGCGATTACAACATCTACAACATTTTTTAAGTGGCTCCAGCTGAAAGTTTGGTTTTTTTTTTTCTTTTTCTGGGGCAGCTGTGGCATGCACTTATAGGCTACGCACACACAAAAAAACACACTTTGGATGTGCAACGCTTAATTATGCCGATAAGCGACGCTTTTCATTCATTCATTCAATCTGACTTTATTGAGTCAAAAAAAAAAAGAAAAACAACAAAAAAAACTGAAAAGAAAATCTTCAATTGAATCGACTTAGCTTGCATCGGATTTGGGTGCAAGTAAATTTTATGCTCTTTGAGCTTTGGGCGAGGTGAGATTCAGATTTCACATGAAATCTTTCTGTATATATAATAATCGATCGAATACTAAAATAAGCAGATTTTTTTTTTAAGACTTATGGAGCCATCTAAAATGAACACTTTTTGTTTGCATAAATTCAAATCTGGCAGCTTATAAAATCACAATCACATATTTCCTGTATGCAACGCATAAAATTTTATGATATTTGAGCTTCAGCGAGGTTTGTTCTAGATGAACGCTGCCTTATATAATAAGTTGAAGTAACCGTTTCTCTTAAATACATTTTTAAGAAATTAAATATTGTGGAATCAAAATTGATAACTTGATAATTTAAGATATTACAAATTTGTACTATTCAGAAATATATCGGAAAATATATAATAGAAGATGATAAAATCTAAATATTTATTTCCAAATTAAAGCCCAAATTTGAGCATGGCTTATCAGAAATACAACTGAGGTAGTTTTCTAAGTCATTATACTTCTATCTTTCTGAAGTAGGAGTTTCATTTGTTGCACATTTTCAACAGCTGCTTGAGGCTTAGAACTTTAAAGCAAACCCTCGTTGAACACACACAAGACAGCTTACAGTTTGGCGAGCAATTGGGTTCAGTTCAGTTTTGAGTTCAGTTTCAGTTTGCTTTGCATATTTAATGCTGATCGCACAGATATTGAACAGCATTGGCATATATATCACGAACATGTGTGTATGCTTCCATATCTATGCGCGTTTGTGTGTGTGTGTGTGTGTGCGGTGTGTGTGCAGTTTCATGTTGCACATGAAAAGCAGTCAAACGGAATGACGACAACGTCGACAGTCGTGGCTTTTGTGGGCAGACGATGCCAACAACAAAAACAAATAAGATTTATGAAACTTTTAAGCAAAAGGCGTCGCAAAGCTACGTTAAAAGGGAAACAGCGAGAGCGTTGTTGTTCTTGTTGTTGTTTTCGTGGGTTTCTGACTGGTTAGCAAAAGTCCTACAGAGAGTACGCCGCACGCATAACTCCTGAGATTTATGCTGA
Source organism: Drosophila glabriapex (assembly GCA_035042305.1). Lineage (NCBI taxonomy): Eukaryota > Metazoa > Arthropoda > Insecta > Diptera > Drosophilidae > Drosophila > Drosophila glabriapex. The sequence continues at coordinate 7,411,279 of JAWNLN010000018.1, forward strand.
TGATGCGCAGGCTAGGAGCAGTGGGCGCAGCATGTTGCCAAGCGGCAGCAGCTGGCAACAAATGTTGACAAGGCAACAATGGGTTTCGGTGTGTGGGTGGTTGGTGACTGCACTATGAAGGTACGAGGTGAATGTCTTGGATATGAAAAACTGAATGAATTTTTATGAGAACTTTTTTCTTTTCTTTTTTAATACGTGTGTGTGTGTGAGCGAGTGTGTGTGTGCGCGTGTGTATGAGTGAGTGTGAGTGAGTGAGTGAGTGTACTGTTTTCAAATGTTTGCTTATGTTGAGTAATTTGTTAGGCTGTTTGTTTTTATTGGCAATTTGCAATTTTGGTTTAAGAATTATTTCTGGCTTTAGCTGAAAAGAAAATTATTTTGCTTGCAATTTTTTTTGTTTGTATTTTTAATTAGGCAATCGATCTATATAAACTATATCTATTGATATATATATTTATTTGCAAACATAAACAATTAATTTGATTATTTACAAATTTCTCTTTACAACATTCAGTTTGAATAAATTTTGGAATTTATATTTTGGGCATGCTTCCTGTGCTGCTGCTAACTTGGCAAACAATAAAAGTTAATTACAAAGAAACAAACAAAAAATTTACAACAAGGCACAAACAATTTTATACAATTATGTTTTTGAAAATAAGCTAAAATTTTTGGAAAAATATATATAGATATTTGTTTTTTCAAATACTAAACAGCATAACAAATTTTTGAACAGCTAATGGAAAAATTTCGTGATTCGCAATAAATTTGCAAATTGGATACAGTTCATATGGGGAAATTATGTATATATATATGTATTTGTATATGAGGGGTCTCACAGTATGCTTTATGTACAGATTGAGAGCCACTGCAACAAGGCGCTTTGGCAACGAAAAGTGTTAAAAGAAAATACACAGAAAGTATTGTACAAATTTATGTATATATATTCCTAGTACATACCCATTAGCCGCATCCTGTATTTCCTTTTGATCAATGCCCGCTATGGTATTCCGGCGTTTTCCCCGCACCTTGCGCGATCTCGAGCGCCGACTAACTGTCTGCACATTATCATCCAGATTGTTGGCGCCCTCCGTCTGATTATCCTGGGGGCTTCCCCCGCTGGTGCTGGGCGTACCAGTTCCATTAACACCGCCGGCATAGCAGCCCGCCGTCGATTTGCGAGCAGCGCACATCCGCTGGAAGTGTTTGCCGGAAGTGTTCACCGAAATCACTTCGGCGGGGTATCTGCAAATATGGCAAGTGGGATTAGATTAGACTCGATTAGATTATGTTCAGCTCGAAGATGGCCACAAACATTTCGCAAAGAACACGTAAAATGAATAAATATATCTGATAGCGAAATGTTCTTAGATTCAGAAATTTTACAGTTTGTTCAAATTCGATAACTAATTTGCGGATACAATTGCTAAAAGTTGACCGATTTTTGAGCGAGCAAAAAATTAATATTAAATTATTATTATTATTAAAAAGCTATTGGCAATCGACGCCTATCGGTTTTGGGTGAACCGAGGAAGTTATCGAACAATTCAACTAAACGCAATCTGCGGAGGTAGTTGAATGGAAGATAATTCTAAAATGAAAATTGTACACAATTGTTAAGCGTTAAGGGATAATACTCTAACACTTGCAGTTGCCCAGCTCTTTAATATTGTGGATCACTATCATCGGCCAGTAGTCTTGCTTAGCTCTTGTATAATGATTCGATTTCATTTCGTTGGGTTTACACATAAAAACGATAGCAAAAACTTTAGTTTTTAAAGTGCATTTTATGGTTGGAATGTAAGTCAAATATTTGCGCTTTAAATCAACGAAGCGTTAACATTGTTTGTTTTTCACCCCCCCCCAACACCCTTCTAAATATTTTCTTTGTCTGTTTGCTATTACCATTTTGGGTGCTGGCGCATTCAACAAATGAGCCATGGCCAATTGTGGAAGTGGCAGGCAGGCGGTGGGGGAAGAGGAGGGGTGGGGTGGGGACGAGTGGGTGTGACACTTGCATAATTGGGTTTTTTCGTGTGTGTGGCCACACTGTGAATACATATTTTTACGTAATATGCAATTGAATTAATTTATTTGGTTTTTAGTTTTTTTTTTTTTGCTGTGGTTTCTGATTGCGTCGCATTGCGCACAAAAGGCCAAACATAACAGCAAATTAAACAACAAGAACGAAAAATTTGTATACAAATTGACAAAGCTTAAACTGCGAACAATTCAATTTTGTGTTATTTGATATAGTAATATGATCTGTTTATAAACCTGATTAATGCGACACTTGGATGCCTAATGAAAAATAATCTATTTCAGCCAGTGTGGTCAGATATAGTAATCCGATCTTATGCATATATCTATGTTTAATGAACAATAATCCATTTCAGTTTACGTATCAAATTAATATCTGGGCTACTTGCTCAATTTAACCCAAATTTATATCTAGATTAAATTTTGCTATCCAACATCTTCCACACAGTAATATAGTGCTTTAATGACTTCATCAAGCTCATAGTAAAAAGGCCCAACAAATTGCTTGATAAAATTAAAGAGTCGCAAATTTATTGCATACATAAAACAGAAAGAATGAAAAAACCATAATGGAATGTTTCTGTTTGCTGCCTGGCAAAACGCAAAACAAACAAAATGTCTGCGAAAATTTACATGAAATTCCAATAAAAATAAAGTTTTAAATAACATTAGCATATGAAAACAGTTGAGAACGGCTATCGTGGACACACCGAAGGCTGCATATTCTTCCAAAATATATGGTATAGCTAAATGATATAGTTGCCTGATGTTGATGATTTTTTGTCTAAATGTGAGGAAAATTTGTATCTTGATTTTGATAAAATACGAAAGCTTATCTTTCGACTGTTTTCAACGTTTGCAGCCGGCTCCGATATATGCAGCAAAAAGACGGATATATTCCAAGTTTCATCAAGAAAGCTTCAAGACTGAGAGACAAGTTCGCATAGACACAGACAGACTCAGGTAGTGATTCTGATCAAGAGTATATATATACTTTATGGAGTCAGATGCGTTGCAAAGTTTACGACAAACTTATAATACCCTCTGAAAGGCTATAAATTGCTATTAGACTAGATTAGGTATCGTACTCAAATCAAGTTAAATAGTTTTGGAAATCTGGACACTTTATAAATTCCTAAACCAGAGAACGATATTCTTTATTTCTTTAACAAAATACTAACTTTCGTGGAATGAATGCTACACAGATTGTACTTTAATTTGAATTAGGATTATTCTCTGAGTTTGTTACTTACTTTAAGGCAATTATTTTGGTTTGTTCCTCGGGTGAAGGCAGTCGATGATTCAAAGGCACATCTTTATTGATATCGTTCGGTAACTGGAGGTGATGTTGAGAATGAGAATGATGATGTTGATCCGCTGATTGGCTAATGTTGACGGCGTAGAGTGCATCGGCGGCATCGGCGGACAGAACGGACGGAGAGAGTGCGGGCGTTAGAATGCCGTTATCACCAATTGTGAGTGATGTGCATATCGAGGTTTCCACGTGATGCATGCAATCGGGCGTGACGGTGACATCACCCAGCGCCTCGCTCGATGTCCATTTCCGCAAATCCTCTATAGCAGCGGGCTGCAAATATATTAAAATAAAGGGGTTGAAGAGTCATTCACTTAATTAGATGTCGGCCCAAACAGGACATGCAAAAATAGATAAGCTTTAGTCGCTAATTGGCCTGTACACTCGAAAAATATACGACAGCTAAATTCTTATAATTTTTGGTTTCATGGTTTACTAAGTTTGTTCAAAGTATAAATGCTTGATTTGAATTATATAAATCGATTATTTTATTTATAATTTATAATAATTTTTTCCTGCAATTTTTAGGCATTTTCTTTTTTTAAACATATATTTAGAATAATCCATTTGTAAGGCAAAACTTTTTGCTTTAGCAGTTGCCGGCTGCCTTTTGCAATTTTCTAAATTCTAGAACATCATTGTTTCTCTGAGTGCAGACTCTGTCACGAATATCATTTTTACATATGCTGAAAAATGACCAAGTCCCTTGCCTTTTATGTTTGCGCAAACATTTGTCAGTTTGCCTGGTCAGCACAAATTTGACCAAGTCACGCTATTTTCCAGCGAAGCCACAAAAATATGAAACATCAGTTTTCTATATTAGATTTTTAGATTCAGCTTTGGTCGACAACCCCATCGAAATTCAATCAGCCTAATTAAAACCAATGAAATTGTGCAAGTTAAGAAGAAAAAAACCGAGAAAAAAATCTGCGGCTATATTTCTAAGTGAATTAAGAAGCGCAATCGTTTTCATTGATTATTTTTTCCTTTTTTTGGTCGGTTGGTGGCCATCGCAATCAATTGTAACAATTGAAAGTCAACTTGGATTGAGTGAGGGGAGACTTAAGTAAGCGGGGAAGGGAGTGGCTGTCGCCCACACATATGTATAGCAGAAATTTACATAAAAATCCACTTGAGCTTTATTTTCACTACTCGAACTAGTTGTAAAAGTTTACTCTTTGGACTTTCACATGGGATTTAATGTGCAATGCACAGTGGTGCCAAATTTATGCTACTTTTGTATATCTGTCATATTTACTATATTCGAACGCTCCCTCGATTTAGATCCGTTAGTCTGATTCTATATTCCGATTTGTCTATATTTATTCTCTATTTGTTTCTCTCGTCATCTCTTTCTATCCCGAACCTAATTTTGATGGTATCTCTTTGTCTCCTTCTCCCATTCTCTCTCTTTTATTTTTTCTTTCGTTCCTATTGTTCTCCCTATCATTAACTTTTTCGGTTTTTTTTTAAAAATCGTTTACTCATTTATTTATTATGATCTTGCATATCTCCTCGATCGGATTGCTCTTTTTATCTACCAATATCTTACTATCTCTTTCTCTCTCTTTCTTCTAGTCTCCCTCTGTCGCCACTTTTAATGATCTTTTCCGTAACATCTTTCTCATGATCTCACACCTATTTATACTGCCAATTCTTATTGTTCATTTGTTAATTTTCCTATTTATGCAGATATTAAATTTAACTAGAAACTATCTCGCAGACTCTTCAAATATTATAGCTTGTTGTACACTTCTACGCCCTCTTACATAAGATCAGAGCCACTGTGTGTAAATCCTGTCTGACTGGCTGCCAATAATTTGTTATTGTTTACGGTTCGGCGGCTCTTTGTTGGTACGCAATCGGATGGCAGCGAAGCAGGCCAAGTTTGTATGATAAAATATTTGCACATAAATGTCATACCAAGTACAATAAAACGTAATTCGATGTGCGACAACAGACAGACGACAACAAGCAACAAACAGCAAACAGCAAACAGTAAACAACAACAACAACAACAACAACAGTAGTAGCAACTGTAATGTTCATTTTTTGCGACCGTAAGCAGTAAGCCGCAATGCGCTAATGCCACTTCTTGGCCAGCTTAAGTTAAAGTTGATGCTGTGGCTGTCGCTGTCGCTGCAGATGATGCAGCCAAGTGGAACTGTGGCAACTAACGTTCGAACGCAATGCGAAAAGGATTAAAAGTCATTCAATTAAAAGGAAGACGACGACGACGACAAAGATATCGTCTCATGCGGATATTGGCAGCAAACTGACTGCGGCTAAGACACATTCGACTTTCGACTTTGACTATTGACAAATCTGCACTGAACAAAATTACAGCTACCCATTACTTAATTTCATTCTTCAAAATTAAAGAGCTTCAAGATTTTGTCTATTATTTTCAATTTCTCAAATTTCCAAATAGTCGTAGATTCTCTCTTTTTTTATTCTAGAAAAAAATAAACTGTAAAACTGTAAAAAAGGAAAACAATAATCCATAAAATGAGAACAGCGTTGAAGTTTTATAATACTTAAATTAAGTATAAAATCCTTTTATTTTCTCTCTCTTTTAATCGATTTTCTTTCTGTTTCAAATGTTCTTTTGGCTTTGTATTCAAAAGGTAAATAAGAATTGAAGCACTATTTTTTTTTTAAGTGTGCTGCTTTTAGCCCAAAAACTAGTTTTGGCAAGCTGCTGAACAGGAAAGTCGCCGCGGCGGCGGCGGCAAGTCAACATCGTCGTCGTCCACTGTTGGCCACTGGCTGTTTGTCTTGGCCAGCTTATCTAATGGCATGGATAAACAAGGAAAGACAACGACATGATGAAGCTGACAACGATGATGATGCTGATGCGGATGCTGATGATGATGATGATGAGGTTGAAAACGATGACGGAGAGATGACGTGTCTACTGGCGGAACGGGACAACTGTAAAGCGCGTTAGCTCAAATTAAGTAACTGCAATCTACTGATACAAGTTGGGCAGTTGAAAGGAGACAGGGCAGGAGAGAGAGGAGTTTGAAGAGCCAATATTTAAGACACTTGCCGGGGGCACTTAGCTAGCAATTCCATCAACCCACCGTGGGACGTCAAATCAGCAATTAAATGGCAAGCAAGAATGTTGTTGCTTGATTTGTAGATACTCTGTAAAGGAATCTTGAGTAATCCACGATGCGTTGCATTTAAAGCTCATCTCTTTGGAATCAAGACAACTTTGTTTTGTTATTTTAAAATTTATTATACAAAATTTGAGGTATTTTCAAAATACCCCTTGTTATGTATTGTTAATTAGGGTATCAGAGCTCAACTCAACTCAACTCAACTTCAGCGAACTCGAAATGATTTGGCAAGCACCTCGTTAGCCAGAGGCCTGTTGTGTGGTCTTGTCTTTGGTATCCGTCTATCTGCTATTGGCAACATGCTTGGCAACGACAAATTGTTAATATGTGTGCGTGTGTGTGTGTGTGTGTGTGTGTGTGTGTGTGTTCGTTCTGTACACTATGTGGAGCAAATTGTTGGAAAGATGTTTTGGCCATAGAACAATTTTGAGTGGAGCACATCTGGCTAAGAGCAGAAAACGATGGCCACAACTTCAACCACAGAGACCACACACATGGGTCTCGGGCTCGCTGTCGACTTCGGGTTTGTGGCAAATTATTATTTATGCATGAGGCATGTGGCATGAAGCACCAGCTCTCCGACAAACTCCACATATCAAGTAGTAAGACTAGTACAGATGGGAATTGCCATAAGAAATCAGAATTCGATGCTGATAACTTTTTGTTAGGGTGATCTTTATAATACAAGAAAATATCTTTATATAATATCCTAGCATATAGCAACCAAATCGGGTCTAAAGTAAGCATTATCTCAGAGTTATAAGCACTCACCAATCGTATTTCAATCTCGACATCGATGCGCGTGCGCAGCCTTCGATTTGCGTTGCCAAAGTCCAAGTCGGAGCAGAGTAGCGAATCCTCCGCATCTGTGGCTGTGGCAGTGCCATCCAGGACATCGTCGTGCATATGTATCGCATCGCCGTTGAAGGAAATGGAACGTGGCGGCGTTGTGGGCATCAACTGAACCACCTTGCCCGCCGCCTTGTACAGCTGATGGACGCTTTGGGGTCGCGATTCGCTCGAGAAGAGCTCCTTCTGGAATGACTTATCCGACTCGTAATGCTCCTTACGTTGTGCAAAGGTGAGCAGGTCGCTTTCAGCTGTAAAAAAATTAACAGATAGAAGTGGGAGTTCGTAAGATTTTATTGATATGCAATCGAGAATATAGATCTATATAGTCTAGTCAAATTATATGTATAAAATATGTATGTGTGTAATAAATGTCTTGAAAATGGTATGGCAATTTTTAGAGATCCTTCATATACCAATAGATTATCTATTTACTAAACATTCCGGCGAATAAAATCACTGACGTTCTTGTCAGCAAGAAAGGACATCAACATTATTCGACTGGAGAATGAGATATATCTATTGGGATCAGACAGATCTATAAAAGAATTTGCTGGATATAAATATAAGTCAAAAGACACTCTCTTTGGATAATAACAGGCTTCCTAAACATTTTCTTAAAAGACTGTGCAAGACTGTAGAGCACATTGCGAAAGATTGCACGATAATAAGCCAACTGAGATTCGCCTCTAGAGAAATTAGAATTCTCAAACCAAGTACAATCATTGCTTTTATGATGGGCCAAGAGCTTAGCTCATTTATCCAAGCACACAATCCAACAATAATTACAATAAAAATGCTATTATTGTGCATTAGCTAAATAGATTTGCTCAGCTTTATTGGCATTAATAAAATACACTGATTGCATTTTGCAGAAGTGATTGAATATTTTCACAAGCTGTTCTTTTTGTAATGTTTCTCAGACGGCTTGTGTTTTATGGTTTGCAGCTGCTTAGTCATATAATGTTTATTTTAGGGGCTTTGTTTACTGACATTAAGTGTGTTTCAATTATTTACGTTGCAAATACTGCAATTGTGGAGAAATCTTTTGTCTTCGTTGTCGCAATTGCGAATCGAAGTGAACTGATTTATTGCTGGGGTTTGATGCATTCCATCTGATATGGTCTGGCCATGTGGCATGATGATGAGTAATGCAGATGGTATCGACTGGGAAATTCTATATTTGGCCATGAACTTAAATGGCCAACAATAATACATAAGTCATCTGAATTATGTCCAGACATTGAACTAGTCGCCAGACATGATGACGCCTACCAAAAAAAAAATAAAATATTATCATAATAATCATCTTTTAATGAAGAAAAAATAATTTGTGCACAGATAATTTGTCATTTCCGCATCTGTTGACAGCTTCCGGCACAAATGGCCAAAATGCACCTGAGCATGCTTAATTGAATTTCACATTTTTTGGAGGGAGGAGGGGGGCTCAGGCAGGCTGGCAGGCAAAATGCGAAATTCACGTTGCTGCTGCCCCTGGATTCGGCATGTGCTCACTGTCAAGTGCAACATGGAGCCCTGTCTGCGTGCCACACTTGAAAACACACCAAACTGAGCAAAAGTATCTATATCTGTTGCTGTCGCTGTATCTGTATTTGTCGCCGTAGCTACACACTACAAAAAATGGGTTTGCTGTTAATTATACCCAAGTACGTTTCTTAATGTTGAAAGCCCAAGACACATAAATAAAGCAATTAAATTAACAACTTCATGTTGTGAACAATTCATTAATTATATAAATTACATTTATATATTTATAATTTTCCTTTCTATTTGTATATTAATTTTCACAAGGGGATTTGTGACAAGCACAATAATTAATAGTTCTGAATTTAATAAAATAAATAAGAAAGAAATAAATAAAAATATTCAATTACTTTCAGATTTTCGGTCTGTTAACTTCTAGGAGAATTGCATTGAATTTTTAATTTTTTTTTCAATGCATTAAATAGGTTTATATTTATAATTTCACACTCGACAACAAGCTAAAATACTCAATCGATAAATACATTTTTATAAATTGACTTTTTGTGTGGAATTTTTTCCATCTTGGAATGTTTATGTTCGAGCACCTAGAATTTTAGCACAGATTTTTGTTTACTGTGTATAGCTATAGCCATATAGCTGGTGACTGCTGGCTGACTGGCTGTTTGGCCCGACCCGTATGGACCAGACCCATGCATCTTCCAGTGGCACATTCAACGTCAAAATGTTGCGCGTCTGCCATAAAATTGCCTGAATTTAGCGCTAGGCGGCAATTCGGTTTCTCGTCTTCTTCATCTTCTCTCTGCTCTGCTCTATGTTCTCTGCTGTATATGTTGCTACTGTTCATACTTGGGAGCTGGCAGCGGTCCAGCGGCTGAAACGAGTCGAGTTGAGTCGACGCGAGTCGAGTGTCTTTGCTTTTGCCTTGTTAATCTACGAGTGGCAGTTGCTTTTATTATTATTGTTGTTGTTGTTGTTGTTGTTGCTGCTATTCGTTCTTGGAGCACTTGGAAGCCTCCTCGGGCTTTGTTGTTTTCATTACCAGTTCACATGGGCGCCTATTAAATGCGAAAATGTGCAGACAGCCAGAAAGACAAACGGTCATCATCTACTCCCTATCCATGCCCCACTCCCCACTCCCCAACCTCTCTCATTCATTTCGAATCTTTGCTGTCATATGAATTAAATATGCAAGTGGCGTTCTTCTGGGTAGCATCAACTCTGAAGCGTTGCACAGGAAGAGTTGATTCTTGGTTCTCGCTTCTCGCTTCTCGCTCTGTGGCCCGGTTGGGTGATTAAAGTTAATTACATTTTGCATGGCTCACATCGGTTGTATTCTATGCCTTCTGTTATTTTTTATTTTTTCATTTATTACATTTTATGGCCATCATTTTTAATTTTTTTATTTATGCCATGTCCTTGGTCTTTGCCGATTTTTCCACTCTATTAATTTGCGTGTTGATTTATTTGCGGGCTCGTTTTTTTCTCTCTTTTTTTTATGTATGGAAATCAGTGCAAACAACAGAGTGTGAGGCATGAGGCATGAGGCATGAGGCGTGTGGCTTGCGGCAGCATCAGCAGCGACGTCATGTAAACATTGGAAACACTGGGCATTAAATCGAACAACAAATGCCCCGCAATCGTTTTGCAATACAACATGTGGGTGGGGGAAGGGAAGGGAAGGGGAAAGGGGCGGTATGAAATTGGGGAGAAAATACTTTAAAGAACGCTGAACAAGCAGATGTAGAAGCTCGCTCCGCACACTGCTTCAATTAAATTACATAAAAGGCCTCTGATTGATAGCGCGGAACAGTCAAAGAATTGAGCGAGAACCGACTCATGGAATTGGCATTGTTGTATATACTTAAATATATAGAACAGATCTTTCAATGCAAGATCTAATGGTTAAATGAATCATTTCATTGTTATGCATTGCTCATTTCTTCATTCTCCGATCGCTGTCTTATGCCAAGTTTCTTGGAAATTGAAGAGGTTTTATTCTATAAATGCCGACAGACAAATGTGCAAAGCTATATATATATATAGGGCTATTATTGAAATATAATAAACTATCTTAGACATGTGGAAGATTACATACCCTTGCAGACTGCTTTCAAACTGTGAACAGATATATATGCTTTATGGGCTCACAGATCTCTCCTTAAATGCGTTACAAACTTGACGACACAATTATAAAACCGTCTCAAGGTTCATAAAAAAAATTGTCAAAGGTGTTTCTTGATATGCTTATGCATCTGTAAATTTAAACACAATCGTATAATAGACACTAGTCGTAAACATATCAAATTAAAGGTGGCGCCATCGGCTGACAACAGACAACAGACAACCGGCAACCGGCAATTATGAATTGTGAATTGTCAAATGTCACAGTGTGTGCAATTTCATGTCAAGCAAACTAACAAATCAAAAGTCAGACACGATGCGATGCGATGCGATGCGATGGGTGCAAATGGTGTCTGACAAAAACCAATAAGGCCCAAAGCCGAGAGATAACTATGGAAATGCAGCTATCTATCTATGTATATATATGTACAGTAACAACTATGAGTGTGTGAACAAATGATATCCAACAAAGTGCATTTTACTGTGTGGCACATTGACACGAAAGCCGCGAGTAAACGAGATTGGCGAGGGGAGGAAATCAGAAACCAAATAAAACCAAATGCAGAAACCAAAAAAAAAAAACATAAAAATAGAAAAAGAAAAAAAATCAGGCGCTGACATTTTATTAGAATCTGACGCTGGCCATAAATTGATGCCGCCAAGCAAGCGGGCGGTGGGGGAGAGGTTGCCGGAGCGAGGGGTGGTGTTAGTACGTGTTACAGCCACACGTCTGCATGTAGCTCTATCTGTGGCAGATAGAATCTGTCAGAGTTATAGCGATGCAGAGTGCAGCTTGCACAGAAAAAAAATACAAGTTGCACACAAGCCACGTAGCAGTGTGGCAGGTGTGGGGTGGGGGCTGTTGCAAGAAGCTGATCACTAGTTAGGCCAAGCACTTTTTTTTAGCACAGAACTTTGCGATAAGCAGTCAATGATTTATGGGCAACAGCAGCAGAAAATATTTAAGCTCTAGCCTGAGATTGACTGACTTGTGGATACCTAAGCCAAAAATAGATAAATATTTGAGTACACTAGGAAAAATAGTAGACCTTTTTTACTTAAATCAAATGCTAACTTTGACGTTAACTGGCTGAGGTCAAAACTCCAAGACCAACAACGATATTTCTTTTTGCAGAAACTTTTTTCTAATCCTGAAAAAGCTTAATGTAAAATTTTTACGAATAAGTACAAATAGTCATATTTTTTAGAACTGGTTATAAAATAATTGAGTATTTTATACTCAAAATAAGTGCAAACCTTTACATCTGGCTGCGAACGCAAATCGTAGACCTTATTGACAAACTAAAGTAAAATTTGTTTTAAGTGTGGTATACCATATAATCAATATTTCCAATATATATAATCTCTGAGATGAACATGACTATGTCGACATGTCTTTATGTACTCATCGATATCTACTACTGCCTTTGCATGCATGTCTCACAACCTTAGTTTAGGAGACCCTCTTTCTAGGGTATATAAGTTCAATGCACGCGCTAAGCACAGCTAGCGTATATCAATTTATGGGCAAGAGCGGCCTTAATTGCAACGTGTCGGACATAGAGAGAGAGAAAGAGAGAGAGAGAGAGAGAGAGAGAGAGAGAGAGAGAGAGAGAGAGAAACAGCAGAGCTGCAATCAGTTCGACGACTGTCCATTTTTAATTTAATTATTTAAAGCGAAAAAACAATTGAAGGAGGCAACTAGCGAGACGATGGCGAGCGCCAACCACACAGTTCCAGTTCCAGTTCCAGTTGCAACAGCAACAACAACCGCAACCAGTGGCAGCTGCCCTTGGCCCTTGGCCCTTGGTGCTTGGCTTGCTGCCAGGCTGCACATTCCGTCTGCCTTCGGTCTGCCTCGAGGCGGGGTGGCAGACAACAAGTCGACGCTGTTGGTGGACATCATCCATCCGCAATCGCTCGGTCTCCAGACAACGATGATGATGATGATGATGATGACGATGGCGTTGGGTTGCCCATTGGTTGTGCGTAAGTGTCATAATAGCATTTAAAGCAATTACGGGTCACATTTTCGGTTGCGCCACGGGACGCATTCGCAAAGTGAGGAAAATGAGAGTCCTGCAACATCCGATGCGATAAAAATTAAGAGCGAAATAAACACAAATGAAAGTCAAGCGATAAGTTATTAATACAAAAAATAAATATAGAAATATTTACTATGCGACTGACGACTATTGAATGCCCTTCAATGAGCAGATTTATTATTGATATTTCAACTATGAATTTTAAATTAGAATTCCTGTTACGTTCGAAAAGTAAATACAATTTATAGATTCACCCAATTTTATTTACATTTCAAATGTATTATTTTTCAAAAGGGCTTTTCTATAAAGAAAATTGCCAGGGTGTTAAATTCAAACGAATTTAAAGATTGTGCATTTTTCTTTTCCAAATAACAATTTCAATAGCCAAAAAGAAACCGGAAAATTTAAGTTTAAAAGCAATTCACAATCATTGCTTTAAATGGTGCGATGTAAGTGAACTTTTTTCCATTTCTATTTTCGTGCACAGCGTAAAGGAAACCCGCATATCTATGAACACACCAGCAAAAAAAAAAAAATAAATAAAAATAATAATAGTAAAAAGGAAAAAGGAAAAGAAATGTATGTTTCCTGCTGTCAATTTATCAATGTTGCTGGAGAGGGGCTTATCAAGAACAGCAAATGCTGTTGTTATAAATGATGCGTCTGAGCCGCAACCTGGCGCATAACCTGAAAAGCTGAGCTTATCACATTGTCTGCTTAGGTTTAACAGCGGCAATGGATGATTTATGAGCGAGACGCCTGCAGATGTTGTTAACTGTAGCTTAAAGTCAAAGCGGCACAAATTTACAGCTTAAACTTAACATATAAATAGCAAACGAGACAAAAAACACACAGCAGCCGTTACATGTGCGTGTGTGTATGTGTGTGTGTGTGTGTGTGTGCGCTTAGATGTATGTGTAAGTAGCCACATGTGCTTTATGGCCAACGACGCGTCGGCAAAAAAAAAAAGAAGAAAAAAGTTTTATGCGGCAAGCAACACTGGCTGCTATTTTAGCAAATTTTCGCATGCCCAACAGCAAAAGGCAGAGGACGTTTTTCGGGGGCATAAATTGCAAAGGCAACAACAAAAACTACAACAACAACAAAGCCCGACAAATTTATGTAATGTAACAGCAACAGCAGCGGCAGCAGCGAAGCGTGAAAAGGCGAATGCAAAGAGTCGTAACAAGAGTGGAGTGGGAGAGACAGAGCGAGAGAGAGAGCAACAGTAGCAGCCGCAATGGACGCAAAGCAATCAGTACCAAATGTTGCTCATAAAGCGCCAAATAATGTTGCTAGCTAAAAATGTTAATAACGATTACAAAGCTAACTGCAAACTGATAAAAGATTGCACTTTAAAGTGAGAGCTTGAGAAGCAAATGTTAAGCTAAAAAAAAAAACTGTTACTAGCAAAAACCCAAAAATATTGACAACAATTAAAAGTGACAAAAGATGGGCCGAGGTGCTAAAGAGCGAAACAATCAACGACAGACAGAAAAGCAATTAGCAAGAAAACCTAAAGCGAAAAAAAAACTGTTGCTAGTAAACCGCACAAATGTGGACAAAAGTTAAGAAAGTGAGAGAGAGAGAGAGAGAGAGAGAGCGCGAGAGTAGTTACAGACACACAAAAGCAAACGGCAAGCAAATGTTGCCAAAAAAATATTGCTAGCAACACACAACAAATGTATTTAAAAAAGAGGAGAAAAATTGACATTGCCTGAAATACCAACAACAAAAGAGATGAAATTACTTTTCAGCCTCGTTTCAAATCTCATTAAAATCGTTGCTAAAACATAGCTGAATACTTCACTCCCCTCCCCCTTGATCAACAACGTGCAGTTTGCCTAAAATCGGCAATTGACTCCTGCAGCTGCTGAGCTGAGCTATTAAAACTGATTTATGCGCCTCTTTCGCAGCGCAGTCAACGTATCAATGCCCCGAGGCGCACCCACGCACTCTACACACACACACACACTCTCCACACACTAACCGCATTTTCCCAAAAATGGGCAAGTCACGTGATTTGCTGATGCCCATAAAAACACATAAAAGGTCGATGCGGCTGCGGTTTTCGATATTTTATATTTTTAGAGGCTTGCCGCGCGTTGTGGGTGAGCGCAGGGGATGGGGAGACGGGGCTGAGGATTAAGGGGTTATGTTCAGTGCCCTAGCTAATCATGTGACTTATGCGAGAGCCTTTCTATATAACTACTCATGCCGATGATGATGATGATGGCAGATAACACACGGCTCTTTCATTCAGTCTAGTCCCAAGCACAAAAATCGTGATAAATAAACGAATTGTTTTGAAAGAACTCATTCACAACTTTTGTGGCAGTTTCAGTTTACACGAGGCGGAGCTTATTATGAAAAACAATGGATTTTGAAAACATTTTACTTTAGATGACAAATCGATATGGTGGACAAAACATGAACAAAATGGTATTCCCTTGGGAAATTATATTCGCTTTTCAAAATGAGGCAAGTTTGAGATAAAGGAATGTCTAGGAATGGTCTTTAATCGGTCCCTAAATATATTTCAAAATTCAAATTAATCTGTTACTTACTTTAAGTAGAAAAATCGAACCTATTGGAACACAATTTTGAAGTATTTTGCACAAAATGAACAGAAAGGCTTTTCAAAATAATGTGCAGACTTCATCAAAAAAAGTTGTTGTTTTTCAAAAATGAAAAATAAATTAGAGATTATAGCATGACCGAAAGCCAAATTTTAAAAGCGATTTCATTGAACAAAGTACAAAAACAAGGGCAAATTTCTTTTCACAAATGAAAAATGTTTATTCGTAGATTAAAACTACATTAAAAATCGTATTTTAAAAAAGATTTAGTGTAACAAACTTAAGTCACAATTAAAACCAGTAAATCAGGAAGTATATCTCTTTCTATCTCTTTCTTCCACCGATCTCTTGCCCAAGACAATTTGTAGTACTTATTGAGCAATTGACAATTCCAACCGACCTCCTACATTATTAATTAAGTTCTTGATGTGTTTTGTTTTTCTACTTTATGGTTTTTGTGGTGTCTTCTTTTTTGTTGTGAATCATTTTATGATCCGACAATTTGCCTTTTTATTTAAATTAATTGACCTCGGTCGCCGCTTGACGTGACAGCAATTAGCTATATACACTTTTGCTCTAATTAATCAAGGGGCCCCGAAGAGGCCGAGGCGGAGCGGGTGGCTTTAAGTTGATTACAAGAGCGTAAGACTTCCGTCGATATTATGACCATGTAAACTAATTAAAAGTATTCTCAACCCAAAAAAAAAAAGAAAAAACAAAAGTTAAATTTGCTGCTAAGCATTTGAGTGTCTGACTGCCCCCAACTCCCCGCGGAGAGTCAGTACCCCCAACACCCCCCTCCCTTCTGGGAGTCTGCACGCACCCACTGTGCTCGCAGCTCTGGGTTCAATTTCAATCAAGAGTCGTCTGCTGCTGCTGCTGCTGCTGCTGCAGCAGCGTCTATCAATCGATTTTACAGCCCTCGGGAAACGAATAACAATGCACATAAAAATCCAGCGACTGAAAATTGAATGAAAAATGCATTTCACACTGCAAATGGCAAAAGGCAATTTCTGACAGTCAGGCAGTCTGACAGACAGACTGACTGCTGTTGTTTTTGGTAGTTGCGGCCAATAAATTTAAGTGACATGCGTTTTTCAGCGAGTACCCGCGGGAAAAGTTCACTTAACATTCCAACAGCTACGGGCACAGTCCGTCCACAGTATAAGAGAGAGCAAAATAGAGAAAGAGCGAGAGAGGGAGAGAGAGAGAGAGAGAGAGAGAGAGAGAGAGAGAGAGAGAAAGAGAGAGAGAGAGAGTGCTGGTATGATCAGCGCAACTGATATCATTAAGAGGCAACATCCTCCCATGCTCTGATCCGATCTATCCTCTAAAACTCCCATGCCTCACGACACCCTCCACACACTGCGGAAGTGTTTGCCACCGGGGGTTAAAAATAAAATGCAGCTAACAAACATTTTTATTGGCCTTTCTAAATTTAGACAAAAACACCCAAAAAAAAAAACACACTCACACAAATGAAATTCGTAGCTCGACAATCTTTCACGTTGCGCTCTTCTCGCTTGTGAAACACAAGCTGGCAGCTACACTCAGAAAATGAGGGGGAATTTTAGACACAAGTTGAGCATAAATGGGAAATATATCTAAAAGTATTCTAAGCAAGATAGGAATTCTTATTTCATTGTGGTTTCTTAGCATGTAAAACACTCTTGGAATGAGTGAAGCACAATTGATCTAATTTTAAGACATTTGCGTTCTTAAAACAACAAAAAAAAAAAATTGTGCTAAAGAGAAGCGGAGTAATATATATATATATATATATATTTATTTGTCTTCAAAATAAAACCAAATTCAAAAGTACAAATAGTAAGTAAGAAATGCTTTTTATAAATATTTTATAATTATATTCAAGAGCTTAATTTAACATTAAATACAATGAATATAAAAGTGATTTCTTCATATTTAAGAGCGAATTGTGTTTGAATTCAAAAATGACACTTTTTTCCGAGTGTAGCTTGACAATCTTTCAAATTTCCCCCCCTGCTCGATCGGGACACACAACAGGCTGGCAACCACTTTAGTGTGACTCCCCCTCCCCTCCCCTCCCCTCCCCATCCCAACCCATCCATTCCCCAACTCACTGCACCCGTCCTCCTCCACCAACCCTCCCTCCACTCTTCTTCAACATCTTTGTAAGACCGCATTTGAATGCTGTGCGACATTTTAAGGCTTTGCCCATTTTTGGATCGCGTTGCTTTTGTTTTTTTACAGCTCATTTGCTTTGCACCTTTTTGATTTTTAAGTGTGTGTGTGTGTGTGTGTGTGTGTGTGTGTGTGAGTGTGTGTTGTTTATGCTATTTTTAGCAAATGTATTTGAATATGCCTTTTTGGAGGAGACGACAACAAAAAAGTGATGCAGCTGACACTTGAAGATTATGGCAAATGTTTGATTTGAACTTGAAAAAAACTCAAGAGAATTTGGGGGAAAAAGGAAGTGAAAGCAGGCTGTTGTAGTTGTGTGTGTGTGTGTGCGTGTGAGCGAGTATGTGTGTGTGTGTGTGAATTATGGACGCGATATCCGGCTTAGGCCTAGATGCCAGGGATTTCAGCTCCACAAATGTTTATTAAGACGCACAACGCCAGAATAACAAAGCCATAAGAACAACATATTACAATAGCGGCCATATAATTAGGCACGAAAATGCTTTTGTTTAGTTAAAGACGTATGGAATTATATTTAAGTACGCAATGCTAAACTTATTTACTGTATTTTTCATATTGTATTTAGAAGAAAGAATACAACAAATTTTGTACTTGTTAATCTTTATTAAAAACTTCCAACTTAAATAATTTGTTTATTTGCTTTCTTTCTTCATTTCGATTAGAAACCCAATCCATTTTTATTTTCGCAGTATTTATTTATATATATATATTTATTTATATTTATACTAAAATATATCTTATGTTTTCTTGTTACCAAAAACAAATAGTTAAAAGGAAAAGCTGCAAAGATTCCCAATTATATGACGAGCACTGTATACACACATCCATAACACATATATGTGTGGGCGTGAGTGTGTGTGTGTGTGTGTGTGTGTGTGTCTGCTTCAATTGTCTGTAAGTATCGAGGTATGGTAAATGGGCAGCAGCAGCAGCCACAGCCGCAGTTTGGCCCTCTAGGCCTCGGCAATTGAGTTAGCATTGAGAGTAGTTCAATTGAAGTACACTCGACAAAAATGCTGAGACCCAAAACGAGTTTAGCAGCATTTCGTGGAAGACGTCGTTGTGCCGCTGCCAGCCAAGTGGCCAGTGTGTGTCTCAAGACTCGAGCGAGCAGCGAACTATCCCGCTGTGCCGGCCACATGCCGCAACATGTAGCAATCTCAAAAATGTATCTGAAGCTACGTCTTTGTGTATCTGTATCTGTAGCTTGTATCTAAAAGCCGAGCGTCAAAGCAACATAGAAATTACCTAAGCTGGGAGGTGGGGCGGGCAAAGACATGGCATTAACTGTGACAGCCTTGAACCATGTTCCGGCCCCAACTTAAACCGAGCTTGGTGGGAACATGACGCGAGCTTATTTTCTTGCTTACATAAGTGTGGGTAAGATACGGATTGAAAAGAATGGCCATTGAAGATGAAACAGCATTGGGGTACAGCATTCATCACTCGAGGCTGCTAAGTGAGTTATCATCGGTTGTGTGTTGTGAAGAAAATTTTAATTTAAGCATCTGATACGATGTATATACTAAATATTGGTTTCCTCCTATACAACTTAACGAATTTACATAACAAATATTTAGTTTGAGCTTTTCATTTACTGTTGTATCAAGATTTATGTTTATTAAGAAAATCTTAAATAGAAACGCATAACTTTCAATCAGAAACAGCTTGAGTCGAGTTTTGTGATCAGTTTCATGAAACCCTTTGATAAACACATATTATTATTATTATTATATAAGATCTATAGTGCCCCCATTGTGAGCCTCTAGCTCCTCTTCCATCAACACTACTGCTTGCATCTTTATATCTTTTTTGTGTTGAGAATTTCTATGTCTTCAGAGTTGATAACATTTTCCCTGGCTAAGGCAAGACATTCTGAGGATTCTTAATTACTGTCTGCAGATTGCGCCACTGACTTTACCCAGCTAATTTAGTTGACTTCTAAGTCAACAGTGTCCAGTCAAGAGAACGGAACAACACGTTAGTCTTATAGTCTCTAATATTCGTCTATTACTCAACTAACATAATAATATTCAAAAAGTTTCATTGTGTCAGCTTTTGGTGTGATTTAATCAGTGTTGTTAATTGACCCTTGTGTTCTAATATAAAAGATTCCCCCAAGTAATTCAGCAAAGTTTCACATTGTTTACATGCTTATTGGCACTTAACTTGCTTGGGACCAAATTATGCACAAGTTGTCGTAGTTATCTCATAGTTCAAGTAATTTGCAGCTTAAGTGCTCGACACTTTTACAGTTTTATGTATTCATGGTGTACTCATTTTGACGGCGCATAAACTTAACTGAGTCTTGGCAACGTTACAAAAAGCCAAAAAAGCTAGCTGATAACTGCAAAAGGCCTAGATAGCCAAAAGCCTTTAGAAATTTAAATGAAAACTTTGGTATTCAAATTGGCTTACATTGAGAATGGCAGTCGGAGTAGGTAGCAACTAATCAAATTGCTGAATGAGAAAAATTATAAACGGGGAAATGTTAAAATCTATTTCCCTGTTTTTTTTTTTCTGAATGTACTTTTATGCCTAGGTCTTTAAGCTGGTATTCAGTTACAAAGTCAGGCACCATTGCAAAATGAATTAGCATTAGGGATTAGTCATCAGGCATTTAGATTTATGCTCGTCTGCCACTTATGGGTGCAAATGCGCGTCAAGATGTTGCCCACAGACGCACACACAAATAGCTGTCTGGCTGTGAGGCGTGTTATGTTACCAGGACATGCGCCTGCGGCTGGGTCACCGCCAAGGTTCAAGCAGTCGCGTAATGCATTTTACATTAACTTTGCTCTGTCGCGAAAACAGCAGCAGCAGCAGCAGCAGCGGCGACACGCTACAACAACAGCTGCCAGTGGCAGCCGACAATGCCAAGTGCCAACTTGCAACAACACTGGGGTGTGAAGCAATAGGAGCACTGCTGGTGTGGTGGTAGGGGCAGGCAGTTAGGGTCGCAGAGCGCGCAGGGCCACATGAGAGTGCTGCCAGCAAGTCTGCACAACTTGCAACTGCAACCTCTGAATGGGTATTAAATTCACTCAGCGCCTAAAACTTCTCCTTTTTTCTGAACTTTGTGTTTTATACAGGACAGTTTTTTTCAAGTTTTTTTTTTTTGACACGTGTTAAAGCTAAATAAACCAAATAAACTAAGTAAAAAGCGTATTGCTAAATACCCTAGAATATAAATGTATGCAAAAAAGGCATAATAATACAAGAATTTGTTGGAAAAATATTAAATTAAATAGAGTGCCCTTTGACAAGTATAAATATTACTTAATAATAAAAGATACTTTAAGAAATTATAATTTTTTATTATCTATTTGCGGCTTCATCGAATGAATATGTAAAAACTACAAATTAAAGAGTAATATTTATAAAGTTTTTGAACACAAAGTAAAATATATTATTTAATCAAATATATTTGAGTTCAAAAAATTCACCAATAATGTAATGCACCCTCTTTCTACACATATCCTTAACAAGGGTATAAGAAGCCTTCATGCGCCTTAAAGTAGACAACAGGAAATGCTGCGAACATTTGGCAACACTTGGCCAAAAAAACAGGGAAGGAGAGCGAGAGAAAAAACGAAGCGACAAATAGGGGTGGGTTAGAACGAGAGCAGACCAGGGGGAAGGACACTGCAAAAAAAAAAACAACAACAAAGAGACGATAACACAGCCAGGCAAGAATTCCCCTAAAAACAAAAGCAGCAGCAGCGAAAAGAATAATATTCCCAGGCAGGTACAAAAACAGGAATGGGAATGGGAATGGGAACAGGAACAAGAAGCAGGCAAGGAAGCGAGTCTAAGGATAAACAAGTACCAAGCGTGCCCTTTCTGTGCCTGAATGAGTGTGTCTGTGTGTGTGTGTGTGTGTGTGTGTGTGGAAAGCATGTCCTTGCCCTTCGCTGGGAAAACACATGCATTCTTGTGAATGAAACTCATCATTCAATTCCCATTTTGGTTGACGCTTCTCACTTAACGCTGTAGGATTTTTATGGTTTCCTGCATCGAAGACGGCAGCCAAGCAAAAGACGTGCGAAGCCCTGCAGGCGATTGAATTACACACACGACAAGGAGCCAAGTCCCAAGTCCACACTGACAACAAACAATCTTGCATATGTAAATATTTGCAACTGCAACTGAAGATGAATGAAGATTTTATGTGCACTTACAGTTTAGCCAGCTAATGAGATGCACACAGATACAAATATACATGCATGCAGATGCTCAGATACAAATTGAAATTGCATTTGCGCCTTTCGTTTGCCTCTCACGATAAAGAGTTAATTGGTTAAGCAAAGTGGCACAAAAGCAATCTCATAACTTAATTCAAGTGTCGGCTTCGGCCAACAAAAAACAATTAGTCACAAATAAAAATGCTTTTGTCGTGAGAGATCGACTAGAAGATACCCTAAATTTCTTCCGATCTTAGTGAACAGATGATCATTATTATGTCTTTATTAGAAATATATATTTATTGACAATGCCCTCTCGAAAGAAAAGGAAACAAGTTTACTAAACAAAAATTCATATCAAATATTCTTGTGTTTAAAAGTCGCTCTCTTCCCAACTTCACTTTGCCTTTATTGTGTTTACAGGGTATACTGCCACATACGATTTTGTTTGACGCTATAGTATTTATAGACTAGCTGAGTCTCTGGCACAGCAGGAGGAGAGGCGGTGGGGTTGTAGATTTGGTTTTTGGGGGCTTTTGCTGTATGAGTCCCCAGGGCCACATTGCAATTGTCAGCGGCAAAAATGTTTTCGTTATTTATGTGGATGTACAAATTTAGAAAGTTTTTGTTTTTCTTCTGGTTTCTGTGTTTTTTCCATTTTTTTTTTTATTTAATTTTTGCTGTGTTTTTGTTGAACTTTTGAACTTGTGGTTGGTTTCGTGGACCCTACATCGTATCGGTTGACAATTGCAATTGAAGTTGTTAGGCGAGCGCCTGGCAACCAACCACAAACGATTCGGTTCCAACAGCTGTCTTAAATGCCTCGACAAACAGCAGCAGCTGCTGTGTTGCGGTTAATTAACAATCTAATGTGTAACCAAAGTCAATTTGCCTGCCGTAAAGAAAGTTGTCCCAGTATCAAAAAAGTAAAAAAAAAGAACTCATCCTTTAAGTTCACCTAACAAAACTAAAACAATTTATCAGAGCTGATTAATGCATTCCATCTGCACTCAAGAAAGTTTATTTGTAGAATTATCGAGTTGATCTTATTGGGAAAAAATTGCCTTAAACCTATTTATTGAAATATTTAAATTAGCAGCTGGTATTAAACTGGTACCAGAATATTTAGCCGCAATGAAAATGAAAATTTGAAATTTACCAAAACGTTAGCGGAATTCAAATTTGTTTTTGTTCGACAACTAACCTTAACAGTTTTCTTTAAATTATTATTTGATTAAAACACTAAATGAATTTCTCAAAAGATATAAGCTGCATTTAAAGAAATCTGGGGCATATTCTTTTTGCTTCTGTGTATTTTGCATGCAGCAAGGTGCAGTGGCAGTCCAGACAATTTTTTCAGATCGCCCGAGCACGACTTACTGTGGCCCACAAGTGAAAGGCCGGATTTGCTCACGGTTTTGGCCCGAGCCTATGCGAACAATGTTGTGGGTTCAAACTATGTCAACTTTCCCAAAAAAAAAAAAACAGGAAAAAAACAACTATACTCAAGAATGCAACACTCTGTTTTGAGACTCAAACTTAGCCAAAGATTGCCAGGGTACTTCAAGGCAGACATTGTGCGGCAATCTTATGTGAAGCAAGAACGACGTCTGTCGCTTATCATTATAGCCATTAAATGCAGACGAGGCGCAGATAATCAAGAGAGCTCCAGCAAGAAGCAGACGAAGAAGTTGCAAAATGGAAGTGGGAAATGGAAAATCGCTGAGAGGTGCTCCACACAAAATGTGCAGTTTAAGGTGTCTCTGTCTGTCAACACAAGACAAGGCAAAGGAAACGACCAGAGAGAGAGAGAGAGAGAGAGAGAGCGGAGTTGGGCTCTAGTGTATTTAACGCTAATCTCAACAAAGTGTCTCAACAAACTGCCAGATTGAATGTGTTTCTGCAGATGCAGCTGCTGATGCATTTGAGAGCAGCTAAAGTTGCCCGACGACAAGCTTCCTCTCGCCTTCCTCCTGCTGGCTTTGCCATTCTATGGCTAACTCAAAGATAATTATGTTACATAATGCGACAAAATTATCGGACAGTAAACGGCAGCGCTAATGTCTTTGACAAACACACAGCACACAGCACACAAATTGAATTTGTAAACATCCAACGGCCAAAATAATGAAATTGTAAATACACAAAATGTTGTAAACATTTGAACTGTTCGCCTCGGCCACAAATATTTGTCGACCAACTCTTGCGGCTTTAATCAGTCAATTTTCACTCGATTTTCAATATACCCTGTAAACATAGAACATGTGTAAAAAGGCTAGACTTGAGTTCGATAATGTAAAATGAACATTACATGAATAACTATTAAGATATAATGTAAAAAACATAGAGAGCATAAAATTGAGTTTACTTATTGATTTTTAATTTTTTAAATATGTCTATTAAATTAAAAAGGTTTTTTTTTTTGTAAGAAATTGCTTTTTGGTTATCTTCACATATGTGTACAGGGTATCTCCACGAGCGCAAACTCAACATTAAATCAATTGTCACTTGTCTTTTTTTTCTTGTCCAACTATCTGCACCGACTTTTCCCAAATATCTCGCTCTGCTGTCAACACTTTGGCCAGACATTTGACATTGCCTTGCCCAACCAACAAACAAATAAATAAAACTCATAAAAAAGAGAAAAAAAAAATAGAAACATAGACACATCTTGTTCAAATCTGTTTCGGGAACTTGATACGGTGTTGCATTGATGTGTTTCAAAATAATAAATACTTAACAGTGGCATAAATTATGAAACCCCCAAATGAACGATAAGCGGCTGATGACTGCATTAGGCGCGCTCCTAATGCTCAATTTGGAAAGTTTCGGTCATAAAAAGAAGCCAAGCCCAACAAAGAAATATAATTACCAAAAAAAAAACAAAAAAAAAACAGAAACCGAAACCGAAACACATGTGAACAAAACCAGTTAGTTGGTTGTCTAGTTTGGCTAATAAGTTGGGTCATTATGTCGTCATTTAGTTTTATCACCTGTGTGTAGATAAGACCACACACGCAAACACACCTAATAATAACTAACTGTTTGTCGAGCTTATCAAAGGTCACCTGATGTCCAAGTGTCAACCATTGCTATGTGCATAAATCTGTTTAATCTATGGGCGCTATAAAACTATTCTTAAGCCAATTGACAGCGAACTTTTTGATGTCGCTTCGAGAATTTGGTTCAGTCAATAGGCAAACTAATTTTGATTTATTGAGACGCTGATTAATGAAACAAACTTCTGCACCAGCATGGTGGGGTCCAAAATGAAAAATAAAAAAAAACACCAAGCAAATTAATTTCACTTATTTAACAACCAAGAACACAAGTGTGATGCAGTTGAGAGTGCTCGACTTAAAGATACTCTGCATGAAGTTGCAGGCAACATATATTAATCACTAGGATTGAGAAAATTGAGTTAATTTACAAAAAAAAAAAAAGCATTTGTTATTTTTAATTATAGCAGGCTTTCCGGTTCTGAATTTTAATCTTTTTATTATTAAAGCTTTATGTACAAGTATTACAAACTGTTATCTTGAGAGCTCCGAGATTGAATAGGTGTGCGAATGGGTCTATTTACTTATAGCTGGTTTACTTATAAGTCGCTATAAAAACAATCCTCCTCACTTTTTGCTTACGTTTGTACAACTTGAATACGCCCACTTTAACATTTTATAGAGTATATAAAAAGAGCAGACTTTCCTATTAAAGTTTCTCCATTTTCATGGCAATGACAATTAATTATGATTGTCGCATTGCATTTTCATTTGATATTATGACATTTTTATGTGCATGTCCAAAAGAGAGAGCGAGACAGCAAAGGAGAGGGGGAGGAGATTTACTAAATTGGAATTGAAACATAAATTAAGCAACACATGTCCATAAAAACATTTGTAGCACTTGTCATATCAGAGCACAAATGCTTGAAAATTTACGAGCTCTCAGGATTAAATGTGCTCTGGACACACACAGCACTGATAAGGACCTGAAGCTGAAACTGAAACTGAACCTGAACCACAACCAGAACCAGAGACAGATGCTGAAACTGAGACTGTGTCCAGAGCCTGATGGCACTTGAAATGCTTTTAATGTGTTTCTCGCTGCCAAATCAATTTTTCGGGGCGCATAAATCTACTGAAAATTTAGAGAAAATACTATCGAAAAAAAGGGAGAGAGAGCTGGAGAGATAAAAGTTATAAATTAAAAATATACAGCAAACCAATAAAATAGGCATTAGCCGCAAGTTCAGAGAATTGTAAAATTGACTACGAACAAATGAGTAAAAAACAAATTTTTAAAAGTTTTTTTTTTTACTTTTTTAAACTAGCGCCCGAGATTAATTTGTAATTTGTTTCATTAGCAAATCCATTAATTTATCTTGACGAAGTTCACTTCCTCTTGAATCCCATGTGCGATCGTCATCATCAAAAGAAAAAGCATTTTCCCACCACTAAAAAGAAAACTCAACAAAAACCAAAATTTACAGCAGCTTTTGTTCATCACTCTTCTTTCACATAGAAACAGTTATAAACATAAAAGCAATTAAGTCGTTGTGTGACTTGAAAAATACCCTGTAAGCGTTTTTAAATCTTTTTTATATCTTTTTAAGGCCTGAAAAGTGTTGTTAAATCATAGATTGTTGAAAAATGCTATAAAGAAAATCTATAGACTTAAATAAAGACTCTTTGATATGTTAAATGTTAAACAACATTTTTTTACTGAACCAAGAATAAGTGTTTAATATTTTTAAAAATACTTCAAATGCTGAAAACATTTCAATATTTTTTTGGGAATATATTTTAAGACTTTAGAGTATGTATTGATGAATTCCAAAATACCTTAACGATTTTAAAATGCAATAACAATAAAAAATAAACAAAAACTATTAAAATACAAACAGCTCAAACAGAGAGTTTTTGGCTGCTGGGTATTTGAGTTGAAAGAAACGCATGCCGCTACATAAAATCACACAGCACACATCATGCGTGCTACATGACGCGTCCAGAGATTCGAAACAGCTAAACCATTTGCCCCATTCGCAGCAGACGGTAAATCAATGACGCCGAAACATTTTTGGGGGCTAGTCCGAATAACCAAATTGCCAACAACAGGCCAAAACAGACACAACAGACAGACAAGATGGACAGACACCGCCAAACAAGCTGCAACAGCGACATCAGCAGCATCATAATAATTAAGAACAAATTCATTTACACTTCCAAATGTTGCACAGCCGTGCAGGGCGCTGAGGGGGATTGAGGGGACCTTATGTTTGTGTCCCTTTCATTGGACTTGACATGTTTGGAATTTATTTGTTGTGCATGTGTGCTGTGAATGCGCTTTGATGCACAATCAAACGCAAGGGGGCGGCATTAAGCAGGGCGGCGGATTGCGGGGCAAGGGGGCTGACGGTGATTGCCACAGAGGCGCAGCAACAGCTGTCGCCCTTTGGGGACACAAGCATTGTTGTCGTTTTCGGTACAGTTTATTGAACTCGCGTTCGCAAAACAAAGCGAAAATAAAATACAAAGGCAAAAATAAAAAAAAAGGCGACAAGCAGCAGAAAAAACAGCGTCTGCTGCAAAACTGGGTCACAACTCAACTAAATAGCTGAACCTTTGCACCTTTGCAGCAATATTGTCGCATTCTGACTGCGTAAATAGTTTAACAGTCCCTGCCCCTCGATCAGACACTCTCATTAATGCAACGCACGTGCACTTGCCACGCCTTTAATACGGCCCAAAAGTGGGCTAAACGGCTCGTTAGGCGTTTTTTTTTTGCTTGCCATTTTCGAAAGCGGCGTTTTCTAAACGCCAGGTTGCACTTCCGGCTGTGACAGTTTGAAGCGCCACACCGGAAGTGCGCACACACAAATATGAAAAAGAGTAAAATTCAACAACAAAAAAGTGAAATGTTTAAATCTCTAAGCACTTTTTTTCCCCGAATGCCTCAAACAAAAAACTGTAATACAAATAAAAACGTTGAAAGAGGCGCGCACTTGAAAAAAATCTGTAAAACATGTCGAGTGCTGCAAGCTGTTCAGAAAAAAAAATCGACTGATTGCATTTTATATATCCTATTCATACCCTGTATTAATGAGGCTGCAGCGATGATTGTGTTAGGGGTTGAAAAGTGAATGTTAAGCATATTTCATAGGTTCGAATGTTGCTCATAGATTATGGATGGATGAAGAGTGAAGTATCTTAAAGAAAACTATACCTTAACTATTAATGGTTGCTCGAACAGTTATTATACCTTTTTTGAACCTTTAACCGTTAAGGATTATTAAGATATCTTTAGTATTATTTTTATGCTTCAATTTATGTAGCGAAAAGTATACTATTTGTTGTGCTTAGCAAATCCATAGTTTCAAATTGAATAGTTTCAAAAATCTATTTAAAAATTGCATTAAATCTTAAATTCGTTTCCATCCTCACAGACTATTTACCATCACTATACATGAATAATGATATAAGATTAATTCATATTTCATTGTTTCCAGCTTATTTAAAAATTGCATAAAATCCAGTTTAAATTTGAATGCATTCAACTTTGAATTAACGTATTTAAAAATTTCATCAAGTCAAGTCTTAATTTGTAGAAATTATTTTGCTAACAATTGCTCAGACACTTTTATTTAGCAATCAGCTTACTTAACTTTGAATTCACTGCAATTCATTGGTTTGTTTTAACCCGAATTTACACACATACAAAAATGTAGCATTAAATTAAGTTCTCGCGCTTATTACAGGGTATCTGCTAGTGAAACTTAAGTACAACACAATGGCACTTAATTATGCTATAGACATTTTTGTATAACACATTTGCGCAATCAGCAAACCATTTGATGACATTTTGAGTGCCTGTCAAATGGTTTGCAACCCTCGGATGGGAAAAACCCGCCCGAAAAGAGCCAACAAAGCCTAGGGACAGCTGTTCACGATTGTTGTTCTTGTTGTGTTGTTGTTGTTGACTAAACCGGCAACAGACTGTTTGACCCAGTGCAAATTATCATCGATGGGCGAGAAGACAGAGATAGAAAGAGAGAGAGAGAGAGAGGAGCAATTGAATTGCATGCTTTCAGCTTCCGCATTCGCATTCCACATCCGCATTCCATATCCGCTGGCGACGTCACTTCACGGCCCATTGACGTTTTTGTTTCTGGACAACAGAGCAGCAGATTGTTGACCCAATTGATGGATCGCCATGGGTTTGGGGCGCACATGCCACACAATCATCATCATCATGAGCACTACTCTACTGCTGTGTGTGGCTATAAGCATTAAGTAAGCCAAAAGGTTGACTTTCGTGTATCTGACAGTTGAAGTAACTAGCTAACTGCAATGTTGCTTTTGTCGCTTGTCAGTTGTCGTTATATCCGCCCTGGTTTATAACATAATTTACGTCTCTTCCGCTTGGCCGCATTGTAATCAAGACGGCAGCCAGCCAGGTCACAGCAACTACAGCCAATTCCAACGAAATATGTGTCTTGTCTCGCCAGGTTTCTTACCGCCCCGTCCCGCCCCGTTGCCACAGCCCTTGTGGCATCATTTCGATTTGCCCTATTGTAATTGCATTTCGTGCTGCAAGACTTCAGCCAGAGAAGTCAAGGCGAAAGAGCTCGACAAACACGATTTTAGCTTATTTTCTGCAGCTGCTTGTATCTGTGTGCATCTATCAGATACAAAATGTCTGCCCAATAATCTGCCATTCGGCATCTTTGGTGGCCCCGCATTGACTGCCTCCTGATTTCAATCAGAGTTTTCGCCAATTTTTGTTTTTCTTTTCTTGCGAGCATCTCTTTAATCGCACATCACATTTTGTGGCATGCCACGTTGTGGAATGTGAACTGAGCCAATAGGTTGGGCATCGTTTCAACCAGATTGTGTGTGCTTTGTTTCTATTTTTGCATTTTTTTCATTTTTAATTAAATTTGTTTGCATTTCTAGCTAGACCAACTTTTATTGCCATTAAATGTAGCTCAGTTTACTTATTTATACCATTATCTCAACTCCAGCTGCACCTCCAATGCCATTGTATCTGTATCTAAACCTTTTTTTTTTGTATCTATATCTGTGGCCTGTATCTATATCCGGTTTATGTTGGTTTTTGAGCGCATTAGGCGCTACTTAAATGTACTTAAACGTATAATAGTAGTAATAAAACGGCAGGCAACCCTTAATGTGGCACATGCAACGCCCTAAGTGGCACGCATGCGCCCCTTTAGTGGCGTGGCGCACAGCTGCCATATCCAGCATAGAAGGATTTTTCTCCATTCAAAGAATCTAATTACATAGTTTACAGTCTCTGTGCATTTAGCGTAAGTTATGTGGGCCCCCAAAGCGCACATGCCACATGCCACATGGCTGAACACACACAGACACAGACACACACATACACACACACACACACAGTTACAGATACACCCACTTTATCGCATATGTACACATTTGAGAGCTCACCTGCAGCTTAATTTTTGAAGCTTAGCTGCATAACCTCCCACTCCCCCACTTCCCCACACCCCGCTGCCAACTCTTCTACTTCCCCACTTGCCGCATGAGTTGGCAGTTGCTTTTGGGAAAGTGGAGTCCAAATCCCACGCACTGTGGAACTCTGTCTCCAATTATCATACGCTTCCTGCTTAATGCGTTCACACTCGGAGAAAACAATAAGATTTTCACACTCAGAGAAATATTTTTGCTTATCAAGTTCAGACTTGGCACTTATAAATTTAGAAAAACAAACGAAATTCTTTTTTTGGTGAATGTTATATCTAAATGAAGGATTGTTTGGGAATAGATTATAATTTATAAGATAAATTGTTATAATTTTTTAAACAGTTCCGTTCCTAAATTTTGAAAATGTATTTTCTAAAATCCAGAGATCTTAAGAAAAATGATTGTTTAAGACCGTTTTACAATGGTTTCCAGTACACATTGGCCACTTGTAAACAATTTTTAGCTGACTCAAGCATTTTCCCATCTATTTAAATAAGAATATTTGAGACCAAAATTTTAGCTACAATTCAAAGAAAAGTCAGATACTAAGTTTGAGCTGTCTGTACTTGAATTTAGAGCAATCATTTTTCTCTTAGTGCAATTTTAGCTGCACTAATTGAATGAGTGACAGACTGACGGAATGACGCAGCGTCTGCTTAATTGGCCATTACAAACTCAGACGATGTTTAAGCGGCTTTTTGTCTTTCTCAAGTGTTTTGGAGTTGGGCAAATCAAAAGATTCTCGAATTTCTAGTTTACCAAAATGATTTTTCAGTTTCTTTGTTTTTTGTTTTGTATGCAAATCAAGTGAAAGCGGCAACGGCAACAAGTTTGTATTGCCCTCACTGCCTCTACCCCACCTACCACCCTACCCCTTATTCGAACAACTTGACAACTCTGTGGCTATTACATTCAACTTAACCCAAATGAAAAACACAAAAAAAAAAAAAAAATATACTCTAGTCGCGAGAGCTTGACTGAAAATAGCCTTTCAAAAACATAATATTTGTTCAATATAAAAATAAATGTTGGTTCACAAAATCTGTGTTTCTTAATCTAAATGAAATTTTTACAGTTGATCAAAAATATGTCTGGGTATATTACATATCAATTGAAAATTCATTATCATTACTACAATGTTCTTTGTTATAATTTTGAGTCTCTAGTCCTTAGAGTCGCTGACATCGGTTAGATCAATAGACAAACGTTGATATTGACTATAAACTTTACTCTATAGGTGTTCGAGAGGTGTTCGCCTGTTACATGTTTTTTGACAACCTAACTATGTATTTTCTCTTTTAACCATTTTCAATGGGTTCAAAGTCTAGCATATACATTATTCTTTTGTTATAGAACTCTTTTTTGTTTTTGTACGTTTTGAAACTGGTGCTGATGATGTCTAGTCGCTCATCTGATTGCTGTTGCTAGTTGTGATGTTAACATGAAGAGATAAACATCGGAAACGATGACAGTCACGCAACCCCAACTCCTCTTCATCATCTCTATCATCTCTTTCTCTCTCTCTGTCTGTCTCTTTCTGTCTGTCTGTCTATCTGTGGCACGTACAATAGCTGAAAACAGAAAACAGCCTGCAAACATTGTCAGTAGTTTTACATTGCACGGGAATTAAACAACAACAACAACAACTGCAAAATTGTGTCTTTTGTTTCCAAATGAATTGCGACTGCAGCTGATTGTTGTTGACTGTGTTCGCTTTGGCGCATTTGGCAACACTTGAATACGTTGTTAAATGTTGGAAAGTGTTAAATGCTGAGAGTTTTTGACAAAATTGAAGCACGCGATGCTTGAAGCTGAACAAATCAAACAAATTGGAATTAAATGAAAATTAACAAGTGCAATTGCCAAGAGTGCTCGACAGTCATAAATCATAAAAACCTTAAAGAAACACAGTAAAAAAAAGGCTAATAAATAATTAATGAGAGTTTTATGAATTTCGATTGTCGCTTTATATGTGCGACGTGATAATTTAACTCGTGGGAAACCTTGGGAAACCTCATATAATTTATTGCATTTCATAACATCAATTATTACATTATCACAACACGCATTACAAAATAATTTATACTATAGCCACAATGCTTACAACTGACAATAGTGTGACAACAAACTGACTTTATTTACATCGAATTTAATCTGATAAAAGTTTAAAGAATTTATGAGACTTTAAATTTGGAATAGATACACATTTTGCAGCTGTTTTTTTTTTAATGATTTATTATTTTTAGCTGACATGTATGTATTTCGAAATAGATTCTTTAGCAGGCCTAATTGCGCTCATCGTTCGTAGCTCGTATGCAATTTATACCTAGAGATATAACCAACTAGTCTTACAAGTAGCTGCCTTGAAGGTTCTCATCGAGCTGATAAGAAAACAATAGCAGAAACAGTTGGCCGCGATAAGATATATTCTTATATATATATATATAACGCAAGGTGAAATAAAGTAATAATTATTATGGTTATCTAATAACTACGATCTTGAGATACTTTTAGCAAAAGGCTCTATTTGATAAGCTCATTGTTTTTAGCGATCATCATCAACTATTTATAATCAGCAGGCGAATATAATTTAATTTGAAGAATACTTGAATAGTGAGTAATTTGTCTAGTGTTCAATGAAGATATTCTAATGACTCCGAGAGTAGGGCTTCTGCTCAACTTCTTTGTAGATCTGAACTGATCCATGCTGAGTTATGTTTCAGGAGAGAAACAGGAATTGATGTACCTCTGAGCGAAAGTATTCAGGGCTCTGACACAACTGTATTTTTTTTGGAATCTGATCTAAATACTCCAACAGCTGGCATTGTTAAATCCATGCAACACAATTAATGCTCTTTAACGCACCCAAAGTTTTGATTAATTTGCATATTGCGTGTGTACATTTTTTCGTCATTTTTTTTGTTGATTGATAAGATCAATGCATCAGCTGGCGCACCCCCTTTGTTTGTTACGAACCCCTCAACCCCAACAACTTTTTAGACAACTTTTCATATGCATAACTTGTTTTTGTGGCACAAACAAAACAATTTTCGCACTGGCGCGTCCTGATCTGGTCCCTCTTTGGCCGTTTTAGGGAGCGGTTGGTTTTGCATTTGCCACATGTTGATAGGGAAGAGCGAAAGGGTTGAGCGCTGCTTGCAACATGTAACGTACTTTTGTGGTTAGGCCTTGCGACGGCTCTTAGGCCAGGTAGACAAACGTGCATCTCTTGCCGCATTGCACATTGCACGTTGCACGTTGCCCGTTGCGTGATGAATGAGAGAGTGAAAAATGAAACATAAATTGCTGCAATCAGTCGTCCGGAAATCTACACAGACATTGCAGGAGACAGTGAGACAGAGACAGACAGACAGACAGGACATTCATTTAGGCAGGCAGACGAATGTCATAAAGCAGACGCTGCACTTAGCGAAAAATGAGAGTGAGATAATATTGTACTCTAATCATGTGAAATTCGTACGAAATTCGTTTCCGGAACTGTTGAAAAAATAACAGTTTCAACTTATGTTGCCATATTTGATTGTTCTTCTTATATCATTTAAGTAGTAGCAGCTCCTGTTTTGAGCCACTTCTTCAAGCAAATTGAATAACATCCTAAAATAAGAGCGAAATGAGCTTGAATCAAGTAATCTCAATTCGAACTTTTTCATTTTTTAATGGACTAACATATTTTTGGATTTTATTTATGCAATATTTATTATTTCCTCTTTTTTAACTGTGACTTTAATATTTAGTTCAATGTAAACTTTTATTTCTTAGAATTAGAAGAATTTTATTTTTATTATTTTTTATACACCGTTGTTCATTTATTTTATGGTTGTTTTTATCGGCTGACAATCAAATCATATTTATCAATATACATTTTATCAAGTCCAAATTTTACTTGAAGTTCAAAGCCAAAAAAAAAAAAAGTTGCGAATTATGTTTGGCGTCATTTTTTCTTTCAGTGCATGCAAACACGCAATACGTAAAAATACGCCGTGTAAAGTGTTTTTCTTTAGCTTCCTGCCACAAGACATTTTTGAGAAAGAGAGAGATAGAGAGAGAGAGAGAGAGAGAGACATACATCCCATGCACACACATAATTGAATTCAAGGTCTGCGAATCGTAGTGGCAGCTTTTCCAAAAAGCACTTGAATTGCACAAACACATACACACACACACACACACACACTGACACTCGCACACACACTCGCACACATACACACACAGTTGCACAGAGTCGCACGAGAGATTCCAAGAAACAAGTTAAAACCAAAATGGCTATGAGAAATTCCAAGGCGCAAGTAATGCAAGTAATGTTCTGTCTGCCTCTTTGCTGTAGGGCCCAATTCCTTCTCCTTCTGTCTCTTCTCCTTCTCTCTGTCCCTCGGCTTCATCTACTTCTGCTTCACCTCGTTCTTCTTCTGGTCTGCGCGCTTGATTAGTGCCGCTGAGTTTACCTGTGGGATGCTGTGTGTCTGTCTGTGTCTGTGTCTGTTGATGTTGCTGTTGCTGTGTACAGGTTTGTGGAACGAATCTATAAACTGAAATCGCATTCCTGCTCAAAAAGCTGAGAAACTGATAAATTGAGAAACTGAGCAGCAGCAGCAGCAGCACTGGAGAAAAAACCTGGAAAATATCAACGCACCATTAATTTTGCGCTTTCTCTGTGGGATTAGCAGTTGCTCTTGTTGTTATTGTTGTTGTTGCATGGGCATTGCCCATTTTGCTGTTTGTTGCACCTTTGTTCTAACGCCCACGTATATCCTGTGTGCCCACCACATGCCACATGCCTCAAGCCGCATGCCACACGACAGACAAGCATCTCGGGAGACAGCAATTTTTTGCTGCTAGACAAGAATTCAGCTGTAGTCGGCACCTCTCATCCTCTCTCATACCCTGTACTTCTTGAAAATTTGCCAAATAAAAAAGTTGA
Source organism: Drosophila glabriapex (assembly GCA_035042305.1). Taxonomy (NCBI): domain Eukaryota; kingdom Metazoa; phylum Arthropoda; class Insecta; order Diptera; family Drosophilidae; genus Drosophila; species Drosophila glabriapex. Next base: position 7,446,667 of record JAWNLN010000018.1, read on the forward strand.
TATGTTTTGAAAAAATATATAAAATATTTTTTTAGCGTAATTGAGAATAAATCAAATGTTAAACTTGATAAAAATCGATGAAATCTGCTTATATATATCTTAATATAAGTCGAATCGAGTTTATTGTTATTGATTATTAATATTTCTTGTTAAATATTAAATTATATTTTTCATTATTTCAAATTATTTTTATTTATAATAAAGAAATTACAGGGAACTTGGTAGTCTGTTAAGCCCACCACAAGCAATTCTGCCTATTTAATGGGCATATTTCGAAACACGTTTGGCTTTTATAAATTAAATTTAAATGCCATTAAATTTTAACTGATATGCGTTACAAAGAGGCCAAAGCAAAGTGAAGAGATTGGAGTCGTGAAAGGCGCAAGCAGACGAGATATGTGTGTGTGTGTGTGTGTGGCAGCATTCTCATGTAAATACACACACACACACACACACACACAGACAGAGAGACACAACAAATAGATTAGAAAGTCGCCAGTTTATGGCTTAGAACTTGTCTCGGGAACTGAGGAAAATCTCAGCTAAAATGCGGGTGCTTCGAGCTCCTCTGAGGTGTTTATAATTTGAACTTGAAACTTGCCACCAACGTGCGGCAACTTAAGTGCAGGACTATTAATCACAGCAGTAAAGTTAAATGCCGCAGGGAAATCAACGAAAGCAACAGCCACAAACTCCGCAACAAGTCGCACGAACTCGACGACGTGATACCCTAAACCCAACCGTTAAATATGTATCTTCAAGTTGAAGAATCCTAATGAAATTTTTACAGTTAGCCATTAATATCTGAGGTTGTATTATATATCAATTGAAAGGCTATATCTTAACAATTGAAGCAGTTATCGTTAAAATGATTTAAATTTGATCTGCATTGGATATACGAGAACTTATAGTCTAAATTTCTCTAGTCTCTGAGTTGGGCTTCTTCAAACAGATCTCTGAGTTGGGCTTCTTCAAACAGACGAAAATGGCTAATTCTACACGAATTTTAATGCTGATCAAGAATATATATACTTTTTGTGTTCAAATTTAAAGACAAAGAGTATTTTTGTACAACTAAAACTACTCAAAAATCCGTAATTCTTGTTTCAAGAACTACTCTTCCTATTCTTCTATATATTCTTATGTGTATATATATATTTTTTTAAATTGGTTAATAATTTAGATCCGCTTGTGATTGAGTTTTCTGATGCCTTTTTTTTTTTTAGCTGAGTGCATCCGCCGTAAAAGCTATTTATGAGCCACGAATTATTTGGTTGCCCCTTGAAAACCAAATAAAAAAACCAACAAATTGAAACGAAAAGAGAAACACATAAATTTTCAACTTCTTTAAAGAACTTTAAAAAGTTTCGGCTTTTTTTATTTGTTGTTGCTGCTGCTGTTGCTGTTGTTGTTGGTTCCGTTTCGGTTGTTTCTGTGAATGGAGCACGTTGCAATCTCTCAAGTATTGATGGGGCTCAAGTTTTGATTGTTTGATTGTTGGTTTGGGGGCAAAACGCATAGCTTAAAGTTCAATGACTGAAAGGTGCGTCGTTGTTGTTGCTGTTGTAGTTGCAGTCGTTGCTTGTGGTTGCATAGAAATACAACAACAACTTTATGGTAGAATCGGTTTGCGGCAAACGTGCAAAAATGCAGAAAAACGCAGACGACGACGATCGGATCGACAATCAATCTGCAGATTCCAGTTGCCCGTTCTCTGTGGCACGCAACAAGTTCTCCTCTTAGCCGTTGAACTTCTGGCCTTAACTGACGACAGCAACCAGGATGACGACGACTTTTTACTCAACACTTTTCAGCTACACTTGCTGCCCATGTTAAGCAAACAGCACAAAATGCACAGCATGAGAAGCGAGGAGAGTTGAGAGAGCTCGACTCAAAGCTACCCTTGAACACAGCAAAACAATAAAAAATATCGATTTATATCGATATTGGTGAAAGGGGGTTACTATCGTTTAAAATAAATGGATTTTGTTACAAAAAGTTATTCAAAAATATATATTTAGTTATGCTTTCAGAATATATCTTTAAAAAAGAAAAATCTAATAACTGATAATATTAACTGAGTTAGAAAAAAGGCTTTTAGATGAAACAACTCAATTTACGATCTATTGTTCCCATACATATTTTACCTATATATATCGTCGGGAAGAATAATGCTCAACTTTATCCTATTCCTATTCCTATCCTAAAAAAAAGTGTATTTAAAAGTAGTGTCTTAAAAAATGTTATGCAAAGATTCCTTTAAAAAATAAAACAACTGACATATTAATTATTTATTAAACTTTATTATTTAGTTGTTGCATAGATGTTCAATATTGCCACCTGGCAAAGTGTTGCTTACTCGATGACATACCAAATAATACTCGATGGCAAGTGTATACAAAAATAAGAAGAACAACAAGACAAAGAATCTTATCTACCACAAAGAGTAAATATACACACACCAACACACACACACACATCGCACATACTAGTAGAAGACCGGGTTCCCAAGACTCTCAACTCGTCTTGCAGCTTATGCAACTTATGGCTCGGCTGAGCTGTCGAAGTTGCCACAAGACTCGCAGCAACTTGCGACTCACTTGTTGTTGTTTACAGTATGCATCTATATACATACATACACACACACACACACATATATATATATATATATATCTATGCAAGTATTTATCTCTATGTGTATCTTGTATCTGTAGCCAGTATCTGTATTTGTATCTGTATCTGTAGCCGTATTTGGTCGTCATTGCTTGGTTTACTTTTTCAAGTGAGAACAAAATTGTTTGGGAAAAATAAACAAACACAAAAAAAAAAAAAAGAAATGTGTAAAAAAGGCAAAAGAATTTCAACCAGAAAACAACCAAAGCGCACCGCCCAGCCCCGCCCCATTAGCCCCCGCGGGTTGCACCAATCAAATGCTCATCAGCGCACTTGAAATACAATAATGCGTCGAATGTTTAAAACAAAAAAAAAAGCGTAGAAGAAGAAGCAGAGAAAACTAACAACACGCATTGTATCTGTATCTGTATCTTTTACTTTTTTTTTGGGTGTGTATCTCATTTTTGTTGGTTAGTTGAAATTATTTGGCTGTGGCACGCAGCGTTTTCAGCGTTTCCAGCGCGTTAAGGTTTATTTTCGTTGGTGTTCGCTCGTTTGTTTAGTTTTGTGGCGGCACACACACACACACATAGCACACACATGCACAGCAGCGACATGTTGCAGGTGGGAACAGGTTTGCTATGCTGCTGCTGCTGCTGCTCAGATGCGGGCCATATCTTTTTTTAAATTTTTTTTTTTTGGTCAGCCTATGCTACGTAATAAATACCCACTGCTGTGCGGCTGCAATTACTTTTTCGGCACAGACGCGAGACAGACAAAAATAATGATTATAAAAGACGACTAAAAAGAAAAAAAAGCTTCCAATATCATTTGTTAACATTTGTCTGTTTACTACGCGGTTAATGTTATGTTACTCGTAATGCGACAGACTGAAAAGTTAGCAGTGTTCATTTGAAACAGGAAGATGATCATTAGCTGTTAATTATTAGCATTTCTATGTTATGCTTTAAAGTGTATGTTTTGATCAACATCTTCTTCAATCAAAGCGTGCTTTTGCAAGCTTGCATTGACTTATGTTAATTAAAACTCATCCAATCTTTCAAATCCTTCTAGCCTACGTATGCTTATTAACATTTGTTTGCTATGATAATGATCAACGTATTGGCTTATACAAAGCTAATTTAAGCTTGCAAATGCTACCATTAACATTTTGCTCTTATTTTAACAAAGGTGTTGCCAACATACTAAACACATGTTAATGTGACACAAAATTCCAGCAATGTCCTTCTCTCTCTCTCTCTCTCTCTCTCTCTCTCCATCTCAGTCTCTCTTGATTGATGTGGCATCTGCACTTGAAGGGAACATTTGGAAATGAAATTTCCTGGCCATTGGAACACGTAGCAAATTAGTTTAACACACATCTAACATGTGTGCTTGCGTATATGTGTGTTTTTTCACATATCAATTGTGGCAAGTTCCAAGTAAATGGCCATACTTTTGGCCAAAGTGGCCAGCGGTCAATTTCAAAGTGCCGCCAAGTCGCCTGCTGCGATGCAAGCAACTTAAAATGTAAGCAGCAGCAACAACTGTAAACGGCAACAGTAGCTGTAATCATTACTCATAGTCAAGTCACGTACAAATTCACATACACACACACACACATTCACACGAGCAATATGGCCGATTGATAGAAGTCGAAAAAAAGGAGAGAACAAGAAAATGGGCAGCCAACGGTAACAGTTGCGTGCTCCCCTCTCTCTCTCTGCTCGCAAAAAAGAACATCACTCCCCTTTGCCGGCTCTCTTTCCATGCATCGCTGCACACACACACACACACACACAAACACACAAACACACATGCACACAGCAGCATACCCTTCCAGTTAGTTAACATTTGCCCACAAATGGCAAAATGTCGCGCTGTAATCGCTTTTCTAATATGGGCACATTAATGAGCAACAGCAATCGAACAGAGAAGGGGGGAACGGGGGCTGACAGGTGCTGTTAGCATACATTGGACTGACTGCATTGCCAATTGCAAAATGTGTATACATATATATTTATATAAATATATGTATATATATATATATATATGTGTGTGTGTGTGTGAGTAATTATGTTCTTCGCTTGTCTTCTTCATACCTGAGCAATTAGCGCGCCTTTGCTGCTGCTGTGTGTGTGTTTATGCAAGAGCAGCTGTCACTTCTCTCCACTATTCTTCCCCCCGTTGTTCAGCAGCTGTCAGCTGTCAAATGTAAGTGGCAAGAGTGAAGATGGAATCGATCGCATTCGATCAGGCTGGCAACACTTCACTTTCCACAGAATAAGCAAAATTATGCTAAGGTAAAAAAGCTGAAAAAAAGCTGCACTCAATTTCCAGTGAATAACTGAATTCTGAAAAACGCCAGCGAAGAGCGAAACATAAAAACTGCGATTTTGCATGTTGTGTGCCACTTGTTGCCACAAATCTTCATAAATGTTTGCAACAACAATTTAACACAAGGTCGTGAAAAACAAAGCCTCCAAAGTGAACGTTTAACTCCGCTTATCATCTGTGGTTTAATTACAGTAAAAGCGACTAATTCAGTGAACTGAAGAAAAAGAATATGAAAACAAGAAGTGGAAGAAGAAGACAAGAGTAAACAAGGTGTTAATTTCAGCGCTCTGCTTTTGCTGCGTCGCCAATTGAATTTAATAAACGAAAAGCAAAGAAGAAAAACTCACAAAGCAGATAAGATTCCAGCAAATACACACACACACATACATACACAAACAAAAGCTCAGCCGACACACATACAAAGCAGCAGCACAAGGAGCGGGGGAGTAAGAGAGCGAGAGAGATGGCAGTAGTTGATAAGCTGAAAAACGCACTTGACTTTTGCCGGCGACTTGCGATGAATGGCAATTGACAAAATACGCATGCATGCATATGTGTGTGTGTGTAAAGTAGTGCTGCTAACTGTTGGAAAGATGATGCTAGCTAAATGCTAAACTGGAAAAAAAGCCACAAATAATTTAATCTTTATTTAGAGTTAAGTACTTTTATTTATAATTGTTACATTTGAAAACATGGCAAAACTCTTTCAGCTGTAATTAACACAGATAAAATTAGTACAATATTTTTTAACTGCACTGGCAACACTGCTGTGCAGTAAGTAAATACAATGGAAATTATGCATTACATTAGCAATGTGCAGAACGTAAATAAATTGGAAATTACGCATTCCAATGGCAATGTGCAGAATGTAAATATGCATATGCAAATATTTAGTGGAATGCATTCCATTGGAAGTATAAATTGGTAATGTAAATCCAAATATTATACAATGGAAATTTTAAATTCCATTATGTAAAGTTGGCATATCCCACTTTATATGATTATTTTTTTTTTGCATTTATTTAAATATTCTACTTGTTGGATTTACTTACGAACTGTGACCATTTTCGGATCGTAGGCACAAACGCGTCGCTCCACGGTTGTAATTTTGCGCTGCACCCTTGCAGCCCGCTCGCCCACCTGCTGCAGATCGTGTTGCAGCTCATCGAAAATATCGCTGGCGATTAGCACCAAACTGGCCAATTGGCGCAGGGCATTGCTCAATGTTATGTTGCTGATCGAATCGAATTCGTGGCCAGAAACGACACGTGATTGGTTACCCGCTGCTGCTGCTGCCGTTGGAGAGTGGGGGGCGCTGTAGGTGCGAGCGGGATGCGCTGTTGCTGCTGCTGCCGCTGCTGATCCTCGCTGCTGACTACTCTGCCGCGACGCGGGCAGCGACTGCGAGACTCGTGTGGAGAGATGCGAGGGGGAAGTGGATAGAAATTCTACATGCTGTTTGAGCTTTTTCATCGGCAGCGCTGCCGGCGGCTGTGGTTCGTCAGCTGCTGCTGCTGCCGCCGCTGCTGCTGCTTCTTCATCTTCTGCTCCTCGATGATGATTTGTTGATTGATTTTGATTGTTTATGCAATTGTTGTTAGTGCATTTGCCGGGTGCACATTGGAATCGCTTGGCGGCATGCCCCAAACTGGCAGCGGTCGCCTGTGCCACATTCACCGGCTGCACAATCCGCTGTACAAAAGGCATAATAATAATAATCGCTAACTGCTGCTGCCGCTGCTGCTGCTGCTGCTCCTCATTGGGTAAAACTCGTTTAACAATTAGCCAAAAGAGCCACAACAAAAACAAAAAATGAAAATAAAAACTGGTCAAGCAACTTCTGAATTTTTATTGCTGCTACTTTTGTCTTCAACTATTGTCTGTTTTTTTTTTCTCTTTTTTTCAGCTTGTAGATTCCTTCACACACACACAACACGCACGCACAAAATTGAATGTAAACCAAACACCGGCTTTTTTCTATGCACTTTTATTATTTACAACAACATATAATTAAGAATTTTATTGCTGTTCACGATTTTTTTTGATTGCCGTTACGCGTGTTTGCCCGCCCATTCAAAAAGATGCCGCTCAATAACAACAACAGCACACACACACATCCACCATCCGCGCTCACGTCATTTCAGCTTGCCGGCCGCGTTAAAACTGCTAACAGACGCCGTTGCTGTTAACAAATCAAACAAGCTGTTAGCACTCACTCAAATGGCGCGGTTAACAATCGATTGCGCAGTGTAAATCGATGACTCAACTCATGCGCACTTATCAACACTACAAAAATACTAAATGTGCTTTTCTGATTTTTTTAGCACATTTTCATATTAGTCAACGACGGGCACACTCTCATTATTATTTGCCAGTGCATTTTTCATTTTTTTTTTGTGCAGCGATCAAATTTAATGTTTGTTTAAATAATAAATAGAAATAAGATGCCGAAATATTACTGCGACTACTGTGACACATACTTGACGCACGATTCGCCGTCGGTACGGAAGACGCACTGCACGGGTCGCAAGCATCGCGACAACGTAAAATTCTACTACCAAAAATGGATGGAAGAACAAGCGCAGCATTTAATCGATGCAACAACAGCCGCCTTCAAAGCCGGCAAAATAACAAATAATCCATTTGCGGGTCCATCGCCAGGTGGCAAACCGAGTGGCGTCAATATTCCGCCCCCGAATATGGGAGCACCACCCCGTTCTGGCATGCCGAATATGCCGCCATATATGCCACCAATGATGAATCCGCTGATGGCTCCCACTGGAATACGTCCGCCGCCCATTTTAAATCCCATGGCTATGATGGGTCCTCCGCCGCCATTGGGTACACTTCCCCCCCAAATGATGAATGGACCCAAATAACAGCAGCAATTAGTCGAATTAAGTCAAATGTACAGTTAAGACATGTAGAAATACACTAGAAATTCATAAAAAGAAAAAGTGATATTTTTTGGTATTTTTGTAGGTTATTACTTTTGGCCACATTCAATCAATTCAAATATATTGCAAGATATGCCATATTTTCTATTATTTCTATGTTTTCTATTGCAATTCACTAATCACAATTCATTTAAATAATCGTAATTCTTAACAACAAATTTAAAATAAAGCGTTCTTTAGAATCACCTAAAAAATGCGCCACTTTTCTACTCAATCTGAGTTTGGCATATATAGCTGCACTCTTCGCACGCAAATAAACACTACACGTTGCCATGAAAGCCGTCAGCTGTTTGCATTGCAGGCTTTCCAGTTCAACCCCAAACAACAACAAAAAGCTTGTTCAACTTGTTCGCATTCGCATTTCCAGCGTCTTTGCCGCGTCACGAACAGAAAACAAGGCAACGCTGGTGGTTGGTGGAGGTGGGAAGGGGACGCAGCATTGGATGAGCTCATACGAAAGCGTCGAAACAAGTTTAGCTTTTTGAAAATGCGATACGAATACGAATACGACCAGTTATGTTTGTATGTGTGTGTGACTGTGTCGATGTGTTGTTGTTGTGCCAGTCTCAGCTTCAGTTGTACGTGAAACGTGAACGACGCCGGAGTGCCCACGCGGAAGAAAAGACACGAAATAAAAAGCGATACGAAAACAATGTGTGACAAGCACTCGCATTAAAAAATATATACATATATATGTATATAGATATATGTATGAGTGCGTGTGTGTGTGTGTGTATGAATAAGAATAATAAGTGGTTATTCTTGCAGAAGTCGTTTGCTAATTGGACCTTTTGAGTCTTACGTGGCTTTAATTAATTTATTAATTTACTAACTAAGGAGCTGGCTCTCTCTTCGAAACAATAATAACACACAAAAAAACTTCAGTTTCAAAATTGGCAAAATAACAAAATACACACAAATAGATTGTATGTGCGAAAAATAAAAAAAGAAGAAAACTGGAGAACCTTAAACAAAATCAATAATTGGCAACGTTTCTGTGTGTGAGTGTCTCTCTCTCTGTGTATGTGTGTGTGTGTGTATGTTTGTGTCACGCTGGACAATTGGAGCAAATGCGAATAAGAAACAAAGACGAAGAAGAAGCACGCGAATATTAACTGCTACAAAACATGCAGCAACAACAACAAATGCCAAGCAGTGGTAGTCATACGCCCGTTCTGCCGCCGTCCGCTGCCAGCGTCGGCAGCAGCAGCTGCAGCACACCCATACGCATTGGCAGCGAACGAAAGCTCGCCGGCAGCGGTGGCGGCGGAGATTCACTGTTGCCGCCACCGTCAAACACCATTTCCGTTTCCTCTTGTTCGCACTCGATGCCAGGCACGCCGCAGTCGAGCAGCGTCCCAACAACGACGGGCAGCACGCTGCAGCTGCAGGCGACGACGTCATCGTCCGCTGCTCTGACAATGGCCGCCTCGAATCAGTCGCTTGGCGTCGGCGCCAGCAGCAGCATTAGCGGCATTAATATAACGCCGCCAAACAGCGCCGGACTGCGACAGCAGCCGTCAGGTGAGTCAAACTGGATTTCGATTATTGCCCAAATTTGCTTTTCAATGTCATTGTTTTGTTTATTTCTTCTTTATTGTTGTATTTTCTACTCTCTACTGCAAAAAAAGAGCAGCTCACAATTTATCTGTGCTCGCTCTTATTTATCGCTTCGTGGTTTTTCATTTCCTTTCCGATCCCCAACCCAAATACATGCAGAAATTTGTATATATGTATGTGTGTATATATGTGTGTGTTATTTGCGTACATGTTAATCTGTGTTTTGTTTCGATTGTACCCATTCATAAAATGTTAATGGGGCATATTTAGAATGTGAAAGTCAAGATCATTTGACCGAGTACAAAAAAAAAACACAAATGTAAATAAAAAATATTAAATGTAAATATAAAAACAATATTAAATATAAATAGATTTATATATAGAACTATTAATAAAAATAAATTTTTCAATTTAATTTTTGGTTTTACACCAACGTAGTTCCTCAGTTGTCATTAGCCTATTTACTTAATTTAATTATAGTGCACATAGCTCAATTTTTGTCTCCAATTGAAAACAAATGTAAACTACTGGACACAGGGTATTAGCTCGTCGACTATCGCACACTTTGCCTGTTCTGTTTTGATTTCGTTGCTTCTCGCATTTCAATGACAGGCCGCGATTATCATCGCATCGCATCTCACACATTGTCTGTTGCTTTGTTCCGTATTTCCGCTCTGTCACTCATCTATCCGGTGTGGATCGTTAATGGAGAGGGGGGACTCATCGCTTGTGTGTGTGTGTGTGGGGCGCTAATTGTTGATTGAGTTTAGTAAGCGCCTTGCTACGCTTTGCGGTGACCATCGCACCACTAAGCATCAACCGCAAAACTTGAATTGAATGCAAGGCGCCGTTAGACAACTTTTTGTTCTATTTCCATTTCGCTCTTTCCATTATAATTAATGCATGTTACACACAGACATATATATATATATATATATATGAGTATCTGTATGTGTGTTGCCATAGTTTCTTATTGATTAGCATATGTACATACGTATGTATGTATGTATGTGAGTATTTATGTATTTAGACGTCTTGCTATTTCTCACTTCTCTCGAAATTCGACGTCGTAGTTCATTGGAAGCAATAAATGTCAAAAGAAAATTTGCGCATTGTCGTCGCATATAAATGCAGAGCTTTTATTTAAATTGATTTATTACAAGGAAAGTGGGAAGGTATGCCAATTATATGCAGACTTACAAAGAGCTTACATCATTATTATTTTTTGTACTATATTTAATGCGCAGTTTTTTGTGTAACGAGCTTTAAGCATATGTTTAAAGTTCGATTGATCATTTGCATAGATTGAGAATATTCTGATGTAGTTTGCAAAGACTATAGACAAATCGAAGAAGTCTAGTTAAGTTGAAGTGACCTTAATTCGCCAATTAAGAATACACACTAAAAAAATAGAAGAAATGTAAATAAATACCAAAATGTTTAATTGTTTGCATATTCCCCAGTTGAAGTTCCCCAGTATTATAATGATTTATTTTTTTGCACAACTGCCACAAGGGTATTTTTAAGTTGCGCTTTAGCTTTTGTTGCTCGCAATTGTTCGTTGAGTGCTTTATTGTATTTAATTGTCATCAAATTTGTAGCAGACGTTTTTATTTTTTATTTTTTATTGTTAGTTACTTATACTTGTGCAAATATAATGGGCATTGTGCACACACACACACAGTCGCAATTAGCTGACACGCGCAAAGCTTTTTGGCACTTTTCATTGGCCTCCAGCGTCAACACAGGCGGGGTGAAGGGTGGAGTTTAGGGGTGATGGCGGGTGAAGAGGGTGCCAAGGGCCGTGAACGTTGAGAAGTGCTGCAGTTGGCACAGTTTAAGTTTAAGCGGGCAAAAGAAAACGAGCGTAAAAAATACAAAAAGGAAAATAAAAATAAAAATCGATGCGTGGCTGGTTGCGTTTGTGATGTGTCCATTTTCTTGGCGTTTATTTCACTCTGCATGCATATACATTTTTGATGGGTTGGGGTGGGGGGAGGGGAGGGCAGGGGGTTATGCAGAGAGAGAAAAAATCAAGTATGATATAATAATATATAGTATTTTCATAACCTGACCTCATTAAACGTAGTTGTAGTCCGGCTTTAAGCTTCACGATTTAAACAGCGCTAATAAAAAATTAAATTAAGTAATGAATAAAAACAGCTTTACAACTTTACGTATAAAAAGGCAAAAAAAGAAGTTTATTTAATTTAAGTAAATCACTTTCAGTTAATCGAAATAATTACTTGCTTTAAGACTGTCCATCATTTTTCAGTTGCGTATACGCAATTAGGTACAGTAGTTTTCTCTCTGTGTTTGACTGGACGGTTTTATCATGCGGCATGCGGCATGCGGCATGCTGCATATTCTATTTTTGATTCGTGCCCAAAAGGTCACAAGTTAGTGCTGCACTATGAACTTTGGCTTTAGCTTTAGACCCCCAACAACATCTAACCTCCCCAGAACCCTTTCATCCCATCCCATCTAGACTTAATCCGCTGATGGAATTCATTTGAACATTTGCATAACGAACGTTTTTTGATCGTCAGCTCTATCAGGCAATTGCATAATTTAGCCATATATATATATGTATGTATATATATATATATATAGATATATATAGATACCTGTGTGTGTGCGTTCTCTGGGCTCGTTGAATATTTTATAGCATGCTTTTGGGCAAATTACCGAGCAATAAATTAGAGAGCCATGCGAGCAACTCTTGATGCACATATGCATATTGATTGCCAGCTTCACCTGGCGGCAAACGTTCGCATATCTAATGAGTTGACTAGCCAACCATCTACTCCCCCCCCCCCCTTCTATTACCCCCGTCCCCACCATTTGAAACCACCCCCGTCACTTCTACCAATTGTTGCTGCTCCACTTTTAACATGCGGCATTTCACATTGACCAGCAAACTAAATAAACATTATATATAATTGGATTACATAAGACCATATGTATGTATGTGTGTGGTTGTGTGTGTGTGTATATATATGTAAAGAGTGTGTAGGGTGGGTGGTATCATATGTATGGGCTTATGGCGGCATGACGTCACTAATGCACCACAATAACAAGTTGAAGTTGAAGACAGAGGACAGTGATAGACGAGGAAATATCCTGTATCCAATAAATATGTATGTATTTGTGCTTGTATTGATTTATATGTGTCTGTAAATACAAATTGATACACTGCTTCTTATACTGGATTCAGACATCTGGCGAAATGTATATGATTTTTATCAAAAATTTATAAGGCTGCGTTTATCATCTTGATTGATTCGAGTTGGCCAAGAGAATAGAAATCGAAGCAATAAAAAAAGCGATGTGGAAAGAGTCGTCGAGACATGCTAAGAAAAAGTGCAGCTGATGGGGGGAAATTCGCCCGATTTTCATTTTCCATTTTTGGTAGCCGGCAATTAATTACAATTTGTTCAAAGCAAAGGCATATTTTGGAAAACTTAATTCGACCATTTGGCTATTTCGCAATTTCAATAAATCATAATAAATCATGTTTTGAGGCATTTTGGGGTTTGACTTAATAATAAATCAGAGCTTTCCTCTCGTAAAAACATTATTGAATATCAAATGTTTTAGTAATGAAATGCAAATATCGCTAAGATACTAGTGCAATGAATTTAGATGAATGATTAATTGAAATATGGTAGATATCGTTGTGAATATTCCACTCCACTCAAATAACAATAAATAGAATTGTAAAACAAAATTGCTGCGAAACAAGTTCAGCTGTATTTACGTATAGCTAATTGAGTCAATTAGGTATTCTTCGCCAGTTGCTCACATATTTAATGGGTATTAGAAATAGTCCCGCTGGTATAAAGTATCCAAGCGCATTACAATGTTGATGTCATTCTTCAATTAATACCCCAATGAGCGACCCTTGATCCAATTTCCAATATTATCGCCATCGAAATGTGCTCATCAAAGTCAATGGACTTTGGGCAAAGTATCCCGCTTTCAGCTTTGAACTTTTCACTGGACACCGGTCTGGGTTTGTGTTTCGCTTTGGCTCTGCTTGGCAATTGCGTAATTGATGCAGCATGTTTAAAAACCAATCAAAGCGACATCTTTACTATCTATCTGTCACCTAATCACCCCCTTGCCTGGTTCAAGATTGAGATTAAGTTGGCGCCCTTGTCGAAGCTTGTTTATTATGCACTTCGTGTCGTGCTCTGCTCTGTTCTGTGCTCAATATCCGATGGCAGCTAATTGATAGCAGGCACTTAATTAATTTACAACGCTCTGTTAATCGACACGCTCCACAATGCAAAAAAAAAAGAAAAGAAAGAGGAACGGATGATGCCACACAGCTTGTGTCAATTACTGAGATACATTTAGCTGTGCTTGCAAATAAAATTGTTATAGTTAAATGTTGAAGCAATTTTCGTTCAGTTCGATTAGATAATTAACTTGTATTATAAATGTCTCGATTGCTGATTAGTTGGGGAACTTTTTCGATTATATAATATCGATAGCACAGTAATCTTAAAGTAAGTACTAAATGTGTTTCTAGCTATAATAAAAAGTGTATTTTCATTTGTTGTTTTTTTACTTGAAACCCACATAAAATTCGTTTCACTTTGAACTTGCTAAACGTATAATAAAATTACTAATAAATTAATTTTCAAAATCTTACTAAGAATCGATACGATAACTAATTATTTCCCTTTTTAAGCTATAAATAAATATAAAAAATGAATTAAACAATTTGGAACTAAAAGAGAATGTAAATGTTTTAAGATCAGAAACCAATTTTTTTTTGTTTGCTTCAGCGTTTAGCGTCATCGATTGTTAATAAATCTTCTACAATCCCAATTTGCAAAATATAAAATCTTTACTTTTATTCTTAATATTTTTCTTTTCGTTTTCGATTCGTGTAAATGTTGTAAATGTTTGTCTTTTTTGAATATGTGTGTGTGTAGTGAACGTGTACTACTAGAGAACTACAACAAATTTAATAAAATTAAATGATATATGATATAGTTATATATATTGCTCGCTTTCTCTTTCTTTCTCTCTCTTTTAACGTATCTCATTCTATGTATGCATTGTACTGCAGTATTCGATTTCAAATTCAAGCGTCGACCCTCGCAAAAAGTGCTCTTAACCAAACTGCCCTCCACGGACAGTTTGAGCAACAGCCCAGCGCCATCATCGCCAGGTGAAGTTTTTCCAACAAATTTTTGCACAGTTCACTGTAAAAAAAATTACAAAAAAAAATAATAATAACGATTTATCACCGAAATTTGCAATGATTAGTTAACAAAGAGTTTTCAACGATCATTCCAACGATGATCACATTTTCACGTCACTTAACATTTCAGTCATCATTTCATTGAACATTTCACTGAAAATTCCACTAAAATTTCCACATATATTTGTATTACACACGTCATTTCATTGATGATTCCGTTTATTTACACTAATATTTCTATTACACTCGTAATATCAATGATCTTAACAGATCATACCGAAACTTCACTGATCATTTCACCAAAAATTCCACACATCTGACATTTCATTGGCAGTTCCAATGATTATTTTAACAATAATATACCTGTAACTTCAGGTGATTATTTACAATATCATTTTACAATAGTTTTCAGCTGATTTTTTCATAAATTTAATGGGCACGTTGGCATTCGGTTGGTATTCAGCATTTACGACTTTTCGCACTCAATCTCAATTCCAAAGTCCTTAAACGCATTCATTTAGCTTTTGGTTTCTCTCATGATGATCGCAAAGTCCGATTTGGCTAACAATCGCAATTTGTATGCATTACTCGACTACAAATCCATATATATATATATATATATATGTATGTATATACGGTCACACTTAGCCATGACCGTAGTATAGTCAGCCAAGCGTTGCCATATCTGTGACGCACTTGGCAATGCCATTTGTATGATTTTGCTTTCGTTCTCATCCATTGTTGCATTATTATGAAGAGCTTGATTTTTTATTATTTACTTTTTTTGTGTTGTTATTTTGCTTTATTGTTAATGTACGCGTATTGTATAATCTAGCGACATTATGACTTGGAATTGAAGGTAGCACTCACCACACACCTCCTCCCTTGGCTGGATAAAAGATGTCTAAAAATCCGTCAAGCAAATCTTATCGTCGCCTTCTTATTATTAGTTATATTTTTAGTTGTCGTAGAACTTGAAAATTTTCGCACTTTTGATAAGCCGCCCCTCAATGGAAGTGGCTGTGGTCTGCCCGCCCGTGCCGCCCGTCCCGCCCCTATAATAGAACCTTAGCATACAAATTTTTCGGTTTGTGGTTTGATAAAAAGGCGCTTCAAATTATTTGTTTGTTTTTACTGCCCGTGTGAATCATCAGAGGAATCGTCAAGTCGACTGTTTGTTCGACGACCTGTCAGCAGATATCTATCTGATTCTGACTAATAACCACACAACTGGCAGACAACATTTTATCTGCACAAAACGAAAAAAATACAGATATCACATTGAAATGTTGTCGATATTGTGGCGCATCTGGCAGCAGCGGCGAAAACTTTATGCATATATTTATTATTCCCATTATTTACCTTACCATGTGCCCCATCGGCTAAATTGCGATATGCGAAAGCGTTTAACAGTTCACAAAGATTGTGTGTCGTAATTAACACGTGCTGCTAACGATAAAAAGTCTCAAATGATTGGGTATAGCTGACTAAAGATCTTCATATTTACTTTTTGATGTAGTTATAGAGATGGTAAAGTTATATAAATATTGGATAATGTATAATGTAGTTAAAAGTTTGACTTTTTACACTCTAAATCATTTAAGCATTAATCTCAATTTTTACTTAAAGAAATATTCGATCTTTTGAGTACTTTTTATAATTATATAGACTATATTATAGCCCAAATAATGTTTTAGTGGAGTAGAAGAGTATTACAAGTATTTTCTTTTAACATATGTATAATGTCTGTAAGAGCTTTTGATCTATAGCAATAGAAAAGATCATTATTATATTCCATTCCCATTATACTGTTTGTTCGCCTATTATTTTTCGTTTAGAAGGATCGTGGAATCTGGCACATGTATCTTAAATTCTATACTTCATATTGATCTGTCTAAACTTAAATCAATATAAATAATAAAGCTTTTGAATTAGTCATTTGCCTCGGGATCACTTTTCATGTCACACACACATACACATGTCTAGTTAATAGTTAGGCCCGCTAATAACCTCATCGATAAGGCACCAAATGTTTGAGAGAGTCAGAGGAAGAGAGTGCGGCCAGGAGTGTGTTGGACAGAGATGGATGACTGAAAAAAACTGCGAAGGCGACTGCGGACTGATATCATATCTGCGGGCCTGTTAAAAAGCACAGATATACGAATACACTCGGAGAAAAAATACAGCATTCTAAAGAGACAAATTCTTTTATTTAAAAATTATTAGTATTAAATTAAAATTGCAAATGCAAGACTTGAATGATATAGTATTTAACATGCAGAAGAAAACATGTTCGAACCCATAAAGTATAAAGTATATTTAGTAAATTCCCGTCTGTCTGTTGTAAAAATATAGCGTTTTTCATGTATAAAATACACATGCAATAATTAAAATCATTAAAAATATTTTGTCAACCAAAATTAAACGAGCCAACTATGTATTTATAGTTGAGTTCAGAGTATCTCCTAGAGGAGCTCTCTCGACTAGAACATTCTAATTTATTTTTGTTTTTGTATATTAAATTAAAAGAAGGATTACAGAAATATCTGAAAATAAGGACTTGACTACTTGATTGAAGATACTTAAGCACTGAAACTAGTTTTGCACAATTTAAATACAGAAATTATCATTTTGTATTTGATTTAATAATTAATTTTTGGTCTTATAACGAATGATACTAAAAGTTAGTGGTTTTAAAATCTCTTTTAAGATGCAAGAAAAAAAATGATACGCGAAATTTGAAAATCAATTCTGTTCGGCTTATACTAGAACATAGTTTTTTCTCTGAGTGTAGGGCATGCATGTGCTCAAATAGCGCTCCTCAAATGTAATATTTTGCATCTGTTTTGTTGCACTTCAAAGAAACGTGCGATTCGTTGTGATTCTAAATTTTACAATGTTGCTCAAAAATGTGTTTTGATTTGTATTTAATTTTGTAATATTTTTTTTGTTTTTGTTTTTTGGCAAACGAGCAAGAACAAGCGCAACTATGTATATACATATCTAACGGCTCATTATTATTATATGCGGGGCGGGCAGCGACGCTCGCGTCATCGCCGCTGGGCCCAGCAGCAGCGGCAGCTGCTCGCCGTCGTCGTCGTCGCTGCTGCTGCTGCTGCTGCTGCTGCTTGCCTGCTGTACAACGTTCAATTCAGTTTGTCGTTGCTGCTCCGGCTCCGTAGTTAGTTGCGTTTGTTTCTCGTGCGCCACACGCCAAAATACGAGCAGAGATACACAGTTACAGCTACATATACCTACACGTACATACATGCATACATATCATATGTACATAAATACATACATACATACATATATCTCTCAATCAATCGCGAGTCGGATCGGGCATCCCAGCAGAGCACACATTTCGCATTTCGCTCCTCTGACGGATACGTGTTCATTTAAATACTTTTTTTTTTGCTTTCGGTTTGCCGCATAACGCATACGGCATGTAGTACGCATATAATATGTGAATAAGGCATAATATGCAAAGACAACAATTAACGCACATTCTTCAGCTGTGAGCTCAGCGCGGAGGAACCGAGTGCTGTTGTCATGAATCTACTGCAAAGCAAGTGATGCCTCCCCTCTCCCTTCATTAATATATGTATATATATATATATATATCAAATAATAATGTTTAATTTGCAAGTGCGAACTGAGTTAAGATCTCTCAAAGAGACACCGAGAGAGAGAGAGAGAGAGAGAGAGAGAGATGGAGAGCGAATCTCTGATCAGTTTTCAGTTTATTTATTTAAATAAGCCAGACACTTCATAAATAATTAAAATGTTTTGCTCATTTTGGGCACGCGGAAAGTAAATAAATAAAAATAATTACAATGTGCAAAATGTTTAATGATGCCAGACTTTGAGCAAGAGAATTCACCCAGAATCTCACACTTGGCCCAATTATGAAGTGAATTAAGTTTATCTATTTTTATTAGCAAAGAGACACTACGTCAACATGTAAATTGTTTTGCTTATTTTTGGCGCGCATCAAAAAAAATAAAAATAAATAATAATAATAATAATAAAGTGCAAGTGTGCACGGGGCGCACGCGGAGAGTGAGAGAAATTCCCCGAGAGAAATCTCAGGGCTTATTCTCGCCAGCTTAAATACTTATTTACATATAAGTTTGTGTTTTGTTGTTTTTTTTTTTTTTGTTGCCTTCTTGTTTTGTTTGTATTGCGAAATACATAAAAACATATTCGTAAAATAAATAAAAGCGACTACCTTGAACATGCACACATACATACTTAAATGTATATATATGTGTGTGCGTACGTGTGTGTGTGTGTGTGTTTGTGTGTGTGTGTGTGTGTGCATACATAATATACAAATTAGGCGGGTGGAAATGTTTTCGAAAATGCTTTTAGATCTTTAGCCGAAAGACTAATTCAATTTTTTGGGGCTAATCAAAAAACGATGCGGAAGAAAAGTCAACGCCGCATTTTTTCTAAATAAAAATACATTTATCTTTTTGCAGGAATCGCTAATTGGGCCTCAGATAATCGCGATGGCAATCTGGCAGATAAGGCAAGTCAAAATAAGTAAAAATAACTATAAATATACAAACACCTTTTTCACATACATGTTTTTCTTTATGATTTTCAAAAAAAAAAAAAAAACAATATATGAAAAACTCAATCAAATTAGTGTAGCTGAAACTGGGTCAAGATTTGGGTTTGTTTGTGCTCGTGTCTGTTTTTGTTCAAATGTGATTGTCAAACCGATAAGAAATGAAAGATAAGAGCGTTGAATGTTGAACGTCGTCTAATGCACTTATAATCGGTGTGGGTGTAAAAGTTTCGGGCGCCAAAATATATATATATATATATATATATATATATATATACAAATAAGGTGCCAACTTATGGCGAAACGAAGCAAAAAAAATATTTGTAAGGCTTCGCCGCCTATCCTGTAAGCCTGTGGTGTAATAGGAGCTTAGGATAGGATGTGTGTGCAGCGGAGCCTTTTTAATAATTGGACTCACATTTCAAGGAGATTATATCAGTATGTCTCTTATATGACAATATTTTTACACTTTGCGTAGGCGTGATTGAAAAAAGAAGAAAAAAACTTCAAAGAATTTTTTTTTTTTTACTGTGATAAGAAGTGTGTGGAAAAGTTTTTCTTTTCTTTGTGATGAGCGCAAAAAGTCGACATGTTGAACAATTATTTGGACCTAACTTAAAAAGATATTCTCAAAATATTTACTATTTGTAGCATAATTATTACGTAGATCTATGTTTAAAAATTGAGAATTTGATTTTTGGGAACTGCTTTGGTAATTTGGGAATACAGTTCTTATCTCGTGAGTCTGATAAGAATAACTTGGTAAAAAAAGGCTTAAAACTCTGTGTTTTTTTAGTAACAATTTTAATATACAATTTTAATATATTCGTTGACTCCGATTCTGATAGTAAATAAAATTAAAAACACCAACAAAAAATGTTCATAAAATCTCTTTTCGTTTGTGTAAAGTGCAGAAAAAAAATAATTAATTAGTTCAAAAGGTGAATTGCATATATTTAAACAAAGTAATAAATTAGATCAGCTACACAAATCTTGTTTTTAATAACAATGAACTTGAAACTAAAAATTGTGTAAACTCGTTTTAAACAAATTGTAATTATTCCGGTTTCATGGTGATGATTTTACAAGCAAATTAGTCGTAGCAATTTTATGGCCTATGGGCAAGTTGCCAGGTGAACTTTCAATGATTAGATGAAATACAATGTTTTTCTGGCATACACAAATCAATTCGAAAATATTTGTAAAGTATTTTCAACCAGCTCACTGAGTTGTTTGGCAACAATGTTTAGTTTAGTATACATTGGGTGTTAACTAGATATTATTAAAGGATAGAAACATATTTATATTTTTATATATTTTTTTTTATAAATATATTCTTTTTTTTTTTTGAGTGTAAAATATTATTACCAAATAAGAGGCGCTAATTAGATTAGCAACAGGTAGCAGCTATAATTTTTGGCTCAGATGTTTAGAGGCAGTTTGTGACTTGGTCTGAACACAACGCACAACTAGAATAGTTAAAATTACATTTAGTGCAAGTAAATGTTATTTAAATATTTCAATATATTCGGAAGTTGTAGAAAGGTGCAGAAAATAGAGGTATCTGTTAAATGAATTCAATTTGTGACTAACTAATTTAAGTGCTTATTTGTTGCACAGTCTGCTGCCGATGCTGCCAAGCTCAATCGCAAGGAGTCGTATAAGGCGCAGCGGAAGAACTACAGGCGGGAGAAGAAGCGCGTGGCCAGCGAGCTGATGAACTCCCTCCAGGATCCAGCTGTCATTGTCCTAGCTGATTGGCTAAAGGTAAGTCTCACCTCGCAACTCTCAGTTGAGTTAAGTTCTTTTGTATTACTTTTAAATAATCTTCTTTCCAAATCTACGCCAGGTACGCGGCACACTCAAATCCTGGACAAAGCTGTGGTGCGTCTTGAAACCAGGCTTGCTGCTCATCTACAAGAGCCAGAAGACGAAAAGCAGCCACTGGGTGGGCACTGTCATGCTGACCTCCTGTCAGGTCATTGAGCGGCCCAGCAAGAAGGATGGTTTCTGTTTTAAGCTCTTTCATCCGCTGGAGCAGTCCATCTGGGCACCTCGAGGACCCGATAAGGAGACCATTGGTAAATTGAATTAAGAGCAGATAAATTATTGTGTCCTTTGCCTAATCTTACCGCTACTCCTTGCAGGCGCTGTTGTGCAACCGCTGCCCACTGCTTATCTGATATTTCGTGCGCCCAGCCAGGCGGCTGGCAAATGCTGGATGGATGCACTGGAGCTGTCGCTGCGCTGCTCGGCGCTTCTATTGCGTTCCAATAGCAGCACAACGCCATCCAATGCCTACACCGGCGAACCGCTGCCCGTCTCCAATGAGACGCAGTGGTCGGAGGCGGACTACGAGAAGCACTTTAACGATCATGGTAAGTGGATGCAACAGTGGCTAGCGCCGCCGACACCAACTGAATGCTCAAGCCAGCAGCCTTCGCGTGCCACAACGCCATTGCTGCTGCAGCAGATCTACAGCAGCGCGTTGAGCAACTGGGATCGTAACAAGAGATTCCCCAAATTCGGGCAACGCTCGGAGCCGATGCGACACGGCAGCGATGCCTCGAGCATTGATTTTAAGCCCAATCAGCGTTTGCGCCGGCGACATCTGAGTCCCAACAGCAAATCCCTATCACTGGGTGAGGGTGCCTTCTGCCCAAGCAGCAGCACCAGCGACAATGATGACGATGACTTCGTCAGCAGTAATCTTGGCATCCCAGCACCAACCGGTTCCAGGCCAGTGAGCGCACCACCCGACTGCCTGCTGCGTCCGCATTTCCAAATCAATGTTCAGGGTGAAGGTCCCCAACTATAATTTCACACATATATATATATATAGTTGATGCTAGATAGCTCTGTATTTTTGACAGTAATTCGCCTTCTCTTTTAAGTTTGCAATCATCTTTCGTATATATCATGAAAACATCGGTATTCCAGATCGATATTGAGGAAATCATTAATATATATTTACGACAACTTAGATTCTAATCCAGTCTCTAGTTTTGTTGTCTCTCTGATCGAACAGATGGTGTTCAACTCGAGCGTTGATTCGAATGTTTAATATATATATAAACCTTATAAATATTATACCCTATTGCATACTTTTGCACAATTTCACTTTATCCTTTTTTCCCCAATTGAAATGGGTTGAAGGTAGATAAAATTGTATTAAGACTTTTCACAGCCAAAAAGCTTGTCAGAACTAAATCGATGTTCACAAGGAGTACATTTTTGCTCATGACTCCATCTGTAGAATAAAGCTAGCTTTAAATTTGGAAATACGATTTTCGCTTGAAATTCTTCTCAAATTGTGCACCAAACAAAAAGTGAAAGACAAATCCGACCCAGGCAAGACCGCTTAAGTGCAACTAGAGTATATTCATAGTGTTGTTGTTATTGCTAAGCAGTTGAGAGAAAAGTTCGTTTTAGAAGCAGTCTCGGCGTTGTTTGTTCAAAATTCATGTAATTGTATTGTGAAGTTTTGAGGCTAGCTGCACAGAACTCCATTTGCCACTCATCCAACCACTTGCCACACATCGCAGGCACACTAATTAGTCTATGGAGCATTGTTAAGGCGATTGGAAACATTTTGCGCAGTTTCAGTTGCAACAAAGTAGTTGAGCTTTTCATTTTGGAACTGGTTACAGATCTGGACGCTGATAGCCAGAATGAGGCAGCCAATGCGGCAATGTCTGGTCTGGAGTCCGACTCGGAATCAGAGCCGGCACAGGAAGAGGATGTTGTTGACCAGCCACCATGCGAGGAGACCACCTATGTGCCATTTCAGGAAGAGGAGTTTGGTGCGGTAAGTACGGGACCAATTAAATATATATAAATATATATATAGATTTACCTGCATCATCCTTGAACTAATAGTTGTAAATATTTTTTGGGTGCACAGCAAGGGGAGCAGGTGGAGGAACTAGCCGAAGAGAATAAGAGTCTCATCTGGTGTATTGTGAAACAGGTGCGACCCGGCATGGATCTGAGCAAGGTAGTCCTGCCAACCTTCATATTGGAGCCACGCTCATTTCTCGACAAGCTCTCTGACTCGTACTACCATGCAGATTTGTTGTCCAGGTAGGTGTTGTGCTGATGTCTATAAACATATAAACAATACATGATTCTTGATCAGATCGACAAACTATCGTTCGAAGTTTTCCACATTTCTTCAGCAAACTAATAAAAACCCATCAATATCGGTCTTTTTAATTCAACATATAAAACTCCAAGAATAAATCGGTCGAGAATAATGTCTGTGATGATTTTATGATACTAGCAATTTGGCTACTTATCAATATCAATATTAATCTTTGAATACTACATCATATTAGTAATTTAGCTTGAAGAAATTAAATGATTTCTTAGTTATCTATATTTAATCAATCTTATTTTGCGATCTATATTTACTTTGACAGAGCTGTGCATGAGGATGATGCGTTTACTCGGATGAAGATGATTGTGCAATGGTATCTGTCCGGGTTCTATAAGAAACCCAAGGGCCTCAAGAAGCCATATAATCCGATATTGGGCGAAACGTTTCGCTGCTATTGGGAGCATCCGGGCGGCAGTCGCACCTTTTATATTGCCGAACAGGTATCACATCATCCGCCCGTGTCGGCATTTTATGTGACAAATCGCGAGGATGGCTTCAGCATCACCTGCTCCATCTTGGCGAAATCGAAGTTCTATGGCAATAGCACATCGGCCGTATTGGAGGGAGCGGCAACGATGACGCTACTGCCTCGCGGCGAATGTTATACGGCGAGCACACCCTATGCCCATTGCAAGGGTATACTCATGGGCACGCTGTCCATGGAGCTCGGCGGTAAGATCAACATCGAGTGCGAAAACACCGGTTACAAGACGGAGCTCGAGTTCAAGCTGAAGCCATTCCTCGGTGGCGCCGATGCCACCAATGTCGTTGTTGGCAAAATCAAGCTAGGCAAGGAGACGCTGGCCACCATCAGCGGGCACTGGGACAAGGAGTGCCGCATCAAGGATATGAAAACGGGTGAGGAGACGCTGCTCTTCAAAGCGGACGCCGAAATGCGCTCGAAGCGTCTCACACGCTATCTGGTGCCCATGGAGAAACAGTTGCCCACGGAATCGGAACGCCTCTGGCGTCTCGTCTCTGAGGCCATTGCAAACGAGGATCAAATTGCGGCCACCGCGGAGAAAACCGTACTCGAGGAAAATCAGCGTGCGGCTGCCAAGGATCGTGCGGAAAATGACAAAGTCCATATACCAACACTGTTCGAACAGGATAGCTATGGCCAGTGGATCTATAAGTATGCCGATTTGCGGCCCTGGGATACGCGCAACGATGTGCGTCAATATGAGTGCGACTACAAGGTGCTCACCGAGACCCGGAACAAAACGGTGCCCATTGTTCATGGCGCCGAAATTATTCATCCCCTGCGTGCCGGCCATGAGCCATCTATTAGGAGTCGTACACGCCTAACCGTTGGCAAGGAGTCCAACAAGACGCCCAAGGCTATGAACAAATCTCTGGTGTTGGCACCACGTGACACCAACTCGGATTCCAGTCAATCGCCCCAAGGCGCCGTCAAGCGGGGCACGAACAGCAGTTCTTTCAGGCAGTAAGTGAACAACTGTGTATATATACATATATATATATATATATATATATAAATCTATATATATACTTTTACGCAATTTGGTTTAATGCATTCTTTCTTCTCTACATCAATTAATTAATGAATAATCATCTTTGAATGCTTGTAGAATCGCCGTGACCTTGGAACAGTTGAATGCCACACTGGAGAATCATACGAAGCAGCTAAATGACATCTCACGCCGATTGGAACGGATGCAATATGCGCCGCCCTCTCAGCACGCGTCGCCATATGATCTGCTTGGAGGCGGCGTCTCCCTCTCCACGGTGTTCAAGTCGATAATCTATGCGCTAATTGGACTCGGCGTCAGCCTCATACTGCGCTGGCTGTTTAAATAGTTTAATTGTTTGGTTTTATTTGTATATTATTAAGCAGAATTTTTGAGCATATACATTTAGCTGATATATATATATATACATATACATATACATATACATATATATATATATATATACATATGTATATATATGTATGTATATACACACCCAATATTCTATAGCTCTATTTGCCTATTGATTATTTGTATTTTGTACATTCTCTCTGTACCACTCAAAATGCCTTCGCCGCGTCTAGAGTCAATCACGAATTATGATTAAGTTAAGTGTTAGGTACTATGTATGTTGTAGTCCAAGTCAGATATATATATATATATATACATATATAAATATATAGCTGGCGAAAAATGCAAACGATTGCAAATCTGGCGCCACACATCAGGTACGTCTCTTTAGGTCTTTAGGCGTTTTCTAAAGCATTACGGATCTAACTAATAGTTGCACCAACAATTTCGTAACAATTCCAAGTCGCTGACATCTTAAGCAAAATGTAACCAATTCCCGTTGTTTTTTTCTCTGTAAGTTACACAATTATACTCTTACACAAATATATTAAAAACGAGGCTTTCTGCTAAAAACATAAAGAGAGGCACTCCCAAATCCATTTAGAATTTAAATGCTAAAGTGTGCTTAAAATAAATTTAGAAACACACCCACACACACACAAAAGAAAAAAGAAAACAAAAAACATACACACTCGTCAGTTATAGAGCCAACACCAATTGTACAACATGAAATAAAAATCAACATTTTCAATATTTAACTTACAAAATAAAAATTGAACACATTTCGCCCTATTCATTTCAATGAAAATTGTTTCTTCTATGCAAAATTGTAACAGGGTGAGTTACGGCCATTTAATGGGATTTTAATTGAGTGGTCTGAATTATTAACTGTGCCTAATTAGGGGTTGTTCGCCCCGAGATATGACACTTGGAATTTGAGGACAGAATTGTGCGCATTATATTCCCTTTACGGGGCTGTAATTCATTTAGGCCTTTTGCAAATATTATGCATGTATTATGGTTTTCATTGTTTTTTTTTTTGCATTTATTCGTTTTATTGTGGTTTGTTTTGCCTTTCGCTTACATTTACAAATAGTTTATACATATATATGTATATTTATATATATACTATATATTTTCTACAACATTTACGGTCATTCTCGACTTTTTTTTATTTTCAATTTTTAGCTGTTTTACATTTTTCACTTAATATAGGGACTTTTGTCTCTCCGTTCTCTACGATTCATTATTTTTTTGTTCTATAAGCAATCCGGTTTTATGGGATTTATTAACGCGACTGACTCGATATTGTTCATCGTTCCGGTTTTTTTTTTTTATTTTTATTTTCTTTTTTAGTCATGTGTGAGTAAAAGATGCTGCTAAATATGCGCTAAGAATACACTTATTTAAATAGTTTTCCGTTTTTGTTTTTCTGATTACGCCTTACACTTAGCGGGGTAGTGGGAATAGGGATGTGGGGATTGGGATTGGATTACACAGTATAGTAGCAATAACTAGATTTTTGTAATATATATATATATATGTATATATATATATATATATATTACGTTTCTTCTTAACACTTAAACACGACGAGAAGCTGAGAGTCAAAGTCTCGGTCCTGCAACTATAAGGATGTTTTCTTCCTCTTTTTTTTTTTTTTTTTGTTTTGGGATGGGGGACAGTTTGGTAAGGTAGATAGGTGACAACAGTTATGAAGCTAATAAGTAGGTTTAGATTAGAGTTTAGTTTATGTTTAGGTATAGGTATAGGTTTTAAACACCCTGTATTACGTGTGTGTGTGTGTTTGTGTGTGTTGTTGTTGTTGCTGGTTGCTTTTTGTTTGTTGTTGTGTATGTACGCGTACGTCTAGACTTAATTTTACAGTTGGACATGCATTGTGGATCAGCTCTACTATATAGTTTTTACATACAATTGCGCTCTGCACAGCAGGTAAATAACACGTTTTTCGAGTATATATTCAAATATATATATACACATATATATTTTTTGTATATATATATATATATATATGTATATGTATATATGCATGTAGTATGTTATGTTATGTATGCGTACTGTAATTCTGTATCTAGTATAACTGTATGTGCTAATGCATATTGCACTTTTCCTCAATGGCTGCTTGAAGGGAGCGGGCAGGCTGGGAGCAGGCGACGTGGTGGTTGGTGGACTGACGCTGATACGGAACCACCTAGCACGTGTGCACCCTTAGATGATTCTGTAGCGTACTCTTCTGGCGAAACTGCTTGGGACAGTAGGAACAGTTGTAGGGCTTCTCACCAGTGTGGATCTTCATGTGATTATTGAGCGTGGCCACCTGCCGGAAACTGACCTCACAGATCTTGCACTTGTACGGCTTCTCGCCCGTATGCGTTTTAATGTGATTAACCAGGGTGCTCTGCTGCGAGAAGAAACGACGACAGACACTACAGCCAAACGGCCGATCCGGATTGTCACCCTTGAGCATATTGATATTGCCCACACTCATCCGGCCGCTCTGCATCGCCTGATAGTGTTCGACTTTGGTGTTGACACCGGCTGCCGCCGCTGCTGCCACATTGGATGCAACGACCGAGCTAACCGTTGTGCTGCCATCGAGAAAGTGGAGCAACGGATGATGATCCAATTGGAGAATATTGGGCGTTGTGCTGTGCAGGTTATTCGGTAGTAGACCGCTCGTCAGCTGATGTGTGCCCGGTGCAAGGGGCGCTGGCATGGTTGAGTGATCCACTGTTGTGTGTTTTGAACATTTTGAACATTTTTTGGGGGGTGATTTTGCATAGATAGATTGTTGATCGTTGTTGTTGTTGGTTGTTGATTGGTTGGTTGGCATGCGTACAAAATTTAAATAAAAGCTTCGTTAGGGAAGTGCGTTAATGATCAATGCACACAGTGATAACAGAAAGCGGCTCAGTTGTAGGGCGAACACACAAGCGGCTCACCTGTGGCTGTGACTGTCGTTGGGTTCTGCTGCTGCTGCTGCTGGCTGCTGGCTAGATGTGTGTGCGTCTTCATGTGATTGGTGAGCGTCGACTGCTGACGGAACTGCATGTGGCAGTAGGAACACGTATACGGCTTATCGCCAGTGTGGATCTTTTTGTGATTGGCCAATGTAGCCAGTTGGCTGAAGGACTTGTCGCATGTCTCACACTTGTACGGTTTGGGATCGATGTGCGTCCGCTCGTGATTATGCAGCGTACTCAACTGTGGGAATCGTCGCTTGCAAACACTGCACTGATACGGCTTCACCAGCTCCTCCGCCTGTGGCGAGCTGTACGTGCCCGAGTATAGAGTCTTTGAGATTTGTACACGCTGCTGCTGCTGTTGATGCTGCTGCTGGTAGGCATTGTGCATCTGATTCGACTGCGATTTACGGCTATGCTTGCCGGATGAGGACGGCGGCTGATAATTGAGTAAAGACGTCGGCGTGCTCGACTCAGCCGCTACGTAGGATCGGATTTAAAATAGTGGAGTTAAGAGTTGTTTCGTTTAAAATCAGCTTATAATATGTCACAAATAAATACAGCGATCGCTCGTTAATCGTTACGCGTTCACAGTAAATTCTAATTTGCGAATTGCTAAAGCTTTTCTAGCTCAATCTATAATACCAGAATGTAATAGAACACTAAAAAACCATAATCATAACTAAATGCTAATTGGAGTACTACTTTAGGTTCTTCTCTAAATCGATTCTACTTTATTTTTTTGTAAGATTTAATTAAAAACAAAACTTAAAAGATATTGATATGAATGTAAAGTTAAGTTTGATCATTTCTATAGCCTGACATTTTCAAAAGTGTTGAGGAACATAAGATCTACAATAAATGGAAGATTGAAATTTATGATATTTTGAATTTAATGATGTCTTTAGAATGATTTTATAGGATATTCGAGATTACATATTCAAATGATCTTAAAAGCAAAAGATATAAAATAGGTAAAACGTGGTAAGATACATGTTTTGTTTTAATTTTATGGTTCTTTTCTATATGTAAACATTTATATTTGAAGTTTATTGATTTCCATAAAAATTGTAATTGAATAACTTTAGAATAGACTAAATTCGTAATGTATGCGATAGTAGTATTAATTTAATATTGCTTAGATTAAGTTCTGCGAATTCTAGTTAGCGAGCGATCACTGTATCGATTTGTTGTCCTGCCCCCGCGCACTTACCCTTATGCGTCTTGATGTGATTGATGAGCGTGCTCTGCTGTCGGAAGTCCTTGGCGCAAATGTTGCACGTGAATGGCTTCTCGCCGGTGTGGATCTTCACGTGATTGGTGAGCGTCGAAATTTGGCGGAATGCCTTGTCACAGTGCTTGCACTTGTAGGGACGCTCGTCCGTATGGATTTTCATGTGATTGCGTAACGTCGTCAACTGCCGAAACTTATTCTTGCACACGTGACACTGTTTCTTTTTGCGCGGATCATCCACCACAGACTCATCCTCACTGATGACGCTCTGCACTTCCTGTTTCATTGGCGAGATGGGTGTATGATTGCCGCCGCCACTGTTCGTTGTCGTCGTCGAGATGTCGAGCAGATGCACCAGCGGATGTTGCGGATGCAACATGGCTTGATGGGTGGGATGCTGGATGGCCTGCACGGCGGTCAATTGATGCAATGCAAAAGGACCTTGTTGCAGGCTCGCTATGGTCGTCGGCTGTTGCAGGCCATTTGGACCGATGCCGGAACCGCTTCCCCCTCCGCCGCCATGCGTGGCTAGCTGGGAGGGCGCATAGTGCTGATAATTGGCCATCGCAGCTGTCGCCGCCGTCGCATGGTTCAAATGCATTATATTTACTTGCCTTGCTTTTTGTTGGTATTCGAGAGAAGGAGAGATAGAGAAATTATATGCTGCGTCTTATATAGTGTACTGTTATTATTATTGTCTTCTACAACGTTATACAATTGTGTTGAAACAATCGCCTGCCATTTGCAGCACACACACGAGCACCCCGTCGGTTTGTTATTTTAGTTGTCTGCGCCTTTCGGCCGCCGCGGCTGCTTCAACGGCCACACGTCGCTATCCACGTATGCGCTGTGGCGCTCAATATGGTATACACTTTCTGTGGCACAACATTCCACACACTTTGCAACTGTTTTCGCAATTGTTTGTGGGGCTTTTTGTGCGATTTGTGCAAATTTTCTCAGGCCACGCTCTTTTTTATCCTTATCAAAACAAAAATGACTGGCGTGGTTTTCCAGGGCTACCGCACGTCCAGAGTTGCATTGTTGCCATTTATCGAATATGTTGGGAACATCAAGTGCGACTCTCTCCGAGGGCTGTCACACATTTAGCGTCGCCATGACGCAACGATGGAAACTATCGATTACCTATCGATATCTCGCGCGCCCATCATTTGATTCCTGAACAATTTTTGTTTTCAAATTAATAATGATATTAGTTGTGAAGCTGGTCGCAAATAGAAAAACCAACCGGTAATTAATCGTAAGTGACCCAACTACAAAAGTGCAGCTAATAAGTAGTTCTGAAATAAAGATTTGTGATAATTTAAAACAAGTTTATCTTGTTACACTTACAATTCGAAATGTTTGATTGTCATTTTGTTAAGTGTTTCGCAAATCGAACATAAGTACAGCACACCACAAGAGATATGCTTTAAGCTATAAGGAACTGGATGCAAAACTTCTTGTGTCCCTATTTAATCCACATGCTCCACATGGTGAACCATACATGAAGCTGGTTTCAATTGGAAAGAACAAACGGAAATTACTTGTAAATAACTTAAAGATGCAAACGTTCAATTTCAGCGGGAAACCAAACCAATAGTTTATGATTTATTTAAAACAAGTTTATCTTACTAAATCTAAAATTCATTTTATTTGATTATCAATTTGTTAAGTATTTCGAAAAATGTTAAATGTGCTTAATTCTTGGCAAACGCTCAATTATTGTGAGTAGTCTATGATTTGTGATAAATCCGACGTTACGACAATTGTTAGTTTCCTCATGCCATATTCGAATGATGTAAGTTTTAGGTTTTTCATCAGTTTTTATACAATCAAAAGCTTGTAGTCACTTTGTACCATATACAAAATATGAAGCACGATGTTAGTTAGAAGTACCAAGACAAACTGAAGATTAATCTTTACACCGCCAATGGTACGAAGATTCATCTCTTGCAATTTTAGCTGCAGAGCAAACCATTCATTCTGAAAGAGAGTACAAATGAGTAATATAAATCTTATTCATCCTGTTACACTCACACGTCGGTCCAGTTGACGCTCGTTCGGGTAAGGGTATCGCATAATGTTTAGTGTATTCTCATTAAGTTTACTAACTCTTTCAGCGATACTGCCGAGCATACAGATATCCAATATATCAATAAGGCCCGTGATCATCGTGAAGTAAATTGCGAAACCGCCGAATAATCCAATATTCTTTCCAAACAGTACCTGAACCGTGAAAAATCCTTTTAAGAACAAGTTGTAAATTTGAAGCAAAATATAAAAAGCCAGTGGATACTTGAAAATAGTGCTTATTGCGTTCATCATACGAATGAGTTCATAAAACATATCGTGCAATTTTCGCATTTTCTGCAATCCTTGCATTTTATTACGAAATAAGTATTGAAAAACCAGTTGCAGTTTTATAAAGTTGTAGCAAATAAGCCAGATAAGGCAAAACAGTAGCATATAAATTGCATTGGTTACTGTTCCCAAGAGAAAAATGCTGCCACCAAACTTAATAAATTCTCCTTCACAGATATATATATATATCCACTGCAATATAACTCTAGAGAATAGTAGTGATAGTCTGATCCACAACATCCGACGTAAGCTTGGGAACTCTGCTGATGTGTTGCAGTAGTTATATGTGATTCCATGCTGATCAATTTTGCTCAGATTCTCATACATTCGAATTATTCTGTGCTGCCAGCGTTGTGCACAGAAGATAGAACTTCCGACTGAAAGTGACGTGGCTGCGGGATATGTGACGCAAATGAAACCCATAAGCTTATGTTGTGTTACATTCATCGGCATAATCATCCAATATATATATATTAGATATGGAATAGTGGCCAACACGAGAAGCATGTAAAATCGACTATAATAACGCAGGAAACGCGATTTTAATAATTTTCCCGAACGAGCGTCAATGTAGAATCCTACGATTCCACACAATGCCAACATATATGATATGCAAGCGTGAACAAAATGCTTTCCTAAGGACATTTTAAAGGCGACTAGTTAACTGTTGAGAGGTTGCTTTTGCATAAGCTCTATAAATTTCTAAACTTTTATTGATTATTGTAATCCACTTAAAAGTTGTGCGATAAGAGAAAAACAAATAAGAAATGACAGCATGTTACACTTAATTGATATTTAGTCGTGTTTAATCAGTCATAAAATTGTACTAAATTCAAGTTCCTTGGTTTTGTCAATCTTCCCTCCTTGCTGAATAGGTGCTTATCCTTTACCATTTACATATAAGCCCTTACGAATATGGTTGAATTGAACCATTAATATAATAAAATCGAAAGCATAAAACGATTTATTCATGGGACATATATGTATATTTGGTTTCTTAGATGACCCCATGACCATTGAATGCAGTTCGATTCTGGCTATTTCAAAGACTAAAAATATTTATTTGCCTAGTGATTCGAATAAAGCTAGTTCAGTAAAAGTCTGTCATTATGCAACTTGTGTAATTCTATGTCTTTGATTGAAAGTCAAAATGCCAAGTGCATTATTATAGATGCTCGTCCAGATTTTGAATCATGTAGGATACTTATCGTTATTTATCTACTAAGATTAGCTGTTACTTTAGATTTAGATTAAACATATCTCTTACAAGCTAATCCGATTATTCAACGATTTCCCCAGCATTGTTTATTAATCTCTCAAAACTTCCTCTAGCCAGCTTTTATTCAACCTTTCAATTCAAAAAGAATCCACTCTTAACGTGATCTATTCGTTCAGGGCGGCAATCAGAAACAATTGTCATGGATTGCATGATCTGCAGCTTTATATATATATATTTCCGAAAGACACGCACGAAAGCGTCAGCAGCTGCCGAACACATCGATCGGTATTATATTTTAGCCGTATTTGAACAATTTGCTGCGAGTTTCACATTTTCAGTGCGCTGGCAGCAATCACGGAAAACGGTTGGACATTAAACTGAATCGGAATTGGATTCAAATTGGATGCGAAAATGTGTGAAAAGTGATTCTAGTGACAGTTGGGAAAATTACGGAACCTTGAATTTGTCTAATTGATTGAAAATTAGCCGGCAGAAATATTAAAAATAATGCAATTCATGAGCACGAATCGAATTTGCCAAGTTTTTTGCTAAACGGATTTCATGCTTCAGTTAAAACTTGTTAGTGATAAAAACAAAATAGTTAACGTGACTATCAATGTGCATTTATTTAAATTTGAGCAAGGTCGCAACAATAATGACCTTAACCTGGCTCTGGATGTGCCTGGGTATTGGGTTATTACGCCCAAGTCAAGCCCACTACATACAAATCGATCATGAGGAATTTCGCGCCAGTGGGTACCCACACCCTCCATTGCCACCTGCACCGCTGACCCCACATGAATTGGAGCATCTGCCACATGTGGTCGCCTCTAAGCAGTTAACCCCGGGCGAGGTTATGGTTGATCTGACAAATGATCTAACACATCGGTTGCTACACTATCACTCCATACTCAATCGCAATAATTTTGCATTCTCGCCAACGGCGCTGGTCAGCGTGCTGGTAGCTCTCTACGAAGGATCTTCGGGAAGGAGTGCAACGGAGCTGAGGAATGTGCTGCAACTGCCCAACAATCGTGACGTCATACGCGTTGGATATCGCGACATACATCGACGACTGCGGGTGAGTTTGATTAAAAATACTCTTTTTGCGTGGTACACTCAAAAAAAAAGAAGAAAAGATGGCAGTTAAGGAAAACCTACATGTGTATTTACTTGGTTTAATTTACTTGAATTTTGAAAAGAATAACAAATTAAAAAAAAAAGTTTTGCTGAAAAGTTTGGGAGTAAAGAAAAGAAAGTGCTTAAACTTTCAAGGAATTTCATTCGTAAATTTTGTAAAATTATATGCACCTTTTGAAACATGTTGTTTCAAGGCAAAAATTTGTTCTGAAAATATAAGAAATTCAAATATTTTCGAGATTGTCAGTAAGGACTAGGACATTTTTTGTTAATTAAAAAAATATTATTTTTTACATTATTTTTTGGGAAAATGTGTTTCTGTGTGTAGTTTATAGCTAAACAACTAAAATTTATATGCATCGTTAAGCACATTGGTGGGCGCTGTAATCCACTTCCCTCTCCACTCCCATAATGCGGAGATTATACTTGACTGATAAAAAAAACCAGTCATATCCATGTTGAGCGCCAAGCGCTTTAGGTCAGATATAGTGATAGCATTTGTAATTGTGCCCCAGGCCAATGCCGACAGATCTATTTATCGGTGATCAATTGTTGCTATCTAGAGTTGATTGACCCCACTTATTATTGTTTGTTTTAAAGCCAAACAGTCTGCAATGATTGGCCAAATATTTTGGACACAAATAGAATGTATAATTGATAGATGTGTGTAGAATTTAAAATTGGTAGATGTAAATGTATTTATAGTTATTGAACAAAGTTTATATCCGTAAATGCCTATATGCTTGGCTAAGTATCAATAATAGAATGGTTATGGATAAGTTTGAAGTGGGAACGGAAGCTTTTAGACTCGAAAAATAATATACATTAATTTGCCACAGTCCTGCGTACTATATTTAAACAAAAACTTAAACCTAACATTGTTATTATAAAATATAAAAAAAGCATTTTTAAAATGTATTAAGATAACATATAAATTTTTTATTAACCAAATTTGATTGCCTAACTATAATATTTTTTATACAATTTTCATTTAAATCTAGTCGTAATGAATATATCCTCGATTTAACTAAATAATTTATACAAATAATTTAAAAACCTAAATTTAATTCGAGAAACATTCTTTTTACAATTGCAACTTGTGTTTTCTTAAAATTATTCTACAAATTTCCTTAATGCAATGCATATTTGATTTATACTTATTATAATTTCAGACGTATTTCTTCGGGTCCGATAATCCCTTAAAGGGCCTAAGCTTGAGTAGGAGCAATGTGACAGTTCTCAAGGACTTCGAAACTGTACTGATGTTCTATGGCTACGATTTAAGTATCGATATGAGATCATCAACGCCAGCGAATCTTACAACAGATGCACAAATGGCCAATACCACCTTGGCCAGTAATACGACCGCTGAGGAGATGCAGGATACTACTACACCAAAAGACGAGGAAACAACAACAACAACAGAGTTAATCACAACAACAACTGAAGTTACAACAACAATACCAACAACAACAACCACCGAGGAAACAACTACGATAGAAGCGGAGACAACAACAACTGAGGCAACAGAAACAACGTCTGGCGAGGCAGCCGAGGATGGAGCTGAAGATGAGGCCGCTGAGCTTGTCTCTGCCTTTGTGGCCGAAGAGGATGCAGAACCGTTTCTTAGGATTCAAAAGGCACGCGTTTCAAGATTACCCACCAGTAAACTCCAAGCGCCCCTCAAACACTCCAACCCCATAACGCCCAAGCCCAATTATCTGCCAAGTGCTCGTATTTCCATTATGCCAATGATGGAGCGCCAGGTAGCAGCACCACTGCAAAGAAAGATGAAATCATCGAACAGTGCTCGACAAGTTTTTAATACAACTGCGGCAAATTCTCGCAAATCGAGCACAAGTACAGCACGCCACAAGAGACACGTTTTGGGCTATAAGGAACTGGATGCGAATCTTTTTGTGGCCCTATTTAATCCACATGCACCACATGGTCCACCCCATCCGCTGCCCATACCATCCACTGGTGCCTTTGCGCATATCACCAACGATTTTGAGCCGCATTTTATTAGCGATGGAGCGGAGACAAAAACCAACTATAATACGGATGTAATTAGCCACGTTTTTTATCTGGGCAATCAGCAGGTGGTGCACACCACCTTTAAGGTATACAATGCTGTTTTATATTACAAGTACTTTGAGCACTTGAAGATGAGTGTGCTGGAGTTGGAGTTGGACACACCGGAATATAATCTAATGATACTGCTGCCCGATTATCACATGGATATTGTGGCAGCTGCTGCCTCATTGAAACTCGGACCAACGCTGCGACTGATGCGCAAACAGTTAAAGCCACGTTGGGTGCAGGCCATCATACCCGATTTTAAGCTCCATGGCACCATGTTTCTCACCAACGATCTTCAAAATGTAAGCTTTCAATGAAGATATTTACTCTACGCATAAAAAATTTCAGTATGAACAGAAATATATCTGTTCATCCGTCCCCAAAACTATGTAAATAAACCAGTCTATATTAATTGTCTGGTAAAAAATTTTATTTCTTGAATTAGCGATAATTTCATTTAAATATCTTGCTACTCTAACTCCCACGTAAATAGTCACCAATATTATATTTCTAAAGTTTAACTAAAACAAACTGAATAAGCATATCAAAAAATGTTCTTTCTTGTTTTTATTGGTATATTCAAAGTATTCTCCCGTTTCTTTTGCAGATGGGCATGTAAGCAGACTGGATTGCTCTTCCTTTTCACTTGGTTATCTGACTTTTTACTTTCTGGTTTTCCCTCTCATTACAGCTGTGATATATTCGAGCCAAATCGCGCAGACTTTCGACCCATGACTGATGAGAAAGGCGTCTATGTGCGGCACATTGAGCAATCGATCGATGTCAACATTCGTACGCATCCCATCAATCAGCTTAAACGTAAGAAGTAGCTATGTAGTTGCTAGTTGCAAGTTGCAAAATTGCAGCACACCTCGACGCATTGAAGCATTAAAACAGATCTCTATCGAGGTGTTGGGGCCCGGCTGCAACTGCAACTGAAACTGCAACAGACAAATGTGCAATAATGTATTTCCTTCTTCTTTTTTTTTGTTCAGGCAACTCGGGTGCCCAAACGAAGCCCATACAGATCTCTGTTAATCATCCGTTTCTGTTTTTCATCATTGATCGCGACTTGGATGTGGCGGTTATGTCGGGCCGTATACTCAATCCACTCAACGTGCGCATACAATGAGGGATCCACTGTTGAGGCATAGGCACTGGTGCAAAACGAAGGTCAACACGTATTGACAGCAACAGAAAGTGAAGCTGGGGAGCAATGTTCGCTTCCTGGGTTACTACTTAAACATCTATGTACATTCAAATGTTGTATAATTGTCAAATGTATATAACGAAAAAATACTTTGTTTTATAAATGATGCTCACTCTTTTCTAAACAATGTTTTATACATGGCGTTAACGACCATCGCTAAGGTTATGCACAAATGATTGAGACTTGGAAAATTGTAGTTCAAGTAATAATTTTTTTGCGTTTATTTTATGAGGATATTCCAGAGGAAGTCGAAGTTTTAGGAAAATCGACGCAAATTTAGTGGCAATAGAATTAAGAGATGGTCTGACTTAGGTGTATAGTTGAAAATCTATTTTATCCAAATTTGGTATGTTTACTAAATATATACTTTTGAAAACAAAACGGTTAATTAGGCAAAATCAAAATTTTTGTCCGATTAATTGTATTATTCATGATTTCTCTTTTCTATAACTGGTAACACATTTCTGTTCCCTGTTTATAAAATATAACCAGGTATAAGGCCAACAATGGTCGTATTAAATTCTCAATGCTAGTGGTTATTAGAGAAGTTCGATGGGAGATTGTCTAAGTTACACATAAATATTGGTGGTATTTAGAATTTAATATTATACGTAGATATATATATAACAGTAGAAGTAATTAAACTTATGCTCGAAATGTGATTTATTTTAGTAAAGAGAATATTTCCATTGTTTAGGAGCGGTAACAGTACATATGTGTATACTTCACTTTCAACTTGTTTCTTTTGGAGTGTGTTAATAATATTCCAGTAATAAGTGTGATTTATTTATAGTATTAACTTCCGAATTTTACAAAATACTCAACCTTATAGTCTTAATCAGATGCACACAGTATCCTCTAATTCAGTACTGATACGTTCCAAATACTGTGCACACACAAAACAGACTCGTATTGCTGAACACCTCGGTGACGGATGTGTCGCAGTCGCAGTCCCAACAGCAGCGCGATAAATAGGTGGATCCTGCACCCAGCTCCTGGCCAAGCATTACCTGCACGACATGCTTGTAGCGCTTTACTTTGGGATTCGAGGCTATTTGCTGGTTCAC
The DNA here is from genome assembly GCA_035042305.1 of Drosophila glabriapex. NCBI lineage: Eukaryota > Metazoa > Arthropoda > Insecta > Diptera > Drosophilidae > Drosophila > Drosophila glabriapex. The sequence goes on from JAWNLN010000018.1 coordinate 7,485,207, forward strand.
ATCGTCAGCAATCTCACGCGTCCAGTTCTTGGCCACATCCTTGTCATATGTTTTATCTAGAAGTGATTGCTTAGCAACGATTGTTTGTTTGAATTTGTTCGATTTTTACAAACCTTTTAGTTTGTCAGTCATTACACTATTTATTATGTTTTTCACGATGGGCAAGGGGAAAGATTCACCAAACGCTGGTCGCATGCTGTACGCCGCCGGCTGGCTCGTCAGTTCCTCCTCCTGCATTTCCACATCCGTCAAGTTCCCTGTTGCAGCCGGTGTTAGTTTTGTATCCTGCGTTTTTGTTTCGCTCGCTTCCATTGTTATTGACCCTTCGGTGTTTTTCTTTTCTACAGGCATTTTTGATTAATTCGGTACTTATATTGCAGTTTGTAGTACTAATAACACCTTTGAAGTTGCATTAAAAACAAAAAAGGAAAACAAATTCGTTTGTTGTGCTCTCTGCTTCGCATTAGGGATGGAATTTTAATCGGCAACTTAGCTCGCACAGTTATCGAATTGCCAATCACTCACGAGATTCATCGACTCTTTTTGAAAAGCACGAAACGGCACAAGTTTATCGGTTGAATTCAAATAATGCAATAATAGTAGTATATTTTCCAATCATTAAATTTTTTTTGCGTATTTTACGAAAATAATAAAAGCCAAGAACGGCAATGAGAATTAAAACTGCTACCGTATTTATTTGCTTTTTTTAGATGTCGTTGCTAAATCGGGTGTTGAAATAAATAATTGTATCCCTTATTCACAATTCATAAAATCTTTATTCAATTTTTAAATAAATCAGAAAATTACATAATAAATTCGATAAATATGTTGATAATAGGATATAAATAATAATTTAAATCAGTTTTATTAGTATACAATTAATGTTTGCTTTGCTTTCGCTTTTCGTCATATACGCTCGATTTATACATATGTATATAGAAAATATTTGTGTGTATATATCTTTGTGTTCACTTTGATTTCAGTTGGGCAGCAAATTACATGCATGGGTGATGATTGACATAGTACATTATTCATGTAAATAAAAAGTACACATACAAATAAATGAAAACGTAATCTAAGAAATAAACAAATACACCATTTACAATTGCTCAAAGGAAGAAACAATTTGCACACTTACACATAATATTCACGATACATAGTTAACTTATTACACAACATAATACACAACATACAAAGATCAGACGGTTCACACCAAATTGTTTTTACTGCTGCAACAAACTAAGAGACTAAAAAATTGTGATCCAAACTAACTGAACACTAAAATTAATTAGCAAATTTTTTGTTTTTTGGTTCTATTATTTATACAATAATGTTGCGCGTTTCTTGAAAAATATCTAAAGCAATCCGACCTAAGTTTATATAAATTATTTTCTTGCTCGTTTATCTTACAGCTCATGCGTTTCATATTATCGTTATTGTTATTGTTGTGTTCCGCTGCTTATAGTTTTTTGCATTTATTATTTTTCGTTTTTCTTTTTTTTTTTTTTTTTTTTGGTACATTCTGCTTAAGTATTTAGGCGTAAAAATCCTTGCCAGACCTCGTGAGCCAATAAACCCCAAGGCATGTTTGTTATTCAAATCTGAAAGTGTATAGGATAGTTGAATATTATTCGATGAAATGAAGATGGTATTCTGCTAATTTGGCGACTTGCATTCGATTCGTCCTGTTCGTGCGATTGGCCGGCTAGTGTAATGCCTGCCTCTGTTGATGTTGAAGCAGCGCTCGCTGCAGTTAAATCCCCTTGGGAGGCAGTTGGTCGTAATGCCGCCCGCTTAGCCACAATTTCCAACATCTCATTGAGTATTGCACCCTCAGCAGCCACATCGGCGTAGTTTTTGTCCAGTTCTATTAATGCAATACACTTATTAGATAAAGTCAGCTTACATTAATTACGAGTCACTTACTATTGCAAGATAAACGCAAATTAAGCTCCTCTTTAAGTTGTGCATGCCGATATTCCAATTGTAGTTCCTGTTGCCTTATGGTCAGTTCCTCATCACGTTTTCTGTGAAATAAATAAATTGTTTATTAACATTTGCAAACAACAGCTGAAAACCCGTTTGATTGAAGATTCCCAAGAAGACTTTCACACCAACTCATTTAATACTCACTTTAGTGCTGTGATATTGCGCCAAATTTCCAAGAGTTCCTTTAATAGCTTTTCATCATTGTCTTTCGTCGCATCCAAGCTTTAAGGAAAGTTTTCATTAAGAGATGTTGTGATATTTACTTTTCGGATCTTTTCTTGCTCACTTTTCGTAGTTGTGCGCCTCGCCCCTTAGAGCCTTCTCAATGAGAACGCCTCGAGCCTCTAGTTCCTTTAGCTGCACCTCGATCTCCTCCTGTTCACGCTGAATTTCTTGAGCGATTCGCAATCGCTTGAGCTCAGCCTGTCGTGAAGCCTTCGATATGGCACGTTGCTTCTTATGCTCTCGTGTCTCGTTAGCGTTGCTCTCATCTACACATATATGTGATATATACAGATAGATAAGTATATGAATACGTACCAATTTACAAATTTCAACAGCAAAACAAAAAGATTGAGGGAAGTGACAAACATAAAATGATAAACAACAAACCATCGGATCTTTGATAATTCAGTGGCAAAGGCGGTATGGGTGGCGGAGTCTGGTCGTCCTGGGCATTCGTTCCAACCAGATGATGGGGCTTATGTATATAGAGCTGCGGGCTGGACGATGAGAACGATTCGGTGTTCGTTTGCTTTCGGTAGCGACTATTGTTCGTTGTGTTGTTTGGGTAATTTTGGGTGTGTTTTGTTGTTTGTGATATTGTTGCTGTTGTTGATGTCATTGTGCTTGTTGCGTTATTTGTGATCATATCCTTGTCCTAATTTCATTATTCAAATATATTTGATTAAATATCGAGTGTGTGTGTGTGTCAGATTTTGTGTATTTGTAATTGTATTTATTATTTGTTTGGTTGGCAGCAATAACAAGAAAGAAACATTTAAAAATGAAATAGTTTTCAGCTTTCAGTTATCAAGCAAAATGTTATAAACAACTAAGCGTGCTTAAATGTCCTGGAGAGCTCAATTGGAGTATTCACCATAACCAAAAGATCCACACCGAGTTTTCACAAAAATCCCAATTCATGCAACATTAACTTAATGCTAGTCGTCGATTGAAAATATTTTTAAACAAAAATATCAGGCTGCTAAATAAATATATAAATAAATCGATTTAATTAACAAAAAACTTAATAAAAAAATAAAACATAAAATAAAAATTGTAATACTATGTCAAAAATCTATATGAATACGGCAATTCACAGTTACGTGTAAAGCCGATTATACAACCCGGTAAATAATATAAGAATATACACAAAGAAGTATCATAAGCAAGTAATACAAATTAGGGGGTATCAGGCAATCTTAAATTTAGGACTTAAATATTTTCAGCTGCAAATTGTGAAAAGAAAATGAAAGTAAAATAAATAAAAATTCTTGCAAGCTTACCAAGAAAATTAAAAATGAATTTAAATAAATTATAATTCCACATAAGCGAAGCACGTTGAGATGCTCCACCCACATAGAGGAAAAATATATTAATTAAAGCATTAATTATTAAGCACAGAAAATAAATTATAAATTTTGAAAACATAAAATGAATAAGTGAAGAGAAATTAAATCGCTGAATGGATACACCTGGCAGCCTTATTTGAACATTTGTAAAATCTTCCAAGTCCGATCTTAAACAAATTAAATTCTGATGAATGTAAATAATAATTAAGTGTTCTCGAAAGTTTTAAAATTTGTTCCATATAATATGGATTTCATTTTTGAATGACGAAGCTGAAATAAAAATAGGATACAACTCATGCCAAACATTTAAATTTAGCTGAAGTACAAATAACCAAAATGAATGAAATATTTAAAAGCATAATGACAATGAACTAGTGTAGAATAGGTAAGTAAAATGTTCTTACACCACCACCGAAAGTCCTTAGATCAAAGCAAGACTGCAAAATGTTAGAAAAAGTTGGTTGGTTATAAATGAGGGACATATTTACATATTATTACCGCACACCAAATAAATCAGTCAAGATCTTAAATAAGCGTAAAGCCCTAAAGGGTGAGTACGTTTTGCTTTCTTTAAGATGTAAGAGTTGTAAGTACTTAATGGATTACATAGAACTGAACAACTGCAGACAACAAATAAAAGTCAATTTTTAGTACAAAATATTCTTACACGTGTCAAAATGTACATTTCTTTTTACAGGAACAACAAATTTATATTGTTTACAAATAAAATAGCTAATGTTCTTTGTGCGTTTCGATTATCAGCAGAAAATGGAGCTATTTTATTACGAACACAGCAGATTAAAAGTAGACAATAAAATATTTTACTTCGATTTTGAAGATATAATGTACATTTTGCAGTGAAAGTAGCAAAAATAGTTTGTAGTGGAAATGGACTACGGATCACATTTAGGCGGCTGTGAATATGGCTTTAGACAGACGCTTACCTTGGACTTCTCCTTTGATTTGGGTGAGATGCGGAAGCGACTAAAGACGCCACCACCACCGCTTCCCGCATCGGAGATCGTGGGCGTGCCGCTGCTGCTTGTGCCTGGACGCTCTGCATGCTCAGAGTGGCTGGCAGCTACAGCGACGCCCTGTTCCTTGGGACTGCTGCTGGACGTTGTTGAGCTCGTTGTCGTGGAGCTGTTGCCCTTGTGAAAGAAGCTGGACAGCGATTGGATGAGGCTTTTGCGACGCTCCGGATCCTTTTGCCGCCTGCTTGACTTTGTCGATTTCAGTGGTTTATTCTGTGCACCGGCTGCCAAATTGGGATCAGATGTAAAGTCCGCTGCTTTCGCTTCGCTGTCCAATCGATTGATTTGCTGCTGCTGCTGCTGCTGTTGTTGAGCATGGCTGACCATGTAGGCCAAATCGTTGACACTTTTCGAGGCGCTCATTTTGCGAGCACGCGCTGTTAAATCACCAGAGATTGCCTCCTGCTGCTTGACCTTAATGGCGCTATTCTGATCGTATTGCAGACGCTTGCGCAGCAGCTGCATCTTCTCTTCTGGACTGAGACCCAGTTCGGAATTGGACTTGAGCCGTGCCCTGGCACGAGCCTCGCTGCGCAGATTCTCTGTGGAAGCAGAGATGCTGACTTCAGATTTTATCGGATTCCCATTGCGATGTGGACGCAATGGCGCCATCGGTGTGGTAAACTCATCCACCTTGCCATAGCTAAATGAGGCCGTTTTGTTGAGTTTGTGTCGCTCCAGCAGATTAAATTGCTCTGCGTCAATATGTTCACTAAAGGGTCGGGATTTGTAGAGATCCGAACTGCGAACCGCTGGCTGTGCAGTGCGATATGGAGACACATAGCTGGCAGTGGCGGATTTCTGTAAAGGATTGGGTGGCTTAAAGGTTTCAATGATTGGACTCGACGGCTGCTGTTCGACGACCGCCGTGGATACATGATAATGTGCCTGACTGCTGCAGTTGGCATCACTCGAACTGCTGGCGGCGGCAAGCTTTGGCGTTGGACTCAAACTGGCGCCGCTGGCATAACCGCTGGTGAGGAGACTCCTCTGGCGACTGCGATGTAGACGCTTCTCGGCATTGAGTTGTTTTTTGGATTGAAGCTTATCCATTACCAGATCGTGTATGAGATCTTTTTGCTTGGTGCGCTCCTTGCTGATCTCCTCGAGTTTGCTATTTAGAGTGGGTATCTCAGGTACTTTGCTCGATGAGCTGCTGCTCCGAGGACGCATTGTCACAGCTGATTCTTGGTCCTCCTCCTTTGCTGCTGTTGCTGCTGCTGCTACTGCTGCTGGTACTTCTATCACAGTTGACTGCGGCTGATGCTGCAGATTGGGCGCGTCACCCTTGGAACTCTTGCGTCGCTGTGTGCTAATCTCTGAGATGCGCTGTTGGAGCGCACGCACATATTCAAACTGTATCTGTATATCCTCTTCGGACTCCTTGGCTGCCATAGCTGGTGCTGGTGTCGAGCTGCTGTTGCTGCTAATGGTGGTCACTGTGGATTGAGTCGTCTTCGGCTGCTGCTCCGAGCTGCTGGGCGTTGAAATTTCGGCTTTACCAGATGCCAACAATGTGGCAAATTGATCCAGGACTTTCGGCGATGAGGTATCCAGTGGACTTGTGACTACAGTTAGGGCCTCGCTCTCCTCTGTAGTGGTGGGTTGCGTTTGCGAGGTGACCATGCAGCCCAGACTATCGTCATCAAGTTCATTCAATGTGCTGGAGTCTGTCAACGATTGCGTCATAATACGCGGCTCTTCATTTACTGGTGTCTTGGCATCATCGTGCATTATGTAAGCACCCTGCTCGATATAATCAATGCCTAGTTTCTCATCACGCTTGGTCAAGAGTGGCTGCAGCGGTTGCACTTTTGTTTGACTCGCCACCGTTTTCTGTTCCGTCTGTTCCGTCGTCTGCTTGGGCCCACTTTCAATGTATTCCATATAGCCACGATTGTGAAGCAAGGCTGTATTAGTTGCTGAATACGCTTCGGCGCAGGAACCCTCGGAACCCGTGTCCATAAACTCAATGTCGTCAATATCAATGGCGTGCAGGATGCCACCCATAACTGCAACGGGCGCCTGTTTGGCCAGCTCGTGGAGCACCTCAGTGCTGCTGGGCAGCTTGGCTGTCACCGCTTGTTGGTTGTGGCGACGTCGATGATCCTTTCGTCGCTTTATTGTGCCCTTGTTGGAGTTCAGCACAAATTCCATATCGACAAAGTTCTCCGAAATGCAATCATCGGCCGTCCAATCGGACAGTTCTGTTTCTGTGAACACCTGGCCGGTGCCAGTGTGTTCTGTTTCCGAATCGGAGCCCCGCGAATGTAGATCACCTGTGGGCGTCTTGTCGCTATCATGTTGTGTGGGCGTTGTAGGCGTGTCCGGAGTTTTGGCCGCACTGCTGCTTAAGTTGAGCGTGATGGGCTTGACGACCTGACTGTGCTCCGGCTGGCGTTCGACGATCAAAGGCAAATTTTTCAAAGTCTCAATTTTATTTTCGTTTTTGCTATCAAATTTAAGCTTGGGTGGTCCCATCTCTGGCAGTGCTGGAGGTGCTGATACTAATTGGCGTTCCGCTTCGATAACTGTGCATTCGGCCGGCTCGGGAGTAGCTGTCACTGGCTCCACTTCTGCATCGTGATCGTCGTCCAGTTCGCTGGTTTTTATTGCTGCCACGGCTGGCGGAACTATGACGCCCGCTGGCATATCCAGAAATTTGACATCATCCGGATCACCAATATATTTGCCATTCACAATCATCAGGCTGTCCACCTGCATTAGGGCGCCACTGCTATCGTGCACTTCCACACGTGGCACATTGTGCTTGCCACCACCTGCGGTCTGTGTATCCGGACTAGTTGTGGACTCCAGTATATAATGCTGTATGTCCTCGATGCTGGAGCTGCCGGAACTGGAGCAGCTGGTCGCACTGCTGCCAGTTGTAGATATAATCTCCGACTTTGGCTTGGTCCATGGTATATTGGGCACCTGAATTTGCAGTGAATCCTCCTGCTCCAAATAGTTAACTTTCTCCGGTGAGTCACGTTTCTCCTCGTCGGATTGACAGATCAATGATTGCTGCTCCTCTTCATCAGCTGCCCCGGCAGCCTCCTTCGCTGCCTTGATATCACCGAGTATATCAGGTATGCACTCTTTGACATCCTTGGACACATCTGGCTTAAGGTCATTGATCTTATTGCTGTCGGGCATCAGGGCAGACACCACTGCTACATTCAGCTCCGGATTGATGATAGCATCGCTCGTCGTTTTCATCTTTGGTGTCTCCAGCACGGTGAGATCAATAAATGGAACTGGTTTCTCTGGCGTAATCAGATCAATAACCTCGACGATTGTTTTATTGCTGGTTGGCGTTGTTGGTGATGTCTTCTTATTGAGCTGGTCCAGCAGCGTTGCATTGACAGCATCCGTATACTCCATGCCCTTGTTCAGCTCGTTTTTACTGTTGACGAACACGTTCTCCTTCTCATTGTCCGTGGAGTTGCTCGATGGTGCCTTCTGTATCTTGAGCTCCACCCGAAGATCATTAATCACATTGCTGGTGGCGGAACGCATTAGTTCATTTTGGGTACTGTCTCCGAGCTTGGTGCGATCGAGGAAACTACGCATGCCTGCACTAATATCGCTGCTGGGATTAAGGAGCTTCTGGCATTCGGAAATGTTCGACTGGAAGCTGCGAATGCGCGAATCTAAAACTGAGGTGGATCCCGATTTTTGTATCTTATTGCCATTGGCCGGTTCCCCAAGCAGGTAGCGTTTCTTAAGCTCCAGGCTCTTCTTGGAGGCAATGCCTTCGGTGCTGGCAGTTTTGTTTAACAGATAGTCACCAGGTCGCGGATTCTGGAGCGGCGCACGTTGGCTGCCAATCAGCAGCGTGGGATCCACCTGGACGAGTGGCTTAAACTGTGGCAAAGGTGGCTGTGGCTGATACTTTTGCAAATAGCTGCCACCTTTTTCACGCGATGCTAGCTGCTTCTGATGCAGTCCGGAGGCACTGGCCGTGATCATGCTGGACTTGACCTGTAGGTTAGGGATGTGGCATTGATTAGGATAATGATATTCTCTCTGAACATTTGTGGTCCTTACCTGTACTTTTGTGGGTTTGCGCAGATGTGTATCATCGATAAAAATTTTGGGTGCCTGCCGTATGATCTCATCATTATCGAACTCCGAATCGGTGGATATTTCTGTGGCAGAGTTTAGTTCAACTTCGTCGGGCGATGTGCTTTCAGATTCGGTTTGTACCTGCAATTGTAGCCATTGGGCAATAAACCTTTAATAATATGTAAAATTTTCAGCAAAATCAATACATAAAAGCATTACAAAAAAACGAATAAAGAAAACATTGAAACAAAGCATCGAAAAAATAGGCGGCGGCTTTCGAGATCAGCACGATCCTAAGCAGATTTGGATTATCAAACATGCTTAATTAGTCAAGAGCTTTTGGAAAATTTTTGTAGTTTTATTTTTATTTTTTTATTTTAATCAGCAGCTGCAAATGGCAATGGCAACGGAAGCGCCAACATCATCACATGCCTTTTAGGTACGATCCAGAATACAAAACAAACGAAACACAACGGAGGCTTTTCTTTGGGTTAGATCTTGAATTTTTGGTAGATTTTAGACGGCATTGGGTTATTTTGCGGGGAAGGGCAGGGCACACACAATAGCGAGTTGAACTGGACGGCACACGAAACAGCAAACAATTTGTTCTATATGGTTTAGAGACTACAAACTTTTGATTTCTGCTCGGGGGTTAGCGCAACATTTCGTGTACAATTTTGATTGAATTTACCTTCATAGATCGTACCCAGACGCTTGATTTGATTATTTATTTTTGAACGACATGTGGCTAACAAAGGTGTAACTCTCTCTCTCTCTCTCTCTTTCTCTCTTTCATTCTCTTTCTCAGTGTCCACTCAATGGTGGCTAATTTTGTAGGCGTGGCACATCATAAGAGCAGACTGGCAGGCGGCAGGATTAGCATTAGGTTTCGGTTTCGATAATGAGCTGAACTGATCGATGTTAGGATCAGCCAAAGAATCTAGGGTGTTTTTTTTTGTTTAGGGATAAAACTGTTTTGTTTGGGTTTCATTGGTCAGGTGTTGGTTTCGGGATTTCGTTTGATGGCCTCAGTATAGAAAATAGTTGCGCCGTCGCCTACAGTTTTTTGTTGTTGTTGCAGTAGTTGTGGTTGTTGTTGTTGTTGATGTTGATGTTGATGATTAAATGTAAAATAGAGAAATAGTTTTTGTGATCAAAGTTAAGGACTAAGGACAACTAAGAGATAACGCACGACTCTTTGCTGGCGGGCAGTCCATAGCTGGACATGTTCGACGATGAGGCGGGACTGCGTCGCCTAAATAGATCGCTAAGATGTGAGCTGCTTGACGCGGTTGTTGTATAAGGCAAATAACTGGATGTGGCCATTGTGCTGGCCGAGTAGGGTCTCCTGCTCAGATAATCGCTGCTACTGTTGTTGCTGAGGTAATCATAGTTGCGAGTATTTCGAATGGAGCTGGTGTTGGCGCTGGGAAAGCGACTAGTTGCCGTATTGGCTGTTGTCAATCCACTTGTGTAGTTGCGTGGCCTATAGCCGGATAGCTCCTCCTCCGGCTCGTAGTTGCTGCGTATTACGTCACGCATATAGGGATTTCTTTCCACGACTCGCTCGTTGACAAATTCACGCTTTCGATTGTGCAGTCGCTTGCTGCGATCGAGCAGCGCTTTTGTGGTGGCATCCACCGGATCATCATAGTTGACATAGCTCAAGGGACGAGTGCTGGCCACCGTTGTCGCTGTTGAGTTGGTGTCCGTCGTATCCTGGCTAGAACGTGCCGAGCCAAGCGATTGCAGCGATGCAGAAATGGAGCCACCAGTTTTGAGATCACTATATGATTTGGAGCTCTGGCGAGCACTCGCCGACAAGGGCTTAAAAGGTTGTGGTGATTGCGAACGTGGCTTGTTAATGAATCTCTTGTGATTGCGTCGCTTAGTGCTCATGAGACCAAGCACATCGTCCGCTTCGAGAGAATCTTTGCGCTGTTGCTGTTCAAAACGTGTTCTTCCGTCGGGCCACTGGCGATTTTGGAAGGCAGCCGAGGGCGGAGAATCGGAGCGTGCATATTCCGGCAGCTGTTGCTTTAGCGCCTGCTCTGCTTGCTCCTCATCATCGATCTCAACGACTTCAACGCTGTGCTGATTGGGCCAGGCGCGATCTTTGAAGACCTCCGGAACGGGTTCATCGGCTGCACTAACTTCCGGCACATATTTAGACGGCTCCAGTTTGGGCAGCTGCAATTTCTTGGGCATGGGCACAATCACCGGCTTGTTGTCCTGCAACACTATAAATGCAAACGAGCTGCGACGCGTGGAGTCCGCTGTGGAATCCACTGTCGAATTGCCGTCATCGCCCAGATCCAGTTTCTTAAACATGGGCGGTGTTCCATCGCGCTTAATGGACTCCCGACGGCTGCCAGTGTTGCTGGCCTGGGTCGCGGCCCTTCGCTGGGTTGGCGTCTGTGGTGGCGTTGGCGGTGGCAGACTACGCTTGCCGATGGACGTTCCGCTGGAGTTGCTGCTACTCTGTTGGGAGTCACGTCGTCGCTGCTCGGCAGCCGCTGCCTCAAATTTCTCATCGCGCTTGATCAGCGCCTGGCGGCGTTCTCGCTCGAATTCCTTTATAATGCGCTCCTGCGCCACCGTCGCATCATCCTCCACACTGGGCAGATTATTGAGCAGCTGTATGGAACTGATGGGTGGAACATCAGTAGCAGCAGCTGCTGCAGGAGCAACAGCAGCAGGCAAGCGACGACGCAGCGGCATTGGACTATTGGGTAACATTTCCATGTTCCATTCCAGGGAACTTTCTTTACTGGGCGGGATTAACGGCTGTTTGCGACGAGGCATTGGACTATTGGGCAACTTCTCCATATCCCAATCCAGGGAGTTATCAGATTTAGATGGTGTTATTGGCTTACGTGGCTCATTGAGACTGCTGTGCGACGAGTTTGTGCTCTTGATTGAACCATTTTGGCTTTCGGGCTTTGGCGGCTCTGCTTGGTCGATCTGTATTTCTGGCACAGGAATTTCATCTCTGGGCTTTGGCTGACTTACACCATTTCCATCCTTAGGCGCCTCCTTCACAGGATCAACCACGTCTTCCGCTGGTTGAAGTCTCGGAAATTTAGGATTTTCTACTACCTGTGCAGATTGAGTTCGCACCTCAACATTCTTTGTGTGGAGTTGCTGCAGCAAATCCTGCACTGAGGGTGGCATATCCTCCGGAGCCAATTTAGCCAGCTTTTTCTTTAGGCGCTGTGGTGGAACGGGTATATTTGGCTCACTCGATGATGAGCTGCTCTTTTGTCTTCGCTGCGGCCTGGAGGGAAAGTGGGAGCCATCTACTTCATCCACACCTTGGTTTTCGGTGTGCTTAAACCGATTGGGCTGATTCACCCGGCTCTCCAGGGCCTCATCGCGTTGGCTCTCAGACACCTCATCGCGCTCGAGTGACTCAAGCTTACCCAGGAAATCACGTTCAGCAGAACTGTTAGCCATTAGATCAACCCTAGGGCTAATGCCCACCAAATCATCATTGGAATCAAAATCTACATTGACCAGCATTTCATCGGAAAATTCTCCGAAGAGCTTCTCAATGCTGTGGTCCTCGGAGCTGCCGCGCTTAACCACAGTTACGGGTTGGGCACTAGGACTCTTGCTAATTGTGGTGCATAGTGAATCTGCATCGATGTCATCATCCAAATCAGTGACTTGCACTTGTGACTGGCAATCCATGGCCTCCACCATGCTCTGAAAGACCTCATCAACATGCTCGACATCGCGTTCCAGTTCGATGCTGCTCAACGCTTGGAGCGCCTCCTGATTCAGCTTTTCGGTAAGTGAAATATCCGATTGCCGTCGGGAGAGCACCAGGCTAGACTGGGAGCCACGTCGCGAATTATTAAGCGATTTATCGCAGCCCGTTTTGGGCAGATTCCGAATATCCTCTACAGGAGGACGTACAGGTGTATCATCTGTTGCTGCATCTAAATTGAGAATCTCATCAAGAATTTCCTCCACGAGTGGACTCTTTGTTTGGGAACGCTCAAGCTCCTTGGCCTCGGTGGCCTTCTCAATTAAATCCAAAATCTCAAAGTCATCTGGCACAGGTGTTGCCGGCTTCGGAGGTATTAACTCGATTTTGGGTTCTATCTTCTTGATTTTGACAGCGGTTTTGATTTGCTTCTGCTGCGCTTGCTTTGCCTGCCGTGCGTTGCTAATTTTGGCCAGCTCCTCGAGTGAGTTATTGGCTTTTGTGGGTTTTGGCGACTTTTTCTTTTTAATGGGAGACTTCCGCTTCTCGGGTGATTTACGCGGTGCCAAACCAAAGAACTTGGCCAGCTTGGAGTCCTGATATTGCACGGGTAGTTCAATACCGCGGGCAGGTTCAGGTTTTCGCTCCTGCTCCTGCTGCAGCTGCTTTTGCTGTTCATCTTTTTCTGCATAGAATTTATTGCGTTTCTTTTGCAGAAAATTGGTTGCTTCACTGCGCCATTCATTGCGCAAATAGTCCATGGTGCGCTCCAAATCGCTCATCGAGTCAGTGACTGAGGCCAGGGACTCCCTTGATCGATTCAGACTGCTCAAATTGCTTGTGCTGGATTCCATGCGACGCAGCTTAAAGGCGCCCTGCTCATCGCTATTCTGCGAGTGAACCGAGCTCATCGACTCAAAGCGTTTCAAAATATTCTGTACACCGCTCAAACGCTGCTTTGGCTCTAGATCAAAGTCACCTTCACCTAGGGATTTGGTTTTCAGGAGTTTCTTGCTCTGTCGTCGGGGTAAGCCCAACTCCAGATCGAGACCCATTTCCTCGAGAATGCGTTCGATTTTATCCGAGAGATCACTGGGAGATTTGTCATCATTAAAAAGCTTTTGATACTCGGAGCTGGGCGAACGTGTCTCACCACCATCCGCTAGAATCTCATCGAGTATACGCTCAGCTTCGTCACGTGGCAGCTGCTCCTCTTTCGGTTTTTTTTCGGTTTTCGAAGTCGCTGCTGCTGCTGCAGCCGCCGCTGCCTTTTTGGCTTTGGTGCCCTTGGGCACAATTTTCTTAACGATTTTGATTTTCCCCTTTGGCGTAATTGTGGCCTTAGCTACGGTTGTAGTTGTGACCTTCTTTTCGGCCGGTTTTGCTTGGACAACAAGCTTAACGGGTGCTTTCTTTTTGCTCAAGTCCATGGCGCCGTCTAGCTGATGCTCACGCAGACTGAAAGTGTTAAGAGAGGACTGCCTTTTAGGCGCTAACGGCTTGGACTGGGGCTCTGTCTTGGACTGCGTATCCTTGGTATCCTTAGGATTTTCCACTTTCTCTGCTTGGGGTACAGACGCCTCAGTTTGTGACCTCTTTAATCTATCCGCTACAGTTTCAACGGTGCGCCGTTGTGGCGCCGGGCTGCTTGGAAAATACTTGGCTAAATCGACATCCTTTAGGGTTTTCTGATTCTTATTTGTATTGCCGGCGCTGCTTTTCTCCGGCTTTTGATTGGGAAAGTATTTGGAGAGATCTACGCTTGCTGTGTGCACCGTGGGAGTTACCATTTGCGATTTAATGTGATCCATAGTACCAGCAAAGGTGCTGGCTCCAATTTCCTTAAGTTTGCTATTCAATTGGGGATTGGTTTGTGATTCCACATCGTCGTCTATATCCATCTCTTCGTCCTGTTCGCTGCTGTGCTGACGTTGTAGCTTTTTTAAGGTGCCCAGCAGGTTCTCCATATGCGACTTGCGTTGACGTGGGCTAGACTTGGAGCTGGCATTGCTTTTGATGCTGCTGGAGCGGCTTACATTGGCGCTGCTCTTGCGCTCCGGCTTGGGACTCAGTTGCGTTGCTTTCTTAAGACTCTCTGGCTTCATGAGCAACTCCTTGGGTCGCTCTTCAAAGTTGGGTTTGCGTGGCTTCAGCTCATCAAGATTAAAATCAATGACGGGTTTGGGTTTGGGCTCTGCGACAACCGTTTGGGGCGGACTCACAACTTTTTCGTATTTCTCATCAAACGTGGACTTGCTGGGTGCTCCGATTGTGGGTGTGGGTGTCACTTTCATTCCCGCAGCTATGGCTGCATTCTCGGCCAGCCATTTCTCTTTGAGCGTTAGCTTGCGTAATATGTCGCTTTTGACTAAATTTTCCTTTGCCAGCACTTCCAGATCCTTATTCATTTTGACCATATTATTCAGATGATATAACTTTTCGCTAATTGCTTCGATTTCGCTGCTAAATTTTCGTGGTTCATTTCGTTCCAGCTGCTCTATTTGAGCACGCGTGGGAGTTGCGGTGGGCGTGGTCGGCTGACTGTGGGCCGACTCAAAAGAATTGGCCGACTTAAGCGAGCTGCGTTCCACATTTTCTTTATTCTCAATATTCAAGTTGAGCTTCTAATTATATTAAGGATTTAAATATGAAACCAACACCATGACAAGGGACAAAGTTTTAAGTGGATTGTACGTATAGATGATACCATCAGAGTATACAACAAAATTAAATACAAAATAATGATAATAACATTAGTTTCCCATTAGTTGAGTGATTGCAATTTAAAGAGACTCACCTCCGTTTCGGTGTCTGTGGGCAAATTAACGGGCAACGGCTGCAGACGCACTTCCTCGCGTCGCAGTTCACGCGCCTTCTTAAATTCCTCGCCCTCCGTGTCGTCCTTGCCATCATCTGATGTGAATTTATTTATATAATTGACATATTCAAATAATTACTTTCTAGAGAACTCACCGGCAATACCCTCACTGGAATCGTAGAAATCATCGGAATCATCGCTATCCTCACAATATTGTTTGCCAATCCAATCGGATGCCAACTGCAGGGTTTGCGCACCAAATGGCGAATCGTCCGCCTCCTCAAACATCTCCGAATCGGACTCCGTGTCCGACTCGTCCGAGCTGGACAGCTCCGACTGCGAGTCATTGTTCGATTCAGGCAGAAAATTTCGACCAGACCACTCGTTCTCATCAATGACATTCGCCTCATCGTCGGACATGTTGTCGGCGGAGGCAGCAGCTCTCGAGGTTTCCAACAAATCCACTTGATCCCGGGTGGGCGTGGTGTCCATGGCTTCAACCGCGGTCTCAGCGGTCGGAGTTGGCGCCGCTTGCGGTGTGGCAGATGAGGCAGGCGTGGCAGGCTGTGCTGCGGCGGATCTCTGTGGCGAGAGCAAAACAAAGTGTGAGTAAAAGTGGAAAGGAAGGCAATTCCTTTCAAACCATGCTTACCCTCTTATTGATGCGCTGCGGCATAGGCTTGGGAGGCAGCCGAAAGTGTTGGGTGCAATAGAAGCGACCCTGTGGATCGTCACGATCGAAGGCATAACCGCCGAGGCGTAGATTCGTGTGGCAGTGATGACACTTAAGGCAATTGCGATGCAGCACCAGACCCTCCACCGTCGTCTTCTCCATCAGATACACCGTTTGCTTGCAGAAGCGGCACTTCTCGGAGGCGGCCTGCTTCTTGAAAGCCAGCGCTACCTTCGAGCTCTATTTGGGTGATTTGATTAAGTCGATTAGAGATATGCTACTATTGGGTTTGTGCTTGTAATATAAAAGAACGCAGTAGTCGGATGTTACCGACTGCATAATACTCTGATAAAAGTGCAATAATAGCTGACAAAAAAGACGGTAAATAACCCTCTTGCGGGAGTGGGTTTTTTTTGAGACTTTATGGAAGGTTATCACTAGGATCCCCTGAAGATTTGGAGAATTGTAATGAATAATAAAATGACGTTATCAGTAATCTTTCGGATATTGTGACTTCTTGGTAAAAGCATAAAGTAATTGGAAGTTGTACCGATTCACCAGCCCGCTATTATTTGATATTCCACTTTATTTATCAGAGTATAAAAAATAGTTAACAGTTAAGTTTTGCGTATGTGCGTTTAAAATACGGATGAGTGTTAAATGTACATGTGGATGCGACTTGTGATTGTGGATGTGAGAACGGCCTAAGATATATACTATATATATAGAAGCACGCTAACAACAACAAAGAGCAGCAGCAAGAGAGCAACAACAATAACAAAACGCGGGGCACCTTAGACCAATAAGGACGCAGACTAAGAGCTAAGTTAACACATAAGCTGTAAAGCAACTAAATATACAGGATAAACATAGGGATAAAAGAAAGAAAAAATAACCCAGAAACGGAAATGAAAAATAATCTGGTGTTTGGAATACACCCAAAACTACTTACAGATTTTGGTATGACAGTGTTGGTTGTGGTTGTGGTGTTGGTGGTTGCATTGCTGCTCGCGTTCTTCTCATCTGAATTCGTTTCGTCCTTTTTGACAAACTGACCGGCGATGGAGGCGACCTTATTGCGTCCTCTCTCACCCACATCCAGATTGTGACCCTCTTTGAGCTGTTTATCCAGATTCTTAAGCGTCGTATCGATCTCCTTAAACTTTTCCGCCTCACGCGAATCCTGTCGCTGTGGCTTGGACATTTTGTGCTGACGTGCTTGGAACTGCTCCTTGCTCCACTTGGGCACCTTTTCGCGACCCTTGGGCCCATGGATTTCCGTCTTCTTGGACAACTCGATCTTCTTCTCGATCTCGCGCACATTCCAATCGTTCGAATCGATCTTGCCAATGGCACGCATCAAATCTTTGGGTTTCTTATCACTGCCCTGTCCGGGTCGTCCCGTCATCCTTTGCTCCATATTCTTGATGCGATCACTGAACTGCTGATCTGCCTCACGCGGCAGTGCTGAGGGTATATCGCCACGTTCGCGATCCTGTTTGGGCGGGGGTTTGGGGTTGTGTTTTGTGGTTTCGGCGATGCAGCGCAATTGTTGTCAAGTGTTTGATTTGATTGGTGTAGGTGTCAGATTTCATTAATTGTGGGGCGGGCATTGAAAAGATTCAAAGTTGAGGGCGGGATTGGTGAAGAAATCAAAATTTGTATAAATTTAAATATATATCGTCGTCGGTGGATTAACATAAATAATAAAACCAAAACACACAACAACAAAAAAAGTAGTTAACAACAATTAAATATATAACTAAGATTTTCAGTCTAGTTAGATGAAATCTGGCAGCATCAGCAAAAGAAACTAGCCAGAATTTGAGAACTTATAATGGTCGCTTGGAAATCAGAACTTTTACACATTTGAATTGTACAGAAATTTGAATTGATTTTTTCTAATTCCTTCCAATGCATTGATAATAACATTCTTATTGTTCACTGAGCATACTATGAATTCTAGTCACTACAGTTAATGGCTTATTACTTTCAGATTTTATAACTTTTTGGATATTAAAAACAAGGGTCTAATTATCAAGCGACCACTGGTATGTATTAATTAACAAGTTTTTAGTAAGGCAACATCAATTTATAGCTTTTATTATATTTTGGAGCTTAGCAAAATATATGCGTTTACCAAAAGTTTCTATAAGAAAATTTCCGTTTTGGAGTTATTAAACGCGAAATCAGTTGACTTTTCAAGTTATAAGGACACACAAGTTTTGAATTACGGCTTCGCATAGCATGCTGTAAATAACATTTCAGCTTTATTTTTATTTTTTAGTCAGCCAATGCGATAAGTTTTTTTTAGAAGCCTGCAGTAGATCAGTTAGTTAAGGAACGAAGACTGGCCAAAGTGCACCAGACAGGACAACAAAACATGAAAAGATCAGAGAATACAGAGCAGAGAGCAGCGTGCAGCGTGCAGCCAACATTGAGAAAACAGGGCAGGCAGGCAGGCAGGCAATCGAAGGACTCGCATCCAGCATTGCTTACGGGAAAGAGAAGCTTGCGTTCGAGCTCCTTGACACGATCGTTGAAGACGGGCGCCTGTTGGCGATATAGAAATATCGAATAGTCCTCAAAGGGTGTGCCGTCCTCGGCCACGCCCTCAGTAACCCCATCGCCACCCTCTCTTAGCAATTTGCCCGCCTGCAGAAGCTGCAGACTCTTGTAGAAATTCTGCGTCTGATGGAAACGCTGTTGGCGTCGACGGCTCATCCTATCCAAACGATTCTCCTCGATTTCTTGCAAACGCTGCTGGCGCTCCTCCTGCACAGCAGCAGAATTAAGAGTCAGGATTTGTACACAGGACACAAGATTCATGTGTGTTTTTGTTTGCGGTTGGAGGAGTTTGTAAATATAGTTTGCGTGTGTGTTTTTGAATGAGACATAAAACGTTGACTAATCTAATGAATTACATGACTAACGACTGGGTTTTAGGATCTGGTTAGGATCTGGGTTTAGTAGAAAGATATGACAGAAGTTACATTTACATATGGTAATTGGCTGTTTTTTTTTTTAGCACGGACTTTGGACACTGAGCGAACTGACCTCGTTGATGGATTCGTATGCGCTTATGACGTTACTGATTTCATGAAAGAGAGCTGTTTTCAGTATGAGTTTAACCTTTTTTTTATGGAATTTCGTTGTTTTTTTTTCGTATGACAAGCGATCAACAAGAAATTACAATTAATATTTAATGAATGTATGAAAGAGAGAGAACGAGAAGAGTAGTTGTTGGCACAGTTGAAAAGTGATGGCCTCTTCTCCTACACATAACAAAATGAGATCACTAACTTATAGAACTATATATATAGATATATACAAGAACAAATTTTGACTGTCGCCATCACTTTTCAAGCTGCTTTCAATGCGCGAGTGAACCATTCCATGATATAGTCGAAACATTTACTCACAATGTTCGCCGTTTTATCAGCCTGGCGGCGCTTCTTCGACCGACGCGGCGTATCACTTTGAGCTGAAATAGAGAGAAAGTCGACGAGTTAGGTTAATAAGATAGAAGCGTGTTAGGAGGTGTAATGAGTTATCCAACTGTTAGTCGAAATATGTCGAAAAAAAGGACTTAATTAATAATTTATATTATAGCTCTACAATCGGACAGAAAATACCTTTGAATATTATGACATTTTATAATAACGTTTTTATAATCCTAGTTTTCAACAAATTCAACAATTTCTTGTTTGAAGATAAACAAAACTTTGATTCAATAGTTGTAACAACGGTTCCAATTTTATGAAAAATAACATTTCTATAGGTTTTAAATTCTAAACTTGAATATAATTTATTTCCTCCTGCTAAATATAGGATATAAGAGAATTCAAATTGGATTTAATATCGTCCTGATATCCAAAGAATTCAGACGTTCTACTAAATGCTCCCTTTAACTAATGGAACGACTTAAATGTCATGCTTGACAAGATGTACTCAAATAAATAAATCAGACTAAAAGACAAAGTAAAGAGAGAGCCAATTGCTGTCAATACGCAAATTAAGGAACTACATTATGATGAAATCTGTTTACAGATGCGGACAAGATTTTATGCAACATGCTTTCTGGTTTTTAATATGTGTTAACACATTTCATTTTATATTTCGGTAGGACGATTTCGAGCTTTCGCATACTTCATGATGCACTTGACTTTTTTACTTTTTGCTGTGTTATAGTTATCTTCAACACACCCTGTTGCACGTTGTTGCTGCTTGCCGCAGCGCTAGCAGCAGCGCCGGTTGCGGAATTAGCTGCCAGATTGCCGCCGCCGCTGTTCAACAGCTGCTCGTGGCGACGCTGACGCTTGGCGCGCTCCTCCTCGAGGACAGAGCGTCGCTGGACCGTTGTGGGCACATCGACGGCATCCTGCATGGGCGACTTGGCCTTTGGCTTGGTCTGCAGCAGCTTGGAGAAATCCGGCGGTGCGTGTGTATGATTGATGCGATACTTTTGACGCAGATCACTAAAGTCCATCTTGGGATGCTTGATGTGCGGTATCTCGCCGCGAAATTGCTCACAGATTTGGTCCATATAATTGAGCCATACACGCGACTCGACATCATTTAGATCCATCGATTGCTTGGCGGTCATGATCCGATCAATGTGCAATTCGCGCTCCAGCACGGCAAATGCGAGCTCATTGCACTCCAGCGGACTCATGTCCTTGGTGGCAGCATAATCAATTAGATCAGGTCGATAACTGTCAATAAATAAGGAATAAAGAATGAGCTTATGATAAACTTATTTTTTAAACGATGCCACTTACCGACTGATGAGCGCACACAGGACACGGCCATTGCGGAACACATCCGAGGGTTCTTTGAGTTCAGCGGCAAACTGATGCGTTGCAAGCTGTACGCTGATCCAGTGCAGCAATGAGGCGGCTTGCGGCAAAGAATCTGTAAAATAAAAGTATATTGATATAATATAAGCTGCTATGTGAAATTCTATCTTTCACAACTCACCTCCGCTGCGTCGCTTGCGTTTGCCCGGTGTTTGCACATTGGGTAATAGGTTCAGCGCATGCGAATCCATAAAGGTCTGCTCGAGAATCGATGGATCATCTGTGTCAATTAGATGCTTCACCTGCCAACTGTTCACCGATTCGCGATTAAGGTTTGGATAACGTGTGGCCGGATCCACCGTATAGGCGCTAATATCACGTTGCAGGGTATCGGGTGTGGTCTGATTTAGCAAGCGATAGATGCTCTCACGCTGCGCCAATACGCCAAGAGTGCTGTTCTGCGGATTTGACCACAGCTTGATGGCATAGGCAGCGTCCATGCTGGAGAGGAAACCACGAGCGCAACCCGAACCCGTTGGCCAGAACGGTTCGAGCAGACTGTCGCCGACAAGGCACTGCATCAGACGGCAACCCTTGCGCACCAGGACGCGGCAGGACATCTCGGCGGCAAACATGGAGGTAAAATCGAACATGGCCACATCCGGTTTGCCATAATGATTGACAGCAAACTCCAAATTGGGCATTTGATACTGTGTGGAGAACTCTGCAGCTTCGCGTGCATAATCATGCAGCTTCTGTGTGTCCACATTGGCGGCAGCGAGCAGCTCAGCGGGATCAGCCATATCCTCAATGATCACACCCTTATCGATCAGACTATGCTTCTTGGCTGTCATCACAAAATAATGCGTCTCATCCTTGTAGTAAACAATATTCTCGAGATCAATGCCCGTGCGACTGTAGAGCTCTTTGAAGAAGGCCTGATTGAAAATGAAGGCAACACCGCTAATCTCCTCCACTTTGGCCTCCGCCTCGGTTTTCTTATTGATAAAATTCGCTGTGATGGCAATGGCCAGTTTGCCACGAAACTCCTTGCGTCGGAAGTCCAGCATATTTCGCTTGCCATCGGCGCCAATTAGGACATCGAATTCATAGTGTGACACGGGATGATCCGCTGGAGTAACGGCAGCATGCCAACCACTATGATCCTCACTGGGCTCGAGTGCATGCTCAAAGCTGACACCCTCATGGATCTCAACGCCTAGCAGCAGGGCGACCTTCAGCAGCATGCATTGCAGCTGCCTGATCGAGATGTGATCGATAGCACCAGCACAGAACTTGCCATAGAACTTCTTGGCGCCCAGATTACGCAGATCTGTGATGACAAATGGCCACAAGTGGAGCACATTATTTCTCGTAATCCGATCACGTTTCTCCAGCACCACCACTTTGGCACCGAGCAATTGAGCCTCAATTGCCGTCCGCAATCCACAAGGACCGGCGCCAATCACCAGGACTCTGGTGCCGGTGCAAGCGTTCCCCTTCCCATACACACGATGGGCGGCACGTGCATCGAACTTCTTCCACAACGCCTGTGCCTTCCACGAGCGCACCTTGGCTTTGAGCTTAGGGTAGAACTCATTAAGCGGGGATGGACGCAAACCAACCGCCTCGCACATGGCTCGATGCAGTGCCAAAATCTGTCGCATCGTTGTCGCCACACAGAGCAGATTGAAGAGCTCGGCGGCTTCGGCGGCAGCGGCATGTTCGGCCATTAGCAGCGCCTGCTGTTGTTGCTGTTGGGCCGTCAGCAGCTGTTGTTGCTGCTGCTGCTGTTGTTGCTGTTGTTGCTGCTGCAGCTGCTGCTGATGGTGCCGCTGATGTTGGCGGCTCATGCTGCAAAGAGATAGGGAAGAGGTGGTATAAGAATAGATGTGTTTACCAATTGGCATTTCGAATATATTCAGCCTGATTACCATATATAAGCCTATATAGTTGTTTCTTATATGAATTTGTATACATTCAGAGAAAAGCAGAGAATTTATTACGAATTTACCAGAACATGAAATTGATTGTTATTTTTAAGCCCATTTTCAGGTGACATGTTACATTTGCATTCGGCTAATTGGAATGCTTGATGTATAACCTAATATAGTAATTTCGTTTAATTATTTATTTATCGCATTCAATTGGAATTCTTAACAAGTTCCGTTGCATTAAATCCACACCTCAGCTGTCAGTTTTCTTCTGTTTTTGTCTTGCTGTCACATTTAATTATTGAAAAGAAAATAAATTATGTTTGCAGTCGTCTTCTCAAGTCAACGACCCAAGTTCGCACGAGTTCAGGAACTTGAAAGTTAACAGAGAGTGAGAGTGATTTTGCTTCAATCTTTTCTCTGCTATGCCATATCCGACTTGTAATACAAGGAAACAATATCACGCGTTCAAAACTGATATCTGTCAAGTCTCTTATGCTGGAATAACTGGAATAAGTTTAAAAAAGTACACAACTTTTGAAACTAATTTTCCAGTCATGCTTTAAACTAGAACAAGGAGTCAATTTACTCTTTCCTGACCACTCTCAAAGCTCTAAGCATTGGGGAGACTTCTTTGTCGCAGCTACTGTTGTTGACAACAAAGAGAGAAAGTTGCTTCCTCATAAAATGAGAGACAACAATCTGGGCTGAGCAAGATATGAACGTCAATTAATTAAATTAAAAGCAAATATAAATCACAAGTTAAAGAAGCGCATAAAGTGACGATTACTCATGCATAGAAGCTTTTGTGTGTGCATTGTGCATTGTGGATTGGAATTGAATGGAATGGGATCGAATTGGAACGCCTCAACAAAGGAGTAAAGGGAAAACTACGATGCTGGCAACGATGACAACAAGCTAAACGCAAAAGGGAAATGAGCCAATGAAAAGCTAAAAAAGACTTGAACCTTTAGTGTGGGCGTTGCTAGACAGGCAACAACCTGACAATGGGTCCAAGGAACAACATACACAAACATGAATAAATATATATATATATATATATATATATATATATATAGAACAGTCAGTGGCTTATGAAAATGAACTTCAAAGCAAAGTTGGAAGTTTGAAATAAAAATGAAAAGTAAACCACGAGACGGGCACAAAACTTAACTTAGCCTTTGTTTGCAAGGCATGCGGTATCCCAGAGAATGCTGAAATTCCCAAAAGCAGGCAGCGCACAAATGCAAAGCTATAAAATAAAAGCGCTCTACAAACACTGCTAGCCTAGGGAATACCCTGTTGTCAACAAAACACACATTGCAAGCCATGGAAAATTGTTTACTAAGCATATTCTATGTTTAATCTCTGATCATTTAAATATGTTCATATAAGCAACATTTAAATAGTGATATTTTATAAACTGTGAGAACTTAGAGCAACTATAATCGAAGTTAAGTTATAAATGATCGATCATCTATTGATTGTACTCCCTTTATCGTCCTGGTATTTTGGCTAAAATTAATTATTATTTTAAAATGTAGCCTTTTGTTTTTATTTTTTTATGTAGTTGTATTTTCTGCTATATATACATACATATACATATTTCATCATACCCATTTTCAAACTTTGTTAATGGGTATACATTCACGAAAACAAAGGACAAGTTGCCGCAAGCGAACAGCCACTGGTGCTAGCTGGTAGCTAACTGGTTGCTTAGCCATGTTACACGGACACCATTCATTGCCCCATTTTGTGTGAATGTGATGAGGTGGAAAATAATCGCATTGTTAACTACTTAGGGTATATATGGGACTGCCATTGGTGAGTTTATTGCACTGCACTGCAAGTTCACTGCGAGCACTTGTTTGTGGTTTTACTCGAATTTTACAGTTAAAAACAGAGATATCTCTGGCGAAGCACAATCAACAAATCAAATCTGCGGCAATGTCAAAGAGAGTTTGTACAAATGTTAGTAGGTGTCAACAGCTGCATCTCCCGGCGGCGTTGGCTCGAAGAGCTCCCCGGATATAGGACGACGCGGTAGCAGCATTGGCATCATAGCCTGTGATCCATCATCCAATAGCTCCAATTTGAGCATTAGCTTAGATGGTTGCGGCAAATCATCAGCGTCCTGGCAGTCCAGTGATAGCATTTCATTCACATACTGGTCAATATCTTGGCGCAAGTTTTCAATGGTTGTCGCATTGATTGAGTAATGATAATTGCGACATTTGAAGAATCCATGATGCACACCAGCTGCGAGCACATCTTCAACAACGCGACGAATGCGATCACCTTCCACCTTATAAATGTTGGCAATGCGTTGAGATACCTCCTTCAGACTGGCTGGGCGACCTAACACTTGCAACACCTCAATTACTAACGCACCAGTTTTTTTACCCAAGTCCGATGGATGCATTGCGAGTGAGAGTTTGGATTTTTTTTACGTTAGCTAATTAAATGTTTACAAGAAATTTATGCTTTCCGCTGGGCAACCGTTAAAAAATTGATACTCGAAATATATTTTAAATAAAATTATTTGTTTTTTTGTCGCTAGCTTTAAAGTGTATAACAAACTGAATAATAAAAGCAAATGACATTCTGAAATGTTTGACAGAAAAAGCAAAAGCAAGCGTACACAAGAAATTTGAGAGTGAAACGAATTCTTTCGTTTTCTCTCAATTGGTTCGACTTCTGTGATCAGTTGTATATACATAGGTAAATCACAGTATATATTACGTCATTACGTCATTCGCTGAAGAAAACACGAAAATATCGTATATTTAATTTTTTACTGTGTACGAAAAAATAGCTAAATGATGAATGCGTTAAATAAAAGGCAAGTGCACAATGGCTTAAGGATAAACAGGAAATTCCATTCTCCACTAAAAACTTAACCGTTTAACTGAACACAAAGGGCACTATCTATTCAAATTCCTATTCCATTCCGATTTCCGCTCAGCTGACTGTGGAATGTCTTTCAACTGTTTTTCAATAATAAGCTTAACCCTTACACAGACAAATTGTGTTCAAGATATCCTTGCCTAACTGTCTCCCTTATAATTTATAATTTCTGTCGTCTCATCGTCTATTAAAGCTGCACATTGGGGTGAAAATTACGGAAATTCGATTGGCGCCATGAAAACCATAAAAAACGCACGCACAACGCTCGAGCTTGAGTCAGAGCTCGTCAAGGAAAAACAAGGAAAACAAAAACAAGTGAATGGCCAGACTGCCGCATACTCTGTAGCTGATATTTTTTAATATGATATTATAGTTTAATGCGGTCAGTTACAGTGTAAATATAAATAATGTATTTAAATAATACAAGTTTTAGTTGAAAATGTATTAGTTAATGATATACAAATTGAGAATCTTTGAATAAACTATATATTAAAGATATAAAATCTGACAATGTTTGTAACTTGATATTGGAAATCCCTTTACTTTATAAGAATTAAATATATATAATAAGTAAATATGTGAAACAAACATTTTATTGAGTAACACAACTAAAGTTTGGTCTGTGAAAACTTGTAGATTTCATATTCAGAGCACACCAAATGAGTTTTAAAAGAATATATAAAAATGTGTAATTGGAAATAGGGTTCTTGTGAAAAAATTTATTCATTTATTATGCATACATTATTATGTGCACTGCTTAACAGTTTCTTAAACTTTTAACTTTTATTGTTTGACCTTTAAAAGAGGCGAAGTTGAAAAAAGCTGACTTGAGAGTGTGATTAAGTGTTTGTCAGACTCAAGATACCCTCTTAGCCCTACATATATATTACATACAATATAATATATAACCACTTGCAGGGTTGGGGTTTGGCGACGTTCTGACGCGCTTGTTGTTTTTCTCCCATCTTTGGTGATCCCTTCCTCTTTATTTGCTTGCTCTCTCTTTCTCTCTCTCTCTGGTTTGCCACAAACAGTTTGTTGAGCTTGCCCCAATAAAGGCGGCATGTGACACATTCGGCCAGCAACAGAGAATATTATGTCACTAGGGAGCTCATTGAGCTGGCCCAACATACACAATTCAACATGGCTAGCATGACGAAAATGGAAATTAAAGTCACAAGTAACTGGAAGGTTAAATGCTTATCGATTTTGAGCACATCTATTTAGAGTCGAGCCGGCGTAATGCTTTGTTTGTTGGGGCAGGAAGAATGAGGCATTGACGGTCGCCAAGGCAAATAAATCCTACAGTATAGTAAGAAAAGGGATGCTCGTTTTGTTATTTGCATTGTTGTTCGGATGACTCATCTATTGCATGAAATTCCTAAAAAATTTTGAGGGTTGTATTTTATCTGTTTCGGACGTCATACAACAAAAACAATCCAATGATAGATAGACAGGTTTGCAGATGTGAAGTGTTGCACATGGCTGCCGGACAAGATCAAGGTTTTATAAATTACACGAACCATTTCTCTAGAGAGTACACTCAGCAAAAGCTTGGCTATTTTTGTTTTTAATAATTTAAGTATTAAAATGTACATATTGGGGGAACTTGAATGAGCAGAGATATAAATTCTAATTGCAAGGTTTTTTTGCATACTCAACACTTAAAATTTGAAGTAGAAAACGTTATTATTTCCAATTATCTTCCACTTGAATTTTCAAACATCGTTATTCTCCGAGTGTAGCAGAGCAAATGATTAATACAATACCACGCGAAATCAAATTGGCCAATTGCCAACAAATTTCATAATTATTAATATACAAAAATATGTTGTTAGCAACATTCATAATTTGTGCTCGAAAATTCGCTGCTGTTTGTGTTTGTCCCGATTACCTGTACGAATATTCGATGTTGTTTTTTTTTTATATCACGTCTTTT
This sequence comes from Drosophila glabriapex, assembly GCA_035042305.1. Lineage (NCBI taxonomy): Eukaryota > Metazoa > Arthropoda > Insecta > Diptera > Drosophilidae > Drosophila > Drosophila glabriapex. Next base: position 7,512,654 of record JAWNLN010000018.1, read on the forward strand.
TCGTTGACAATTGTCAAATGTTTTTCTGTCACCTGCACACAAAACTTTTCACAATTTATTTTCACAATATTTGTTGTCGTTAAAGTTGCGCCTTCAAAAGCCGTCTGATTATAAATGAAACATCTCCGATGAATACGATCATTTTTTATGCAATTTTTGAATAATGAAAGAGCGCATTCATATATTGATACAGAAATAAAGACACTCTACTTCCTAGGGGCAGGTGAACAAAAGCACAAAGTGAAATAATGGCGTAGAAGGCAAACAAAATATTGTGAACTCTAATTATAGGTATATAGATATTGTATCTACGAGACAAAAAAAACAACGCGTAATACAAATGTTTCCATAATCAACACACAAAAAACGCAGAACCAACTGATAATGTGATTTATGAACAGACGGCAAGCGGGCAGGCAGGCAGGGCCAGACCGATAAGAAAGTGAAGCGAAGGAACAGAGTACCGTAGTTCCAGACACTTTCTAACATTGTCCAATGTATATATAGATATGCGTATGTATGGCAGATCGGTTCTTCATTTGGACATGTGAGTCACGTAATTAACATATATTTCTTTGGCTTCATTTGCAAGTGAGATCCAGCGATAGAAATATGCGAGAAATACGTGAAAAGTTTGTTAAAGTCGCTCAACCAAATGGGAACACATGGGAAAAGGGGTGTGTAGCAACTGAATCTGAAATGAGGAGGCACATTACTAATTAAATGCTATCAATACATATCTATTGATAAGATGAACTTGTTTGAAAGTGAGAAAATTGTGTAATGCTATTGCAAAGCGGGAAAACAATTGAATTTATTTTAGATTTATTAAATAACATGATTTATCCATTACCCTAGCTTAACTGGAACAGAGAATACTGACTTTCATAACTGCAGAATGTGGTGAAATCAATATTACATATTTAACATTATATATCTACATACATGTATATACCCTTGATTATCAGAATGCTTATTCATAGATTAGATAGATTTTGTACATACAAAAACTCGCCAAATGGTATATAATGCTTGTTGAATTCCGCCGGATCCGAAAGACTCTTCGTGGCGAAACGATTTTAAAATCCCCGAGAGACGGGTAATTCGTAAAGCAAACATACAAATCTTGTAGGGCCTAACACAGAAAATGCTTGATTGATTTGTTCGCATGCTGCAAGAAGATTTGTTTGCGCCAAATGTTTTCTAATTTTGGCAGCCAATTGCGCCAATTGGACGGCAAACTCGCCGCAAAAATGTTCAAAGTGCAACAAATTGATTTATGACAAGCAAAACAACAGCAAAAAAAAGCAGCAAAACACAAAAACTGACCAGTTTCGGGGCACAATGCGGAAATGCCGCAGTAGCTATGCGGGTATATCAGTAAACATATATGTATACCATACGAATACCGATATATATATATATATATATATATATATTTACAAAATATATTGTCGTGACAGTATTTTTCACTATGGATTAAAATAATTTGTGTGATGCACAAGATGACAAGCAAAAATTGAGGGAAAAGAAATTTTAATATAAACAAATTTTGATTAGTTGAAACTCGTCGCCTATTTTGGTAGAGAGCCAAAATAATTACCCATTGTTATAAATTTCTTGACAAATCTAATTTGACGGCGACAGACATTTACAAATAAATCAGATATGATTATGAAAAATAAATCAAAATGTTATTTGCCTTAAATGGCATTTATTTGGTTTATGCGAAAACAAAAGGCACATAATATTTTAAGTACAATGAATAAAAAAGTACGCAAACAATTTGAACGTTTTGTAAAGTTTGCACGCAAAGTTTTAGCACGATGAACTTATAGTCAAAATAAAGTAAACTTAAATGCAAAAGCATGCTGTTAAATTGTAATTTAAGGCAACATTGAAACTTAAAAATAATGTAAAAAAAAAAACAAAAACAATATGCTTAAAACGTTTCATTTGCAGAATCGCTATTATTAGATGCTAAGAGGAAAATTGGGTCAGCAAACGATGCGGTGGCCACATAACAAATATATAAAAGCCCGCAGTCAAACATTTGGCAGCCAGACCATAAAACCAGCAATAAGTGATATCTTATGAAGATTGAATACCCTTGCAGATATGGCAACGATCACTTAAACTAACAAGATGCTGTGCTGACTGAGGAATAAAAAGATTCCGCTTTTAACATTAAGACGAGGTTATTAAAATATGTAAATCCCAAGCGCAAGAAAATTTCAAACATTACTTTAAACAACTGTTGTCTGAAAGTTCGGAAAACAGGGGAGGGAATGTTGGGCATGGGCCAAAGTGAAATTCTCTTCATATTGGCTTAAAACGCAAATTCAAAGTTTCTTGAATTAACTGCCAATTTGTAAGAAATATATATTTATATACTTTTTTAGGTTCAATACGTAACACATTTCATAAGAGAAAAATGGGCATAAAAAGAGAGAGAGTATTTGTGAAACGCCACGTTCACATTCCGTTTCATATATATATTTATATATACATACAATATTAAATGACCTTTTAATTGATTTTCAGTGTGTTGGGGACAGACACAAAAATCGAATTAAGTGCAAAATACATTTACTGTGTTGATAACTGGCCACAAAATGACATCAGAAACGCTGCTCAACCCTTTCCGCACTCAGCATCCCTGTTTTCCACAGAGACTGACTATCATAGGATTTCCATGTATTAAATGTCCTTACGAAATTGCTGACATCATTTGCACAGCATTCGAATGCTGTCACGCTGTGAAAGTTACTCCACACAAAAGTTTCACGTTCCGATTTCCGGCTAAGGGATACGCTCTATTATTATGTGCACCTACATTTAAATACAATTTATGCTCCGCCTGCACAACGTGCTTGCACAGAGAGAAAAATGTAGGTATTTAAATTAAATTGCACTGACTTCGTATCCAGAATTTGCAATTTAAGAAAATCAAATTTAATATTAGAGCGAATTTTCCAAAGTGAGCACAAAACAAGTTAGAAGAGCTATCTTAAACAAGCAAAAGATTGCATACACTTTCAAACAGGGGATAAGCTGTCGACATCTAAATTTCACAATAAATCTAAAAAAGACAATTGTGCCTATGAAAACTATGTAATATAGTTGTCCGATCTCGAAGTTTTAAGTCCAAATGTAGTATTTCAATTGAGAAACTTTATTTGTTCTCCCAGTGTATGAGCGCTGAGCAGTTGTTGGGGGCGCAACCGGCTCTGTTCCATTTACAAATCGGATTCGGGTCATACAAAGTTGATTATTGTTGTTGTTGTTGTTGCTGACTTGCAAATTTAATAACAATTTGCATAAATTTACAGACTAATGCTGCAAAATGGTCTTGCATATGGAATATCTGTTGTGTGTGGGCCCATAAATCGATGCTCAGAGCTCTACTTACTTCACTCAGTCTCTCTCAGTCGAAGGCGTTAGCTTGTAGATCTGTCATAAGTACATGCAGCATTAACTGTAAGAAATGAGAAAATGTAAACATAAATTAGTTAATGTTTAATTATGGTATGCAAAACAAACACATGTATGGCATATTTCAATGTTAAGGCCAATTAGAGGTTTATGTATGTCAAATTAACCAAAATCAGATGTGGCACACAAATAAGCAAACAATTTTTAAAGGTCTTTCCGCTTTCGGTCATTTCAGCTTAATGGAAGTAGCGTGGGTTGATTGACAAAACTCGTATTATCGAGAAACTATGTGCAACAATGATGTACACTCAAAAAAAAATAAATCATATTTTGAAATTGCCGAAATGAACCAACTTTGTAAGCCGGATATGTTTAAGCGCAAAATTGTTTTGATTCATACTTATTAAGAAAAATTTTATATCGCACTGATAAGCTGTATATTGCTTCAAGTTAATTTCAGAACATTTATTCTTCGAGTGTGCATAAAATAAATGTTTTTTTCATTTGTGTGGGTTTGTTGATTGAGGTGATTTTTTATTTCTGTATTTTGTGTAACAATTGGTAATCGCAAAATGCCTCAGCTCGTCATCTTAAACTTTATAGTACAAATACTCAGTTCGTTACTAGTGAAACTAGCTGGTGTGAAAGAGGCATTCACCTGTGCGAGTTTCTTTGAATGATGGCAGTTGGAATTTTACTTCAGGGGAAATAACTTAATACGCATCTTCACCTGCGACAACTTCCCATAAAACGTAATTACCAAATGATTTTATTGTTGCTCAAGTTATTTGTATTGTACAATTCACAGACACTGTGCATTGGGCATAAAAGCGCACTGTGCATGCAGTGCCAACAAAAAACAAAAAAACAACAACAACAACAATTGCAGCACAAAAAGCTAAACAAAATTTGTTGTACAAGCCGTTGCCGGCACGAAAATGGCATTAAAGTCAGCTAAGACGACGATCAGACGAAATGCTATGGATAAGGCTATAAGACTAGACAGCAACCATTGACAGCAACAACAACAACTGACGTTCAAAAAGGTGCATAATGCAGCAACTTGGCCAAGTTGAAAACTGAGCCTAGGCGCAAAATCACGTGGCCAACATCAGCCAGCCAGACAATGAAAACTACCGTAAGTAACATAAGTAACATTTGCTTCTAGATGATCGACTACTAAATTCTCTAACTACTCATATAAGGTTTTGATAGGTTTTGATGTCTTTAGAATATACAGTTTACAATAAAACGTTTCGTGTTCATTTTATCGATCGTGATCAAATTACAGATGATCAATATTACGTCAAGGTATAAACAATCTCGATTCAAAAGTTATATCTCTAAGATTGTGGTTTTTATTGTTATCGGAAATCGATTTGTATTAATATTCATGCAACAGGGGAAGTTATCGACAAATTAAAAAACTTTAATCTGCGTAATAAACAAGAACATTCAAACTCTTAATTCTCTAGCATTTATAGTCTATATAGTCCAAATTGAAAGACAGACTGATCATGATCAAAAATATACTTTATGTTCATTATGTTCAACTTCAATTTAGCCTTTTTAACAAATCTCAATAGTTTCTGGGTGTAGAAAAGATATGTACCTAATGGGAAATCAGTCTATTCATAAAGGACTCATAAGTCAGTGCAGTCGTAATTTTTTTAATAAATAATAATAAACACAGAGAGTGGAAACAATGGTCAAGATTACTTTCATGTTTTTCTGAAATTGAGGTTTTTAATGGTTCTCAAAAACTACGAGAATGGTAAATAGTTTGCATATTTATATGACGAAGTTTTATGTTTGCCCACATCTGTCTTATTTCTAGTTATATATCGTTACAAATTTGCTTTATCATTGGTCATTTCTTAAGCCAAAATGTGAATGGCTTTTTTTAAAAGCCCATATGTTATAAAAATGTGAATGACTTTCTTTTACTAAACCCATATGTTATAAAATATCACACAAAATACGTAGAGCGAATTTATAGTTATACATTCCAAAAAATGCTGCAAGCCCATTGACAAAACCATGTGGATCCTTGTTGCAAACGATAGCCAATAATAAAAACAATGGAAATAACTAGCGCGTTTTGTATTTGTTGTTGTTTTGTTTTGCCATTTTTGGCACTTTTTGGCTGCCGTTGCGAGTCAATGAAATTAAATGTTTTACCCCTTTTGTGTAGAAAAACGAGTGGCGATGAATGCATAAAATGGTTAGCCCAATGCAAAAAGAGCCAGTGAATACACTAAGAAAAACTCAATATATATTTTTATTTTGGGTACATTTATGTATAAATGTAGAAAATCAAAATAAAAATTTTAAATGTTCAACTCTTAAGAAATATGTTGAAAGCAAAAAGTATTATTGAAAATTAAGTATTCAAAAATGATAAACATTCACGATTAAGATACTAATTTTCTATTTTAAAGACATTTATTTCGTAAGTTTTTTATGAAAATGTTTAAATATTTTGATGAATGTGTATTTAGTAGTTTTTGGGCAAGCAACATGAACAGCACCAACTCGTTTGTTGCCGCTTACAGTAAGCGTCAAGTTGCCAAAGTTGACCAAGTGTGCAATGGCAAGTGTTCAGTTATTTTTATAGCCAACTGCAGCAACAACAAAGCAACTGCAATAATAACAACAACAACAGCAAACACGACAAGTGCAGGAGGGAGTGAAATATGATTGCAAGCCGCCGCCAGCGTTTAGAGGATGCCTTAAGGAAAACTTGAAACTGGCTTCCATTGTTGGTCGGGACTTTAACGGTCGATTTTGACGTCGGCTGCGGCTGCGGCCTCGTCGCGGCGTCAGCGTTAGCTGCGGCGCTTTCACTTGCACCAACGACTTTTCCTCTACAAAAAAAAAAAAAACATGTTTGCTTTGCTCTTTGAGCTTGCTGTTCGTAACTTGTTGTTGTTGTTGTTGTTGTTGTTGTTAGTGCTCGCAGCTATAATTCTCGTTGTTGCTATTCTCTTGTTGTTGTCTTATTATTTTTGGCCTAATAAACAGCAACAAATTGAATTCTATGCATTAAACGGGTACTGACCTGAACCACACCCAAAAAAGAAAAAAAAATCAACAGCTGAGATAGCAAACATTATTATTGAAGTTGAATATTTATGCAAAAGAATTGGTTTCTTTACGAAAAATATGGGAAAGGGAAATAACTTAACATATGTATAATAAATTTGAATGGTATGCAAATTTGTAGGTAAATAAATTGATGCTGTCGGATGATGATATAATAATGGGTGTAGAGCTTGACATTTATTTATTTATTTATTGGCGAAAAGGTGCCAACAATCTAAATTGAAATCTTATAGGTTGCTATTTTATGCGCATGTACACTCCAAAAAAAATTCTGTTCTAAATTCCTAACGTTTTGGAAAATAATTTCTTAAATATTCTTTGGATTAGTATAAATTAATGCTGATTCGAATATCGATAGTGCATTTACATGAAAAAGAAACAATGTTCTTGAAATTAAGTACAAAATAAGTAATTCTCAAGAAGTTCAATTCTTACTATCTCACTATATAGTTCTAGAATTTTATGAACTCAAGTTTTTTAATAATAATATCCTACTCACGAACTTCGATATTATAAAAAACATTCTTAAACTAAAAATGTTGTCTATGGTCAATAATTTTCGTAGTTGCCATGTAGTTGGCAATAACATTCTATATTCATTATTAAGTGTATATATTAACACTGAATGAGGTATAGTCAAGTTGGTAGATAATGCTTATCTAATGAACATTTTTCACCTCATATCTATGAATCTATGACCAATGCATGTATATTACAAGCTTTTACTAGATTTATACGCTAGCTTATACTTATTCAAACGCCAGTTGCAAGCCACTCATATTTTCTACTAGTAGTCATAAAATGGAAAAACAAAAGAAACTGCACAGACACGAACCCAATTTGTACAAACTGTGCTTAAGCCGGCACGAATAATTGAGATAAGAGCATCATCAAGCTGTCGTCTTGTTTAATGTTGCCCATTATATTTATGCGGTTAAGAAAGATATTTATATTTTCATTTACATTTGTATCAATGGAATCGCGCTAAAGAGGCACACATTTTGTGTGGAGGCCTCGGTTTCTAACCTCAGGCCTTAGACGTGGGCATGTTGCAGCAAGTGTAACCTTAGACACCATTTTAGATGATACACAAAACGAACGAACGAAGTCAAAACAAAACAAAACCAAGACCATTAATATGCACAAAGTGGAGAGCTTCACTTCCTATGATATAAACGCCGGCAAATTCAAATTTGGTATGTGCGAGAGTTACTTTAAGGGTTTTGAAACTCTTTTGAGATTACAGATTACTTTATAACTATGCCATAAAATCAATATTAAATCGCATCGTAATTTCAAAACCTAAAAGTCACATTCAGTTAGATTTATTTCATAACATGAAGTACTTATTTTTCATAGTCCATATTTAATATAACATCATAATAATCATTCATACTGTGCACTGTGACCTCGAGCTGATGACTTTGAATTACATAAGCATAAGCTTAGGAAAGACTATAAACTAAATGGGTCAAAGATTAAATATGAAATAAATAGAATGAGTTGGCAGCACGCATAACAAAACGTAAAGATGAAGAAATCGTGAGGAATACTTTTGCGATATGAAATTAATTGAAAGATGTTATGAGGGCTGCAAAATACATAAGCAGAAAAGGTTAAAAAGTCAAAAACAGAACACCGAGATTGGGTAGTCAACTTAACCATAAAAGCATGGAAGAAAAAACTGTTGGTAAGATATTACTTAAGCAATTTTTGTGTTTCCCCTGATTCCTGGTCCGGCCCTATTATTTGCGCAATTGCCATGATTTTTCGGGTCTCAGAGCACCGTAATTAACGAGTCTCAGATGCTTGCTGCAAAATGCTGGTGCCTATCAGCTGCGAAAGTCGCTTAATATGTTTGGCATAGTCTTGCCCAAGAACTTAAAATCACTCAGGAATCACAAAGAGATGATCTAGCGCTCTTCCAGGCTAGGAAGTCAGCAACTTTATTCCACCCTGTCCTGAAACCCAGTGGATCCTAGCTAATAGAAGTTCTGTTCTTAGAGATAAATTGTGAACAGTTTGATATAAGAGCTGCCAAGCATGGAAAAGAAAAACAGGTAATGACCGCCTCCCTCCATCAGTAGGTTTGTCTTACTTGACAGCATTTTTTTGGGCCTTGTTCCAAGTTGAACATTTTATTACAATCAAAAGTCAACTGCATAAGCGTGTGGGCCGCGCGGGGTTGTTAATCAACTCTTATATCATTGCCGCTACAATAGCATTGACCTCGCTGCGAGCGGCGGCTCCTGCTTAATCAGCCGAGTCATCTATGAATCTACAACTAGCTACACATGTATCTCAGTGTGTGTGTGTGTTGGTGATTGTGTGTGCAACGTTTATTATACAATGTGCACTCTGCGCTGTCATAATTAACATCTAAGCAGCGATAAATGCAATTAGCGCTGCCAGCAGTCATTGACGTTGTGTCCCAGCCCCAGCCACAAACAAAGACCTAACTGCAGACTACCTCGACTTGATTGCACTTTCAATGTGGGGTTCATGGAGAGATATGTAGATGGATGAATGCAGCCAACGCCCTGCACCTCCCATGTCAAAAAAGCCAAAGCATCGAGAGTCAACATTTTATTGCAGTTTCAACACATCAAATACTTTGTATCCCAAAGATACACAAGCAAGTCAAGTCAAACAAACAAAACAACAAATGCTCGAAAATAAACACATGCCTGCATATCAAACGCAGAAGTGCGCTGCTGCTTAAAAATACCAAGAAAAAAAGGGAAATGCATGTTTAAATCCAAAAAAAATGGGGAAATATTTCCCAAGTTGTCTTGATCATACAAACATCTTGTGTTAGAAATTGTTCAAAAATAATATCGCAAAGATGTGTTCAAAAAGATACATATTATACAGATTGCAGAAAATTGCATTCCAATTAAATTGAAAACAAATAATCAAAACTTTAGCAATTGTTCAATGTTATGCGAAAGTATATTCCAACTAAATTAATATTGAAAATATTAAATTTTACTGTTATCGGTAATCGATTTTTATCGATATTATGGAAATGCATTACATTATCCATTAAATGAAATAAACTACAGCCGCAAGAATTGCAAGATCTTTCGTATTACGAATCTCCACGTGTCTCAGAGATATTTAAATATTTTGATAATTTTTTCTTTCTTCTAAAGCTCCAACCATAATCGCAATGTCATTGGTCGTAAATATCTGAAAAGTTTTAACGAAGTTATGGCTGTGTAAAATTTAACCCTCCCTAATTGCAAGCCACACAAAATAAAAATTAAGTTAGCTTAAACAGGATTTAAAATAAACAAAAACAACAAGTTAATTACTTAATGACATAAAGAAGAAACCTCTTTCAAATTTGTGCAAAAGTGTACAAGAAAACGACAAATAATTAGCTAAATATATGATTAACAGACTCTTAAATTCAATTTTAAACTTGAGCAGATTTTCTTCATCAACTTATTCTAAATATGGAAAACAATTTGAAAAAATTCCAAAAATCCATTAACAAAACGACTTAAGCAGATTTTTCTTAATTGACTTTTCTTTCTGTGTAATTGATAGAGTTTTGAGAAAGTCGTCGGATCGACTGATTTACTTGACCGACCCCAAAAAGGAGACAAGGCCTCTCGAGGTGTTAAAGTCGAAATGTTCACGGAGAGACAGCCCAGCTGAGGTTGCTGCTGCTGTTGCTTTGATGTCTTCATGTCTTCTTCTGGCGGGTGTAGAGTGTGATGAAGAGAGCGGGGGGAGGAGGGTGGACTACCCGACGGCTCAATGACCGTGCGTGAAAAGCGACTATTAAAAATGTTTGTCTCTTGCTAAAGGCAATGCGCCTATTTTTAGTGCATTGGCTCTTGGCAACTTTGGGGCGAGTTGGCCATGAATCCATGCCTTATATATGCATATATATATATATTTGTATATACATATATAAAAAATATATGTGCATATCTGCATATGCACTTAGTGTGCAGGTGAAAGTATTTAATAATGCGCCTGCCCGCATGACAAATCTTTTGGTGTTGGTCAGCAATCTTGATGAATGTTGTTATTGTTGCTGTTGCTGGATGCAACGACTAAAAAAGCAACCTTGAAAAATGTCACGTTGTATTTGAAAAATGTGCGCTTTAATGAGACACACATCAAAGCGAGTAGCTGCCCGCTCAAAGAAACATAACAAAGCACATATACACTACAAATAAGGCTGAAAGCGACAAAACACACACTCACACTTATATGTATAGACCGGAAAGCGAGCGACCAAATTGGTATTGTCGGTTTTCAATGGAAAATGCCGCAAGGCAAACAGCCTCTCCACGCCGCAACGCGAGTGGATTCGACGCCTGCCTTGTGGCATCGATAGCAAAAACCCAAAGCAAAACATTATTTATCGAGTATTGCAATGGGCAAAAAGGGAACAAAAACAAAACAAAATAGTATTTATGACGGGTGTCGAATAAATAATACCCTTTCATCATAAACGATAGAATTATCTCATGAGAAAATGCTTATAAGGAACATAACAACAAATTTTAGTTCAATATTTACATTACAAGCATTTCTGTATTTAAAATAATAATCATCCTAGTACATAAGTTAAAGCTTGGGTTCTTAATTCAATTTGACAAGAAATAAGGAAGTCCTTTGATAGGGAAATATATATTTTACTCCAAAAGATAAAATCATCATGGTGAAATGGGAACAATCGTCCTGAATCTTTTCCGAAACAATATCGGAAATCAAAATACTTTCTTGAAATAGAAATTTTGTTCTTAGATTTAGCATTTCGAACTTGTTCAGAATTTCAGAAAAAAATGTTATTTTTTTTATTCCGAACCTTTGAGAACAACTTATATGGCACTGATAGTATTCATTTATTCCTCTTTACTTTAAAAGTTTGTAGAAGTCTTTTTCAATGCGACAAAATCACACTACAGATTGCTTGAAAAAAGAGTATAAAAAGCAAACAAAAACCAAATCGCGACACGCAAAGCGCAACAACTGCTGTTTATTTGATATGCCAGAGTTTGACAAATAAACGCAGACAGAGAATATATGTATATGTCTGGATGCTTGTAGTTCGCCTCGGTGAAGTACTACTTAGATGCGTCGGATGGTACACAAACTGGTCGTCACCAAGACAAATGGCAAACAAATGTTATTCCTTAAACGCAAATTTCACTTTCAAACGCATTAGCAACACAAGCAGCAGAATCTTTTACAGCTGGTGCAACGGTGAATGTGGTATTTGCGGACTGGTTTTTATGACTTGGCCAAGTGCGTAAATTTTGCGTGTGTGTGTGTGTGTTGTGTGTGCGTAATGAAAGTGAAACGTTGGTTGCATTGAACGCCTCATTTAAGAGTTGCTCACATGCTGCAAATATTTGCCAAAGCAAATCATAATTGTTCTTTAATTGCAGATACAGCTACAGATACAGGCACACATGAACACACAGATACACACATATATATATATTTGGCCAGTTGTTCAGCTTTTTATCGACGTTTAACGATGCGTTTTGCTAACAACTCAAACGTCACCGCCAAACGGGTCGTATGAGTAATATTACAAGTATCTATAAGTGCATCAATGTACAATTTTATAAATATATGCGAATGTTAATTGCGCTTGTTGTTATTGCTCATTAATCGGACAATTATTGCTGTCAATGGTTTTTATAGATTTGACATTGATTAGCTGATCGCATGAGTAATCTGTTTATATTGTGAAATAGTCAAGACAGATTTGAACGGAGATTAGATATAAGTAACTAATACATTAAGAAATATAACCTATATTTCATTGGTCGTTTAAAGGAATACTTTTTCTTATGTCAATCAAAATTATTCTGGCATCAATTTTTGTGAGTTTTACACATAGTATGTGCTGGAACTGACTTGTTTTTGTTGTTATTTTAATTTGTTTATTGTGGACTTGTTTCAGAGATTAAGTTGAGCATTGAATCAGTCCGTGCTTGTCCTGTTCAAACTTGCATATTTGATCAGCTTTTATTTTAAACAAATTGTAGAATTAAGTGATCAATCTATTTCATTCGTACTGCCATGAACCATAATAAGTTTTTGTACTTTGCGAATTGAAAGTAAATTAAACCAAAACCCGAGCAACAACAATATAAAGTGCACTCAAATGAAAACCAAAAGTATTTTTATTTAATTTCTATTTATACATATTTTTTCTTTATTTGTTGGCATTTTCATTGCAGAGAGCAGCGCCGATAGCAATGCTAAGAGGCATATTTTTAAACAATTTTCCCACCCCCCCTGAAATCTGTGTAATGGCAGAAGTAAAGAGCTGCAACAATGGAAATGTTGTTGTTGTTGCCGCTGTTGAAGAAAATGTTTGTACTTTTGTGTGTAAGACAATTTTATTTGCAGTTAGTTTGTGGCAAATATTTGCACAATCCTCGGCCCACTGGCAACAGGCAGAAAAGAGTTTCTGCTGCTGTTTTCTGCTTTGTGTTTTCGGTTTCGGTCCTCTGGGCGCTAATTGAGTGAGCACACGCCAGTCAGACAGTCATTCAGTCAGTCGGCAGTCAGCCGCCAGAGGAGAAATGAAAAACGCGACGAGGCCAGCAAAATGCTTTACAATAGATATCTAATGATATATGTACCCCGTACATCTATGTGGGGCGTCAGACAGACAGACTGACTGACAGACTACACCATACATATGTGCGTGTGTATGTGTAGTTTCAGTTTGGTTGGCGGCTTTGGATATGCCTGATGCAGTTGTGGCATGCATCAGCATACAACATGCAACACACGCCATAAACTTCAAGGAAGTGCCACAGTTAACATTAAACTAGCATACAACAATATAAAAGGAATGTGCACAATCCATTAAAAAGTGCTAGACTTGCATATATCCTGCATCTCAAAATTGAGTGTTGAATTTAATAAAGTTTTCATCAACTTCAACAGCAATTTTTTTCAAAAATTAATCTTCAATATAAATATTAATATTATCGATATTTCTTTAAAGTTTCCCATAGTTTCACAAGTAAAATACTTCAATTCTTTTTACATTATTACGTCTTTTGATAAATATAAATAGTTACTTAATCAAAATATAATGTTTCTAAATTTCTATAAAAATAATAACTCACTTAGATAACAAAAGATAAAAAAAATAGATAATAATAAAATGCGTTTGATAAGGATATGCTAGATACTGCAACATAGATAATTTGTATATAAAATAAATATTTAAATAAATACATATTTATATTTACCCTTGTAGAGTGTACTATAATTATGTCGCGAAGTTTGTGACGCTTAGAAGTAAAAAAACATCATAATTATTTTTAATTGAGATGCAATCAGATTAACTTCATTCTAAAAGAGAGTATACTATCTTTGACATACCTAATTTCTTTAAATAGAATATTATTATTCCCAACTTTTCAAAACATGTTTTAATATTGCAAATTCAACCATTTCATTTTGATAGAGGTACTACCAGCCAATAGTGTAATGACTCGACTCGGCTGCTATTACTTTCAATTGTGCTTCAGTTGCAAAACGCTTTGACCTGCATAAATGTATCTTCTGTTTTCAGTTCGCTTAAGCGCGTAAATTGTAAGCGATAAATATTATTTCATTTAGCGTTGACCGCTGTCAGCTGACAAGCAATCAGCTTGATTATTATTATCGCTAGCATTATTGTTATTATTATTATTATTATTATTATTGTAGTTTCTGTCAGACAGTTGACAGAATATATGTATCAATCACATAGACATCGCTCTGAAGCGCACACAAAATTTAATTTTCCAACAACTTTTTGCGTTTTTGGGTCAAATATTCGATCCGCGTTCAGTGAACTTTCTTGGCACATGCACGGTTGCTACAGTGCGTGTTGGAGTGATTGACTGATTGACGTTGCTACAAAATTATTCAATTGCCTGCGCATGAAATTACCAATTTATCCCAGCATTTCATTTGACTGAAATTAGCCGCAGATAAAGTTACATAAGCTAAAAAGTAAGCAAGCTTTTTCTTTTTGCTTGTTATCGCTATCGATAATTTGCATTGCTCTCTCTCTCTCTCTCTTTCTCTCTCTCCACTGATATCTCACTCTATCGCTTTTTAGAACTTTCGTTCTTTGCTGTTGACGCCTTGTGCTTCTTCTTCTTATTCAAGTGATTGACACAATTGCTGTACTTTTGCCATTTGCAATTTACGCAACAAATGCCACTGTTCATTTCATAGTTGTTTGTGTTTTAGAATAGAAACGCATATTACTCATTCGCCATGTTGCACCGCATTTTACGGTTAGATAAAAAATAAATTTTTCCCATACATTTTCTTTATATATACTTTTTGAAAACCTTTTTTCACATTTTCATAGTTTCAATGTGGATTTTGTCTTTAGCTGAAACGTTCTTCTTGACCTATTTTCTTAACTCATCATACCATCAATTTAATTTACTAGAATCTTGAAAAATTTTCTACTAAAAATTGAGTTTATAAGATTTCAACTTGCTTGTTAAAAAGTTTCTTAAATCAAATTTAAGGGATTCGCAAAACTACCTAACTTTAAATCTCTAGAGATTTATGCATCATCTCTATAGATAAATTTTGTCTTCAAATTTATACCACTTACAGAGCTCTACTTCTACCGCATTTTGCAGTCTTCGCTCTTGATTCAATAGTTTTTAAAGCTGCTTTTTATAAAATTTGAGTACATTTTTGTTTCATTTAGTTTCATAATCTCTACTTTTTTGTGGCACGTGCAACGTCTCAAGTAGCTTAATTCAATTCGCCTTGCCACTGGCAAACAGTTCAATTTTTTTTTATCTTTTATAAAAACTGTTGATAATTGTTCAGTTTTTCTAGTGCCTAAAGACAAGTTTTTTTTTTTTTGATGTGGAGGCTATAAAATTGTCAGCTACTTGGCCATAAAAGGCATTGAACCAGATGCGTGGGCGTGGCACCACAGCAACGCCCACCACTCAGAAAATTCGAGTAAACACAAAATAAACACACACTAACGCATACACTCACATGCGATTGAATGAATATATTCAATGTATTTGGGGGATCGCGTGTGCAGATTTTTTTTTTTTTTTGGTTGCGTTGGCGTGTGTTGGCCCATTTCTGGAGCTGGCTCACTGATTCATTTGCCAGATTCCATTTCGGCACTGCACAATGTGATTATTGTTGCTGTTTGTGGTTGTTGCTGTTGTAATTACTATGTGTGCTTACGTTTGCAGCTATTAGGCGCACGAGTTGGCCATGAACCAGTGACGGCTATTTATCTCCGCACCCCAAGCCACCTACCCACCCCCTCATTTCAACAACTGTAAATAATACTTTTGCTTAGCCACACAAAAAATATGTATTTGTATTTGTGTTCACAGTAAATTGGCTTATGTATTAAGTAAAAGTGCTTCTTGAAGATTGCAAGAATGGAAAGGTATATCAGCTAACTTTTTCCAAAATTATCAACTCAAATAGTATTTCAAGATCAATCAGACTTTACAGATTTTGAAAATATCGATGTGTTAAGGATGAGGGAGCTCTTTAAATAAACACAAGATAATGGTAAAAAAAAAATGACATGATAAAGACTTTGTAAGCTTCTTATGGCTTCAAGGTTTACAAATAAATTTACTCTAAGAATACCCAGCAAAAAACGAGTGCTTATTTATTTGATTTATTGCAGCTTAGGCAAGCGGCTATAATTAAAGAGACAGCTGAATAGTTAATTTCAATTTAATTGCGCAGGTTTTTAACTAGTTTTTTTTCACCCCCCAATTATTGCAACTAGTGACGTCATGCAATGTGTCTTAGCTGAGTGCACAGCCAATAAGTCACCTTTTGCTGTAACTTGTAGGCTCCACTGGGTGCGTTGGGGCTGCAACTTGAGTTGCATTCGATGCTGCTGCTGCTGCTGCTACTGCTGCCGCCAATATCCGCTGACGATGCATTCAAGCGGTAACAACAACAAAAACTTACCATTAAGGGCACAACTGTCAGAATAAACGGCACAATACGGCAAGTGCACAGAGCGAAATTAAGAGTATATTTTTCGAATTGAAAAACTAAAATCTTTTATATTTAAAGTAATTGATCAATTACGAAGTGAATACAAAATGTGCCTTCAGATCAAATGACTTGTTGAACTATATTTTAAGTCCACTCTTTTTTCTCTGTGTAAAGTTTTTCCATACAATTGGATAGTTCTCGCTTGACTGCACATCCTGCTGCCGTCGCCCCCTTAAACTGGCAAACTTCCGCTCTAATGCGAAAGCTCACCAAAATAATAACTGTGCCAACTGTGTGTGTTGGTTGGGGGTTAAGTGCAAACGTCATAAAAATCGGACAGCAGCAGCAGAGAGTCAAAGACAGAATCGTCGCTCCAATTCTCTCCCCCTTTCATCACCCTTCCCTGTCGACTCTGTGTGCGATGTTGAGCTCCCTCAGCTTTGCCCTTTAACTGTACATGGCTGTGTGTACATAGTTTAGTTACCTTTCAAAAGCAAACGCACAAAGCACACAGCAAAACAAAACAAAAACTGATTCATGCGCAACCAGCAACCGCAACAACAATAACAACTTGAAAGAACAGTTATATGTATATATAGTGTTGCCAAAGAGTGAATACCCTTGAAAAAATAAAAGCTTGTAACTGGTCAGTTCAGCTATAAAAACGCTCAATATACGACCGGATAAATCACAAATATCATTAGATTATATTTTCAAACTGGGACACACATAATGATATTGAAGGCAGACTTAACTCACGAACAGAATCTGTATACCTCGTTTAAATATTACAAAAAAAAAAAGCACTGCAAGGGTATAGTAATTTTTTTAACAACCCAGCTCAAATCGAAACGAATTTCCAGTTTACAGTTTGCAGATGATGAGTGTGGACCTTGTAGCGTGGAGCCATTGGTCAAGCTCTGTTCAAGGAGCATCTAAAATGCTTTTCCAATTATCTACAGAAATCATGCCCAGAGCCACGCCCCGTTTATTGAGGCTGTTGCGGTTACCTCGTCGACTTTCCAATTGATAATCGACCAAGTTCGCCAGCAATTTGGCGTTTGCTGATTGTTCTTGTTGTTGTCGTTCTTGTTGTATGGTCAGAAAGTCCGAAAGCCTTTATAACTGAGAACTGAACACTGGCCTGATTTTTTGCCTTATATAGTAGATGGATCGTCGCTTGATCGCACAGCTGATTCAACAGTTGTGGCCTCCAATTTAGTTGGTCAAGGTTTGCGGGCCAAATGAGAACGTGCTTATCGCCTCCCTTTCGAACTGATAGCGTTATTGGTTTTTTTTTCTACCCCTTAGAATATTGTTTTCATTAAAGTTATCAGCGTTTTGTGCAAAGGTGTGCAAATACATATCAAGAGTCAGATGGCAAAGCAACTCATATACAATAAATATGAGGAATGGCGCCATGAAACTAGAATTAACTACAAATTACAAATAAAGCGATAAGGTCGGGAAATTGATTCAACAGAGCGATAATACAGAAACGCATTTATAATGATTGTAAGCACACTTGGATTGATAATATTTACATACGTATCTGTAAATTAAATGTTAAAACAATTGGATGGATACAAACAAAAAGTTGCAATGGTTTTAAGAAATTCCAATCAACGAAATAGGCTATTATCAATATGCATACGATTGTGTTGAATTGAATGCTTAGTGCTGTTATAATGTAATTTTTAAATTTGATGACTCGAGCAATAATATATTGGTTTATCGATTTATGTATGTATATATACACATACATAATAAATGTATCGATTTGCAAATATCGATAGTCTCGATTTCTACCTTTGGTATCAAGGTATAAAATGCTTCAATACTTTTTTTTTTTGTATGAAATGGATTATTAATTTTGACAAAGCGAATGCCGATTGTTCAAGCGAATCATTATTTTTGTAGATTGCTAGATAATTGCACACTTGGGTAATAAGTGAGTGAATGATGTACAAGCATTACTAACACCCTTTCATACACTATTATATAGCACAGAAATGAGTAATTAAAACGAGTCAGATATATGTACATTCAAAGTATATGCATATTCATAGACAGACAACAGATTTATACTTAAAACTTGCTTTACCCCCAGATTGCTTTGACTTGCAATTCATTTAAATCAATATTCGAAATATAGAACATGGCTGAGAGCCACAAGCTGCCTGATTGTTACAATTAAAGAGGCGTTAAATAAACAGAAAGAGACACCCACACATGCCACATGCCTGCACAACATGCAGGTGGGCGGTGTAAGCCATATCTATAACATTCATAAATATGTAAGATACATGTATATGCCTATTAATCGGTAGATATAAACATACATATAAATCTTGGCAAAAATGCCTACGTTACCAATGACCTATGTGAGTCATTCAGCAACTAGTATGAAGGATCCAGTCGAGAGAGAATGACTACATGGTACCCTAAGTCAAGCTGCGGTTACTTATATTAAATAAATGAAAAATGAAGAAAAAAAATTCGATATTCGTGAAACGCAATGATTATTCGATAAAATGAATTAAATTCGAGATGCGTATGGTATACGTGAAATTATTTTCCAAATTCAAAGTCTCTAGCTTTGAGATCGGTGAGTTTAGCCAGATGGACACGGCTAGATCGAATCGGCTTTTGATGCTGATCAAAAATATACATACTTTATAGGGTCGCATTAGCTTTCATCTACCTGTTACATACTTTTGCACAACTTCTGTACTCCCCCATTAGCCATTTTTAATGGATACAGGCTATAAACCAGCTGATAACCATAAATAACCTACAAACAAATATTTTTTCGTTTCAATAAACTTGCCTTCTACAGAGCGAAACGTAATTATTAAAAAAAAAATTTAAATTTGCAATTCAAAAAAATGGGATGGGCTAAACAAAAATAGTTTAGAGGCGAAATTTATCGAGGAAAATTGTACAATTAATTGTGAATAAAAACCGAAAAGTCTCAGGAAATGCTAGAAAGCACAACGATCGCCGCAACAATAAAATAAACATACATATATATAAAATACATTTATATACATATAAATAGATCTGTGTACATTTACAAAACGGTACAACTATCTCTTGGTTTTCAATGAGCCATTGACGTTAGCAGCGGCGCCAGAGCAAAAAAAATACAAATAAAGCCCAAAACACCAATCATCAAACAGAACCACAATTCAGAAACAGCACAGCCCCAGACATAAACTCCCCCAAAATAGAGAGGGCCCCATTCACAGACACATGCAATCACAAGCTGCGCCGATTTTCACGCTAATATTAGCAGCTAACTATAGTGATAACTGCTAAGACGGAAAATTAGAAGCAGATGGAACAACTTACAGATAACCTATAAATAGCTTAAAGTTATTTATTTTTAGATTTAACAACAAAAACAAATAGAGAAAACCTTTTTGATTATTTTTCAAATAGTTATATGATATAGTAGTCCGATATTGGAGCATAAAAACGGGCATAACTGTTGAGTTTGATGCGAAAAGTTTTTCTTACAGGAACTCATATTTCAACCGTTTGCTCCTGTATAAGCTATTTAATATATGAAGAACCGCAGCAAAAATTTAAAATGTAATGCAAGTCTTTGCAAGATGCCCAAGTTCTAACGTAATTTTAAGAAATACCTAGAAAATAATCTACTACGTTGGATTTATGTGCAGAAGCTAATGATTAAATTAGTCCTATCCGTGAGGAATGGTAGAAGAAACAATGTTTCTTACTCTTCAAGTTAGGAGCTTGACCCAGGACTGTTTTTTACACATTAAGCGTCTTGAGCTCATTGTAATTAATTCGACATTATACCTCACATAATGCACATAATATACACTCTCTTAGAATATCCGCACATGCTGGGTTTATTTAAAGAAAAGGAACTCACTCAACGCATTGCAAATTTTCACTTGAGGAAAGTTTTTATTCGATTTCAAATGCCATTTACATCTGTTTGTTGTATCGTATTGCGGGGCAGAAATGAATACGTTTTTCGTTTGGGAGAGTGGAAACCCAAAAAAAAAAATTCCTAATGCTGAAAAAACAGGCAGCGGCAACGTTTGCTGTTCGCTTAAAATGTCATTAGATTGTTTGAAAATTGTTAATTCAAATTGTCAATTGCTATGCGTAATTAAAAATAGTTTTGTCATTCGTTCGATTCGATTTGGCCAGTTTCGATTTCGTAGCGATAAATATATATTTGTATGCTAAGTTCGACGTATTATTGGCCCAATAAACTTTGCACCTCGCACATTTTGGCAACGAACCAACAGCAACAAAGAAAATTCAAATTGAAACGCATCGAGAAAAAAGGGAGAGGAGAATCAAAACGAACATACATTCATAACGGCGACTGTCAACAGCAGCAAGTGCAGGCGTTTACTAACTATTCAACTATTAGTCAACTGCAACAGCTGCACATCAATCGATGGATGAAATCGACACCAAACTGTGGGCAACATTTTGTCAGGCGGCATTCAAAAAGCGGTGAACCATCAACGATTGACCTTGGCTAATGATTGAAGTGTCAAGCTGATAACATATACAGATGGGTTATTTAATATTCATTAATAAACGCCGCGCAGTTTGCAAAGTAATTAAACTCTGAGCAAAAACCTATGTGGCATGCGCCTAAAGTATATGAAGATCATCTTCTACCTCAACCCACCCGTATAAATTGGTTTAAAATTATGGAAAATTGCAGTATACATATATTATGGGTTGATTTCCGGCCATTATTTTGCCATCAATATTAAATTATTTTACTTAATCGGCAACGTAGTATAACATATTTTCCACATTTTTTATGTAAATATTTCATTTATTAATTTTTGTAAATGACATTTACATTTGAATTAATTAAAATTGAAGTTTATTTTTGTGACACTTGTTGGTTTTTCGAACTGTCAGTTTGCCATCGATTTTTATTTTGTTTAACCCGTAATGACTTACTGGGAAACTAGTCAAGTGAAAAGCTTTTTGTATGTTATATAAATATAAGCAGAATATTTTGTGCTAAATAGTCAATCCAATGTGAAACTATGGACAACTTCTTTTTGTATGTTATATAAATATAAGCAGAATATTTTGTGCTAAATAGTCAATCCAATGTGAAACTATGGACAACTTCCACAATATTAAATACATCGTAATTCAGGTTTGCCTGATTTCAATATTGTCATTTAATGTAAGTAATGGAAAATATTTCACAAATATGTCTACATATATTCTGTACCACATGAATAGGAAGCCCCTTCAATTAAATTCACAAATATAATTTGCACAAGCTACAATGAATCGTGGATTCTGATCAACACTTGCCGATTACGAGCTCTCAATCGCAACAGGACAACTTTGAACTTTAATGCCACATTGTTTCAGCCAGTCACTGAAACTTCAATCACATTTCAGTTCCTTCAGAAAGCTAATGGTTACCAGCCATGGCTTTATAAGTACACTATTGATGTCTGTCGATTTTTCAAGAAGGCTTATAATCCGGTTGCTATAATGGTTTATAAATTGTTCAAGGATTTTACAAATTTTAACCATACGTGTCCTTATGAGGTAATTAAAAAATGTATATATAATATTCAGATTGTAGCTCTGCATCTATTTTAGACTGAACTAATTTGTGATGGCTTTCATATTAGCGACGATAAGATACCGGTTCCTTGGCCAAGTGGTGACTTCCAACTGCAAATGAAATTTACTTCGAATAATAAAAAATTGATTTTTGTGTATGTATACTTTCATGTTGTCGATGGTTTGTGAAAAATGATCAGTGTTGACAAAAAAAATACAAAACGAAATTTAATTTAAAAAAAAATAAGTATATTTCTCAGACTGGCTTCTTGGCTTTACCGCTGAAAATTACTATTTCGCATACAAGCAAACACGACTAAATCGGATATTAATGATAATCAAGATTATACTCTATATAGAACCAGAGAAACCATTTCTTCATTGTCTACAGATTAAAGCCATTTAAAAAAAAAAATTAAGTATGTATACATACATATATTTGATGTAACATGAAGTTGCATAATTTTTGTTTATAGATTATTGCTGGTTTTTGGAGTCACTTATTATTTTATATACTAGTATGTACTTGTTATGTATGAATTTTTGATTTAAATGAAATAAAAAGATAAAATGCATTTTGAATATTACACCATGTTACATATTTAACAAGTTTGAAACCGACCATCTCAACTGAAATGTCAGAAATCACGCCTGTTGGTTTCAAGGGCATTCAGAGATTCGGGAAACTATCGGTGTTTAATAGCACGAATAGCAGGCTCATAAGGCTTATCAAATTGATATTCATGTTTTGAGACTAAAGGTTTATCAATTTATATAATCGAATTCGAAGTATGATAGTAAGTTTGGATGACTTACAAACGAGAAATTAGTCATGATTAAATGGCAACCTTGCTGAATGCCATCAATAAAATGCGATACACTGCGATAAGCTTTTCTTGATGTCAAAATTCATAACAGTTCATAGTAGTAGACTATATATTATTTATATATACGTAATTAATTAGCATAAGCGACCGAAACGATCTAGCCGTTTCCGTCTGAATGCTTTTTTATTCCTCTTTTCATACTGACAAATATATCAAAAATATTCTATGACATAAAAGTAAAACTTTTTTTATCCACACCCCAATCTTATCATAGCGAGCATAAAGGCCATCAATTATTAGTTCATCCTAAAAGAGATACAGAGCTAAAATGTGAATATCGTGTAAGAATTTGTAAATTACCATATACGGACACGAATGGTTTAAATTTGAAAAATCTTTCATTATTTTATAAACCATTATAGCAACCGGATTATAAGCCTTTCTGAAAAATCGACAGACGGTGAACTTTAAAAGACATGTCTGGTAACCATTAGATTTCTGAAAGAATTGCAAATCCAAGAAAACGTCATTGAGTGGCTGTAAAATTCCAAATAGTCCTGTTGCGATTGAGAGCTCGCAGTCGACAAGTGTTGACCAAAAGCCCAGATTCATTGTGACTCGTACAAATCATATTTGTGAACTTCATTATTGCTGCTTCCTATTCATGATATAGAATATATGTAGGCATATCTGTAAAATATGTTCCATTACATAGTACTTACATTAAAGCACAATATTGAAATCTGGCAAACTAAAAGCACGATAGAAATATTGTGGGAGTTGTGCATAGCTTCACATTGGATAGACTTTCTAGCACTAAATATTTGAGTTTATATAGCATACAAAATCTATTCACATCATTGACTTGCCAATTAACCATTGCCGACCGTGAGAGTAGTAACACCATATTGATGGGAGAATAATAATAGTTGGAAAAGCTCAGTAAATATAAATTCAAATTTGTTCAATTCAAATTTAAATTAAATTGGGGTTGAGGTACATAATGACATAACGCAGCCTAATCGGGCCAGTTTACACTTTATAGTTCTCTTTGACACATTTTTTCTCGCTTTAATTTATTTCATCCAATCACCTTAAATAATATAACTGCGACAACTGTTGTTTTTGGCCGGCAAATTATATATATTATATATACAAAAAACGCACAAACTTATTTGTTAACTTTGATATCATGAGATATTTTTCATTATTATCATAAACGATGGGAAATTCGCAGTACAGGATATCTCCCAGTTTCACACACTGGCATCTAACATTCTTATATTTTTATTTACTTAATGATATGATTCGAGAATTAGTCAAGGTCTCGTATTAGTTGAAATGCGTCATCTTGCGAGCGGTTTTACGTCCACCTCATCTTGGACCGCTGAGTATAATTAGTGTACCTGATTCATATGCCCAAAAGCAACTATAAAGATTTATTTTCAACATAATGATTTTGAGAAGATTACTGGCTACTGTTTTAGTGGGCGGCGGAAATTGTGCGGCTGTTCAATTCAAACCGACAGGTACTCAAATCGAAAGACACATACAGAAAGGATTATTTATATATATGACATATATATATGTATATGCTCATGTGACATTTTATCCGACCTGTCAACACCAAATTTTAGAAATGTGTATGTATTTGTTTTGATTTGAATTGGCATTGCATATCTGACAGCCGGCGTAACACCGAACAATGCAGTTTTATTTACAACAAACTTCACAGGCGCCCCTCTAAGTGATTGTACTGTCTACATAGACACACATCTATTATGCAAATACATTCCAAAAGTTTTGTCAATAACTTGTAAGCTTATAATTCAGAAATACCTCATTTTTCAAATGTAATTGTAGATACAATAACCAATTTCATAAAAGAAAAAAAAAACAATTTTAAAAATCTTCTACGACATAAAAGTAAAGCTTTCCATTCAACACATATTTTTTATCCACATTGAATTTCGCTTCCACTAAAAATTCACCAGCTGGCCAAGGAATTGGTATCTTCTCATAGCGAAGATAAAGGCCATCAATAATAATATCATCCTAAAAATGAGATAAAATTAGATCTAAAATCTGAAGATTGTGTACAAATTTTTAAATTACCTTATAAGGACACGAATGGTTGAAATTTGTAAACTCTTTTGCCAGTTTAAAAACCATTATAGCAACCGGATTATAAGCCTTCCTGAAAAATCGACAGATATCAATAGAGAACTTAAAAAGCCATGGCTTGTAACCATTAGCTTTCTGAAAGAACTGAAAATCCACGACAAGTTCATTGATTGGCTGTAGCAATGTGGCATTAACGTTCAGAATTGTCCTGTTGCGATTGAGAGCTCGCAGTCGGCAAGTGTTGATCACAAACAACGATTCATTGTGCTTCGTACAAATCACATTTGTAAACTTAATTATTGCTGCTTCCTATTTATGTGATGGATAATCTATGTACAGATATGTGTGAAATATGTTCCATTACGTAGTACTTACATTAAAGTACAATGTTGAAATTAAGCAAATTTGAAGCACGATAAATATATTGTGCAAGTTGTTCATAGCTTTTCATTTGATTGACTGCCAGCACAAAATAATCCGTTTGTATTACATACAGAGAGCTCTTTACTTCACTGGGTTTCCAGTAAACCATTACCGATCACAAAAATAAACAAAATTAATTTAATTTTGATGCCAGACTGATAATTGTGGAAAATAAACGAACACAAAAACGTATTTTAAATCAATTTAAACACACAAAAATACTGCAGTTAAATTGAATAAAAATCATTTTAAAATTTAACATGTTAAGCGCTGTACATATTTTGGCATTCCCATTTATTCCAATCCATGCAATTTAAGGTGAAGTTGCGGGACAAATCCATTTGTGGTTGTTAATAAAAAAAAATACCAAAACTGATTGTCTAACTTCGACATCTTTTGTTCTTATACGCTGAACCCATTTATAAGGAAATCAATTTTAAAATTAAATTAAAAATTTATAATAGAGTAGATAAAATAGATCTAAAAGACTATAAGAACTAGAAACTTCAACTTTTTAAGAAAAGTTATCGTTTATTATAAGCAATTCAGTTTTAGTGATAACTGCCCCTTTTTCACAAATATCCATTTTGTTAACCAAAGCGTATTTTTACTTCATAGTGAACAAACTCTTACCAGAAAGCCTACTATGTATACAAGAGCTGAGTTCAGAGGATATCTTCTAGTCGAACTGTATGTAATAGAGCATTCTAACCCATTTGGGCGTTCAGATTTATTTTCACTCAGAAGCTATCCCCAGCAGTGAATTCTGAACATGAAAAGGTTTATCCACAAATTCTATAAAGGATTTTGGTCTGATGAACGTGTCGGGCACTCTAAGGCAATATATTAAAATTAGGGTAACTTGAAGCACGATAAATATATGGTGGGAGTTATTAACAGCTTCACATTTGACAAACAAAAGCTGTACACTTCATTAAGTTGCCAACTAACCATTACCGATCAAAAGATTCAATAATCTACAAAATAGGTAAGCTTATAAAAGTAATTAAGTTTTGATGATGATAATTAATTAGTAACTTCTCATGGCAAAGATAATGGACATCAATAATTAAAACGCCCAAAAAAAATTTAAAGCTGGAATGTGCAAATTGTTTACATTTTTTCTCATTTTAATTTATTGCATCCAATCACCTTAAAGAACATAACTGCGACAACTGTTGTTGTTGGCCGGAAAATCTGTAGGTCGTTATATCATGTATACAAAAAACGAACAAACTTATTTGTTAACTTTGATATCATGAGATATTTTGCATTATTATCATAAACGATGGGAAATTCGCAGTACAGGATATCTCCCAGTTTCACACACTGGCATCTAACATTCTTATATTTTTATTTACTTAATGATATGATTCGAGAATTAGTCAAGGTCTCGTATTAGTTGAAATACGTCATCTTGCGAGCGGTTTTACGTCCACCTCATCTTGGACCGCTGAGTATAATTAGTGTTCCTGATTCATATGCCCAAAAGCAACTATAAAGATTTATTTTCAACATAATGATTTTGAGAAGATTACTGGCTACTGTTTTAGTGGGCGGCGGAAATTGTGCGGCTGTTCAATTCAAACCGACAGGTACTCAAATCGAAAGACACATACAGAAAGGATTATTTATATATATGACATATATATATGTATATGCTCATGTGACATTTTATCCGACCTGTCAACACCAAATTTTAGAAATGTGTATGTATTTGTTTTGATTTGAATTGGCATTGCATATCTGACAGCCGGCGTAACACCGAACAATGCAGTTTTATTTACAACAAACTTGACAGGCGCCCCTCTAAGTGATTGTACTGTCTACATAGACACACATCTATTATGCAAATACATTCCAAAAGTTTTGTCAATAACTTGTAAGCTTATAATTCAGAAATACCTCATTTTTCAAATGTAATTGTAGATACAATAACCAATTTCATAAAAGAAAAAAAAAA
Source organism: Drosophila glabriapex (assembly GCA_035042305.1). NCBI lineage: Eukaryota > Metazoa > Arthropoda > Insecta > Diptera > Drosophilidae > Drosophila > Drosophila glabriapex. The sequence continues at coordinate 7,540,134 of JAWNLN010000018.1, forward strand.
AACAATTTTAAAAATCTTCTACGACATAAAAGTAAAGCTTTCCAAGCATCAGTTTTTTTTTGTGCGCTCTTCCTTTGACTTGTATTAAAAATTCACCAGCTGGCCAAGGTATTGGCATCTTCTCATAGCGAAGATAAAGGCCATCAATAATAATATCATCCTAAAAATGAGATAAAATGAGATCTAAAATCTGAAGATTGTGTACAAATTTTTAAATTACCTTATAAGGACACGAATGGTTGAAATTTGTAAACTCTTTTCCCAGTTTAAAAAGCATTATAGCAACCGGATTATAAGCCTTCCTGAAAAATCGACAGATATCAAGAGTGAACTTATAAAGCCATGGTTGGTAACCATTAGCTTTCTGATAGATCTGTAAATCCACGACTAGTTCATTGATTGGCTGTAACAATGTGGCATTAAAGTTCAGAATTGTCCTGTTGCGATTGAGAGCTCGCAGTCGACAAGTGTTGACCATAAGCCACGATTCATTGTGACTCGTACAAATCACATTTGTGAATTTAATTTCTGCTGCTTCCTGTTCAAGTTATATATAATATATATAGACATATGTGTGAAATATTTTCCATTACGTACTTACATTAAAGCACAATATTAAAATCAGGCAAACTAGAAGTACGATTAATATGCTGTGGTAGTTGTGCATAGCGTCACATTGGATTGATTTTCTAACACAAAATATTCTGTTTATATAGCTAACTAACCAATATTGATGACAAAATAATAGTCGGAAAACAATATAAAATATAAATACAAATTTGTAAATTAAAAGGTGATTGAGTTAGATAATGACATATAAAATAGTCATGTTTACATATCAGACTGCAAAAGAAAACTTCAAAATGTGAAATTTGATATGTAAGCAGGCCCTCATTATGCTGTATAATGCTGATGTTTAAGGACTATTATATTGCCATCAATATTGTTAGTTGGCATTCCAATTATGTAAATACATTTTTGTGGCTTCTGATTAACACAAGTGTGAAGTCTCATTCTAATTTCATTCATGAAATTCATAACTCTTGGCTAAACTTTCTAATAAGCATAGGCCAAGTGAAATAATTAATTAATACGGTTTCAATAGTTTTTCCTGCATTGAATGCTGTTATTTCTAATAGCTAATCCAACTTGTCACTAAGTCACATTTAGAAAACCGGAACGAATCCAACCTGTTTTCTACAGTACCTTTGTAAGCACTAAAGCTTTGGCAACAGCACTCTTATTTAGTAAACAGGCATTCCCTCTGCTCTAAATCCCCTGTCCCCCTCCCCTTCATCTCTCCTCGATCCTGCTGCTCACACGAATTGAACCCAGCCGAGCCCAGAAGCTGTCGAAGCATAAAAAACTTAATCATATTTGTGGCGCAGCAAGTGAAACAAGCTAAATGACTGAATGAGTAACTTAGTGGTGAATGAGTGAGTGTGTGTGTTTGTGTATATTTGTGTGTATTTGTGTGTATTTGTGTGTATTTGTGTGTAGCTGTGTGAGTGGACGCTTGAGTGATTTGCACGCTTTACCCGATAAATTCTCATAACAAAACTGAGAAAAACGGAGCTCAAATTAAAGGCTAGCTGAAAATTTATTTTTTTATTTTACACATGACTGCGAAGAAAATGAGCGACAATATTATAATTTTGCAATGGGAAATTTGTGAAAATTTTCACACTGTAAAACAATAATAACAAAATGCCAAGTCACAGCCACAAGCCACAGGTCCCAGGTCATGGTCATTACTATTAGTCTGGGGACCTGAGTTTTTCTTTTTTTTTCTATATTTTTTAATTAATATTGCGTCTCCCTGCGGTCTGCCTCATTTCCACTGAAAGCAGGAGGTGTGTCCAAGCGCATAAAATATGACATGGAAAATTGGTCATTTGGCTGATGTAAGCCCAAAGTTGATAAAGCTGTGTGAAAGTATTTGACGAACTCGCAATGGACTGACGAAAGACGGCAGCCAATTGACGCCTTCACTTGTCCAATGTTAAAGCGATAAAAATGTGATTAATAATGAATGAAAAAATATGAAAAAAAAAACAACAACCACAAACACAAATCATAAACACAGCAACAGTAACGTGAAAGGCATTGGTGAAAAGAAATCGAATGGGCATCGGAAGGCCAGCTCAAAAGATATGAACTCTATATATGAAATGGTTATAATTTGAGAATAATGAAGACATTTCAAGTAAAAATATTCACTTAAATTTGTAAAATACAGTTAAAAAATATAATCTGTCTTTGTTAGCCTTTTTCACTGTTTATAATGGAAAAAGGGTAGAATTAAGTTGTGAAAATGTATGTAACTCAACCGCAATAATTTCAGAAACAAACACTGTTTTTGTCAAGCAAATCAGACTATTATTAGCTAGCCTACTTTTCATTTAAGGGTATCTGTTTGTCAAGCTCTCGTCTAGAACTTAAGTAATATTAAATGGAACGTGTAATATAGGAATCCATGCCTTTAATGCATTTGCATTATCTTTAAAAGAGAGAGGCAGAGAAGGAAAACACAAATATATAATTCGTATTGATTATCACTGTATTAAAATTCCTCTGTGAAAACCAAATTTATATCATAAAACACAATTTTTATGTATAAAAAAATCTCTTAACTGATTCCCTCTGCTGCCTCCTGCACATGAAAATTTGAGTGGCTTTCGATAGTTTAACCGAAACTTGACTAGTTCTAGAAAAGTACCCGAGACGAAAGTTCGGCTCGGCAATTGTGTAATTAATACCCACAAAGAATTATAATTCTCTTATCGAATTGTCCGCTGAATCGTTTGAATTTGGCTTTCTTTTCCATTTCAATTTTCTCCAATTTTATTACATACATATTTTTTTGTTGTTTTTGTTGTGATAAGGAAAATAAACCTTGAGTGTTGATCGCTCAGCAGTTGCAAAATACACTGAAATAATTAATTTGTAATGAGCATAAATATAAAATGTTTAATTATTTCTATTCTTTTTTTGTTACTAAACACCCTTAACACAACTAGCGAATACTAATCATATCATTAAGTGATGTATGTCAATATGAAACCAGTTCGACAACATGTGCGAAGATTCCATAATTAGCCAACTCATTGGGCTCAAAGGAAACTCAAATTTTGCAAGTCGTTAAATACAATTTGGTCAGAAGTTGGATTTGCTTTTGGCGCGAATGTAAATTGTGAATGCTTTCAATTATCTTATCACAGTTCAAAGCATTTCAGTTGCCCTCAAAATAAACCAATCAGCAAAACGCAAATTTCAACAAAGAAATTTCAACTGTAAAACGTAGTTGAATTGTGGAATTATTTTGTGTCCTCGCCGCTTTGCATTGAGTAGCGGAAAGTGGCAAGTGGCAAGGAAAGCTACTTTGCTCACACAGTCAGACTGACTGTCTAGCTGTCAGTCTGATTGTCAGTAGCAACAGCAACAACAACAGCAGCAATAGTCGGCAGAGTTCAAGCAACTGCCGCTGCGCCGCTTAAATGCAAAATACTAAAACGAAGCGTGAGATACGATGAATGTACAATGTGTATATGTAGTAAGGAGTAAGAGGGCTATTCCAGAAATACCCTCTTTTACTTGTCTACACAGACTTCGCTGAAGGACATCACCTGCAATTTTTTCTACAAGTTGGGTGACTGTAGCTTTAAAATTCAAAGATGAATATGAATAAATCGATTTGCAGTTATCGCTGTTATCGATTACCCAATCCCCCAAAAAGCGTAGCATTATCGAACAATATGTCGAACGGCTATATATTCCAAGTATTGGTTGCTACTCTACTTAGCTTTCTCTCAGCTAATAGAAATGGGCAAGACTGCACAATTTAGGAACACCCCTCGCATATATAAAGTAGTAAAATTTAAGTTGCACTCTCGCACTTAGTTATTGTTATCAGACGTGACTGTGAGCTGAGGTTGTTGTTGTTTCTGTTGTTGTTGGCCTGAACCCGCAGCATGCATAATGCAGTTGTTGTCGGTTGTTGTTCGTCTCTTGTTGTCATTTAGTTGGCTGAGTTTTACACAGCAACACAGCAAGTTCAACAACCGAAGCATCAGCTGGTAAATAAAATACATATAAATACAAATACATCTGTAAATTGTATATATTTATAATCTCTGCTTTGTTAATTAAAAGATCTCAGTGAACATTAACTCTAAGCTCAGAGCAAGAGATTATATTGTTTTTTGTTTTTAATTTTGAGGAGTTCTAAAAAAACTAATTTCTGAAAATAAGTTTATATCGGTTGTTATAATTGGATAATTTGCAGCTTACTAAAACACATATTACTCATACTTTTTATCCACAAACCATTTAACAATTATTGTACTCAAAACGCTTGAGAGCAACCATTCACTTTTATTTAAGGAAATTATCTGCGTTGCACTTCGTTTTGACAAACGACTGACAATTTCAATAATTTTATATTTTTCAATAATAGACCATGATGTCATATTGTGTATTATATCATATATATATATCAATTGAAATTGCTCCAGTTTCAGTAGCCAGTTTTGTGCCAGTTGTTTGCCAGCTTTTGTCTTTTGTCTTTTGCCTTTGACTCCTCTGTGGCGCTTATTGCCAAAACTCATTCCTCATTTCTGTTCACACTTCCGACTTGACTTGATTTTTAGTTCAGTTGCATTTGTTTCTACTTTCCATGCTCATTTGGCTGCAGTTTGCTCAGGGTTTTTACTCTCTCATATTTTAGTTCTTTTCTGTTTGGTGTTCTTGCCCTGGTTTTACTTTTGTCGCTCTGCTCTGATTTGTTGCTTTGCTGCTCTTATGCGCTAATGGCAGCCGTGAATGACATTTATGTTTATGGTCTAGTTTTTCCATTCTGCAGCACTCTTCACGGTGAAACATTTATGTCACTTAAGGCAGCACACATGCATATATATGAACATATATTTGTGAACAGCAGACCTCAGAGACTATAAGAAAATAATGACTTTAAGTTCGAAATATAAGTTCTCGCATGCCATAGACAGAACCAGTTTCATCTTCATTTCATCGATAACTGGCCCCGTTTCGCATCGACACAAATCGAATTTCGATATCAATATGACACGATTATGCAGAATAGCCTTACAATTGATATCCAGGCAATTTATTAATAAACTCTAATTATTTAATTTTTTATGGGAGACCACCGTTCATAGGAGTCCTGATTATCGATTGTCATCGGTTATCGGTTGCGATAATTTATTAACTTATCCATTAGCAGTGCGACCAACTATCAATTACTAAAACCGGACTGCCCAACTCAAAAAAAAGACTATGAATAGAAAGTTGTATTTCAAAAATAAGTTTATTTGTGATTGGAACAGCTTTCGCACATTAACTTCTTCTGGCAACAAAGCAATGGTAACATAATCAATTATTCGAATTGAAAACTGAAACCACTGAATAGTTGGTGACGATTAAGAAAGGACATTGGACTGCTCTAAACGAAGGATATATAGCTCTTTACCCTTTGCAAATAAAGCTTTCGTCAATCCAATTTTACCATTATCTACGTGATAAAGCATCAAAGATTTCATTATTTTATTTTCCTTCTTTATTATTTTTTTTTTTTGCTTACAATATTAACTTTGTAATTCCAATTTATATTTGATTCATGTTCAATTCAACAACATGAAATTAAAATTACTGACGAGTTAAACAGGTTTTAGCGAATAACATTCTAATTATCAATCACTCAAATTCAAAATCGCACATCTCAAATTCGAATTGGAAACAACACACACATAAATAACTAATAACTAATTATACAATGATTAATAAATGGTATAACAAAAAAATACAAATATATTCGTAGTTAACTCACCTTTAAATAAATGTTGAATTATTTGCAAAGTTCTGGTGTTTGATTGAAAAAGACGATAGAATATGAGAAACGAATCGAAACAGCAACAATTTCAATAATAATAATAAAAGCAAACACAAACATAAATAAACCGGTTGTAGTTTTTTTTGTTTTTTTGTTAAACCGCGCGACGATAGAACAGTTAAACGAGAAGAAGAAGAATAAGTTTGGCGAATCACTGACAACAGACAGCGAAAACCGAAAGAGAAAGAAAACAAAACACACAAATGCCAATGGAAATGGAAAGCAGGCGCTTTTTTTAAAGGGTAGAAGAGAAGGAGAAGCAGGCTGTCTTGTTATTTTCGGTATTTTCTGCTTGCTGCAGCCGGCTGATGATGGAGTAAAGAGATGGGCGGCGGGAAGACGGAAGGGCGACAATCGACGCGAATTCGGTTAATTTAACAAATAGGCGAATGTGAGTGTAACTGTATGTGTGTGTGTGCGTGGGTGTGTGAGCAGGATGCCAACAGCTGAGCGGCAGAGCGTATTAAAAATGAATCATCTGATTTGACGAAAGATATGAAAAGAGATAAAAATGTGCTTGCAACACACATACACACACACAGAGGCACACACGCCTAAATTTATTTATATATTGGTTATTTTGAATTCCAGGCACGCGGTGAAAAGTTGAGCAACAAAACAGCGTAAAATATTTATATATGTATATATAAATTCTTTATGCAAGGGGGGAGAACATTGTTGAAGTTCGCTTGGAGGCGGCGACAAATTTTGCTTTGCGGGCGGCGGCAGCAGCAGCACGCGTTGGTCGTTTTTCCCGTTTGTTGGTCAGCAGCCAGTATTTTATTTCACTGTTCTTTCACACACACATACAAATAAACTAACACAGAGACAGACAAACAGAGTGTAAATAATACACGCAGACGCGAACGCGGCACACTTTTTTTTTTTGAGGCATTCACAATGCACACTTTATATAAGAACTGTGCATGTGCATATTATTTGGATCTTCACTTGTGCTTTGGGTCTCACTTACACTTGTGTTTTGGTTCAAAGTTGATCGACGTTGAAAATCGCGTCCGTTGCATTCAGTGGTTTTTTTCGACTGCAGCAGTGTTGTGTGCAGTGTGACAAAGTGCGGCCAATGTCAAAATCCACAATTCCTTAAATACCGGACTTCAAATTATCGATAGGTCGATAACCACAGTGGCATGCCGGCATGTCATATATTGTTCAAATTATTTTTACATTATAATAAATCATCTCTTCTTTTTTGTTTATTAATATAGACTGTTAATAGTTTAATTAATATTGTAAGCAGTAATATTCAATATGTTTAGCACGCTGTGTATTTGAACTGCACTTGCTGTTGAAGTTATCGATTGTCATGTACGATACAATAAAATATAGCTGATATTTACGAATTATTTACGATTTATAAATAGATAGATATGTGCTCTATAATTAATTTAAATTAAGAACTGCGAGAATCGTTTAATTTCATTTATATAGGAGCATATTTATATTTAACTTAATTTAAAGACATTGGCGGCTGTTCTTTAAAACTGGTGAGTATTTTACGCACCCAATAACATATGGTTTTGCGCAGAACTAGTTCAGTGAACCAATCGTTCACTCCTGCACATTGGGTGACAACTCGGTGCATTTATTTTGCCAACATATTTTCAAGCAATTCAATTGAGAATGGTAAATATTAAAAATATAAATTTGTGATTGCAAATATTAATATTGTTGTGTTCGTTGCAGTTCTCGCTGTTGCATAAAGAGGAGAACGCACACGACAATGCACTCTGGGCATGCGCGTGGGGACGCGACCAGCAACCGGCTGCCGGCAATGAAGACACCGCTGAAGAAGAAGAGTCGGAAAAGGAGCCAGAAAATCCATTCGATTTTGACAAAAAGGAGAAGAAACCGAATGATTTTATTGTCACCGGTGGACTGGATGATCTGGTCAAAGTGTGGGATCTGTGCGAAGATAACACACTGAAATTGCGCCACAAACTGAAAGGACATGCGCTGGGCGTGGTTTCCGTCGCAGTCAGCTCCGATGGGCAAAGTGAGCGAGTGATGAAAATAAACAACTATATATTATTAATAATACTACTCCTCATTCCACAGCGATTGCCAGCAGCTCGCTAGACTCGAGCATGTGCCTTTGGAATGCACGCAGCGGCGACAAGAAGCACAAATTAACCTTTGGTCCGGTGGATTTGTGGACAGTAGGTTTCTCGCCGTGCAATAAATATGTGATTTCTGGCTTGAATGATGGCAAGATCTCGATGTACAGCGTGGAAACGGGCAAAGCGGAACAGGTGCTCGACGCACAGAATGGCAAATATACGCTGAGCATTGCCTATGTGAGAGAAAGTTTAATTTTACCCAAATGTAGCCTAAAAAACCACTGAATTTGCAGAGTCCGGATGGAAAGTATATAGCGAATGGTGCCATCGATGGCATCATTACCATCTTTGATGTGGCCGCTGGCAAGGTGGCACAGACGCTGGAGGGGCACGCGATGCCCGTGCGCAGCCTTTGCTTCTCGCCTAACTCACAAATGCTGCTCACCGGCTCCGATGATGGTCACATGAAGCTCTACGATGTGTAAGTTAGATAAGTGAGGGGTATATATAGCCGATGCTACAGCTTACACACTTTGTTAATTGCAGTGCACACTCGGATGTGGTTGGCACACTCTCCGGCCATGCGTCGTGGGTGCTGTGCGTCTCCTTCTCGGAGGATGGCAAGCATTTTGCCAGCTCGTCGAGCGATCGCAGCGTCAAAGTCTGGGATACGGCGGAGAGGAAGTGTCGGCACACGTTTAGCGAGCACACAGATCAGGTTTGGGGCGTACGCTATAGTCCCGGAAACGATAAGGTTATATCCGCCTCGGAGGATAAGTCGCTCAACATTTACTATTGTCCACCCAATGCGATTGTTTGATCCGTGATTTGTTTGCATAAAATAAAACATAGGCTTAAATTAAAATAACAATCACATTTTAACTATGCGAGCACACTGCTATTCAATAATTGTTTCTAACTATGTTCGACTACTGCCATTGTCCACTGAACTCTCCTCCTTGTCGGGTATCAGTTTTTGCTTGGCTTGCGTCAGCATTTTATCCTTGTACTTCTGATCAGGTATATATACACTGAAGGTCTTGAAGTAGTGCAATATATTATCTAAAAGTAAATATGGAATTAATATTTAGCTACATTTAATAGTATTCGAATATTAACCAAATGGTATAATTTTAATCAAATTTATTGAATTGAACCATTTAAACCAATAGTCAATTACAGTTAAAATCGTGGGCAATATTTTTATATCAAATAGATTTAAGAGTTCCAAGAAACATTCCCTAAACCTTTAGATTCGGTTGCAAACCACACTTTATACAACATTTGAAATTAAAAATGGGGCTTAAAAGTCCCAAGAAATTTATGGAAGCAGCTAAACAACTAATATTGAAATATTGATGAGCATCATAGGCAAGATTACTATATAAAAGCGGTTTTGAACATTACTTTAATTATTTATATATATATTTGTTAAAAGTGGGGCTTCAAAATCCCTAGAATCCTGTCGCAAATCGAATCCAATACATCAAACTAAACTTTACAAAATAATAAGACTAATAGGACGCTCTCATAATATTGTATATTAGTGCTTATTGCCAAATACCTATCTATAAATCTATCAAATTTAAAAATCTAAAAAGAACCTACTTTCCAATTGTATACAAATATACATATATATTCATCTTTCTTACCCACGTGCGCCTCCTTCAGTTTGTACTGCTCGGAAATTCTCTTGGCTGTCCACTCCTCGGGATCCAGCTGATGATCGTTGATGAACTGGAGTGCCTGTCGGAGAGTGCATCGACCGATTGCTACACGAATGGGTTCCAGATAACCATATTCAAAGTCATCGGGTGTGGTGCGCTCCAAAGGCAGCTTGCGCAGCACTTTGCTATCAAGCTTATCTGTTGCCGCTTGGCGTTCCAGCACACGTTGAATCTATGGAGATGAGATTAAATGAGAATCTTCTATTTAAAATCAGTTTTAATTTAACCCACAAATTGATCCTTTGATGTTACATAAACATCTTTTAGTCGTGTGTCCAAGCTGGCGTCCTTTCTGTTCAGCTTGTCCACAAATGTGGGATCCACTATAAATACGAAAGCATATATTTAAGAATCTGACAAACATATATAGATATATATCTATTGATATCTCTTACATTCTAGGGTTCTTTCCATGTCCCTCAGATTGGATTCGTACTTTGGTGCCGGCGTTGGTTTCTCGCGTTCCAGTACACGATGCGCTCGATTCTCCACATTGAAACGATTGGCCTTGCGCGCCACCATCGACATCGCTTTGCCCATTTCGTGGCTGTTGCAATTTTAATTAATAATTTTAATTAAAAGTATTGTTTCTCGCTGCGCAAAATTTGAGCAACTGCAAATCGTTTGCATTTGTAAACATAACCAATAAGCTTAGTGTTGGTAAGTGAGTGAAGCAATCTGATAATAACATATGGAACTGAACCAGTGTTTGAGAGACAGAGAGAGCAATCTGTTATGCATACGTCACAAAGTCTGCTTACAGAAAAGTTAGGATTTTCAAATCGCTCGTTTGAATGTAAATAAATAATTATTTTGACTGACTGAGGTTACTCATATTACTTATTATATATGAAAGCTATGCAATTTAAGGAAGTTTGTATGATAAAACCGAATCTTCTGGTCTAGTTTGACATCACAAAAACATACAGCTGATTTCGTGTAATGCGTAATCTTATTTTGCTCATCCATGTACTTGTAAACATAACAAAGCCAGTGTTGGAAAACGAACGCAACAGAGCGTTAATAACATAAAGTGGTGTAAACAAAAACAAACCGTTGCCGACAAATAGACATAATTTAATAATTTGTTTATTTAAACTAAACTATTAAAAAAAATGATGATAGCCTTCCGTTACAGCTCAAGGATGTGTAACGCGCGAAGCATTCAAAGTACAAGCAGCTGCTATCAGAGCACCAAGGCTAAACGGGCCGCCCAAGCCGAGCGTGTTGCACGTTATAGCGCTGAATTTCCCGACAAGTTGCTGCACAAAAAGCAAAAACTTGCCACACACATGTATGTGGCAAACACCCAAATAGCAGATGAAATCAACGCACATCTGCAGCCTCACCTGCAGCATACCAAATGTGACACAGTGCTGGAAATCAATCCTGGCCCAGGACATTTTACACGCCATTTATTGGATCGCGAGTCGCAATTTCGCCGGCTCATATTGATTGAGCAAATGGAGCATTTTATGCCGCGATTGCAGGAGCTACACGCCTTGTATCCCGATCGGGTGAAGGTGCGACAAGGCGACTTCATCGGCATCTGGAAGCTGGCCTTCATGGACAAAATGGACAGCGGCACCAGATTAAGCGAGCTGCTCAGCGATGTTCCGCAGCGGGCATTTAATGAAGGTAATCTCGGGGAATCAAATCCAGATGAATATAAAATTGATAAATCTTTCAATTGCCCCGCAGATGTCAACATGCTAATTTTTGGCGCTGTGGGTTCCTATCCATTCTTTAAGCATCTTATCAACTCGCTAATCTTTCAGACGAGCATATTTAATCTGGGACGTTGTGAAATGATTCTAGCCCTGCCGCCGCCAATATTCACTGTGTGTATTAACGAACAATACTCAATGCTTTTTGTTGGCTAATCATTTAATTTTTGCAGCATTTGACCTGCTCGAATGAGATTGGTTATCTTATCTACCGATCCGCCTCGGTGCTCTTTCAAATACTCTTTGAGCACCAGTTTATTGCGCTGGTGCCGCGCGAGAGTTTTTTGCCGGCTCAAGCCGATCACAATATGAGCAAGGGCAGCAAATTGGGCAAGATTAAATCGATCAATCCGGAATATTTGTATTTGGTCAAATTTGTGCCGCGTCGCAATCTGCATGAGATTTGCCCGATTCAGGATTTGCCCGCTTTGTGGTTCTTTATCAAGCAGAACTTTGTGAGCCGACGCAATCGCATTATACCCAATTTGGAGTGGGTAACAATATTAATTTATATATTAACAGTATAATCTTGTGAAATCTTTAATATATCACAGAAAATGGGTGCCTGGCTGTGGTCCTCGTCTCATCATCAATCAAAGTGCCTCTGAGCTTGTCTCACCGCTTTATGCCAATGTATCCGTTGAGCAATTACCGCCATACACCACACGGAGCACCACAATGCACTCGCGGGATTACTATCCAGGCATTAATATATACACACAGTTTGGGGATCTCTCGCCTAGTCAGGTATTGACGCTATTCAAGGAGTTCCGTCAATGGTCGGAATATGGCGAGAGTTCGTTTCTGGCCTCGCTGGAGAATACGTTGCTCAAGCTGGAAACGGCGAACGACGAGCAGAGCTTGAATGACAGTGTCAATCTCGTCGAGGACGATGACATAAGCAGCGAAAGTGTCGATGAGCTGCTCATCGAGGCCGCAGATGAGCTGCAGGCAAAGCCCACCAAGAGTCGCCGGAAAACCAAGCCAACAGTTTAAAATCAACACCGATCGATTTACGTGTACATAAAAATAGTTAATATATTTATTATTATTGTTGCTTTAAGCAAATAATTTTAAAATCGTTTTTTAGTTTATACACTCAGAAAAATAAAATAGAGAATTTTATACACTTATGAAATGGAAGCGCTGATCGAAAATCTTAATTTAACTATTGCTTTTTTTTTTTGGTAATCTCATAATTTCTGATTTTGGTGCTTTTCTAAATTTTAAACATTTATCAAATCTTTATTCAATTTGAATGTCAAGAATTTCACTTCTTAAATAAAAACCTAATTCACAATTGCCAATTGTAATGAGTATTCCAGACTTGATTCTTATTCTTTATAATGGAACCAATCTTGATTTCAAGAAATTTGAAAACGAATCTTTTTTTCTCTGAGTGTACTGGACTTGACCCGCCCCTTTAAGTTTATGGTTGCTTCGAGCAGTGCCCCTGAGCAACCAGACGACTTCCACGCAGACACTTCTCGGCTATATCAATGTGATAATCATCCGGTGCAGTTTCCAGAAAGATGCGGTTTTCCAGCTGCGTCGAGAGCTGGACACAGTCGACCATCAGGGTGTGCGGATTAACGCCCAGGACATAGGAGAGTTCCTTGTTGGGGCACGGATTGCTGCTGTGGTTGCTGTTGCCAAACTCAAAGCATTTGTCGCGTATGCGGAAAAGGCCATCCGTCTGGCAGGGATTGCTCACACACTCCGGCACAACCTTCTCCTTGTAGAGCACAAGCATCTCGCCCTCTTTGCAAGGCCCCCTTTTATACGCCGGATAGCAGGCGTCGGTTTCCGGATAATAAAGCGCCGCTATACAATAAAAGGGAATCAGACGCATATATATTGGCAATCACAAATCCAAAATAATGGGGGGACTCTTAGTGATGACATAATATTTTTTTAACAAACAATTAATTACTATTGTTATTATGCTTACGCTTGATCAATTAATTTTAATTTTTGTATGGTTTTCTTAAATTTAAATATGGTAATTTGTTGAGTGCGATCTACAGAGGTATTTTATTTATTAATTATAGGCAAGAGGATTGATCTTTTTTTTGTTCTTATTCGTATTTATACTCTTTTAGCGAAGGTATCCAAAGTATATTGAATTTGTGCAATGTTCGTCACGCCAAATTGGAGTGCTACGTCCACCAGGAGATTAGGATATCGACAAAAACCGATAATTGCAATCGATAAAGTCAAATTTCTACCACAAATACATTTCTTTTTCAGTCACCAGCTACCAAGCTTAGGAGCTGGTTACTGGTCACTGGTTAACACACTCTAATATTTATTTTAAGGACACGCCCATTCCTGCCCATATCTACAACAATTTTAAAGCGAAACTTGGTGGATAGATTATTGGTAAACTCCTCCAGGGAAATCTTGGGTAACACTAAGAGTATTTGGCAGTCGGTTATGCCAGCCGCTGACTGCAACGTTCCCACTTGTTTCATTTTTTTTTTATTGTATTATATATCATCGCGTTAATCGACTTCTTACCTGGCGAGCAATCGCATATCCAATCATTAAGCTGATCCCCGGGGTAAAGCAGTTGATACCGGGGGCAGCGGGCGGGCAAGTAAACCGGTTTACGGCCCTGCAACGAGGGACAGAGTGAGAGAGAGATAAGAAATTAATGAGCGAGTGAGAAAGTGTAAGTTTATTTTGTTTGTCTTATCAGTTTCAGAGAGGTCGCGTTTTCTTTTTCCCCGTTTTTTTTTTTTTTGGCTGCTTACATTTAGATTCTGTTTACTCTTATCGAGGTCCAATTCCTCCTCATAGGCAATCTGTGCTCGGATTACAAAGAACAATGCATAGCATATGCACAGCATGAAATGCAATTTAAACATTTTATTTGTGTTTTTTTTTTTTGTGATTTTCTGGTATGCAAATTATATAGCGTTGTTGTTAAATGCAGTTGGCCTTTCACGCGAATCTTTTTTATTGTGGCTTCCTCGCGCCTTTCCTAACGTCTTATCTTCACAGCGCTTCAATTAAAACTGATCTTTCTATGCGAGAGTTATGAAAGAGCAGCTTCAAGCTCTCAATACACACATATGTATTTGTATGTGTGTAGGCTGTGTTGCCATTTTAGCTATATAATACATAGTTTCTCCGTTTTAGAGTGTCAAAATAAGAGGTATTTTGCAAAATGAGTTTACAGTTAGAAATATTGAGGTTTTATAGTAATTTTTTTGATGGTTTGCCATTTTTGCCTTGCAAATTAAGTTCCAACTATTGTTAAAGTCATTTTTCTTCTTGTGGATTGCCATTCCTGGGATTGCAAATTCAGTCAGCACATATTTTGACATACATACATATATATGTTTAAGAACTGTTAAAGCGTTAGTGTACATGGAGTTAAATGTTAAAGCACAGCATAGAGTTGCCAGCCTGCTATCAGTAATAACTACGCAGCAGCGGCATGATATTTATTAATATATTTAGAAACTAATAAATCAACACTACAATGTAGATTAAAAATAATAGTGATAAGATTTCAAATTAATTTTTTTGCAAATGAAAAATAACGCACAGGGTTTGACAAATTATAAATCGTATAGAGCGACAACTCTAGCCCAAAACCTTCCGCTGTGTCTTTGTATACATATTAATAACACTGAAAAAACTCAGAATTTTGTAATTTGCCTAAAGCGAAAAGTAAAAAACAAAAAGAACCAAAACGAAACTGATTTGCCGGGAAAATGGATGGGGAAGAGGCAGCAGGTGAGTGTCAATTGATTTGCAACTGTAAACAAATTATAATATATTTGGGAAAATATGCACAGAAATCGATGAAACAAACTCATCAAATCCAAATGCAGCAGCTGCAGTTGCAACTGAAATGCAGGAAGTGGCAGAGGCCGAAAGGCTAGACGAGCAACAGCAACAGCAGATGCCACAAACTAGCAGTGACGAAGCAGATGGTGATGCAGATGGCGATGGAGTGAGTGCAATAGCAGGCCATGCGACGAGAGTGCGTTTGGAGAATATGCTTGAAGTGGTGGACAATATGTTTGACGAGGTCAGCGAGCTGATGGTCGATGTCGCCGAACTGATGCAACGTGCCAGCGAGCTGACGGGCACGACCACTCCCACGCCCACCGCACCGGAAAATCAGGCGGAAAATGCGCAAGAAATTGAGCCAGCCCAACCAGCGACGCCACCAGAAATTGCCGAGCCGCTTGAGGAAGAATTCGCTGCGAATCCGTTTGGACGTCACGTGCTCCATCCGGGTGCAAGGAGCATCAGTTCTAGGCACAGTGGTAGTGATATGTCGCTGGACAGTCCAGCCAGTGAAGGTACACAACGAAAGAGATGAAATGCCCTTTTTTATTCAAATAAATTATACAAATTTGTACCTGCCACAGATGATTCGGATGCGGAGGCCGTGCCACGTTGGATGATACCAGAGAATCGTGTCCGTTCGGCAGTCGATATGCTCGTATCCCAGGCACGCAATCAGGATGGTGGCATTGCCACACTGTTGCGTCGTGAGAACTTCTTGCAGCGGGTGCGTAGCATGGTCTTTAGCCAGGATCGGTTGCGTGGCCGCGAAAGCGATGAGGCCAACTTGGATGCGGGCAATGTTGTCGATGAGGAACTATCGCCAGAACTATCACCAGCACCGCTGGATATTGATATGGAGGAGGGTGTACGTTTCGATACGAATCTCCCCGCGGAGCATTCATATTTTGGGCCAAATCTAAATCGTGTGCCCGGCGTAGATTATCTTGAAGTTGGAAGCACACATCGCATGCTAATATTCATGCATCAGCACATCCTGTTTCCCGGTGAGGTGTTGCCTTTCATGATCGATGGCAGCATCATCGATGAGGAGATTCACGACACTGGACGCGATGGCGTCATTTTTGGCGTTGGTTTCCCATTGATGCAGCCACCGGATGATAATCCCCATAAGCTTTACGGCGTCACCTGCCAGATCTATGAGAAGGGCGAAAGTGGACGTCAGATGGTATTCTATAAATCCCGCGCCCTCCAACGTATCGTCATCAATTGCGATGACATTCAAGGGTGAGTTGATCACATTTCGTCACCCACTATGCTAATCTTGGTTATCTTTTCAGTCCGCCACAGTACATAGCGCGCAATCCGACCATGAAGTGTTACAGCAAGGTGAAAGTCTTGCCGGAATACTTTCTGCCCGAACCGCTCAAATGCATCGATATGGGCTCATTAAATCGTTTTCGTGATATACCCTCGATGCAGGATAAGTTTCGAAGGTATCAACTGACCAGCACACCCTGGCCGTTAGAGGCTTGCGAGGAATACTCCTTTGAGCATATTGTGGAGTTGGCTCGCAAGAAGCTCGAAGTGCACAAAATCGACACAATGCCAAAGTGTCCGATTCAATTATCATATTGGCTCGTGCGCAATTTGCATCTCACTGAGAAAATGATGCGCCTAACGTTTCTCACGGACTCGGTTAATACCAGACTCAAAATCATTGGCTCCACATTAAAGCAGGAGTCGCTTTTCTATTGTCGATATTGCAACAGCAGCTTGGCCTATTGTTCCGATCTATTTGCCATGTCGAAGCATGGAGTGCAAACCCAATATTGCAATTCAGGTAAGTTCAAAATTAAGTAAATCATAAAACATAAATATTATAATTTATATATACCCTTAATTTTTCCAGCCGGCTATATACACGAGACAAATACGGTTTATCGAATAATAGCACATGCCGTTGGCTATAGCGGTGAGCCATCCACCGAGTTCAGCTGGTTTCCCGGCTATCAGTGGCACATCATTATATGCAAGTTTTGTGCCCAACATGTCGGCTGGGAATTCAAAGCAGTCGATCCAAATTTGGCGCCGAAAGTATTCTTTGGTCTGGCTGGGTCTAGTGTACGCATTGGTAAAACTAGCGAACGGACTCCCACGCAGGGCAATCCGTTTGTGGTACGCAATCTGTTGCATCTTGTATTCCGGGAAATTGAATGAGCTTGGCGAGTGGTGAAACGTGTTTGCAACTTCTGCTTCTGCTGTTGTCGGCGAACCGGGGCAGCAGCCTAATTCTCCAGCTTCAACTGTAAAGCATTTTAAATTCGTTTCACTCTCGGCCCGTCTAGAATATTTGCAAAAACAGAAAAAAAAAAAACAAAACACTTTACATTTAAAATGCAACTCTCTGTTGTCGTCAGAAGAACATGAAGATTGATTTACCAAGTTATATTAAAACTAATAGATACTTAAGGTAACTCTATGTGAATTAATTTCTTTCTAACCAACGTTATGCTATTATAAATAAAAACATATTAAAATATGGGAAAAAAACAAAGCATTTAGAATATAAAATATGAAACTACTAAAAATTTGAAATTAGTCTTTTTACAATAAATTTAATTTCAGTCAAAATTTTTCCGTACAAAAACAAATGATAAAATTTGAATGGGTTTGTAAAAAGTCTATTCAAGTTTTTACAACAATCTTGTTGAATTTAACTAATCCTATTCTCAGTTCTTCAGCAACGCTGCAAAAGATGTGGACAGCTTCTGGAAGGGAAACATATCAATCAGCAAGCTATCGAACATATTTTCAACTGAAGTACTTACCGCCTTGCAGAAGGGGCACAAACCGAATGAAACCTCCAGAAAGGTTTTGCCATCGATCAGCGTGTTAAACCACTCCTTAAGGCAGGCTGCATGGCATTTAAGAACGCAGCGCGGATTATCACACGAGACAATGGGCACCTCACCGCTATCCAGCCGGAAGACATAACAAATATTACAAAGCTGTTCGTCCTCCTCCTGTGGTAGACCAAACTCAGCGGGCATTGGAAAATAACATAAATCGAAAGTGTGCAAAAGATTCGTATGAATATCCTTTTCGATATCCCAACTGGCCAGACCATCGCTGAGCACATGCCGCAGTTGGGCCACCTCCTCGGTGGGTCCTATAATCTGCACAGCCATCGACGCCGAGCTGGCAAAGGGATCGGCAATGCTCAGCTTGAGATAGACGCGATCCCTTAAGGGAAAGACGCGAGTGTTATGCTTGGTGGTAATTGGAAAAGGCTGCAGCACATCGCACAGTTCATCGATGTTGGTGAAACATTCGTAGAAGGGACGCAGTTCCTCTAGCAGCTTTAGATATAGGTGCAATACATCCTTCAGTGAGCGGGCGCTGTTTGCCAAGATATCCGCCAATTGAATACAGTCGGGCAGACTGTGCTCCAGCAATCGCAACGTGGGCAACTCCAGCTCCACATAATGCGATTCAAAGTCCCCAAACGAACTGAAACGAATTCTGGTGCAACGTTCATTTAGCTGCAGGCGGTATTCCTGCGGCTTGTGCAGCTCCAGAATTTCCGCATAGATATTATGGCATGGCTCGGCTAAGGTGATTTCTGGCCGAATTGACGGCGGCAGAAGTTGCGCCAGGTGCGTCAGCAAATCCAGTAACTGCCAATCCGCCTGAGTCGGTAGATTGTCGTTGGTAAATATTATATATTCCAAGTGCTGTTGCACATATAATTCAAAGTTACGCAGCTCTGGAAAATGTGGTAAATAGAGTTTTAAGCGAATCCATTTGTCATTAATGAAAACAACACCACTGATCAAGCAAGCGCTATTTTTCCTTTGCTCAATATGCAAGCCGGGAAATTGGACTGCTAAATCACACTTTAAATTTAATTCCATTCGAAAGCGTTTTGAACACAAAGTGCAAACAAAAATCAGCCGTCAAAAAGTATGACCAGCTATAGGCGCCAATCCAATCGAGAGCAACGATAATTTGTGGCTGTTAAGCGATAGACAGTTCGATTGGTAGAGTAAATTTCGGAGTTAATTTTAAATCCCCTACGTATTGCTTGGTATGTTTAACGCCTCTACACTTAAATGTATTCAAATATGACAAGCTTAAATCGCCAATACAAGTGAAAATACCAATTGTGGTGGTTAATCGATAAATTTATGTGTTGAAGCTTAAAAATTTGAATTCAATTTAAAATCCCATCATTTGATTATAATTCACACATTTTTCTTTCAAAACTACTCGGTTATGTATTTAAACAGCTGTGCCGGCTGTGTTTACTTATCACTTAATCTCAAAAACTATCTTGACTCCTACGGAAAATGTTGTGAATTGACTGGAGTTCCTTATCAGTTAAATTTTCCATTATTTACTGACACAGTGACACAGTAATTTGGGCATCAAACTTCCCAATTTGCTATTTAACGTAGCTGCCATTAGCCGATAGTTTCACTTGTGCAGAACCTGGCAGATTCTTAGAATGTTTACAAAGCGCTTTGGCGTAATAGAAATATTGCGTTAAAAAATTTAAACTAGAATCCAATACAATGCGTCAAAATACAATCCGATCCGCCACCTCCTGGTGGACGTAGCATCTAACGCAGGCACAGATAAATATATGCTCAAGGTTATAGTTATAAGGGTTTTGTGCTCATACAGACGTACTGATATATATTCCTGTAGCTTCGGTATAAAAATATAAAAATAAAACTCATTCACTTTTTAAATTCAAAATATGTACTAGCGCGCCATGATTAGTACAACAATCTGGCAGCACCCATCACAATTGCCAGCGTTGCACCAAACGAGGAGCGCCATCTGGTGACAATGCCCGTCGATCGCAAAAAGACAACGTATCGCCAGCAACCCTAATTTCTTTCTTTTCGATAGATCCGCATAAAAGTGACAAGGTGAGCAGATTTTCTTGCTAAATTTCTGGATATTTAAAAGGTTTTAACAACAAAACAATGCCAAAGTATATGCAATAGGTGCGAAAAATGTGCGGCGCATCAAATGCCAAATGAAAACATGTAAAAACATGAATACGAAAGCTACACGTGTTTCCTTCCCTCCGCTGCCTGTGTATGTGAATGACAAAAATAATAATTTTTGACTTTTTTGTTTCGATTTGAACAGAGCACAATCAATATGCAGCTTTTCGTACGTGGCTTGGAAACGATTGAGTCTTTGGAGGTGTCCCAGGATGCCAACATTGCTGGCGTTAAAGTGAGTCAATAACTGCAACGATAACAACAAGAATCATTCAACCTAACCTTAATGTTGTTAATGCGATTTCAGACTCAG
The DNA here is from genome assembly GCA_035042305.1 of Drosophila glabriapex. Lineage (NCBI taxonomy): Eukaryota > Metazoa > Arthropoda > Insecta > Diptera > Drosophilidae > Drosophila > Drosophila glabriapex. The sequence continues at coordinate 7,560,676 of JAWNLN010000018.1, forward strand.
TTCGCCCAGCTGCATGGCTTCGATGCCGCTCAATTCAGCTTGAATTGTGAGGGTGCCACACTCAGCGATGAGACTCCCGTCACGGCTCTCAGCTCCTTCGAGTTGGATATCACCATTCCAATGATTGGTGGCAAGGTGCATGGCTCTTTGGCGCGTGCCGGCAAGGTTAAGGGCCAGACCCCAAAGGTTGAGAAGCAGGAGAAGAAGAAGAAGAAGACGGGACGTGCAAAGCGCAGGATTCAATACAATCGCCGTTTCGTAAACATTGTCCAAGGCTTCGGTCGTCGTCGTGGCCCCAACGCCAACTCAACGTAAAGTGTGGATCCTAAAAGGGAGATGATGATGATGATTTGAACAGTGGCAAGCTGAGCTAATTTTTATTGCAAAATAATAACTACAAATACACTGTTCATAATAGTAATTTTCATTAATTAAATCCAACTTATTATACAAGGAATTTGGCTAAATCTCAATTGACAAAAGCGTGCCTCAAAGAAACTTTAATATCAGAAACAGAACAGTTGAAAGCTGAGCCAATTTTTATTGCAAAATAAACATAGAAGTTGTCATCCATTTCAATTGGCAAAAGCGATACTCTTACGGTCTCGACCAACGACAAAGAAACGATAATACCAGAACTCAATGCAACTGATGAACAACGCCAAAATGATGCCAAATAAGAGGACCATAAAACAGCCTTGCATGTCATCCATGTTGACCTTATGATTGGCAATCTGTCGCTGCACATTGCGACCGTTGCACTTGTCCATCGACGGCAGATTCGTTTTGTGCCATCGTTCGATGAAACCCATGCGAAATAATTTATCCAAATGCTGATTAATCAAATGCAAATATGCACTGCTCGTCGGCACAATCAGACCGATTTGTTCGTCCACAAAATCCTCTTTGCCCAGCGCAAATCGACACTCTTTGTCCTTGTCAAAGTGTTGCTGCACAATCAATTGGAGATTGATGCGCCAATCGATATTGATACGATCGCCATGCTTTACAGCAGCTATATTTTCACTCTGGACACTGCTATAAATCGTGGCGCGTTCAATGAAACGTTTAAATTCTGGTCTCGTCGTCGTCTCCACATATTTCTCAAAGAAGGTGCCGTTGCGTAGACCGTATTGTTTGATTTCCGAGTGGCCAAATAGCTGGTTCAGGTAATCGATGCCTGGCTGAAATTTTGGGAATGTGAGAAATGCAACCAGATTGCCACAGTAGGTGGTAACCAGCACAATTACAACGATCCACCAGAAGCCAACTACCAATCGGCCACTATCCGCACGTGGCAGATACATGCCGCCTGCAAAAGTTTTTAATTTAAATGGTTTTTTTTTTGTTTTTTTATTTGTAGTTCACCTTGTTGCAGCAGTGCTCCATAGATGTACCAGAAACAGTTCTTTACTGTGGTCAGTCCACGAATTTGCAGTTCCTGCAGCGGCACCAGACGATTGACAATATACAGCATGGGAGCTGTGACCATTAAAATACCAGCTAAACAGGCCCAGGTCTCCATGGTGAATGGAGCGGTGAACAGATAGATGCGACTCACTTCATCCGGTTGCCTCAATATAAATGTATATTTTTGCACACTAATTGGCTGTGTATAGTTGAAGCGCTTTTTATGCTGCTCATCAATGGTGGCAGCCACCGCAGCCATAAAGAACTCATTGCCCTGAACCATTTCCACAACACGATATGGTATGCGAAAGGTCATCGAGCCCATTAGTTCATCCTGAGAATATATATATACCTGGATAGTGAAAACAAGATCTTGGGCATTTTTTCAATATCATGTCGAAATATTAATTTGTAAGTATGGCGACATTGTTTGTAAACTTAAGGAAGATCAAGGAAGAATGCACAGGTACATCAATTGGAACGGCACAGAACTTCTTTAAAAATGCTCCTAGACCAGAAAAACGCAGAACAGGATATTAAGATTGAAGACAACTTCATCAGCAATAGATAATCGTATGGTGTTATTGGCTAAAAGTGATAATTTAGCTAATAAAACAATAAGTAAAGTTGCTTTGTTTAAAACCGCAAATTTTAAGATAGTTAAAAAAAAAAAATTACGCAACATTCTCTGATAAACTTGTTTGGTAACGATACTAAATGTAAAGAATTCGATATTAAATATTAGCTAAGAAAGCAGTCATGCATGGTGCTTGTCTTTAATTTGTTGTCTTCACACCTATTTTACTGTCCCAATGTGTATTTATACTTTATTTTTACCGACTCACACTCTCATTTGTGCTCGGGCCGAGCTGGTTGTCGTAATCCTGAGCAGTGGCATCGTGCAGATAGTAGCTAAAGTTGAGGGCCCGACTCAGTTCCTTGAGGATTTCCATAACGATCCCATTGTGCTCGACGATGACGCCGCGACTGTCCTTGGTGAGAATTTGCCAGGGCGGATTCTACGAGTTGTTTGAACCAATATATAACAATTATATTCCTGGCTCAAAGACTCACATGCTCAGTGACAATATCCATGGTGATATTCCGAAAGTGATGCTCGATATGAGGAAAGGTCAGCTCGTGGCATACAAAACCCAACAGCGGACTCCAATATCCAATATTGATGAAGTCAAAGTTTCGATTCTTAGCATCGCGAGTGGGCGCTACGGGAAATAAGTTGGAAAGTTTCAAAAGTCTAATTAAAAAAGTAATATTGATTAAAGCCTATTTTGTTCAGTTAACTAAAAGCAGTTGGAAAAATTCGAATAGTTAAGATGTAGAAAGATGGTAGATGATTAGTTGTATTTTATACTTATATATATGAATTTATTGAATGTAAATTTGTAAATATTATTTGCAATTTCTCTAATTAAACTTAAAATTCAGGCTAAATTATGTACATTAAAATTCAAGGTTACTTAAAGCTATAACTTAAACAACTAATTAATTAAAATGGTCAAAGAAAAAGTAAATCTTTTATACAAATTCGGTTTTAGCTTCTCGAGCTTTACTATTAAATCATTTCAGAATATGCTCTGCTGTTCAGCTCAATTTTGAAATGATTTCAATGCACATTTCAAATCAGTTTCAGTAACTTTTTTTTAGTTATAAGGGGCCTCATAAATAATAATACATTAAAATAAAAATCGAATTATGGTTTATTGTTAAATGTTAAAATCAAAAAAATTTTGAATATAAAAATACTCCATTAATGCTTCAAATCTTTAGATGGATATAGATGGACTTTAAATTAAGTAAATTGTACAGGGTATAAAACTATAATTATAAACTTACCCGCACGAAATTTGCGATTCTCCTGACTCTTTCCCCAAGTAATCGCCGTTTCGAAGCGCCAACGAGCGCAACTTGCGCACTTGCTGTTCGCTTTTAAATAGTCCTGACAGGATTGGATCATTTGAATGCATGCACTATTCCATTCATTAGAAAAAAAGAAGAAAATGTCCTCCTTACCTTCATATATTCGAGCATTTCGTCCTGCTTCTCTTGTTTGGTAAACCTTATTGATTCCCATTCCTCATCGGATATTTCGCCGTAAATGGATTGCTCTTCGAGTATCATTCGTGACAGGGATGTGACCAGAGCCATCGATACTTCCGTAATGGTGCAATTCAATGTGTCCACACAATTGAAATTAGTCTCGTTCAAAGCGAATGCAATGTTGGCGCCCTCATCGAGATTAATTGTCACCGTATTGGCATCAAACTCATTATGCGGATCCTCCAGCACAAAGAACATCCATTGATTGTTTACGTGGAACATGCTCAGTGTCTCCGCTATCTCAATGATATCCTCATGGAAACGGGATAAAACCAGAAACTGTTGTCGCTTCAGTTCATGCTTCGTTGGTGCAAATTGTTTCAGCGCCTTGCGTAGAGAAATTCGCTTCTGCTGACCACGCAGGGATTCATCGATCTTGTAGAGAATCACCGAAATGGGCGGTATATGATTCGTGGTGCTCTCGTGCACAATCGACTTGATCAACATCGGACTGTTCTCGACTTTGATGGGAAGTTAAGAAATGTATCTTGAAGTGAACATTTTTTTAAAAATATGTTGCTAATATTTACACTTTAATAGAACACCCCTTAAATATATTATTTAACGAGACATCATTTTTGCTTCTAATTAAAGAACATTTAATGGCTTGAATTTTACCAGAAAGAAAGATTTACTGTTAGACCTAAATAAAAACAAAAAATAATGCAATAAAGATCAATAAAATGAAATCTTATATTCAAAATAAAAAAATTTAAAAAAAAAATAATCTTTTACAAATTTCAGATTCTTTTTAACGCAAAAGTTAATTAAATATAAGCTAATTATAGTATTAGTTGGCGTCAAAGGCAGAAAATGGCTTCATGTTTTTTGGAAAAAAGCACATTGAAACCACAAACAATATAAGAACTCCCAAATATTAAAACTACTCACAATATCTTGAATACATACATATATAAAACATCTATTGAAAATACCCACGTATAGCTTGATCCACAAATACAACAACCGATTTCCATTTGAAAACGCCCTGAACCTTGGCATCCAATACGATTTGTGGAAACTCATCGCCATGCGAAACCATTGGTATCTTTGTAATTGAATATTATTTCAAACTCAAATTAAAAACAAATATAAATATAGCTTACCATCAGGGCTCGATTTAGTGGTAAACGTGGACAATCGGAATCCGTAATGGCAATCAGCAAAATCGATGTTTGCTGTGTGGTTTTATAAAAATTCCAAGTGCTCTCACAATCCGCCACCGTAATGGCAGCCAGAAAATCTTTAACGTGACCACAAATAACTAAAAGCTTTTCGAAAGAGATATATGTTTTTACCTTTCTTGATTTTTACCGAATTCCAAGTAAAGTAGCGCACATTAATGCCACCATTCTTCATATTCTCGCGTATCACATCACTGAGAATCTTCTCGAAATGGGCCATTATATTCTGCCGATGAATGGCCATATATTCGTAATCAACAACCACCGCTGCAAGGGATTATAATGGATGATTTAAATACTAGTATGACGTCGAATAAAAAATGTTATCCTCAAATCAATTACCATTACAAAATAATGCAATTCTTATTTAAAGAACGTTTTTTATAAATTCGAAATTTATAAATGAACGGCAAATTCGAGATAAGCCACTTAGAAATTTTCTTATTATTCGAGTGTACTATGTACTGTTAGAGAGTATTATAATCAGTAAGTAAGTTTTTGATGAGTTCTTAAATCAAAAACTTTTTGGCTTAACGATTTATCCTACAATTGTATATAATCTTTTGCGTTTCTATAATATCCAAACGTTTTATATAACGGGCTTAAAAGGGTTGTCAAAATATATATAACACCCAGATGGAAGTATCTTCGATCCCATTATGTATATGGATTTTTGATTAGCATCCACGACTGTGGTACCTCTTGGCTTGATTAGTAAAAAAAACTTTTCTGTACATTGCCTTGATAAATTTAAAGATTGAATGTGCAATGGCACCCTTTAAACGCTAATTTGCAATCAATAAAGATTTATAGTTATTTTAAAATATTACAATAAATTTTATATGTAAAATAAACCATATTTCATTTGAATTAAAAAAAATAATTTTTTCACTGAGTAAATATATATATATATATTTGTTACGTATCCTCACCGAGCGATGCATTGGCGCTTAGAAATGAGGAAAAGTCATTGGCCTGAACCGGAACGAAACCACATAGGACTAAACTAAAGGATAAGGCCGATAACCTCATGTTGCCGGAAACGATGTAAGCGAACTGAAAAGTGAAAGGAAACCAAACTCGCGACGTTGCCTTTTGTTTTTGAGGATATATATGTATATATGTTCACATATATGGGAATACTACGTGAAGCCAATTAAAATCGAGTAATTGAAGCACATTGAAGCGTGTGTGAAAAGTTGAGAGCCGCATTAAATATTTAGTAAGCCGGAAAATCCTACTGCGGTCTGCCTGGCTGATTGACAGTTTGCGGTTAGGCGTCGGAAAATGTCAGTGGCGTAAATTTGTTGCAGGTGTTCAGCGATGGTTGCCGGTATTGAACCGAGAAATTATTGTGTTTGCGGTGTTAACTTCGTTTATTTAATTATATTTATGAAATTGTTCATCAAAATTGCGTGTAAGGTAATTACATTTTACATGGGAATTGGGGAGTGGGTGGTGTTTTAAACTATACGAGTTACAATTCACTTAGGATTAGGTTTTACTTTCGGCTAGTTGCTAACTTAGTTCTATGAGCATATTAAGGTTTTCTGTTCTTTCATTTTTTTTTTTTTTAGTATTATGTAAATGGTGTCAGAAGTATGCATTTAATAATGTAATTATTGTAAATGTATGTATGTGTATAATTTAGCTACTTCTTATCGACTATTATACAATTCCAAAAATGCTTTCAAATATAAATGCATACGATTTCGATTGTAATCCGTAATTGTTTTGTATTATATATATATGTATATATATATATATATATATATATATATATATGTGTATATATATATTTGTAATTTGAAAATTGAGTTTATCATATAACCTGTGCATATATATGTTTTCAGTTTTGTTTAATAATTTAAACTTGTCAACTATTGTTACTTTTCAAAATTTTCTCTCCATGAAACGTTTTTTTTTTCAATGCAGTGCAAACTGTTACAAATCTCCCCAAAGTTCATTTCGTACACTCAACAAAAAGGATGTCCTAGAAATTGGAAGAACAGACAAACTTTCATTCAAATTGGGTTGCTATGGTTGAAAGAGTTGGCTAGCAGATACCCTGTATCCAATTCTTCACTTATCATAAATCGTACATAAAACATTCTTAAATTTAATAATTTTCTTTTTGTGTAACAGAAAAGTATTTGCTCATTTATTAACAAAATATAAATCAAGTTTGAAAAATATGGAATAATAATTTGCTAATCATAATCATGGGTTTTAGAAGGACAAAGTCCTAAAGTAAGGAATTCCAAAAATAAGACGAGCATTTCCCCATTCTAGTACATATACATATTTTTTTGAGTGTAGTTTCCGTCTATCCATCCAAGTGCACTGCTTAACCAGTTGTTGCCATAATATAAGTGTTTGTTGTATATGCTGCTATACTACAGAATTGGGAGTTGATGCCTTGCTAGCATTTTTGATTGCTGGTCCAAACTGATGACCCCGCCGACCTCTCTCTAAACCCATTCGTCCAGGGTTTACAATTTTCCTCATTCGTTCAGTATCGCACTCAGACGCTCCTCGACGGCTACCTTACGTGACTTCCAGACAAACTCGCAGACAGCTATGACACAGGCCACGCCCATGCCGCCCATTAGCACCACAAAAACACCGCCCACATTCGCCAGGCCGAGCTCATTGGCCGCCGACGATGATTTCGATGTTTCCACACGACACTTGCCACCACCTCGCTTCTCCTTCCACCACTTTGTTTTCAGTATGTGCAACTTGCCCTCCTCCTGTAGCTTCAATATGACACTATTTATGGCAGTGCGATAAGGCGAATCTGTGGAAGGGTAAAATGATAATAATATGATATTATTTCAAATTAATCAAGAAGGCTTCGCTTGGGAGCATACCTCCAAATTTTCTCTACTCAGTAAATTGAAACTAGAAACATCAAATTTGTCTCCCAACAGATTTGTATCGCTATCGATTAAATTAAATAAACTTAATCTGCACATGGTATACGAAGAGCTATATTCAGAAACTGAAGTCTCGGGAAATTCATTCAGAATGGCAGCAAACTTCTTTGACTCGGCATTTAATACTGATAAAGAATATATATACGCACCGAACCCATGTCGGCACAACTTCATTATACCCTGTGCTTAGGCTATAAATAATTTTGTGATCGGATTTTACAAAACAATGTCCTAGTGATCTTTTTCATTAATAAAATGATGCTTACTTTATCATTCTTTAGAATCTGATTCTTTAGTCAGGCTCATAATATTTGAGTTTGTCACATAACTAACTGGCAGTTTTACCAGTTTTTATAAATATGCCATAGTTCTTCAGTATTCAAGTTGATCAAAGTTCAAACTCACTTGGCGGTGTGGCAATGCCATAGCTTTTGGTGTCCAGCATGCCGCCCACTTGGGTTAGCTCACAATTGCGTTCGGTTACATATTCGATGGATGTGGATTCCATGAGAAAGGCATACGATCCCTTGCCCTTGGCCACCCTTTCGACGCCCTCGCCATTGCTGGCCGTAAAGACAGAGGGACGAGCCGATTCCATAAAGGACCACATGCGCTGATATGTTGAGATCTTAGAGTCCTGCAATTGAGTGTTTTTTTTTCTTCTTAGTAATAATAAACGACAGGCAGACCTGGACCATTTGACTTACCCTGAAGAAAGCTGCTGTGCTGCCACCTTTGAGGGCACCATATTTGATCCTTGTTTGCTTGGCCAAATCCTCGGCACTCTCAATGGGCGAATCCATCCGCTCAACTGTCAAAAATGCAGCCAAATTAGCTGTGTACGACGAGATCATGATGAGCGTGAAAAACCACCAAATGCCAGCAACCATTCGCGTTGAGAGTGCCCTGAAATGATGAAAGTCTACAGTAAATTTATAATTCTTTATAGTATTTGCTGCAATATTAGAATGCTTCTGTTTCAGACTTCTTTTTAATTTGCGAAAATTGCTATTTCTTGATTACTCTATTTCTTATAATAACAAATGAAAATGTCATAGAAATAATTACGGTTTAGTTGCTAAACAATTTCAATTTGTACGACACCGAATTAAACGATTTTGATCAAATATTTGCATTGCTGACTAAAAATTCTTAAAGCTTTAAAAGCTTTTTAATATTGAGCAACAATTTTCATAAGTAAAATCGAGTCCTACTTGGGTAGAAAATCGCATCCTTGCTGCATTAGGGATCCAATGGCGAACCACATGCAGTTGAGCAAAGTAAATTGACTCTCGATCTTTTCGCCATGTGCATCCGTATAGGCAGGCCACTCATAGGGCGTGAATCTGTACAAGTAGTGAATATATATATTTAATAAATAATTTATTTTATTGGAATTAAGTTAACCCACTTGGCTAAGATGAAGAGCAGTACGGAAACGCCCAAATATGCTGTGGCCATGTAGATCCAAACGTCCAAAGATAATGGCGATAGAAATGAGAACAAATTCGGTGGCTGTTTGATGGGTTTGCGATAGAGTATAGATACGCCAAGGTTCATAAATGGTGTGGTAAAATCAACAGCCTGCTCCCGTTCAAAGGTAATCGTGAGATCGGCTATAGCCAGATCAGCGCGTTGTTCCAATAGCTCACGTATCATGCCATTCCATTCTCTACAAAAACAAATACAGTTTATTAAATAAGGCAGACTGTTTTTCAACAATTATCCAACATTATTGAATAAAGCTTACCCTGTCAATTTATTTAGGCTACCATAGCTGCCATCGGGCACTAGCTGTATCTTATAGTTAAAGCCCAGCGATCTGGATATCTCGTGTATTAAATCCACAGCATAGCCTTCGAACTGATCGTTGCCCGTCAGAGGAACAGCTGATTCTTTGCGCATGCAGTACGGATTACTCTGGAAAAAAATAAGTAGAATCAATAAAATAATAACTGGAAATCGATAGAAATCTTTTATCAGCAATACGCACCAATATTGTAGTCACCACCAACGTTTTATTCTTTAGATTCGCTTCGATCTCTTGCTGTTTCTGGCTGAAAGTACGCGTAAAATTGATGCCCTCGGGCAGAGTCGAGTTCCAGGTGCCAATCTTGCGTATACCACCTGGCGTCAACTCCACAATATCCAGCATGAAGTCAGTGCGAAATCCCTGATGATCGAACTTGATGACATTCGTCAAGCCCTTCATCTCGACGATCTTCATGTAGTTAATCAAACTGAAGCCATGCTGCCAGGTGCTTTGGCCATCACAACTAATCGGATGTATATCGATCTGTTGCGAGGTATCCAGATCGTGCAGTGCCTTGGCAAATAGATGCACAGCATCGTACATCAGTGCCGTCTCGGAGCGTATTGTTGTCAGATTCGCCGATCGTAGCATACCCTTCTCATCGATGCTCCATTGACGCACCACATCCGTCACGATCTTGTCGTTGATCAGCCGAAAGCCTGTTATATTTGTACCCCCATAGCGAAACTCCTCCAGATTAACAGTGTGCAGATCCAGTGAGGTCACTAAATAGCTATGATAATCACTCATCATTCCAATCTGTTGCGCCTGCTTCAGCACCTCGTGTATACGCTCTGTGGAACAGTCCAACACAATGTGCGCCTCCGCCGAGTTCTTAATTTGCTTCAGCAGTGGTCTACATGATGGGAAGATAAAATTATTGTATTAATTTTGGGTGAAAAGTTAGAAATAATAGTAATAAAAATAAATAATTATAATAATTGTTTTATAGGCCTTCATTCATCTCATCCACTAAGACTGTCAGAAATGAACTAAAATTTACTAGAAACATTATTAGCACAGCTGAAGGTCTACTCGCAAGTGCTCTTAATTTTATTATTAATTGGAATATTTTTATATAAATATGTTTAAGTTATATACATAACATTCCTTACAAAAATAAATTTTTAAAAGTTGAGTTTTACTTTGTTAAGCCCCTCAAATATGGGAAATAATTCCATTTAACAGGCAGAAGAAAGCATCTTCAAATCAATAAATGTATATAAATTATTATTAAGTATCGATAACCAATATGTTTCTAAGAACAAGCTGAAAATATAAGGGAATTTAGACTTTGAGTTTTCTACATATGCTCTTATATAACATACACAAATCAAATTAGTTTAATTTGATCGACAAATGTCCCTGTTTGCCGATAAAAAGAAACAATTGTAAAGATATAATCTTCAAATTTATATAATATACTCAGACATAATATCGATTAATTGTAATTAAGTGTAAATAATGTTATAAAGATCGGATAAGAAACAGAGTTCGTTCACCAAAACGTATTTTCATATTGAAAAAACTAATAAAGTTGATTTGGCAACAGGATTCAGTTAATTCCCAAGTTGAGCTCTCTCGACTAAGAGCATCCTCACTCATTGCTTAATTAATACAGCTTATATTTAAATATTAACACCTTCAGGGTTAGTTGGACTTTGCAATGTCCTGTAGCGAAAATAGAGATAAATATATAACATACCGATAATCACCGCTGTCGCTGAGCTGGCGCACCGTAATTGGGAATGGTGTCATGCCGTGGGCCTTGAGCAGCTCCTGGAGGCGCACAATGCCATCGTTGTTCTCGTAGATGATGGTGAAAGTCTTCCAGCCCCAGTGGCGCACAATATCCACATAAGCCTGCATTGAATAATAACAATAATAAATACCAAACATCAAATAGCTGAAGTGTGTGCACTTGCCCAGCAAAGAGACAAACACAGAAATTACCTTGGAGAGCGTATTAGGATGGGGATAAAGATTCACTAGGCAGCTTTCGCGTCTCAGACGGTAATCCCAGCGATTCTCCAAATGCGGTATCTAAATAATTTGTGTGCATATTAACACAGTTGTTATATCTTACAAAATGCCCCCCACACACTCCCCTCATGCGACCCACTTACCTCCATGTTGTCGCAAATGCTCTGCACATGGCTGGCGGTGTGGGAGGATTGTGGTCCAAAAATTGCAGCAACGCCAATGTTCAACAAGCCACAAACTGTAAAAGGGATAAAGAGCATACCGCATTCATAGTTATTGGCAAACTTTAGCACTGGCTGACAAAAGTCTTGAGCTGATTAAAGGCACTGAAAAATAAAACTTTTTCTCTCTCATAGAAAATGTTTCTATGAAAAGAAACATCTGCAAAAATACAGCTAAAAATTTATACAAATAACAAAGAATTCGTACAAATAGAATTTCTATTTAATGAAATTTATAAGTAGCAAAATTTTATGCTCATAACTAAGATATGTATTGTCTACAATAACCAGAAGTTTTTTTATAATAGTAATTTTTTATTCTTTGTTAAATAATTTGTTTAAAGATGTAAATAACCGCTTTTAAATTATGTCATTAAAAAATCTTTATATATACCTAATCCTAATACGCATTCAGTGTTTAGATACAAATTTCCGGACTGACTGATCACATTTTTATACGTTTTATGTAAAGATTCGTTCAATATTATAATGACTATAGCTAGTTTAAAGAAAAAAGAACGTACAAGTAAAACTAAAAAATTGGTTTCCATTAATTTGAGCAATTGTTTATCTAAATAGCGAAAATATTTTAATTCGTATTTGAAATATACCAAAAATTGTATTTTTATGCCATCTGTATTTCATATGAAATGATGTTATTTTATTAACAAGACATTCATAAGTAAATCTCAAATTGATTTTCAGTTAATGCGCTTTGTGCTGCTCTCAATTCCCAGTCTGGATACCAAGCTAAAGCCCAATTCACCTTACAGTGAGATTATCTGAGATGAATCCCTCGATCTCTGCCAGCTAGCAGCAGCACAGAAAATGAGCCCAAGTAGTAGTTGGCTATGGGATAATAATATTCGTTTTGTTCGCCTCGTTGGCATATTTAAAATGCACTTCAGCAAGACATAATTCCATTTTGCCTTTTGGCTTTAGCTTTTACCATGAAGGTAGCATGCCTTTTCGGTCTCATCAAATTACTGTGCACGTGTAAGTGCAGGTGCACTTGCAACATGCAAACGGTGCAAGGGGATTGCAGCGGATAGCAGGGTAAGCAGACAAACACACTTGTGTCTGTTTGCTTTGGTGTGGGTTGGTGAACTATCCCAACCATGTGATAAATAATGCACTAGTGTGCATTATGTGTGTGTGTCTGTCTGTTAAGTCTCTTTTTAGCTTGTTACTACATTCGTTGCAAAATGTATTTGGTTTGAATTTGTGTGCCGTTGCTGCCTCGGTCCATTTCTGACCATGAGACAAGTCTGAACTTGGCAACAAGGCCCAAAGGAGAGTCCTTTGGGCAGAGCATACGTGCCGTGGCCCTCATTTATCACAATCACACCATTTTGGACAGGTTTGTTTAGTACCTTGAATGATTTTTCTAGTGCCTCAGGCATCATTTGTCTTGCCTGGTCAAACTTTATTGTGTTTGGGCACTTAAGCAAAAAGATGAAAACGTTTACTATTAAATTGAAAATTGATTAAGGAAATTGAAATCACCCCTATGATTAACTTATTTACAAAAATACAAAATTATTGTATTTTTTTTTTTAATTTTTTGGAAAGGCAGTCCTATGAGTTACTTTATAAATAATTTTAAAATCTGGAAACTTCGAATGAGCAAAAAGTAAAAACTACATTCTCCCATTTAAGTCATTCCTTTAATTCTAGAACTATTTTGTGATACAAGTTGAACACTTTACAAATACTTTTGCTAGTTTCGAACGTTCGAGTCCACCACTTAATCAAAAGAATTTCTGTAAAAGTTTTGTGCACGAATGTCAACAACTAAAAAAGGCAACAAATGTTCCGAGAGCAACTTTGTTTATTATCCTGCACACACAATGTATGTAGATGTGTATATTTCAAATTTCAAGAACGAAACAAAAAAATACCGAAGTTTTCCCCCCTAGTGTTCACAAACAAATATGTAAGCAGAAAACAAAAAGATTGATTTAAATTTGAAATAGTTGACTTTGACTGAAATTCAACTAGGAACCATTGTTCTTAATGCCCTGAACGAAGAACATAGAATAAAGCCCCAAGCTGTCGACTCGATTTGCATGACGAATAATTCAAATATGAAATTAAATCAAATGAAGCATACGCAAAAACAAAAGCGCAACCTTATAAATTGAGCAAAAGAGAGAGAGAGAGAGAGAGAGAGAGAGAGAGAGAGAGAGAGAGCGAAAAAAAGCGATTTGTAATGAGAAAAATAACAGACACTTTTGTGATTGCAGCCCAGCAGCGAATTAGTGAACGACTCTCATTACTGAATGCATTCTGTATGCATGCAATCTAATTCATTACCTGTGCAGAGTTGTATGCTGGAGCTGAACTTCTCAGTCAAGCACAAACTTGTCTTCCCGAAAGCTTCAGCAATAAAAGCTGTGCAAACATTTATTAAATATTTTTTACATGTATTGGTTTCTTATCTGTTTTACTACCTCTTATAAATAATGTGCTGCTTTTATCACAATTTGTATGGTGAAAAATAATTTATATTTTTATATATTGTATGCTATCTATATTTTCAATTTTAAAATATACAATACACAGTTTTCTATATGTGGAGTCGTATGGTAATCTGTATTTTTAATATATTACACACAAGCAAGATTGCTAGTGGATCGCAGAGACCCTTGAATGTGTGTGTGTGTGAGGATAGCAGCAGCACTCTATCCTTGTCTTTTTGGGCATGAGATGTTGTAGTTTAACTGTTGAGCAATTTTGAGACGACGGCCCTCAAATTGTATGGTACGGTATCATTAGGTATCATTGTCTCGACATGCCACATGCATTGTTTCTCGCCAGGCCCACATGCAAAGCTAGGTCTCAACGGGATGAGGCCACAGTGCGCCGACGACTTGTCGGATAAACAATTTCGCATTTCGCATTAAGATTTGGCGTTAGAAAACTGATGTGAGTAATAATTCTCATGTTAGCTTAATAAATTTGAAAGTAGATTAATTTCCATAAATTCTTAATATATGTGTTAACAAAAAGTTAAATAGTGACAGTCACAAAACAAAAGAAGAAAATCTAATCTAATATACTTCAAATCTATTACAAATCAAGATCCGATCAGATCAGCCGGCGAAAACAGATTTTTATGCAATCAGTTTTTTTTCGATTTGACGACTTAATGTGTTGTCTACTTTGCGATTGCTATGCATATTAATATGGTATGTTAAGTATATAGATTACGAATCGGATTTTGTTACGGAGCCTTTGTCGCTGTTGGGCACGTGTTTCTCCCCTCCCTACCCCCCTTCACAGACACTAGACATTGCTTACCTCGTTTGCCGGCGTGAAAGCTGTCAAATGGCGAAATGCGCTCAATTTGTGCAACCAATTTGGAACGTGGTAGAATTGAGCGGTCGGCATTTATGCGCTCAACGGCCTGACGAAAGGCGAGCTCCTGATGATCGTCCGACGGATGAAAGAGTCCACCTATATATAGTAAATAATAAAAATAATAATAGCAAATGTTATTCATTAATATATGTGAGTACAAAACACATGATGGACAACCATCAAATAAGAAGTGCGGAATGCGTGGGGAAAAACAAACAAAAACATACGCACAAACACGCTGACGCTAAGGATACACATACACACACTCTCGGGGTTTATTTTGTGTGTGTGCGTGTTGTGCAAAAAATCGATAAGCGCTGAAGAAGCCGCTGGCTAAAAATCAACGCTGTCAAAAATATCAAACACTTCACCAATGCATACGCATTGTTTGAACTGTTGATCAACAGAATGTTGCGTTGAACTTACCTATTTTAATGACGTCGGGCAATGCGATAACTAAACGCCAGTTGAATGCTAACTGCAGCAACAGCAACAGCAGGACTGACAGAATACCGTTATTGCCGACAATGGGCTGCATTTTTTTTCTTTACAGCTTCTTTTTAATTTATTTGTTTATGTTTATTAATTTTTGTGCACTTGCTTATTTCGACTTATCTTTTTTAGACGTGCGCTGGCATTTTATTAGATGTTTATTGCCAGACTTTTTTGCTTGTTTTCTTAAAAAAATTTTTGAGCACCGTTGTATCTTCTTCCGAGATGAAACATCTACTGAGAGCATCAATCTGATGCCCGCTCTTTTAAATGTTGTCCTGTTGCCGCATATCGAAAGTCGGAGGGTGGATGGCAACCAAAAGCCGGTTGACAGCTTAAATAGCTGCGCACTGAATGTGGATGCTGTGGATGATGCAGACAATGACGTCGATGCCTTTTTTTCATGCTTATCAAAACTAATTTGTATATTTTCTAAAGCAGAGATTTAATCAAATAAGCAATAATAAAAGTCCTCATATAAATTTCACGTTTCCAATTAAATAAAATATATAATGAAAATCTATAAAGTTGCTATAAAACACAAATGTAATCGTAACATATATTTTCAAATTTAAATTGTGTGCCCACAGCACGTTAACGCAAGAGAAATGTTAATGTAAGCAAACTGAGTATGGTGAATTCAGACGATGATGTTCACCATTGAACTGTTAACATGCTTGAAATTCAAATAACTGACAGTTCTTCCTAAAAACTTTACCTTGTGTGTTTATTTAGTTAGTTATTTCATTATTGCTATAATTATGTCAGTTGTTTCAATCATAGTGCTAAATACTATTTAACATTTAGTGATTTGTATAGAACATATTTTATGTAAGCCAAAGATGCCAGATACAGCAAAAGTATTAGTATTTAATTTTTAAACAAAGCTCTTTTTCCAAGTTTGGCATTTAAATTTAACAAAGCGTGCATACTGTAAAGTAGCAGAGCTCGTTTTCAAATGTGGCATTTGTATTGAACTTGACAATTAAATTGAATAAAATCACTCGCTTTGCATATTATCACAGCTCTGTATAACATTTAAATTTAACTTAATGGCGCACTCTATTTTAACATAGCTATTTTTTCAGATTTTACATTTAAATTTAACATAAACGCGCTTCCTGATAATTAGCAGAACTCTGTTTACATACAATTCGCAGCACTGCCAACTTGCCTGAAATACCGTTGAAGCGACGCCGACACATGAATGGCAGCGCGCGCTGCTGATGCTTTCTTAGCGGCATTTGTACATTGATTTTGTTTGGGAGGCTGTTGAATTGTGGCTTGTGTTCAATTTGTAAAATAAATTTTAGATAGATATATTTTAAAAAGCGCCACAGCCACAAAATGCCACGGGCCGCTAAACCAAAAGCAGCGCCAGCCAAGAAGCAAGCCAAAAGCAAATTGTACGCCATGCCCGAAAAGCTGAAGGAAAACACAATTCTTACCGATCTGGCAAAGGGACAATGGCGAATTGGGCCCTCGATTGGCATCGGTGGCTTTGGCGAAATTTATGCGGCTTGTCGCAACGGTGACAAGCACTTTGATGCCGTTGTCAAATGTGTAAGGCGCTCGCAATCGCACTTTTGTGGTGATTGATTTAATTGCTTTTATTTTTTCAGGAGCCACATGGCAATGGACCACTCTTTGTGGAGATGCATTACTATTTGCGCAATGCCAAATTGGAGGATATCAATAATTTCAAGCATCAGCAGTCCCTCAAATCTCTGGGCATGCCCCACATTCTGGCCAATGGCTCGACGGATATAAATGGCCATAAGCATCGATTTATTGTGATGCCGCGTTACGGCAGCGATTTAAGCAAGTTCTATGTCCAGAATGGCAATCGTTTGCCCGAGGCGACTGTCTATCGTTTGGCCCTACAAATGCTCGATGTATATCAGTTCATGCATAGCACTGGATATGTCCACGCTGATCTCAAAGCAGCCAACATTCTGCTTGGCCTGGGCAAGGGAGGCGGCAGTAGCCAGGCTTATCTGGTTGATTTTGGATTGGCCTCGCATTATGTGACTGGGGATTTTAAACCGGATCCGAAGAAGATGCACAACGGCACCATTGAATACACATCGCGGGATGCACATTTGGGTGTGGCCACACGACGTGCGGACCTGGAGATACTCGGTTACAATCTGATTGAATGGCTGGGCGTGGTGTTGCCGTGGGTCAGAGAGAAACTGCTGGCAGTGCCACAGAAAGTGCAAAAGGCCAAGGAGGCATTTATGTCCGATGTTGGCGCCGCACTGAAGCCACTCTTTCCCCAAGGCGTGCCAGCATCCATCTCAGAGTACATGAAGTATGTGGCCCAGCTGAAGCACAACGAGGCGCCCGACTATGACAAATGTCGAAAATATTTCCACAATGCGCTCAAGCAAATGAGAGTTGCAAATAGCGGTGATTTGGACTTTAAACTGAAGCCGCTGATCAACAACAGCAGCAAAAACAATAACAATAGTCCACCATTAGTGAAAAAGGAGACGATTAAAAAGGAATCATCGCTGATCGTTGACTCCTCCTTTAGCGATGATGTGATCCTTGCCAGCGACGATGACGACGAGAACAGCATTTCTGTATCTACGCCGCGTCGAAAGCTGGCAGCTAAGGCAAAGGCAAAGGCATCAATCAAACAGCCGCCCAAAAAAACAACGCCTCCAATTCGCAAAGCGGCGCCCAAATCATCGACTTCAGCTTCGCCCAAGAAACGTGAAGCGCCGCGATCCGCATCACCCAGTAAGCGACCTAAGTTGGATGGTAATGCGAATGCCAAGATCAACTTTAGTCCGGCGCTCTCGTTGCGTGCTGGCCGAGCTGGCCGCGCTGGCAAGACGGTGATCAATGATGATTTGACGCCGCAGCCGCGCTCCAACAAAACGTACGAGTTCAACTTTGAGCTGGACGTGAGCATGGACGCCAATGTCATTGTGAATGTAAAGCGCAAAAAGAAGCCGCAGCAGTCGAACAGCATTAGCAATACACCAAGTACACCAAGGACACTGGGGACACCCAAGTCACCACCAACATCACAGCCTAGCGGCTGCCGAATGGCGACGCCAACTACACGCGTCAATTTGCGCAAAGTGAAGAGCGGCGCCGATGGTATCACATCGCCAGACCCTTCTTCCAGCTCCGCACGTAGTCCACGTAGTCCACGCACACCCGCTGTCACCGTTCGAAAATATCGTCGTTAATTGTTTCACTCGATTTACAAATTTATTTTTGGTTTTTCCTTCTTTTTACAAAACAAAAAAGGAACACAAAACATGTTTTTCTATAAGGCGTAACTTAATAAAATGCTACTTGGCATCATTTATTCTGATACTCAAGGACTACGGCTATAATAACTAATTTAGGCGCTACAACATATCCTTGTCGTCCTGGCGATATCTACATTGTAGGTCCGGATTACGAGATATAATTTTATGTTGTACATTTGAAAAAAATTTGGTTGGTTTTTTTTATTTGCGTTTTTCTATATACATATGTCCGCAGCTATCTTTCATACCGACTGTCATTCTTCAACTGACTTAAATATAGTGGAAAATGGTAGAAAATGTCAAAGCCAGTATTAGCTGCGGCGGTGCTTCACTCACGATCTGGCTGCACTCAGTCATCACAACGAGACCCCGATTTGTAAAATTTCTAGGCGATTGAGCTCGGAGTGTTATATAAAACTATTGGACGCAGTTTTGGTGATCTTTATAAAGCATCAACCAGATCCAAATGCCTTATTTCAGCAGGATAATTCTCCAATACATGTGTCGTGGGCCTGTCGTGGGCCTGTCGTGGGTGGTTTCCGGATAAGTATTTCAAGTTTTTAGAGTGGCCAGCAAGGTCACCCGACCTGAATCCCATAGAAAACATATGGGGACACTTGTTCCGTCGAGTTTAAGTGGGTAATCGACAGCTTGAGACAGTTGAACAGGTTCGAAGGCTGTCGGAATGGTCCAAAATTCCACTATCTGAAATCTGAAAAGTTGTTTAATCGATGTTAAATCGATTTTTTTAGAGTGCAAGCTGGACACATTATTAATTTGTTATTTTCATGTAAATTATACAAATTATATTAATTTGATTAGCCCTGCCCTTAATGGAATTTTGCACCTATATCAATTTAAAAAAAATCAATAAAAAATGTTATGATCATTTTGCAAATTTCATTTCATTTCAATCAAGATTCAAGGTTTTGGGCAATCTTGGTCTGTGCCCAAACTAGACAAAGTGTTAAGATTGGGGTGCTACGTCCAGTGGGATTTAAAATAGCGGGAGAAATCGATAAGGCGTCATATCTCCCACAATTTGATTGGTCCATAAAAACCGGAAATGGCTATATCTTTCGCAGTTTTTCAGTTAGAGCCTTCAAATTTTGGATTGTATATTACCGGTAACCGCATTTAAGTATTATATTATAATAAAATTGATAATTGATATATTTAGAAAGTGTAATTCGACAGAACCGCACAATTTTAATGATAGAGTCACCAAACTTGCTGGTAACCTCCTGCAAAGATCGGCATAAAAATCTTCAGACAATGCTCTTACTGTTATTGTGCTAGATTTCCGATGTTTGGAATGTAAATTGTCAAATGTCAATATCAAAATAATTTGCAAACCTATTTAGTTGTGTTAGATATTTCACCAAATCTGAAAGCTAGAGCCACAAAATTTGAAATGTATATTGTTAGTAACAACCTTCAATAAGGCGGAAAAAGTCTATATCTCTATATCAAACTTTGAAGATTACTAGCAAAATTTCCCTAAATTTTCAAAAGCTTACATCTTCCGCAATTTTAGAGCTAAAGCTAGAGAACTTAGAAACCAGATTACCAGGAAACTACTCCAACATTTTTTTTCGGCCCCTACCGCAATTTTAAAGGCAAACTATATTTATATATATATATGTATATATATAAATCAATGTTTATTATCAGCTATAGCAAAATGCCAGTCTGACTGACGCCAGACTAAGCCACACACTGCGCTTACTTCAATCTACGTAAAAATGGGAATTATGTTAATCCAACCAACTCGAGTCCGTCGTCCTTTGGCATTGTTTGTCACAAAGAAAAGGACACAGGAGTGTGGACACTTCCAGCCCAAATGGTCGGCGCATGGCTGTGTTTTATTCTACGCCATTTGAATAAATATTGCCGCATTGTTTGTCAAACAGGACTAGATTTGTAACATAAACATTTGCTCATTGAATGCAAATCATAAGCCGATTTTACAAATTTACACGAATTATGTGCAACTAATGAGTGTGGCTTAGGCCAAACACAGGGAGAAGGCTGAAAGTTCAGGTATACATATCCTCTATATATATATATATGGCACCCAGGTGTCCATAACGCCCCTGGTCCAAATTCTATGTGACCATAAATTAAGGTACTTTTTTACATAACGCGGCCTAGCCGGTGGGAAAACCCCAGTTTATTGGGGTCATATATTCATTATGGTGGTTAATATATGTACCTGCCATCGGTCTTTGGAATTTTTGAAAAATATTGGATAATTAGTTTATGGCAGGCAATTAAATTTTTTGCTAGACACTGGGTCTTTTTAGCTGTGAGACACTGTATATATATATATATCATATATACTTATATATATCTTTCGGCCTGTCATATTGAGATGTACATTTGAGGGTCTGTTAGGGATTGTAATGATTATTTTAAGTTTTATTGATGCTGACCGATCGATCGTATGAATGCTATGTAATATAGTAGTTCCATTTCTCTAGTTTTATATATGAATATTGCAAAACAAGTTGCATCTAAATAAGTTTTTCATTTTGAAAGATAGGGCAAAAAACATTTCGTGAACTTTAGTTACTACAATAAAAGTAATTATTGTTGCCAATTTTAATTGCTAAATTAAAATTAAATTTTTTAAGTTTTCAGATAAAATGTTCAGAGGGCAAACAGCAAGCTTGGTTTATAAAATAACCTGTCTTGGATAGAAGACTGATCAAATTTATATAATATACAATTTATATAATGTATAATATACAATTTATATTTATAAAATAATCTTTTATTATTATTGTATTTATACAATTTGCTAATAAACATTTGCTATATTTTATACATATATATATATATATATATTATTTTAAGTAACAATTACTGGTTCAGTTTATTACTATGAATGACAATGTAATTTCCCACATATAAACTCGATTTGCAGGGTAAGCTTAGCTGAGTAAATGCCGTTTACTTGTATTGTAATTGATACTTTTTTGTTGTTTGTTATTAAGGGTCGCTGTTTGGAAACTCGTTATGAAAACAAAATTACGAATCAATCAAAACATATTAAAATTTGAGGCTCAGCTCGTATAACCATTGAAAATGGCGCAGCAGATGAGTAAATTGAAGGGAGGCACTGAAAGCAAAAAGCAAAAAGCACCACCCAAATATATAAAATGCAAGCCACAAACGATTACCACAAATAAATAAACAATATGCAGAGATACAGATACAGAGATACAGATACTTGAGCGATTTGTATCTGTATCTTTTGCCTGGTTTGTTGAGTGTGTCAACTTCAATTACTTGCGCTGCCCTAATCAGGGGCTGATAAGGGTAATATATATATATATATGTATGAACTGACTACCTGACGATGCTGATGATGATGGGAGGGGCAACGCCTATTAAACGCCTCGTTGCCTTTCCCAAAAAATGCGATTCGTATGACGGGTCAGAAAGAGATGGCAACAGTTTGTCTGCCAGTCTGCCTGCCTGCTGCGATTGCACAAAATGGCGCTGGGCCGAGTGTAGGGTGTCCTTTAAATAGCAGCAGGATGCGCCGAGATCTGCACAGTAGCCGTTTGCAACGAGACGCACAAAGATCGGAATATGAGTGATTTTAGCATTGATTATATATTGAATCGCGCTGGCGATAGATTTGTGGGCACCAATGCCTCCGTTGGCATTCTTCAGAGACTGGGCGTTAGTCTGGCACATCCTTATCATCCATATGGACGCCGAGAGATAAGTCCAGTTGCTCCGCTGGAAAATGCTGGAGCTGGACCCATGTACGATTGGCTGCAATACACACGCTATCATCCACCCAAATTGCCCCGGGCACTGCGCCAAGGACCCGCGAAATGGATGCCAGGACGACTGCCAAGGATACCTTTCACACCCGGTCAGCTACAGGCGCTAGAGTCCGCCTACAAGGAGTCTAATTATCTAAGCGCCGAGGATGCAAATAAATTGGCCGAGTCATTGGAGTTGACAAATACCCGTGTGAAGATTTGGTTCCAGAATCGTCGCGCTCGCGAACGAAGAGAGAAACGGGAAAAGGACGAAAGCTGCGATTCCACCTTCTCATCGAATGCATCCAGTCCGGAGCCAGATATGATTGTCATTGTTTAATCGTTGTTATCTTGTTACTATGTAACTTGTGTGATTGTGTGCATTTCAGATAGAATCTATCCATCTTCTATACCTGCTCTGTAAATACATTTTGTTTATTTGTAAATCTATTCTTAAGCAACAAACGAAGACAATATATATAAATTATTAGTACAATTTAATAAAATAATTATTTTACCATATTATTATTTGTTACTTTGATTACTAAAAGAAAAGCCTTCAACTCATTGCAGAGCTCATTTTGATTGTTTTAAATATACTATATTAAAGACTGCTTAAAGACTGCTTGAAGACTGGTTCACATTGGTAAAACCGATCTACATATACATCTATTTTTTATATTATATAAAGCCGATCTAGTTAAACATATATATCTACAAGAAACAGTGCCAACAAATATATTTTTAAAAACTGCTTTATTTATTTACTTTTTGAAATGATCTCATGTCTATATTTATAGCGATGATAAGAATATATTGTAAAAAATAAAAGAAATATTTTGCCAAATTAAATTTTAGTTAGTTTGACAATTGTTTGATATTTTCAAGCAATTTCCACATCAATAAATGAAAATTCGAGAAAAAGGAAGAAGAAAAAAGAATTTAAGAATGTTTTATAAAATTTTGAAATAAATATGATATAAAAAATATTCAAATGTATTTCTTTTTGCCTTCTGAATATTGGAATAATTAAATTAAAAATAAAGAAAAGAAGCTCAAGAATTAACAGACAACTTATTTGTTGAGCTTTAAAAAAATAGGCAGATTTAAGGTTCAATGCCCGAGAACAGGTATTATATTAAACTATTAAATATTATATATTCAAAATATGGGAATATTCTGAATATTGGAATAATTAAATTAAAAATAAAGTAAAGAAGCTCAAGAATTAACAGACAACTTATTTGTTGAGCTTTAAAAAAATAGGCAGCTTTAAGGTTCAATGTCCGAGAACAGGTATTATATTAAACTATTAAATATTATATATTCAAAATACATTAAAATCAATTTATAATTATTCTGGCTTCTTCTTCAGTTGGCATTTAAATCGATCGCTTCTAGAATCTAAAGAGAATGAACTCTTTTAATGCAAATTTGAACCACACAACACAACTTGAGTAATTTGATATCATAGATAATAAGGTCTTTGTGGAAACTGCAGTTTTGACTTGTTTGACTCAATTCCCACACATGGCCCACATTAGTCCTTGCCGACAAGGATATCATGAAATATCATGTGGCCAAAAGCCTATTGTCTATGGGAAATTCGTGTTGTAAAAATCATCAATGAAAATTGCATAATTCACGTGCCGGAAAAACAGCAAATAAAAAGGGACTAAGAGGGAGAAAGACAGTGAGACAAAAAGAAAGAGACAGTGAGTGTTAGAGAGAGGAAGACGGGGGAGTGTTTTCTTAAGCCGATTCCGCAATTGTTGCTGTTTTCATGGTCAAGAATAATTTGTTTTTCCGCTTTCCCATTGTTTGCATATATATATGCAACCAAAAATATCAAATTACAAATAAAACTGCCGGCGGCATACTATTTTTACAAAGGACGATGTTTATGATTTTATTTTGAATGTCCGGGCAAATGAGCTTGCGCAAATCTGCGCCTAATCCGCCAGATAATCCGATCATATAAGTTGCAAACAAGACCAAGGACCAAGGTGAATGAGAGGAAAGTGCAAGAAGAACCCATCTTTAAACTATATTAAATGCACAGCAGAGAAGTGAAATGTAAACGGAAGTAAACGGTCAGTGAAGGGATTATCATTGTTGTGGAAAGATATATCAAATATATATATATGCGGGCACAGATGAACTTATTTTAATTATTAGAGGGCTGGCGGGTAGTTGGCGAGGGGCCAAATGGATGCCTTCTTTTTTAATAGACATTCATCTGAACTTTCTAATTTATTTAAAAACAAGAATGAAAGCTCAAGTCGGAAATTGATAGAAAAATCCACCCTGAAATTTAGAAATGCCAATAAATAAATAAATTTAGAAAATTACTTTCTGAAACTATGGCGACTTTCTAAAATTAGGAGCGACATTTTTTTGATGAGTTTTGTTATATCGCCTCGGTTGTTGATGCTGATCAAGAAAATATATACATTATGGGATCGGAGATACATCTCTTTCACAACTTCATTATTCCACTTATACGCATTTCCAATGGGTTCATGTAATAGTTAAAAATCGTGCTCCCCTTTTAGGATATTTTACTGAAAAGCTGTCCACGCATTTGCTGTAGTTAATAACAACACTTAAGCAACATTGATAACAAAATTAAAATTTGTATAGGTTTAACTTTATAATCTGCGTTATCACAACGGGCCAAATATGGCCTAAGTATGTCAGCCCAGGGCTGACAGCCGAAATAACCTAACCTAGCCTAATTTTAAAATCAAGGTAAATAAATATAAATTTCTGCTGAATGCCTTTGTCCACATTGATAAAGAAAAAAACATCCTACACTCAGAAAAATTCGGCTTAAATTTTAGAAATTCGCCATACTATTAACGCTAAGGGTTCCTCAACTTATTATTTAGGAAAAACATTTTTAAACAAATTTTTACTAATATTTATTAATAAAAATTGGCATCTTAAGATTTGACAAATACAAACATTTTACTTAGTTTATCAATTCTTATCTTAATTTGATGAAAAAGTACATTTCTAAAAAATAGAAAACAATACAATATTTGTGTGATTGTCGATTTAGGGAAAACCTTTCTAATTTGTAGAAAAATGTGTTCTTATATTTAGAAAAGTTTTATAATAACAAAAAAAAAACTGTCTTATTTTTATAGCGATTTCATAAGAGATTTATAAAAAATCTATAATATATATATCTATGTTTTTATAGATTTTTTGTTATATATTTTATTGCTTGCATTGTGATAAGATACGATTAGGCTGTGAGTTCACTGTTCCATTGTCTAACAAAAGTGCAAGTGTACTAAACTAAAAACAGCTGTGTTTCTATCGCTGCTATTGCGACAATTACCAGTTTGTAATTGTCATATAATTGTCAACTAATTTGGCAACAAATTAAACAGACCGTTTTGGCGAAGGGTGAGATCGGAAGAGAAGATAGTATTGAAATATTGAAACAGATGTAGATACAGATACAAATGCGGATGTTGATGCAGATGCATCTCTTGAGCTGTGGTCCTTGCGGTACTCCACTCAACCAGAATTGCCCTGGGTTGATTGTGGTTAATTATTTTGTCCGGCAGATGCAGTACTTCTTGGCAACAGCATCGCTTACACAGCCAGAGTAGTGGCGATAGCTCGTCAAGCGACTAATTCGAGTCACACTCGTTGAGATCTTTTGTGTCGCATTGTTCCACTGTGCCCAGGCCTCAAAAATTGCCTTGGCCTGCTTCGTCTCATATCTGACCACATAGAACTCGGATTCGTTTGATCCTTGCACCATTTGCCGTTGCACCGACTCGATTTTATTTAGTTGCAATTTCTGACAAATGCCGGAAAATTTTTTATCTGACAAATAATTATTTGTGGCTTCTACCAGCTGCTCGGCCATCATCCTTGCTCTGGGCTCACTTTTCGAGATCTCACCGAGTTCTTGGCAAGTGCACCAAAAATCAGCAATGCCCGCCTCCCGGCAATCTCTCGTCTCGGCCACTTCGTGGAATAGACTGTGACAGCGGGGACATCCTTCAGGACGTGGCAAATCATTGAATGGAGTATCCAGTTGCAGAATGTGCTTCAAAGTGGCGTAGATATCATAAGGAGAAGTTAAGCGATTCTGATTCAATTGCAAACTATGCACAAATTCAGGATATTTATTTTTAAACCATCGAGGCAGCGAGATATACATAATGGGCATCCTTTCCTCCAGAAATCCCGTCTTTAATGCCCGCAGTGGCCCAAAACGCATACCATGATCACTGAAGAAAATCACTATCGACTTTTCAAGCACCCCACTTTCGCTCAGTGTACGCATATATTCCAACATCTTTGTATCCATCGATGAGGGCAACATAAAATTGTTGTGACTGAAACTGTTTGCCCAAAACATGCCGAAAGTCGACTGATTCCTATAGACTGCCGTAAACTGTATTGCCGCATCATAAATATACTCTGCAAAATGGCGACGGCCCACACAATAGGGTAAATTCATATCATTGATTTTCGGCAGCTCCCGCTCAACTGCCAGGATCAGTGGACGTGCATAGTAATCCGTTGGTGGCTTATGAAAGCCTTTGAAATTGAAATTAAATGTCGAATATTCGCTCCAATCCTCAGCAAAAGCCGTTACATATCCTTGCGCCTTGAAACTCTTCCACTGAAAAGGACAATCATCCAAGCCACCGACATCGTTTGGCCGACAGACGGACATCGATCGCGTTAGATTGTATCCTGTGAGCACAGCCATCAAATTGGGAAATGTATTATCGCCCATCTGTAGAAAAAACAATCATTTTATCATGGTAAACAAGAATTGATTTAAATAATGCACTCAGAAAACAAAATCTAATTGAAATTTTAGAAAAGTTCCCTAAAAATTGGAAAGTTTTCTTTTCTTCAGAAATAAACTAATTTATTTGTATTCAAAATTTTTTCTAAATTATAAAAGAATCCACTCCGAAATTAAGAAAGCCACATTATAAATTTACTTTCTGAGGAACACTTGCCCCAAAAGTATGCCGATTCTGGGCGAATTTTTTACTTTCCTGAGTGTAGCAATTAATCTTTGGTAATAAGTTATATGTAGGGTTCACTGACCTTATTGTAGCCCCTCAGCTCAAACCAATTCTCCTTCCTCAGATACTTGAACATTAGGGGCATAGTCCGCTCAAAGTTCATGCGTGACATGGAATCAATGCCCCACAGCAGGACACTGGGTCTGCTCTCAAAGGATTCACTTTCAATTGAATCATTCGCAAATGAGTTATTCATAAGTTGTCCCTTTGGTTGCACAAATCCAAAGGCATCTTTTTGCAACAGCTTTTTATCAGTCAACCGACGGCATTCGGTTATGATGCCATCCACACGCTGAGGCACTACAAAGTCCTGATGAAAGTTTCTACATGGCAGCAAGCTAGTATTTATATTAGAATATATAAGATTAGATTTATTGTTTGACGTACTCCAAACACTTACTGAAACTGGTTGTCCGCTTTGGTGTCAGTTCTCCAACGCAATATTTGCTTATAGCAACATGTAATATTCACTTCGTTCAGATGCAGACTATAGCTGCGTTGTGTGTGATCATATTTGGGGGTGATTAGATCCTTACTTTTGTCACACTTTGTATATGCCTTTTTTTTATAATTCTTCACCAGATCGGGCACAACTAGCATTAGACACTTGGAGGTCTTTATAAAGTATTTGGGATCTGCATCTAACTCAACATAATGCTCAAAAAATCTATGAGTTGTATTAAATATATCGCTTTGTGTGGTTTGCAGTGCGAATCCCTCAATTGCATTAAGATTACAATAATAATAATAATAATATAATGCGGTCAGCAGCAGTATCGCAGCAGCTAGTAGAATTTTTAAGGTACCGTGAGGAGTGCATTTTGTTTCATTTACAGCCTCGTCTTCCGATTTGATTAAATGGTATTTCACTTTGGCCATCGATTTGATATTTTTGTTTTTTATTTTTTAACACATTTGTTAAATAATTTGTTTATTGAAATTCACTCGCAGCTCGATGCACCATATTCAACTGCCAACTGGGAAGTGCTTAGCTGATTGTGGGTTATCAGCCATTGAAAATTGGGGGGGGGGGGGGTACAACATTTAACATTTAATCACAAAGATATCACTCATATCACTGCTATGTTTCTATGCACCTAATCCTTCTTATCGTCGAAAAATAATTAAAGCAAAACCAAAAATAAATCGTTATTTTATTTTATTTTAACAGATATTGATTATGAACATATATTTATTATTGCCCAATATTCTTAGAATATAATTTTTTTTTTGGAATTTCATTTTATGATTCAATCTTGTACTTTGTTATACCTTAGCTAATGTACAGGGTAAATAAAATGCATTGATTCAAGTATCGAAAATCGAAATTAAGGAATTTCAATCTCAAACTGAGACTTACAATCTGTAAAAGGTTTTTAAACACAATGAACAACTAAGAAAAATTTGATTATTGTTAAAAACAAATCTTCAAAATATAAAAAAATATTAATCTACACTAAACATAAAAATAATTTCGCATGTTCGAGTCGAGAAAGCTCGACTAGGAAATACCCTGTTGTAGTACCCTACATAGTAGGTCTGCTGACATTGGTTCGTTCAATATGAAAATCTGCGTTTCTTATCCGATCCTGTTCCAATTTTAACAATTGATCAATATTAAGTCAGGGTAATTGGAAATCGATTTGTATCGATATACAACTATGGCAGTTATCGACTAAATTAAATAAACTTGATCTGCGTATTGTATATGTAGATAGATATGTAAATTTTAAATATCTAGCCTCTGAAAACGGACTGACGGACATGGCTAAGTCGACTCAGCTTTTGATGCTGATCATAAATATATATATATGTATATATATATACACTATGGGGAAGTAAATGCATTTTTCTGTGTGTACTTTTGCACAGCTTCATTTGACCATTTATCCCTTTTTTTTAATGGGTTCAGGGATCAGCGTCTCAGGAAAGCAGATGCAAAACTTTTTGGCAATATTATCCTCAATGCACTCGGATACTTTACTATACGAGTCCAAGCGACTTATATCGGGCACATGAATGGACATTTTTCTTGTATTATTATGCCAATCTGCGGATGCCTCAAAGAGTGCCTTCTCTGGTTCAGCTTCGTATCTAACCAGATAGGACTCGTACTCCTTGACTTCGAGGCCAATTTTTCGCTGCACCGACTCAATATTTGAGAGTTTTAATGTTTGACATAATTTAGTTAGATTATTGGATTCAAGATAATCATTTGTGGCATCGATTAATTGTTGTGCCACCTCCTTGATATGATTATCACTCTTCGAATTATATTTAAAGGTGTGGCAAGTGCACCAATGAGCACTTATGCCCGTATCATTGCAATCTCTCGTCTCGGCCACTTCGTAGAATAGACTGTGGCAACTGGGACATCCTTCAGGACGTGGTAACTCAGCTAGTGGCGTCTCAAGTTGCAGAATGTGCTTTAAAGTGGCATAGATATCGTAAGGAGAAGTTAAGCGATTCCTATTCGAGTGCAAATTATGCACAAATTCAGGATATTTATCCTTAAAGCACTGAGGGAGCCAGATGTATATAATGGGCATCCTTTCCTCGAGAAAGCCACTGTCCAAACTTCGCAATGGGCCAAAACGCATGCCATGATCACTGAAGAAAATCACAATTGACTTCTCAAGCACCCCAATTTCTCTCAGTGTTCCCATATATTCCAGCATCTTAGCATCCATGGAGGAGGGCAATGAAAAGTTGTTGTGACTGAAAGAGTTCGTCCAGAACATCCCAAAGGTCGATTGATTCCTATAGACCTTAGTGAACTGTATTGCAAAATCGTAAATATATTCCGCATAGTGACGATGGCCCAAACAGTAGGGTATATTTGAAACGACAACTTTCTTTAGTTCCTTCTCAGCGGCCAGCATCAGAGGACGCGGATAGTAATCCGTTGGTGGCTTAGCAAATCCCTTCTTGTTGTAGTTGAACGTGGAGAATTTACCCCAATCCTCGGCGTAGGCTGTAACATAACCATGCTTCTTGTAGTCTTTCCACATAAGCGGACAGGCATCCATGCCACCAACAGCTGTTGGCCGACACACCGAATATGATCTCGTGCTATTGAAGCCAGTCAGCAGAGCCATCAAATTGGGAAATGTATTATCGCCCATCTGTAAAAAAAAATGATTATATCTTGGCAAAAAAGAATTCATTTAAATAATGCACTCAGAACAAAAATCAACCAGAAAATTAAAAAATTTATCTATAAATTAAAGAGTTGTTCTTGTTTTTAGAAATATTTTGGATGTGATATTCTAAAAACCATTATTGGCTTTTGAGAAACCTTTGGAAAGGTGAATTTCTGAAATTCAAATCAATTTTTTTTTTCTGAGGGTAGTAATCAATGTAGGGTTCACTGACCTTATTGTAGCCCCTCAGCTCAAACCAATTCTCCTTCCTCAGATACTTGAACATTAGGGGCATAGTCCGCTCAAAGTTCATGCGTGACATGGAATCAATGCCCCATAGCAGGACACTGGGTCTGCTCTCAAAGGATTCACTTTCAATTGAATCATTCGCAAATGAGTTATTCATAAGTTGTCCCTTTGGTTGCACAAATCCAAAGGCAGCGTGTTGCAACAGTCTTTTCTCTTTCAACCGACGGCATTCGGTAACGGCAGCATCCACATCTTGAGGTACCAAAGAGTCCTGTTCGAAATATTTGCATGACGCCAGTCTACAAATGATATTCGAATTTGATTTAGATAACTTTTGGTTACGGATGACGTGGCCATGCTTACTTGTAATCATTATCTGCATGAGCTCCTTTTCCATTGCGTTGAACTTTTCGGTAACAACATTTGATAGTCGTATCATTTATATGGAACTTATAGCGTCCTATCCGGTCATCATAGTCCACCGATAAGAGGACCTTACTCCTGTCACAAGTTGCGTATCGCATCTTTTTAAAAATCTTGAGCACATCCTTGGTAAAAGGATTGAGGGCCGGCATGCGACAATGTGAGGTGTACACAAAATAATTATCCAATATGTTGGGACCTAAACAAGCACACAACTATCATAAATATGTATAAAGACTAAATATATATAACGATATTAACCCAAGCTTATATTTGGTTTCGATGAAGGACTTAAATGTGTTGTAGTTTCTACTTCCAGATGCACAACTGATGGTGACTGCTCCAAGGCAATATCCTTATCGCCCTTATCCCCAAGAATATAGGTTAAATCCGCTGCGTTTGGCGGCAACGAGGTTTTACTGGGGGTTATATTAACACTAATTGTCCAATTGCTGTAACAGACAATTAACAGAAATGTGGCACATATTGCACCGATTTTGAGAAATCTATATACGCCGGATCTGTCACCGAATAAGGTCACTTCCGTTTGAATGAGATGATACTTGATTTTTGACATATCGCTTTATGTTTATATATATATATATATATATATATATATATATATATGTGAGTGTGTATATGCTCGAAGCTGTGTGTTCCGAGCTCCGATCGCGATGGCTTCGCGTTTGAGACTGCTGGCATTGTAATCTACGCTCCATGTTCCTTAGCACTCAGTAGTTTCTTTTGAATTCAGATAGAAGTATTTATCGCATAAACATTGTTACTGCTGTTGCCCGAATCATTTCATAGAACTATGTTCAAGTATTTATTTGTAGATAAAACTCATTATATAATATTATTACTGCAAGTGTAAGTTAAGTAAACATTAATGGTATTGTTGGAAGAAACGACTAAGTTACTGCATTATGTTCAGTACAATATTTTATATTTTTGTCATCAGAATTGACAATGTCACATGTAGAATTGGCCTTAGGTATAAGCCAACTAATACCACACCTGACCTACCAAAATCTGCACAGCGACGATTACATACTCTTTCCGGTTCGAATTCAACTTAGCAACATCTAAATTACACTAAAAATTTTAAACATCAACCTATTATTAGATATTGATAGAAATACAAGATAAAGTTCAATAAAATGCCAATGCTCTTATATTAAATAGAAAATATAATATTTATTTTATTTTTCCGTTCCATAACAAAATTAAGATCATTAAGAGAAATCAGTATTAAGAAAATTGCTTGGAAATGACAAGGAAACCATTAATTGTTTTTTAAGCCTCCAGGTTTGTTTCTTACCAACGAAAAAATTGATTTGGCCTTGAGTCATCCACTTTTTGAAGCTTGGTGATGGGTTTATTTATATTTAAAAAAAGTTTGATGAGTAACAAACTTCACAACAAAATGATTATACATTCAAATTGAAATTGTATCGAATTGCATTATAGATGCTTTATGATAAATTGCACTATTAACTACTTCGATACGTACATATTGAGCAGCAAAAAAAGGACTGCAAACAAGAACTTATAATTCGATCGATTCTTCATATGCCAGTTAAATAATATATTCGTCCATAATATATTGCCACACTTTACCTTCAATTTATAATACTCTGGGAAAGAGTATGCTTATGACATTCCCCAATAGTTAATAGCATCATCATACTTTTAAAAATAGCGAAAATAATTAACACGATTGTCTGAGCAAGCAAAAAGTTCAACTTATCCATTAATTATGCAATCATTTAGATGCATGCGTAATGAGTATTGTCTATGCAAACTTTTAAAAATATCTAACAATTAAAAAAAAATAAGATAAAATGCAATGAAGTGTTTAATTTGCATACAACGAAAAGACATTCATTGTTAGATATATAACATGTTTTCTAAAGTGCAATTCTAAAACTGTTCAGTTTTTTTTAAAGCCATTGAGTTTATACCTTCTACCCGAATTTTCGCTTCCTTTCATCCAAAAATAACGCTTAAGATATAATTAGAATTTAAAAATAATTTGTTACTAATTTTTTGCTGTTTTTATTTAAAACAATGAATAAAAATATAGCGCTTTTGAATAGCGGTTCAGATAAAACATAATAAGAATTAAAATACAGTGTGATGGTTCAGCTTTGATAAAGTTTCAATCAGAATATTCGCTTTCGATCAGTCAAAACAAACATTTAAATATATGCGAATAAAATTAAAATACCCTTTGTTTGTTTGTTTTTGGTTTTTTTTTTATTTAAAATCATGGCCAGAAAGATATTGCTTTTTGAAAGCAATTAAGTTTCGACCAAGGTCCAATGCGAATTTTCGCTTCCCATCAATTAAAACAATCCGTTTAAGATATAATTAGAATAAAATACACTTTGATTATTATTAGTCTTTTGAATTTTTTTAATTTATTTTAAAAATGTAAGTTGTTTAAAACCACGCTCAAAAAGCTATTGTTTTCAAATCGATTCAGTTTTGACAAAGCTTCAAACTGTTTATATTTTATCTAAGATACAATTTTATTTTATCTTTTATTATTTTACGTTTTTTGCATTTTTATTTTTTTTCTATTTTTTTATAACTTAAGTCATTTAAAACCATGACTAAAAAGTTATTGCTTTTGGCAATCGATTCAGATTCCACAGAGCTTGAATGAAAATGATCACTTTCCAACAGATAAAATAAGCTGTTTTAGATTCAGAATTAAAATGCACTTTGATTGTTATTCGTTTTTTGCATTTTTGTTGTTTTATTTCAATAATTTAAGTCATTTAAAAATGTACATATACAATAATATACGTATACTTTTTATAACACAAGTATACACAAAACTTCATAAATAATAAAAAAATGTTCATGAAACGCATTACAAATACTACGCACATATTATTATTGTTGCAATATGCTTTTTAAAGAGTGTGCACAGGCCGGTCTTGACTGTGCCGTGACCAAAAAGTTGAACAAGAACAAGCCAAGATGAGACCAGTAAAAAATGCGCGCACACTCGAATATAAAAAAGCACATTATATCATTTTCATTTCAGTTGTGGCTATAGCATAATACAATATGTAATAATGTTTGTAATATTATTTCATACATTTGACGTTTTACACATGTTGTTCTGTTTGACGCTTTTCCTTTTTTATCTATGTTATATCTGTATTCTGTACTCTGTATTCGGTTTCTTGTTTGTTTTCTTCTTCCGGTTTCTTCTACGACATTTTCTTTCAATTCTAATGTGGGTGAGTTGTTTTCCTTTTTTTTTTCTTTTTTTTTATGTTGGTAGGTTGGGTTGCCTTTTTTGTTGAATACAAATACAAATTCAATGCCTAATACATAAGTTGATGCCAAACACACACCATAATGGTGTTTGGCAAAAATTGCTCATAACAAATTCTAATACATACGATAATAGTTCTCATCCAACGACTGTGTTTACTGTAGTACATTATATCTCTGAATCTCTTCTATATATAAATATGTATATATATGCTTTCAAATGTCTGTGTGACATGACATTAGTTCAATCAACCACTACTACTTCTAATCGCCTCGCAAAAATTTGCAATTCGCCCCCATTTTTCATCCCGTCCACTTTATGAGTGAAAGATTTCCACATAATTCGCCGGATAGAGGCCGACACGTCCATTCATGCGTCCCTTGCACCAGCCCTGCTCATCCTCATCCTCCAGTTTCTCAAAGACCTCACCTGGGTATACAAATAATAAAAGATTACGATTGTGTAACAGACACTTGTCATAGATCGAACGATATCAATAGATATATATTTATATATATGTATACCTTGCTTGAACGTGAGCTCGTCGCTTTCAGCGCCGTCATAGTCATATAAGGCCTTCACGGGCACACCCGGCTCCCCGTTGTCCACCAGCACATTGTCGGCCTCATCCCATTCCTCCTCCTCGTCGAATGGATTGGCGTCCACTTTGCCGTTGCCATTGCTGTTTGCAGTTGTGTCGTTGTGTTGCATGCAAATTGAAATCAATTAGTTCAATGAAAACAAGTAAAAGTGCTCTCTACTCCAGGATTGAAAGACGAAAAGATACCCTGTGAATGCCAACTATTACATAACTATGCGACTTACTCTCTAATATCTACACTATTATTTTATTAATATTGTTGTTTCTTCAAAAATTTGTGCTGACATCTAATTTAACAATTAAAACGTTGTCTAATAATCAAAAGATTGCATTTTCATCTCATTTTTAAATGAAAATCATTATTAATATACGCATAATTAATATTTATGAAATTTACTGCTCAAGAAACGCTTAAAAATCCGGAATTATCAAATAATTTCTCCATTATAAAGTAATATATACAAATAAATATTACAAATTAGAAAAAAATTAAATTAGTCGTAGATGAGGAGTATGTGGTTTGCTCTTCCTTCTTCAGAACTTATATTCATTCTGTGACATTTCTAGCTTATTCTAAGCACAAATCGGGTGTCGGAAATATTTTGACTGATATATAAAATTCAAATTTCGACTTGCAAATAATTAATAATAATAATTCACTAGCTCTCGAGTATTGTTAATTAAGAATTCGCATACTTTATGCTGTTAACGATGCTACCCACTCTCTGCAATCAATTTGAAATGTTACAGGGTATAATGAGCAGTGAACAATAGCCATAATGAGCGTTAGTTGACCACTCGAGTGTAATCTAAAACAACAATATCTACAAACACACACACACCCACTCGCACACACAAAAACTTACGTTACGCTCGCGTTACGATTAGATGCTGCTGCTGCCGTCGCTGCTGCTGCGGCGGCTGTTGTCGCAGCACCGGCACCGGCTGCGGCAGCGGATGTTGTCGACACCGTTGATTTGGTTTCGACTGTTGTGGCAGAGGTTTGTGTTACTTGTTGTTGTTGTTCCTGCTGGCTGCTGCTTCGTCCGCTCGCTTTACTATTGACGCTCGCGTTCTTCTTTAGACTATTTGTTGTGGGGTATTCCTGTTTGCGGTCACAAAACAAAACAATTATTACAATTTATAAGCATTTTCACTGGGGGACAATTCTTACGTGCACATCCTCTGCGACGGGCCGCTGATTGATGAGAGTTATGGGTGCGGCGGGCAGCGCCTCTTTTGATTTGTTGCCCTTGGCTATGTCACGGAACTCCTCCGTGTACTCCTGCAAATGAAGTTTAATCATGTTAAATTCACATTTAACTGACTTTTAACAGCATGTCTCTCTTACCACAAATGCCGGCCAGTTCATGGCCATGTTAATGCCATGATTATTTGACCACCATTTCAAGTCCTTTTGTTGGTCCGCATTGTTAATTGTATGATAGAATTCCTCATAGATCTGGGGCAGGCTGTGATCATATAGATAAACAATTTAAATTATAAATTCAAAGAAAATTTATCTAGTATTCAGTTCTGAATTGAAGTAACTATTCTATACCATACTCATATACACAAAACAAGTCTTATCTCTCTGATAAGCACCATGAAAGATAGTTTCTTTAGTATCGAGAGCAAAAATCCAAATGGGTTTTGATGGGAAGCGTTCTCTCTCCAACCCACCGATATTCGCTCTTACCTAATCCAAGCTAACTACAGTATTGAAAGAGTTTTAATATATTCCTAACACATATAGATAAAATTAACTTAATCCGTCTATGCATTATGATTGTCTACTTATTAAAGTAGGTTTTTTACAGCGATTTCTAAACTAGATATTAAAAATCTATATGGTGTGCCAAAATGACAACACAATAAACAAAAATTTACATTACATATAAACATTAAATTTGTTAAGAAAAGTGTTTTCTTTTTCATATTGATTTAGATTTTGTGGAGGAAACCAAGAAGTACCAATTGAAGATTTACTTTATGTAGACTAGTTTATATAACTCGTATCACTAGGAATTCTGAATATGAACAAAGTTCTTGATTACAATAGCCGATAAACTACATTCTTAAATTTAAGACTCAAACTCCAAAATTGACACATTTATGGGAATAGACTTTTGCAATTAGAATGTAGTTCGTCATACTGATGAAGAATATATATAAATTGAGCTATCGGTTACAAAACAACTTTGATATAGCTATATAACAAGTTCTATAGGGCTAACCTTTGCACTTTGGTCGGATCGAGAGACGAGTGCACATTGAATAGCACTTCCTTGAAGAACTGCAGTCGTGTCTTCTCCATGGTTTGGCACTTCTCAAAGACGGATGTCATATCCTCGATGTAAACGGAATTATATTTGGTTATTTCACTAATGGCCTGCTCATATTTCTCGCGGCACTTTTGCACTTGATCTTTGGTCTTTTGCACGCGATCGTGCATCTTCTTCACCTGCAATATAATAACAGAAAATGCATATGTAAATATATATATTCAACAAAGCCATACAATTGTCGTCTGTCTGTCAATCGATATATATATATATATATATATATATATAGTATATGTAGTTAACCTGATCGGGTGACAGTGAGCTGTCCGCATTGGCGTTGCGCTCTTGATTGGTGGCGCTGCGCTCCGTTTTGCATGCTGAATGATAATCGGCTTTGGCCTTCTCCACTTTGGCCAAAAGTTTGGCCCACGGTTTCTGTGCCTTCTTGAACAGATCCTCCATATCCTTGCGCTCCTTGATCTGCATCAGCGTGTGATGATAGTTATCCTTTTGCCACGTCTTTATCTGACTATTGACATCATTGCACAGATTATCCTTGATCTTCATATGTACATCGGATAATCGTTCCGATTCAGTTAATACACCCTTCCATGCCGCCTCTGTGGTCCCATATTCGGGCCCTGCAAAACAACAGAATATTGATAGACTTTTAGTATATTTCTAACACAGCAAATAAAATTCGCTTAATCAGCCAACAAAAAAAAAACAAAACAAAGAAGAAAAAAATTAATCGGTAGTAAATATAACTAGATTATGTGCAAACGATTGTAATTAATTATTAATCAACCTGGTCACATCTTTCGATGCCATTTTTATTATGTCATTTTTCAAAGATTTTCAATCATTTCGATTGTTGTCGTCCCCTCGTCGTTGCTGATGTCATTGAAGCGTTAAACGCTTCTTGACGGGCCTTTTTATCTAATCAGCTCAAGAATGCGATTGTGTGCGTGTGTGTGTTGGGTGTGTGCGTGTTCGAGCATATTTTTTGAAGGCATTTTTATTTTTTTATTGTGTGCTAACAAACATAAATGAAAAACCGTAAAGTTTATACGATGGCCACTTAATAATTGCAAATTGGGAATGCACGAAACTCGATTTCTCGTTTCACTAACGGGCCACACACTCAACTATTCTCAATTGGCGCCCACTACACACATACACATACACAGATAAATTGAAGCGCTTAGCACAGAAAAAAAATAAACACGTTCTATTTTTCTCGCTCATCGCATTGATTTTTGAAACCATTTTGCGCGACGCTTTGGTGCCGGTTTTGTT
Organism: Drosophila glabriapex; assembly: GCA_035042305.1. Classification (NCBI taxonomy): domain Eukaryota; kingdom Metazoa; phylum Arthropoda; class Insecta; order Diptera; family Drosophilidae; genus Drosophila; species Drosophila glabriapex. The sequence goes on from JAWNLN010000018.1 coordinate 7,599,620, forward strand.
TTTGTTTTAGTTTTTTTTTTCTGCTACCCTCGTCAATTGGCTGGTTGAGTGGGTCTTCGGGGATCCGCCTGCGCCCCCCTCTCCCCTGCCCCATCTACCTGCTTATAACTTTGGCTGGACGCAACTAGGCAAATTCCGTAGAAGCCGCTTTTTTACACGACGAGAAATAATTTGTTGTTCAAATTTTTAACATCTTTTATTCGCCCAAATCACAATAATTTTAAGCAAATGACGAAATAAAATAAAAATGAAAGTAGTAGAAATTTAAATTACAAAAATTTACATCATTTTATCCTGATGAATACATATGATATATGCTTTTCTTTCTTTTTTTAAGTGTACACATACAGTGTCTCGCAGCACAAAAGACTCAGTGTCTAGCAAAAAATTTAAAGTGCTATAAGGTTTAAACAAAGAAACGATCGCAAAATGTTTAAATGCCAATTTGTTTAATATTATATCACGTTTGAAAAATAAACTTTAGTTTTTATTAAAATATTAATTAATTAACGAAAATAAGGCAAAAACTGAAAACATGTCCAAAATGCATGTCAAAGCTCATTTGACTCAGTCTTAGAAAAGTAACATATTTGGCGTATAAAAACTTAAATAAGGTTGTTAATACTTAGTATGATATCCTATAGCCTTAATAACTTCTCCTATCCTATTATTCATGGAAGATACCAGCTTCCGGGTTGTTTCTGGACTGATTTTGCTCCCCTCATCCAGCAGAGCATTCTTGAGATCGGATCTGTGATTCCGGATGTTATTTTTGAGCAGAGCCCACAAATTTTAAATAACATTTAAATCTGGAGACTGAGCCGGTGTAATTATCATGTGTGGGCAGTTCCAGATAAGCCAGGACTGTACTAATCCGAACTTATGCTTGGCTGTTGTCCTGGTCGTTGTCGTGGTAGAACCGGAAAGTACGTCGGATTCCTAGCTTCTCGGCACTTTGGATTAAATTTTCCTTTAATATATTGAGGTACACATTCATATCCATTGTTGTGTCAATGAACACCAAATTTCCGACGCCGGCTGCCGAGATACATGCCCATACCATGACACTTCCTCCGCCGCGCTTGACTGTTGCCTTTAGGATTTTGGGATTCAGCTCGGTATTGGACTGTCGCCACACATAATTCCGTCCGTCTGAGCCAAAAATTTTGAATTTGGGCTCATCTTCAAATATGAATGTGTTCCAGAACTCCAAATCCTTGTCCAAGTGGGTTTTGACGAATGTCATCCTAGTCCCTTTATTTTTTGCGCTTATAAAGGGCTTTTTCCGTGGTACTCGGGCATTAAAGTCATGGTTGCGCAGAACCCGGCGCACAGTTTCCACACTGCACTTTTTCCCCATTTCATCCTGCACCTATTGAGTCAGTTTTGGAGCCGATAGCTTGGGATTTGCCCTTATTTTCCTGATGATCCTCCGCTCCTCCTGTTCGGTGAAAATCTTATTTGGTGCCTTTCTGCCCTTGTTCTCTATCCGATTTTCGTCGACGAAGCGCCGAATGATGTTGGTCACAGTTGATTTGCTTAGATTTACCATTTCAGCTATTTGGCGATGTGAATATCCGATCTTGAAGTGTTCCAGGATGAGATTCCGTTGGTCAATAGTAGTCCATTTGCCCATAGTCCTTGTTGGCTGGTTGCACCCGAGATGCAGGATATAACTAAACTGACTACGAAGGATTGGTCTATTTATACCGAAAATAATCAACCTGACGTAAAAAATCCGGGTTTTATGGCACCCAGGTGTCCATAACGCCCCTGGTCCAAATTCTATGCGACCATAAATTAAGGTACTTTTTTACATAATCCGGCCTAGCCGGTGGGAAAACCCCAGTTTATTGGGATCATATATTCATTATGGTGGTTAATATATGTACCTGCTTCAGTCTTTGGAATTTTTGAAAAATATTGGATAATTTGTTTATGGCAGGCAATTAAATTTTTTGCTAGACACTGAGTCTTTTGTGCTGCGAGACACTGTATCTGTCCGCAATTGCTATTCGTCCGTCTGTCTGTCCGTTCGTTCGTCATGCTTACTGTGAAAGTGGACAGAGAGCAGAAAGCAAAGGCGTTGGCGATGGGCATAACAACTATAACAACAACAGCAAAAGCAGTTAACAACAAAAATAATATAAAAAAGCATTACACTCTGTACTCGATTTCATTTCACACAAGAGAAAAACAAAAACAACAACAACAAAACGCACACTGGAACGCAAATTGTGACAAAAATGGCTGAAATCGGAGCAGTGACATTTTGGCTTTAAATAGGCCAATTTGGCATTCCATTCGATGGCAGAAAAAGCAGCAGAAGAAGAAGAGTTCAGCTTACAGCTCGATTGGGAAAACTCGTCAAATTACTGAGGTATTTGCAATATTTTTAATGGATAGATATATACAGTGTCTCGCAGCACAAAAGACTCAGTGTCTAGCAAAAAATTTAATTGCCTGCCATAAACAAATTATCCAATATTTTTCAAAAATTCCAAAGACTGATAGCAGGTACATATATTAACCACCATAATGAATATATGATCCCAATAAACTGGGGTTTTCCCACCGGCTAGGCCGGATTATGTAAAAAAGTACCTTAATTTATGGTCGCATAAAATTTGGACCTGGGGCGTTATGGACACCTGGGTGCCATAAAACCCGGATTTTTTACGCCAGGTTGATTATTTTCGGTATAAATAGACCAATCCTTCGTAGTCAGTTTAGTTATATCCTCCATATCGGGTGCAACCAGCCAACAAGGACTATGGGCAAATGGACTACCATTGACCAACGGAATCTCATCCTGGAACACTTCAAGATCGGATATTCACATCGCCAAATAGCTGAAATGGTAAATCTAAGCAAATCAACTGTGACCAACATCATTCGGCGCTTCGTCGACGAAAATCGGATAGAGGACAAGGGCAGAAAGGCACCAAATAAGATTTTCACCGAACAGGAGGAGCGGAGGATCATCAGGAAAATAAGGGCAAATCCCAAGCTATCGGCTCCAAAACTGACTCCACAGGTGGAGGATGAAATGGAGAATAAGAGCAGTGTGGAAACTGTGCGCTGGGTTCTGCGCAACCATGACTTTAATGCCCGAGTACCACGGAAGAAGCCCTTTATAAGCGCAAAAAATAAAGGGACTAGGATGACGTTCGCCAAAACCCACTTGGACAAGGATTTGGAGTTCTGGAACACAGTCATATTTGCAGATGAGTCCAAATTCAACATTTTTGGCTCGGACGGACGGAATTATGTGTGGCGACAGCCCAATACTGAGATGAATCCGAAACACCTAAAGGCAACAGTGAAGCACGGCGGAGGAAGTGTCATGGTATGGGCATGTATCTCGGCAGCCGGCGTCGGAAATTTGGTGTTCATTGGAACAACAATGGACAAGAATGTGTACCTCAATATATAAAAGGAAAATTTAATCCAAAGTGCCGAGAAGCTAGGAATCCGACGTACTTTCCGGTTCTACCACGACAACGACCAGGACAACAGCCAAGCATAAGTTCGGATTAGTACAGTCCTGGCTTATCTGGAACTGCCCCCACATGATAATTCCACCGGCCCAGTCTCCAGATTTAAATGTTGTTTAAAATTTGTGGGCTCTGCTCAAAAATAACATCCGGAATCACAGATCCGACCTCAAGAATGCTCTGCTGGATGAGGGGAGCAAAATCAGTCCAGAAACAACCCGGAAGCTGGTATCTTCCATGAATAATAGGTTAAACGAAGTTATTAAGGCTAAAGGATATCATACTAAGTATTAACATCCTTATTTAAGTTTTTATACGCCAAATATGTTACTTTTCTAAGACTGAGTCAAATGAGCTTTGACATGCATTTTGGACATGTTTTCAGTTTTTGACTTATTTTCGTTAATTAATTAATATTTTAATAAAAACCAAAGTTTATTTTTCAAACGTGATATAACATTAAACAAATTGGCATTTAAACATTTTGCGATCGTTTCTTTGTTTAAACCTTATAGCACTTTAAATTTTTTGCTAGACACTGAGTCTTTCGAGCTGTGAGACACTGTATGTATATATACTGACTAGCAGATTGATTGATTGATCAGCGCAAAGTTACAATAGAGCAACATTTTTTTTATTTTTTTCAATATACATATATTTTATTTGTGTTTTACATTTAGCATTTTGAATATTTATTTTTTAGCACCTAACAACTCGTAGAATGTAAAATGCTTTGTTTTCCTGTTATTTAGGACCACAGTGCGACAATGGAGATGGAGACAACAGGTAAAAAACAGCAAAAAAAAATAAAAAGAGCAAAAAAAAACGTCGCAACAAAAAGCCCATTAATAGCTTAAGCCACTTATCACAAGAACAACGGCAACAAAAAGAACAACAATGCGCAGTACACGAATGATGTACACGAATATGACAAGAAGGAGAGGAAGAAGAATAACAGAGTCTGTTGTCAATTGACGATGGCGATGGCAACGGGTCATCGCTGCTGCTGCGGCTGTTGTTGTTGCTGCTCCATTGGGCCATCAAAGCAGGCGTGAATGAATGTGTAAACAAATAACGCGGTCAACATACATACACACCCACATACATACATATATATTAAGTACCCATTAGGAAAGGGGTTAAAAGAGTGTAACTAAAGTTGTGCAAAAAAATGCATTTTTGCGCACCAAAAAGTACGTATTTTTGTTTGTATGTATGTATATCTACGAATATTCTTCAAGAGCATCAATAACTTGTGTCTTCGCGATAAAAGCTGTGCACACAATTATAGCATATATTACATATAAATATGTATAGTTTTCTTATCTCTTTTAATATATCTTTTAATAAATGTGCTTCTTGTGTCACTATGTAATTTGTAAAAGTCATAATCATTATATAGTAAGCTTCCTACATTTTAAATGTACAAATGCAGCTGCATTACAATATATGTATTTAATTTGGTATATCAGGAGGATAAAAGAGCTGAAGAGAGAGAGAGAGAGATAGAGAGAGACATACAGACAGAGAGCATCTGCTAGCTGTGCACTTTCACTAGAACACTTTAATTGTTATACTTGTTATACAGTCACTTTTGATGAAAGCAGTCTTATAATAATTTGTAATAAAATTTAATACATTGGAATATGATAAAAATGCAGTTATGATAGTTAACTTATTATTTTGATCAAAATAAAGTAAATAAAGAAAAACATAAATTTTGGGTAGAAGTGTGCCAGTTGCGCTTACCTCTCTCAATGAGTTCACCCCATTTCTTAGACCAGGTGCGCAAACTTTTTGCATATCCCTTCTCAATATCGGCGCGCTCCTGTATCAGTTGCTGTAGGTCATTGCAGAGTCTGTGCCGAGCACCCGACAGATGTGTGGATGAGGCATCAAATATAAATAGAGAGAGGAGCAGAGAAGAGAGAGCGAGAATACAAAATAAAGAAAAGAGACAAGTAAATAACCGGTTATTTAAGTTGTACACTTTTTTTTTGTTTTTGTTATTGCTGGCAATGACCCAAGCAGCCAAGCCAGTGTTGTGTTTTGATTTGCGATTTGTATTTTGTGTTTTACTCACTTGTAGCTATCTTCGATGCGTTTGGTGGTTCGTTTATAATTGCCAGGCTCCCAGAAGGAATCACTTCCAGCCTGCAGAAGCTGATCATCGCTGTGGTGGGACATTTCCTGTTCAAAGATTATACAAAAACAATAAAAAGATCTTTAAATTCTCATTTATCTGGCCACAATGCTATAAGGCACAGCAAGAAGCAACAAGAAGAACAGATTCGAGATTTGTGTATGCAAAATGACGTAGCTGAAAATCATCATCATCATCCCAGTCAGATGAAACCAGCTAGCCAAGAACCAGTTATGCAACACTTGGCTGCTAAAACTCATCTGCTGGATGAGAGCATTCATTACAATGCAACCCATCGATTAAAAAAAGCTAAAAAAAAAAAACAAAACAAAAACAGCTATCCGAAGGTTAAATACCCTTGCTGCAGTGACTTCATTTATTGTTTATAATGGCCTCTGTTATGGTATGCAAATGACGCAAGCAAAATTGAATCTTGGTTTTAAATTTCATTCGTTCTATTTGTATTTTTATTTATTTGCAGGTCTGACGATATTAACTTCTAATCATTTTACAGTTATTTAGTATAGATCCACACAAGAGAAGAGTGTAGAAGTGAGTCGATTACTTTTGTAACTGTGCCCGCAGATTGGAAGCTATATATATAAAAACAAAAACTTGGCTGGTATTTTTTATCGAATAATATAGCTTTCATAAGAACTATCGATAAAGCTAAATTACCATTCTTTAGCAAATTTGCCCAAGTTAAGTTAAGCATTTTAAACATAACTAAATTGAGTATTTAGTTCTACACCTGTTCCTAATATGATATCATATTGTACGATTACACGATCAAATTCTACAAAATCTTAGTTAACTGAAAAGAATTTTATTAACATTCAAATTTAGCAGCAATTTCTCAATTAATCATTGAAGACACAAACAAATCAAAAAATTCAATTGAACATCGAATTTGAATTCGAATACGAAGTGAGGGGCAATTAGAAAATTGTCTAACTGTAATTGGCGACCCTTTTGAACTGTCTGACCTTATTTTTAATAATTTAGCGCTTATCGATAACGGTTAAATTGTGCGTCTTCATTTATACATTAATAATTTTAAGTTATTTTTAATGGAGTTTTTGCAGGCGGTGCAAAAAAAACCCATCAGCTGTTTGTAAACAATGCAAATACAGGCACATGTATTGCATGTAGCCACACACACACACACACACACACACACACATGCTAACAAAATGTTATCAATGCCTGCAGCATGCAGACCGCCAGACGGTCACTGACTGCCGGCAGTTGCTGCCATTCGCCCAGCAACCCCCCTCCATACCCCCAATGGACAAACACAGAATGTGTGTGTGTGAATGGCAATTTGGGCGGCTGGATCAAGCTGTGCTTTGCTTTTGCTTTAAACATCGTCATCAGCAAGCGATCTGGCAACGATATTTTGTAACAGGGTTCTGTTTTTTGTTGTTGAATTGATATAAATATGTATATATGTATAAAAGTATAATTTCACTAAATGCAGTCATGTTGCTGTTGTTGTTGTTGCGGTCATTTGAGTAGAAATTTTCAACAGAAAGTTAAAATAAAACTGGTTGACGCATGCTTCGCATATTTGTCGAGATAGATAAGCAAGCCGAAAAACAACAATAGCAACAAACAACAAACACACATAGACAGGTACACACACAAGGAAAAAGATAAGGCTGGAAACTCGTTTATCTGGCCTCAAAGATTGAACATTTTTACGTATTTCAAACAAATATTTGCACCTGTATCTTAGTTAAGCTTACATAAGTTCGCAAAACCCACACATTTTTCCAAGCAATTAAATGTTTTGTTTAAAAAACACACACACAATCGCACTTAAATTGTTTCCTTTTTTTTGCACTAATTCAGCGCGCAGCGAAGAAGAACACTTCACACACACACGCAGACAGTTAGACCTACACACACACACATGAATATATATATATATATATATATATATATATGCAATTAACACACAAATTCCGCTACACAAGCACCGCACCCCGCTCTTCAAATCAAGAGAAAACGAAACGCGTTCACACGAAATTCTATGTAAAATGTTCTTATTGCTTCTTGCCTTCTGCTGCGTTTTATTTTGTAATATTTTGCATATTTATGGCAGACGATTAATATTTTGAATTTGTTGAATCGAGACATACCAAAAAAACAAAATAGCCGTAAAAAGCACTACAACAACTTGCGTGTGTGTCTGAAATCGCCAACTAAAAAAAACTAGCAGGGTTGGCAAAGCAACAACTTGACTGCAAGCTGGACAAGGGCTGCAGTTTGTCACTGGTTCATTGCTCGGCGAACTGTTGGTGCATATGCCCTAATGACACCTACTTGTTTTTTTTTAGCATGCAATGATTAACAGTCGACTGTCAATTGCATTTTAGGCGAAATACTTAAACATAATTTATAATTTATACAACTATTAAACGTGTAAAAGCAAAAGACTCATATGATGTCTCATTTATAGTTTGTTATCCAAAAAATCAGTAAAATCTCTAACGGAGTTACCAGATCTACGCAACGCGTAATTTACTAAATTCATGTTTGAAGATTACTTATGCGGCTCACACACGATGCGATTTAGTTGACAACCTGCAAGACTCTTGCTGCTGTTAGTTGGCGGCACATTTAAAATTGGTATCAATTAAAATTTTGAACTTCTGTAATTAAGTTATTTAATTCAAATTACTTACACGCCTGCACAATTTCCAGCGTTGCATATTTGATTTGAATATAAAATATAAGCCAAACAAAAACAAACATAAATAAATTAAACTAATTTTATTTGACAACAAATTCAAAGGATTTTTTACTCCTCCCTTGCCACATAGGCGAGCATAAATTCCAATTTCTTGATTAGTTGACCTAATTTGTGGCGATTTAATTCCACGCTGCCAAGGCGGAAAGCGAATAATTTTTGAAATTTCGCCTCCTCGAGATGCGTTCGGTTCTTGGACAGCTGCAAAAGATGAAGAATATCGCTTAAAGCGGCCAATTTATGTTGCCTGCTGGCCATCAATTGACGCACATCCTCCAGCAATAGCTCGCGACTCTCCACAAACAAATTGTTGGGGGTATTTCCATGAGTGGTGCATGCCTCCATTTCCACGGAGATGACTGCATCTTCAGCATCCTCGTAATTTGTGTTGTATTTCAGTGTTGCACTCAAATTCACAAGTTGAGCAACTGCCTCGCTGGGATTCGTGCGCTGTTCGCCGTTGAAGTAGCGTGCCACACATGCGTAGGCGCTCAACATGTTCCACAGATTGTAGTGTACGCAGGACGATGGTGTCCTTTTGCACAGATCCTTAAATTGGGGGATGTTCTTGTGTATTTCTGGCATATCATTCTTCTTAGCCTCGCTTAGCACAACAATTTTTGAGCTTTTGCGCGTCCACCAGGGCTTGTAGTCTGGCATGAGTTGCATAATGTTGCCGCTGGTAATTAATTGCTGAAATTCCTGTTGCTCCTCTGATGTTAATCTGCTCCAGACTTCATCCGCATCATTTATATCAATGCCCTTGAGGCGTGCTGCAATATCCACGACTTCCGCCGGTTCCTCTGCAAAGGATTGTTGATCAGCATCACCCTCCTCACCCTCCTCCTGCCCACTTTCTTCTAGCGCCTCGTCATCGGAATCCAAATGATTATCCAATCCATCAGCATCGAAATCCTCGGGCTTAAAGCCGGCTTCAGTTTCTCGCATACGCTTGAGTATGTCATATATTTTACGCATATCCTGCTGACTTTCGAGCGTTGTCTTTGTTGCACTGGCCAATTCCTCCTGAATGCAGGATTTGAAGAATTGCTCAGAGCATTTCAAATGCTCTTTGGATTTGTAGCAGGCGACGCTGCAATAAATCTCATTGCATTTGGGGCACGTGTATTTGAATGGCGTCACTTTACAGCTGCAAATGGGGTTAAAGTTAATAACTTGAATATGATCACTATTCCATATACAAACAAATGGCAATTCTCTGCGGTTTCCGACATTTTGAGTAGAGCAAAAAATGCAAATCCGCCAAATTGTTAGCAAAACAATCATATGGTTGTGCAGCGTTGCCAGCTTATCGATTTTTTGCGCTTCACTGTGAATGGCAAATTTGTGAGTGAAAAAAATAAAGAAATTTTGTAAAATAACTAAAACTGCTAAATCTACCTCACTGTATTTTATAAAACAGTGACATTTTTTTTATCTTATAATAATTATATGTTTTCCATTCAAAAAAATTATTTTGCGGTCGATTTACAAATAAAATTGTCAGTTGTAAAAACATGAATACATTTAGTGAACTCCTAAATTTAAAATATTTGTGTACGATTAATCGCTTACGAGCATCGTGTAAGCCTTAACAGTCTGGGCATGCTTGCGAATGTTCTATAGTGGCAACGCCATGCAGTGTGACGGCTGCAAATTAAACGATATTATAAAAACAGAACGTGTTCCGTTTTCAAGCGAGATCAACGTCGTGTGCTCGTTTTTTCGTGGATGTGCGGAGACTTTTCCCTGATAGTACGAAATGTCAACAACAACAACAGCAAGTAGCGCTGTTAACGGCAATCACTACGAGCAATTGCATCAAGGACGCACCAAGATGTACAAGTCGAAAGTGGATGTTGTGTTAGGTGCTCAATGGGGCGACGAGGGCAAAGGCAAAGTGGTCGACATGCTCGCATCCGAGGTGGACATTGTCTGCAGGTGTCAGGTAAGCACAAACTAAAAAAAAAAAAAAAAAAGAAAAAAAAAAAAATTGGAATGGAAAAATCAAAGAGGAAAACAGATTTGATAACAGCGCGCAAGGCAAAGCAAGGCAAGGCAATTATCCTTGTGTCAAGGACACGGCTTGGGAGCTAGGTTCGATGACGCCGAAAAAAAATCATTACAGCAGCATCTGTGAATTTCACAAAAAGATACATTATTTTCAGCAGATTTACCTATTATCACCTTAACTGGCCGACCGCATGCTTAGCTTTTTCATTTCTATGTGTGTTTGTGTGTGTGTACTTACATGTATATTTGTATGTATATGTGGGTGTGTGGTTGTGTTGTGCATGTTGCGGGTATGTGTGCGCGCCGCCTTCACTGTGTGTGTGTAACAGTGCTGTCAAGATTATTGAATCCGAATAAAACAGCTAAATCGTCAAGGAATATTTGGCAAAAACAGAGTAGGAATAATTGACAAATGGCTAAATATATAGCGCATATTTTTTTAAATTATACATAAATACTATTATTTATTGAAAAATAATCAAGATTTGTTTTTGCTAATAGTATTTTGCGAAAAGAAGCCGAATTTCAAGTGTTTGCCATTAATAGCCAAAATGTCAGCACTGTCGAGCAGATGAGATAGTCTCTTGTGTATGAGTGTGTGTGCGCGCGCTCAGTTAGTCAGTCAGTCAGTCTGCCAACGTCTGCTGCTACTGACGCAGCACATTCGTCACCTGCTTGGTGTTAGTTGTTTGTTTTCTGTGTGTTTTCCTTTTGTGTTCTCCTTCAGCCAGTCTATGTATGCGTGTATTTGTATGTGTGTTTGTCTGTATATGTACACACTTGGTCGGGTCGCACACACATGCATATAATATGTACACACTTGCTCAGCGAAACAGCGGCTGCGTTTACATAATCCCTCCCAACCATTGTAAATGTCCCGCGCAGTATTCGAATATACGTCACACATATATGTATATATATGAAAACAATCTATGCACGTATGCGTGTATATACAGTCGTATGTATGTGTGTGTATGTAGTTATCGAAGCATTTAACAAACTGTACTCCCAATTTCCTATATACATATATATATATATATATATATATATATATATGTATATATATACGTATGTATTTATTTTCGACTTATTTTTGCTAATTTTACGCTTTCAACAGTAGTTAAAAGAATTGCGTGTACCATTATTTTGTTGACCCTGTTCTAGCAACTTGTTGATTGCTGTTGTCTGTTTTGAGTTGTCAAATAGTTCAATGATCGAATAGCTGTTTTATATATATAAATATATATTAGTATTATAACCAGCCCTTTTTACTCGATTATCAGTTATCAGGAATTCTTATGTAATTCCTCCCGACAGCAACTGATTTTTTGTATCATCTGACTCATGCAGCAAATGACTTCCAGGTTTTTTTTTTTCTCTTTTTTTCCACATATTGCGCAGCGAAAGTTTCTTGAACACGGGATTTTTATTTTGCAGTTATTTTTGCTATAATCTTATCAACAATGAGCCCTGTACTGCCATTATATATGTACATATGTATATAAATGTTATATATGATTAGTTTTTCGTCGAATAGTTCCAGAATATGTTTGGTTAATATTTGGCTGATGTTTTTCTGAACAGTTTTTTTTTTTTGTTGCACATATAATATATTAGACAAGATTATTGAATGCCAAAACGAAGCGAAACTTGTACAGTTGCCAAACGAGAAAAAAAACACAAATAAAATTTTCGCTTTTCTTTGCCACACTGATACGACTGATACAAAAAATAAAACATTTCGTTTTTCTCTCTCATATACATATATATGTATATTTATATCTATGTATGTATATATAATCGTATATAAAATGTAGTTCGTGTCACTCTCAGCTTGCCAGCCAGATATTTATTTGTTATTTAATACGTGTTGTTCAACAATATTTATTTATTTATCACACGACTTTTCATAAACAAAAACAAACATGCTAATTTTGTATATAAACAGAAAAATGCTCTCTGTCATGTACATGTGTGTGTTTTTGTGTGTGTGAAAGATTAATTTAGTTGAAAATGTTAAACAATATTATATTAATTGAAATTATAAATAATAGATATGGTTATTTATATATGCGTCTTTTTTTTAATGTATTTTAAATGATAAAATTTAACTTGTTAGAACAAAAATAGCTGTTTGTATTTATTATAATTTTTATATCAAGTCCTTTTCCAAAACGTTCAAATATGAAAAGATTGGGTGTTGATCAAATTTAGGGATTACTTACTACAGTAATATAAAATGCTACATTTAAGTGCTGAATTTTAATTAAGAATTTAGACTCAACGTATACAATTTGTGCAAGGTTTTCATTGGTACATACATACATAGATACAAACTATTTTTGGCCATTTTTTAATTGTCAATATATTTGTATTTTATTATTATATTTCTAATCTCTTCCATCTGTTTAGGGTGGCAATAATGCTGGACACACGGTCGTTGCAAATGGCACCGAATTCGATTTTCATCTGCTGCCGAGCGGTGTCGTTAATGAGAAATGCATTTCGGTCATCGGTAAGTGTGGATCTGGTATCGGAAATCGAGATCTCAGAACGAATTTGCATCCCTTAAAATATCAAGATTCAAGAAACAAGAGGCTCAAAATTCAAGAAAAAAAGAAAGCAAGCAAATCAAAATGAAATTAAATAAAGCAAAATGAATATTTCTCAATGAAAGTTAGCATCATTTTCTTTTTTTTCCTTTATTTCTATCATTCTCTAATACTTTCTGTTTATCTTTGTTTCTTTTTTGTTTTTTAATTTAAACAGCATATATATATATTCGTCGATATAGTATAGATATACGTATAAACATCAAGTGAAATTGTTTTTATTATGTTGTTTTTAGCTCTTTGTTCTAGTGCAAAAGTGAAATTGAGCGTATATAAACGAAACGAAAATATATATATTTTATATATATATATATATATATATATATATATATATATATATATATATATATATATATATAGGGTATGTATAGGAATTTTGTTGGCAAAAGACTTAATGCAACATTGACATTGGCTTTAGCGGCCAGTTGATTTTCGTAGTATTTGGCTTTGACATCTGCCCGAGAAAAGGTTGTTCATTTTCTATCTGCGCTTTTTTTATCTAGGTCATTGCAGTCAGACAGCAAAGTCAAAATCCATCAATTAGTGACTTTCGATTCCTGTCTGACGTCAATTTATATATATATAACGTACCTTAATTTTACGGAGGCATCTGCGAATCCAAATGCTGCATATATTATATATTCCATGTCTACCTAAATTTGTCTGTTGAATATTGAAATATATCCGAATTTTTGGTGCATATTGTACATTTGCTGGAATCGGTAGGATTAGACTGAACTATGGGTTGGACGAATGTGGGTCGAAAGATGAATTCTTGGTCACGCCAAACAATTTACGATAGTTAAAATACTTTAAAATAATGTTTTGGTTTTTTTTTGGTAAGGGCATGTCAATATAATTATTACACTGTACAAATTCTATAATAAAATTGTAACATGCTAAGGGAAACTACTCCGACTAAGATAAGATACATATCTATATTCTTGTTCTGGACCGACAGCCGAGTCGATTTGGCAATGATCGTATATCAAACGATTTTTTGTTCTGCACCCCTTAAAATTTTATAATTTGCTTTATTTATTCTTTTTGTTTGGCCCTAATCCTGCTCCCTTAATCCTATTAATATTCGTTTTAGGGTGGTAGCTTTTGACAATAATATAGAGAGCTATTCCTTCCTGATATGAAAATCAAATCGTAAGCCAAACACAGATGAAGTTTATTTCATTTTATCGACAATCCGTTTGCCTAAAATCGGTAAATATCGAAAAGCGTTAGTAATAGAAGCAACAATCGTAAGATATTTTAGATATATCTTTTAAGCGGATATTTTTAAAAGATAAATATAATATAAATAACTTGAAAGTATATCGAGTAGGACTTATGGATAAGTAATGGGTATCTCCAAGTCGAGCTCTCCTATTTGTTAAGGATGTGTTGTTGCAACAGGCAAGGTCATTTCCAAGCACACGTTTCTGCAACTTTATTTGTTTTGTTGTGCTTAAAGTTTAATCGATGTGTTCCCCGCTTGGTGCCTCTCAAAACAACAGCAACAGCAAAAAATAAATAAAAGGGGGCGAAACGATAAAGGAGAGGAGGAAGAGAAAGAGAAAATTACTGTTGCCTGTCATCGGTTGTCACAAGACTAATTTATGAGATAATCGCAATCAACTGTACACAGTATTTGTGTGTATTGGTGAGCTTTGCAATTTAGATGTGAGACACTCAGGGTTAAATAAACAATAGCTCACACACACATACACACACATCTATGCCGATTTATTGTAATGAAGCAGTTAACTTATTATTTGCCAGTCAATTAAACTACAATAAAAAACAAAACAAGTTTAACTCGACTCGCGTGCTTCATTCAGCAAAAAAAAGTAGAAGAAAAACAGTCTTAACAAACTAAATCCAACTGAATTATTCTGCCATCTATATAGAATATACACAATTTTTGAATATCATTATTATAGTAGATAAAAAAAAACTGCCAGGCAAAAAGTTGCAATTCCACGTCATGATAAGATAAGGTGCCAACGGTTAATGCACGTGTTTTTATGGTTTCTTATGGCCTGTTATAAAACAGCAATTTAAGCGCCACATTCGTCTACAACTAGATTAGATAAGATACTGTCCCTAAGACGTTAATGCCATTACTCAGGGTAATTCATTACAGTTGTTTTCTATACTTTTTGTATGCCGTCAACTCCAAAAAAAATGGCTAAAGCAAAATATATATTATTGTTATATTTATTATCTATATGAAAAAAAAACGTAGTAATTTTTAGCCAAGTTAATCTGAAAAACAAAATGAGCTAGATAAAAGCTTGGGATAAAAGTTCATCTGTTCCCTGTATACAGATCAAGTTTATTTCATTTTATCGATAACTGCCAGCGAATATCGATATAAATCGTTTTCCGATAGCAACTAAAACTACAATCGTAAAGATTTAGCCTTAAAATTGATATATAAAATAATATAATAAATTAGATTCAGATAATTTCATGATCAAATTTTGCTAATTAAAAGGTATTTTCAGCAAGCCTATCATATTTAAAGCTAGGTTCGAAGTATCTCCTAGTTGAGCTGACTCGACTCAAATGTTTCAACTAACAATAAACTCATCATAACCAGATTTGGATAAAACCATCTAGTTCGTAGTTTGGGAACAATATTTCATCATTCCAATAGCGCTAATTTTATTTTACCTTCATTAAAATATAAAATTATTGTTTCTAAATTTTCTTTGGCTTCGTAAACATTCTTATTTTAAACGAAATTCAAGAACTCTTAAATATATATATTACTATAGCCTTTTATAAAACAATACAAATCTATGTTACAATAATAAATATATAACTAACTGAAAACCGCATAGTTTTTTAAAAGAAGCCGCAACAATGGAATTATTTATTAATTATGATTGTTGAATTAATTATTTTTAGGCAATGGCGTCGTTATTCATTTACCCTCGCTGTTCGATGAGGTGCTGAAGAATGAGGCTAAGGGCTTGATACATTTGGAGAATCGTTTGATCATCTCGGATCGGGCGCATCTTGTGTTCGATTTCCATCAGCATGTCGATGGCATGCAGGAGGCGGAGAAGGGCGGCAAATCGCTGGGCACCACCAAGAAGGGCATCGGTCCGGCCTACTCCAGCAAAGCCACACGCAATGGCATCCGTGTCGGTGAACTGCTCGGCGAATTTAATCTGTTCAGCGAGAAGTGAGTTTGCAATCGAAATTAACTTTCATAAATATCTATAAAAATATACATAAATTATTCAGATTCAAATCGATTGTGAACACACATTTGCGATTGTTCCCATCGATCAAGGTGGATATCGATGCGGAGCTGGTGCGCTACAAGGATTATGCGGAAAAGATACGTCCCTATGTCAAGGACACCATCTGCTTTCTGCACACAGCGTTGCGCAATGGCAAAACTATACTGGTGGAGGGTGCCAATGCCGCAATGTTGGACATTGATTTCGGAACGTATCCGTATGTGACGAGCAGCAATTGCAGCATTGGTGGTGTCCTCACTGGACTGGGTCTGCCGCCGCAAACGATTGGCGAGGTCATTGGCGTTGTCAAGGCTTATACGACGCGCGTGGGTGACGGTCCCTTCCCCACGGAGCAGTTGAATGTGAGCGACCATTCCTCTTCCTCCTCTACCTCCTTTCGTTCCCTATTTATTTATTTAAATTTAAAATGCACTCAATTGTTTTCAGGAAATTGGTGACTTGCTGCAGACGCGTGGCTTCGAGGTGGGCGTGACCACAAAGCGCAAGCGTCGCTGTGGCTGGCTGGACATCCCGCTGCTGCAGTATACGTCACTGGTTAATGGCTACACTTGCATTTGCATTACGAAACTGGATATTCTGGATACGCTGGCCGAGATTAAAGTGGGTGTCGGCTATAGGCGTAGCAATGGCGATAAGTTGGATCATTTCCCCGGCACCATTAGCGAGCTGGGCGGCATTGAGGTGGAGTATGCCATACTGCCCGGCTGGCAAACGTCCACGGAGCACGTACGCAACTTTAAGGAGCTGCCCGAGAATGCACAAAGCTATGTTCGGTTTCTGGAGAGCCATCTCAGTGTTCCTGTGCGCTGGGTGGGCGTTGGTAAAGGCCGTGAATCTATAATTAATGTACACTAGTTAGCCATACACACACACACAAATAGACACCCACACATACACAAGCTATATGAATATGCTTTAAGCTCCATTTAATCCATTATTCGAGAGTTGCTCCTGTGTCTACGAACTCTGGACGTTTAACTATGCTAATCACAACAACAAACAACTTACCCGTAAAGTAATATTCCGACTATATTTGTATCGAGTGCAATAATTTGGACACAAACTTAATTAATTTTTCTTAGCTTATTGCATGTTTAAGTTTTATTTGATATGAGCAACAGATATACTATATACTATGATTTTGTTTTGTAACACTGCACAGAGATATGTATATCTACGTATATGTTCGTTTGTTGAGTCGTACTTAGTATTTAAGACCGTCAAGTGCAGTTTTTAAATTTTTATAGACTATTGCATAATTGTGAATCAGATATTTTCTATTGTACAATAACTAATTAACGTTGATTTAATATTTAAATACAACATTGTGCTTTGATTTGTATAATTTTGAATTGTGTAATCTGTGTGTAATTTTTTGTATTAATTGGTCCTGTCGCAAAATCAGTTGTGAATGCGAAATAAATAAAACAATACACAAAGATCGTCTGTATTTCTATTTATTTTACTTTTCAAATGCAGCGGGCATGTACGCTTTCGGTGTGAATGACAATCGTTCAATCATATTTTTCTTTCGACCAGATGGCAACGCTGGCTTAAGTTGATGCGCACGACGCTGTGAATGACACTCGTCCCATTTCGTTTTTGACCAGCAAGTTAACTGGTTCAGCGCTGCTCAAAATACAAAGATTTGACTATCTCGACCAGATAAATTGCTAAATAATGGTAAATATTCAACAACAAATGCGTATACAGAGCCCACAAGTCGTTGGTTTTGTGTGTTGCATGCATATCTCGCTCTAAGAGCAATGCACGTGTTGGGCGTGCAACATAACCTCAAATTAATAGATTTGTATTTTTTTTTTAAATTTGCTTAGGCTGCTGCTCCCAAGGACATTGAAAAGCCCCATGCCGGCGATTCTGCATCCGTGCACCGCATTCGCATCACCCTGACCTCCAGGAATGTGCGCTCCTTGGAGAATGTGTGCCGCGACTTGATCAACGGTGCCAAGAACCAAAATCTCCGTGTTAAGGTAAGAAGATGATGATGAAAACTGCTTGCCGCGTGCAAATTTTAATTTTAATTTATTGCTTGCCGCATTTACCTGGAGGCTTCGTGCGCCCGCTTGCCGCTTAGCCTAGTCATTATTAGATGCCAAATTAACATGCCCGAATTGGACATTATTTGCACACTGAATCCAACAAAAACAGTGTGCAGATTTTATATGATTCATGCAACAAATGCACAACTTTAAAGTACCTCGAGGGGGAAATAATTAAAATGTATTAAATTGGTTTACTGTTAATGATTTCAGGGCCCTGTGCGCATGCCAACCAAGACTCTACGCATCACCACACGTAAGACACCTTGCGGTGAGGGTTCCAAAACTTGGGATCGTTTCCAGGTGAGTTTCAAATACAACAAAAAAAAATATTAAAAATATAGATTTTCCTGGTGGGCAGATCAGATATCGTGCAAAAGTATTTAAACTTGGTTTTGTACAGTATCTTGGATTTGCCCAGATTAAACGTGTTCTCATAGTCCACTTTGCTGAATCTTCCACACAATTTGGCTCTCCGAATGCGACAACTTTAAATAATGAAAATTAACCCCCCTTTTTGTATTTGAATTCTTGCTAATTGTGTTGTTTAATATGACCCAATTTCTTAGATGAGAATCCACAAGCGCATCATCGATTTGCATTCGCCATCGGAGATCGTCAAGAAGATCACCTCGATCAACATTGAGCCCGGCGTAGAGGTTGAGGTTACCATTGCCAACTAAAACTAACATCGGCTGAGGAACATCATCTCCTCTCATTATGCTGACAAGTTTCGCATTTTAATAAAAACAAAGAAAACTTTTCATAAATGTGATATGATATGTGTTTTGTGTACATTTTATTGCGTAGATATTTTTTAAAGAAGTACTGGAATGTAAATTTTTTATTGTCAGAGAACTGTTTATGATTTGCTTAATAATCCTTTTCTATGGAATTTAAATTATCCATTGATTGAGAAGTGTGCTTTCCAAACAGCCAAGATTTCTTATTGCCAAATAGCTAAGAGTTCTTGCTTGAATAACTTTTCTTGTCTACCCAAATTTCTTAATCAAACATGTCATCATATATAAAACTTCCAAAAATAGTTTGATGAATGTCTTTTGTGCGAGGATATATAAGCTATATCTATAACGGTTCTCTCTGCTCTCTCCTAGTAATAGTCTGGCACAGGAGCACAGGCTATTTTCACAAAATCAGCATAACGAACTGTGCTATTATTGTTCACATTTGCCTCCCGGAAAATGTTGTCCACCTCGCGGACGGACAGACCCTCGCCCCAATTTTGCAGCAAGTTGCGAAGCTGTTTGGCCGATATGGTGCCCTTATTCTGTGGATCGGCTGCCTTAAAAGCGGCTATAACTTCATCGGGCAGATTCTCGACGGAGGAATGCTGATGCATAATATCGAGAAAGTCGGCGAAACTCATTTTTCCGTTCTTTTGCTTGAGATATGAGACCAACTCCTGAATTGTCGGCGACAAGCCCAAAGAGCGCATTATAACCTATTTTTTTTAATTATAATTGTTTAATCATTTTAGCCATATACATTTCTTTGGTCTGGTGATGAGTAATGCTTACCGTTAGTTCGTCCAAATTGTTAATTTGGCCCGAACGGGCGAATAGATAAAAACACTCACGGAATTCTACAGATAAGAAGAACAATAAATTATCAGACTGAAATCATATTTCACGTTTAACAATTAATTACCATCGATATCCTGTTCTTTAAAGTAGCGAGCCTATAAAAAGAATAGAAAGTTGCAATTAGCATACAAAATAAAATTGGAAATGGGGACAAGCATTCATGTAGAAAGTAGTTTAAAAAAATAATTAAAATTTGTAACAGGTTCGTTAATTTGTGATTATGTACCACTTTGCTCATACCATTTTCAAAAGCTGCCTTTTCGCACTTTAACAAAACAATAGAAAAAATAAACAAAAGTAAATGAATGAGAAAAACTGAAGCAAGTTGTGTGAACTAAGCGTTGCCACCTAGTTGCAAAGACTAGCGATGACAAATTCGATATAAGTCGTTTACCTGTGCAACAGCTGTAAGCTGTCAGTGTAACTGGCAAAAAGGTAAAGAAGCAGCATCAATTTGTGTACGTGTGTGTTTTGGATCGTTTAGAGCTACTCTAGCTACGTGGTGATTGTGCACGCCACCAAAAGTTTCGAAATCCTCGCAAGAAATCCGAGCTTCCCACGTTTTGAAATGCATTTGTCAGACTATACAGCAACAGCTGCCTTGTTGCTGCTGGCCCTTGTTGGCTATGCGAGCGCACAGCGAGTGGCGCCCGGCGTAAATCCCCAGCATTATGTGAGTACATTTTTTGCAGTATTGTGCAACCAGCTGCGACTCAATCTATGTGTTTCAATATACCAAATAGCAACATGTGCCACAGCAACAGCAATATCAGCAGCAGCCGCCGCCGCCACAGCAATACCAGCAACAGGGACATGTTGCACCCGGCGTCCCACCGCAACAATATGTAAGTTGATGTCTGAGCATAAAAGGATAATTAACTAATAAATTAAACTCTGCACATTCAGGTGCCACAGCAACAGCAATATCAGCAGCAGGTGCCTGTGCAACAGCAACAACATCACCAGCAACAGCAGCAGCAGCAGCAGGTGCATCAACAGCAGATGCCCGTCCAACACCAGCAGCCTTCCGTGCAACATCATCAGCCACCGCAAATGCAGCAGCAGCATCAGCAGCAGGCGGGCGGACATCATCATGGACAGCCGCAGCAGGTTTTGAACACGGGCAACATTCAGCAGGAGCGCGCGTAAGTTTCTTATTCCTTATCAATCAAAAACAAATCAAATCAAATCAGACTCCCTGTCGCAATCAATCAATGTGGACTTAAGTCTGTATCTTATCAAATGATAACTGACAACTGCCTCACTTATTTCGCACATATTTATATATGAGCCAATGATAAGGGCACAACGTATATATTAAAATTCACACTTGTGGGCAAATAATAATTAATATGAATGCGCATTTGGGCACTTTTTGGATTGATATTTTATTAAATTGTCAATTTCTAGTTGGGTTATCATTTTTGTTAAGCAAATAATAGCTTTAAAAATAGATACATTTCTAACTAAACAGCAGGTATAAAATAGGAATATTTATTTGTTGTTAAAGTATGACAATTTTTAAAGTGTAAGTGTAATTGTAAGAAGACAATATGGCTTTAGCTCAAATATGTATACAGCAATATTGTTAGAAGCATGTGTTGTTTGCATAAGAATTGCTCATAGAAAAGTGCCAGTGTTAAATATGTATTCGTTATCCAGTTGTCAAGGGGATTTAAAAGTTAAATAATATTGATAACTCATACATGTGTCTAATGTACAATTTTATAAATGTGTTCAACCCGAGAAACTGAATATTTACCCTATTTACATTTGTCTCAAGTCAATCACAACTTTTCTATTTACAATTTTCATGTGGTCTTCCTGCAGTCACATCCAGGAGCACATGCAGGTGCCCATCGATACGAGCAAAATGTCCGAAGCTGAGCTGCAGTTCCACTATTTTAAAATGCACGATTCGGATAACAACAACAAGCTAGATGGCTGTGAACTGATCAAATCTCTTATCCACTGGCATGGTAAGCATTATTATTATTATTGCTATTATTATTATTTTTTTTTTGTTTTTCTGTTTGTAGTTTTTGCTTTCATTTATTAAATGTTTGATACATTGGTTTTGTTTTGTTGTTAACCTCAACTCATGTCTGTTTTGTTTTACCTTTATTTGCATACTCGTAACCAATAAACACTGCTTGCTGACACTTCTTCTGGTTGTGGTTGTGGCCATATGCTCAACATCATCTCAAAATCCATCTTGCATGTGACTTTCAATAACTCATATACGACGACAACAATGACAACAACAAATGCAGAGCAAGGCAGCAAAGAGCAGCCGAATGGCGAGAAGCCGCATGTAGAGGAGAAAGTATTTTCGGACGAGGAACTTGTTGCGCTCATCGATCCCATACTCCAAATGGATGATACATCGCGCGATGGCTTCATCGACTATCCGGAGTTCATAAAGGCGCAGCAAAAGGCTGCCGAGAAGCATCAGCAGCAAACACAACAACAAGGCCAACAGCAACAGGAGCAGCAGCCAGCACATTAGTTTATACTTTCCATCAATCAATCAAGCATATTTCTGTCCTGCAGCGCATCAAACACTCTGTTTCTCTCTCTCTCTCTCTCTCTTTCTGCCACATACACATCTTTAATTTAGGCGCTAGCGAATTCCAGCTCAAATTGTAATATACATATATATTCTGAATTTCCAATTCAATATGCTGCAAGCATTCCAAACGACCAAAACTATTTGAACAAATTGTAAAACTTCTCGAAAAAAAATTCCCACATATTTCGAATAGCACAAAGAAATCTCTTATTATGTGCAATGTTTTTTTTTTCTTTTTTGTTTTCTCCCCTTCTCATAATTTTAGTTATTTGTTCGATATGAAGTTATTTTTAAGCGTCAACTAAAAGCAGCGAAAACTAAACAAAAAACAAATACACAAAAAACAGACTGATTGTGTTAATGTTTGTTTTGTACAAAAATGAAAAAAAAAGTTGAAAAAAATCTGGAACTATTAGAAATTGAAAACTACTTTAAATAGACGCATGCAATTCTTTGTAAGTAATGTGTTTTTAGCGAATAAAAACCACACTAACTAATCTAGTCTCTTGAAATGGTGGAATTGGCAATTAAATATTAGTTAAACATTTTAAATTTATATTCAAAATTCTAATTGATTTTCTAATTCTAGTAGTAGATCCAAAAAAACCTGAAGCTGAAGGCACTTCCGAGCATCCTGATGACGTGGAACATAAAACGGGCACTGTTTATACCGATAGTGCGTTGGCGGAGACCATTGATTATGTACTCAAAACAATGGATTTGAATAACGATGGCTTTGTGGATTATGCCGAATATCGAAAGACCGAAGCGAATGTTGGTAAAGATTAGACTTGCAATATGGGAGACAGTTA
This sequence comes from Drosophila glabriapex, assembly GCA_035042305.1. Classification (NCBI taxonomy): domain Eukaryota; kingdom Metazoa; phylum Arthropoda; class Insecta; order Diptera; family Drosophilidae; genus Drosophila; species Drosophila glabriapex. The sequence goes on from JAWNLN010000018.1 coordinate 7,622,957, forward strand.
GATATAGGCTTGGAACTGAACTTAATGAGATATTTTTGTTTGATGCTTGCTTGCATCTGTCAAACCTATTATTTTTTATACTTTTTCATAATAAAATTAAATACGAATGCCAAAATTGATTGTAACTTTATTATTGACGAGTCTCAATTGTCAACGCTAGCATTTGGACAAATTACATCCAAAGCTTTTAGATAGCTTTTGTAATTATGAATGATCTTTTAATGGTGGCCAATTCATTTTGACACTGGTCTTTACGATACCATCACACTCTGTTCATTAAAAATATGCAAGAATAAAACCGAAAGATAGCTAAAGTTCATAAAAAGACGGTCCTTCAAGAAAACATGAGGCTTTTCCTGTTTATGCAAACATTTAAGATTTCAGAAATTGTCCATGTGTGGGATGATCCTCTTAACATTAAATGCCATTTGATAACACATTTAACGGAGCATGTCCTTGAAATTATTGAAGAGATTTGACCGAGCTTGAGTTATTTTTTCTAAGTCATTACTCCAGGACTCAACGCATCCTAAAAGTATGCTTTAAATTTTGAATTGCATTGAAATTGCTTTACAATGTTCTTAACCTGTGCTTAGTCATTGATTTTTTTCCGTCTTAGTCATAATACATGAATAAAACGTAAATTTACTAATAATATGAAGAATCCTTTACGAAATAATTTTTAGTACCCGAAATATATGCGTTAGAATTTTACATTTTCTAAAACAGTTTTTCATCATCGAATCTTTTGCATGCATAAAATTTAATTTATCCCTGAAGTATGCAGTGTACTTAACTGCTATATATGCTGTAATACATGTCTATTAAAAAATATAACAGAACGTCTTCTTATTTTTTTTTATAATAGATTTAATTTTTTCATGCTTAATGTTGTTGTTTATTTCTACCTCAAAATATGCTGCATCTTTTTGTAAGCAACTAATTTGACTCCGCCATAAAGTATGCAGTGATTTTGTACGTCTACTTAAAACATAGTTGCTATAATTATTTGTATTTATTTTTGCAATCAAAGTATTCGACTCAGCTCGCAAGTACACTGTGATTTTGTATTTTCAGTAAAATACATGATTTTACGATTTTAAGTAAATGATTTAGAACATTTATTTACATACACTCGTAAATATAGAATTTTTAAAAATATTTTACACTATAAATTTTGATTGCCATAAATAAAACATATTTTTTATGCTGTGACGCCTTACTGTTACTGTCAACCTCCTCTTACGGTACATTCCACGAAACAGCCGGCCGGTCAGTGGCGTGAAAGCTTCCATACCGCATAAAAGCTTTTTTCCGTTGTCGTCTGGCTTTTAATCGGCGTCGAAGCGTCGCCGCGAACAGTAGCACAAAAGCAAGCAAAGCGCGAAACCACGCAAAAATGTGTTGATAAAAAGAATGGAAAGCCAAAATATAAATAAAAACTAATGCAAACGTGAATCTAAATTATTGTATATTAAGCTTTTGCTGTCTCCAAAACAAACTAAATATCTTTCGCAATGTAAGAATTATTAATAAGCAACGAGTGCAGCATGAAAATAAAACGAAAAATTTGACAATTTGACTCGATTTGCATGCCACAAATTCCGTTGCTCTGGGTGACATTGTTGACCGAAAATAAATAGCCTCAAAGGGGCGCCCGGCCGGATCCAAGTGGCCCAAAGCACGTGCTCGCGTGCCATCAAATTAATTGGGCCCCCCCAACAGTGTTGTTGCATAAATGATAAATGTGTGTCAGCTGGGGTGCGGTATCGATTTTGCCCAAGCAAACCAAGCAAACAGTGTGGGTGGCTGGTTTGGTACCTCTGCCTCGCGATTTATAGATAAGCCGGCCGGCATTTTTTTTTGTACCTCATGCAATTATTCTGTCATTTATTTCCACTCCGTGTTTCTTTCCAAGCAGGGCTGCAATGCAGTCGGGCAGTCGTCCCCGCGAGCGTCTCCTCTATGCCTTCCGTGGTTGGATTGCGTTTGTGGCATTCATGGATCTGGGCACTGCCTTTCGCAGTTATATCGAACGAAGGAGTTTTCTGGGTGACCACAGCGATACCCAGTTCATTGAGGGTAATTCTAATATAGATAAAAATATTTATTTTTAATTTGTATTGTACAGATGAAATGATTTAAGTTTGCTATGTATAATAAACGTTCCTTTAGGTGACTACACCATATCCCGTATTATTGGAATGTACTGCCTGCTGAAGGCCATCGCTCTCGTGCACTGTACTCTCTATATACACTACAGACCGTAAGTAAATAAACAATATGTAATGTAATTGTTAAATTAATATCCATTTATTTATTTTTATTTTTTATTTTTAGCGTTGTCAGCATGGGTGGTTGTTCCTTGGCTCTAACCATGATCTTCTATGCCACTGAAGCACTCTATTTTCGATCGAGCACTTTGAACTTTTACGTTATCTTCCCATGTGTTTTGAACAGTGAGTATTGTGTGCATTATAAGATAAAACATGTTTTATTAAAAAACAAATTTGAATCCACAGCAATTACTCTACTAGGCTTGATATATATACCGAAAAGACTACGTCTATGGGAGCCCAATATGGATATTGATGATGAAAACTCGCAATTGTTAAAGCAAATGACTGGCTACAAAAGACGTCGAACGAAAAAGCAATAATTTGACATTTAATTTACCAAATCATAAAAAAGGAAACAACGAATTAATATTTTCAATTTGGAAAAGTTTAAGTTGGAATAGAAAGAGCGACATATAAATCAGTTATTAAGAGGCATATTATTATACCCATTATGGACTGCATCGATGTGATCACATCAAAGAATCCTTAAACATTATACATACATACATATATAGCAATATTAACCAATGCCAAATTAGTGATTTTCTATCAATTTAAGAACAAATGAGCCAACAGCTCTGCCTGCATACATACATACGTCAATTTCTGACATAATCACTTAATGAACATTTTGTACTTCCTTTTTAGAAACCATATATATATATACATATATATATTAATAATATTGTAGAGTTTATTACACATTTTTATTATTGAAAACTAATGATTAAAAATTATAGGTAATGCCATTGTAATCCATCGTAAAAATATGTTAACAAGTTAAAGTTAAGCAAAATTAAGCAATTGACTCAAAAAAAAAAGAAAGAAAAATGGCTTTAAATTTACAACCACAACGTTTATGTAATCAATTATTTATAGCATTATATATGGAATTTTTCCATTAAACTCACGAGTAGTTAATTGCAATATTTGCACCTAATATATAAATTTATATTTATACATATATCTATCCAACGATCATATACATATTTAGATGCTTTGTATCAAACCAAAACACGATTATTTATTAAAAACAAAAAACAATAATAGACTTAGCAAACTACATGGCTAATAATTATATATTCAATAAAAATGCCGAGTTACTAACAGTTGAATCTTATTATTAGTAGTGTTCAATTTCAATAAGGACAATTAAAAAAATATTGATTTTAACAACAGCTAAAATCCAAATCAAATTGTAACGTATCGAAATGCAAAAGCATCGATAGCGATACTAATTAACAGTACACTCCTCCGCTAACAGAATAGGTTATGTTACTTAACAGCATACCTTTTAAGATCGGTATCGAAAGACAGACAAACAAGCGCAGATTACTATCGATATTCCGTCATCGATGTGCTACATTGCGCTTCAGCACAGTGAATATCATTTTGAAATTTGCATTTCATTTAACTATTTTGCTAAACTCGACATTTACAAAAAGTAATGTATCGGAAATTGAAGAAACGCGCCAAAGCCCTAAATCCAATTGATGAGAATGCAACGATAAAAATACCGGTGAGGGATAATCGAAGAAATGGTTAACAGAATTTGATTTCATTTCATTTGTCCTTGAAGCGTGTTGCGTCTGTGCAGAAAGCAGATGTCACCATCGAAGTACCATTGGCTGGCGAAAGTGAGGAGGAGAAGATACCAGCGTCACAGGAGCAAACACAGCGCTTCCTCTCCCAAAATAGCATCGCATTGGTCGCAACGCTGGGACGAACGCAGTCCTCGTCGCGGATTAATTGTTCTCGCCAACCGAATAGTTTCTTTGAAATGGTGCTCCTCAATGCCGGCGTCCAGCTGGATCAGGCGGACACATTTGTGCTCTCCTGCGATCACATTGCGATTGTCGCCAAGCTGCGCGATATTCTCTCGCGCTCTCCCAAATATCCCGAGAATATAGAAACATTTAAAGCGGGTCTAAATGCTGCACTGGCGCCCAAATCGAAGCTGGCGCAGAAATTGTTAAGTGGCTGCATTATTGACACCGCTGGCGAGGAGCAGATATATCAATCGCAGAACAGCATGTTTATTAACTTTCTGATGATCGACTTTTTGCGCGATCCCTGCCTAGAGGTGCTTTTCACCAAGATCGAGGAGATTTCCAAGTGCCAGGAGCGGGTGCAAACGATGTCAGGCTGTGTGCCCCTGCTGCCGCTGATGTTGGCTCAATTGCGATATTTGACGCTGTCGCATAGCGAACAGATCTATAATCATATAGAGCGCATCTTCAACAACGCCTCCCAGTCATCCAAATTGGACATTATAAATAATGCTGAGTTCTTGCTAGATACCAGCAAGCACGATGCATTTGTCCAGTTGCTCACGTGAGTAACAATAACTGATTCAATTAGAGTCCTCATTATACAAGATGTTCTCCCTTCATCTAGCTTCAATTATGCGGGCAACAAGGATCTTTTTCATTTGAGCACTGTGCAGATGTTGAGCAACTTGTCGCTCAGCGCAAGCACTCAGGGAAAGTTGCGTGATCGAATTTTGGAATTTATCAGGGATGACAGCAGCGGCTTAAATGCAGTAAGCAAAATAGGTGCTACTATTTATGTGAATATATTTGATTATTTTGTATTTTTGACAGATTCTGCCGCATTTGATTCGGCTTCTGTTAAATAGTCTCAATCAGGACACCGATGATGTTGTGCGTGAGGTTCGATTTCATTCCAATTAAATAAATTGTTGTCTTAATTAACAATTCATTTATATAGCTGGTCTCTACACTACGCGAAATCTTTAATTGTCGTCATAGAGCGCCGAGTGGGAATTGCATCGAAGCTGCCGAGCCCGCCAACGCCAATGATAAGAAATCTCAATTGGAGCTATTTGGTTTCTTGCAACAGGGCCTAAAACGCTCCAAGCGCTTTTACCAAATGTGGCAGCGAACTATTAGCGGTTTGCCCGCTGGCGTCTTTAGGTGTGTAAAAATGTCATTAGTTACCATTACGAGATTTGCTCTAATTAAATACTCTTTACAGTTCCTTTGATTTTATAATGCTGCTGCTGCTAATTCACATCAACGAGGACAATACCCTGTTCATCGAGAATCTTGTAAACACAATTATATATAATTTCCGAGACTTTTAAGAGCCCCATTTTCTTTTGTTTAGCTTCGGCGGCGTATTAAACTGGAGCACATCACAGTGGAGATATTGGAGGACATAAAAACGCATTTTCCGCACATTTTGGAGCAACATATTGGCACACTGATGCACATACTGCACGACTTTATGCGCGAGAAGCATCGCATTGTGTCCGATTTCGCAAAAACATCTTACAGGTTAATATGTTTTCTATAATTCCATTGAGGGATATTTGCTGAATCTATCACTAATTATCTATTTAGTGTTCTTCTGTTGTACTGACTCAATTATATGATACCCATTCCTCCTCAGCATTCTCTTCAAAATCTGCAACTCGATACAGAAGAGCATACTCAAGAAGCTGCTGGAGCTGACCTTTGACAAGTCTTCACAGCATGTGACGTCGATGGCGTTGATTCTACTCAGCGAACTGCAGCGCAAGAATTCCAAACATGTGCAGAATTGTGCAATGTTGCTGTTGCCACTGATTGATCGTCTCAGCGATTTGACGTTGCCCCAAACGCGTCTCGCATTGGATTTACTGTGTCACGTTGCATTCCCAGAACCCGAGTTGCCGGAGTGTGCACAGCTGCAGGATCAAATTGAAATGGTTGTGAAGAAGCAACAGATCAATCACTCCGAATATGTCAAGAAACAGGGCATCATTGGATGTGTGCAGCTGATCGATGCCGTTGCTCGCATCCAGAGTTCGCCAGTGAGTAACGATTCGCAGACCAGCATTGACAGCATCACCTCATTGCCGGATGGACGCAGCAAGCAGGCAGCAAACCTGATTAGTAAGTGTATATACTTACTGTAAAAGCGTGATACCATTTGGAATAATATTTTAACAACTTATGCACAATTCAAACATTCAGTGCTCACCCAGTCAGCTATTGGCAACTCTGCCGAATTGTTGGCCTTGTTTTACGATGAATTGGCAAGCGTTTTGACTGTTCGTTTTTACAATACGGAATCCATTTACATGCTGGACAATTCTTTTCTGATTTGGCTCTGTGAGCTGATGACCTTTCGCTTCCAGCAGAGTTTTGTGAACGAACATGCGCCTAATGTTGTTAGGTGAGTATGCTCAACACTTCATTAATAATGATAGATATCGAAATGAAAACTAATTTCAGAGGCATCCAGCTGGAGTACCAGAAGAATATCAATGAACTCGATGAAACGAATGTAAATACAGAATCAGAGGTACTCAAAATTGGTATTAATATTTCGGAATTGGTGTTGACGCCAAATGGCAGGTGAATATTTTGATGGGCTTATAGGAAACTCCGTAAAATGCTCGGAAAACTGTTTTTATTGTCTTTCATCAAACAAATATTGTACTACAGTTTTTCCTTTTTTGCTTTTCAGCGCCTGCGATTCGGTTATTGTGCTTGCGCCGTTTTTCCACTTGATCAGCGTGCTGCACAATCAGAGCTTTCATCATAGTCTGGAGGTGATAAATGCGCTGCTTGGTTGCGCCTTAGTGTTGCCCAAGTTCTTTGACGATGCCAACTATTTGGCCATCTTTGACAACTATGAGGATGAGCTGCAGAAGCGCATTCTACACATTTATTTTCATACGGCCAACTGGATGCGCGTTGCCATTTGTGCCTTTGCCTCGCAAAAGGATGCGGCCACACGTTCAAGGGTGCTCAAGCGCCTTGCGGATTTGATATGCATTGAACAAAAGTTAAAGCCACTTTTGTCACATGCCCCAGTCGGATTTGCCCCACCACCATGTCAGTTCTTAAACAATCCCAAGCAGACCGCACAACAAACTGTGCGAGAGAAGCCGCCTGCTGCAAGCAGGACAAAGATCATTCACAACGAATCTCTTACAGAGGAGCAGCAAACAAATTTAACCATTAAATTGGGTGCCTGCAAGTCCGTCAAATGCAAAATCGACTTTGAGCATTTATACGGCCCGCTAGAGCATTTTAGACAGCTCGATGTGGGCATCTTAATCTTGCTGAAGGAGGAAGACTTTACGTTAAATTATCCCTTGGCAGAGGAGGAAGTGGGCACACATTTGGGTTTGCTCGAGTTGCGTTTTATATTGACAGATTTAGTATATAAGCTGGACACCATTGTCAATGGTCATCAGGACGTAACCGAAGCGGGCTCCTTGAGGCCGCATGTGGCCAAACCAGATCATTTTATGAGTGATTTAAACAAATGCCTTGGAGAGATCAATACACGCTTGCTGACGCTGGCAACGCATATCGATCAGGAACTGGAGAAAGTTAATCATTTGCACAGCAATTTGGATCTATTCAAGGAACGCTTCAATTATGTAAAAGCCTGCTTTGGCCTGTGCATCCATTTGTTTGCTTTGTACTTCTCCTGGAACGAGTGGAGCAATAAGTCGCAGGCAGAACTACTCCAATGCAAGTCGATTACAAGACCCAAAAAATATGTTCCTTTAAATGAATGAGTTTTATTTTTATGATTTTAGCATCTCTGGTCGCTCTGTTGCCACCAGCTGGTCAGCGAAAGGTAACCAAGAGGACATCGTCAGCACGTATTGCCGCACAGATCTTTGATTACTTTCATAATTATGGGAAATCGGTCCTGGTCTTAAGCACAGCTGTTCAGTTGAAGCGTCTTTTGGGCAGCTTACGCAAGTTGAGCGCCACTGGTGAGAATGCTGCACAGCGCATCTTGCCACAAGCCGACAATATGCGTAAGTATCTGTTGATTGAATCTTGCGTTCAATTACGATTCTTTCGACATTCATCTTATTGTTGCAGGCAAGTTCTGTACGGAGATGCTGAGTCGCAAATGGTATGACTACACGGGCAGCGTGGAGAAGGGCGCGCAGTGTAACATCCATCTGGACGAGCTGGTCAAGGGCTTTCTCAAAGACTGTAGTCTAGAGCGTCAAAGCGAGATTTTATGTCGACTCAAGGAGGAATGCCTGTTACTGAAAACAAAAGATAAATCTCTACAATCCGTGCCCAATATCAAAAAGTAAGTTAAACACATTTTAATGATCGTTTTAAAACTGACATTTTATTGTATTCTGCAAATATAGAGCAAATTTCCCTCTGCTTTTCCGTGGCTTGTGTGAGATTGTTATAAGCACGCTAAGCGCACAGTGTATCGGCGTCAGTGAAGGAGATCGCTTCAAAGTGTGGGAGTTGACTATGTGCTTGTTGAACGGCCTATTGGAAATCGTTCAGAATGTGGAGCAGCCGCGTAATTTTGCATTGTTTCTGAAGCACGCACAGCAGTACCTTAAGCTGCTGCTGCAGCACGGTCTGCCAGCACTCGAGCTTATTGTGCGTGATAGTCCCGATCGGATTACTCAATTCCTGCACAACCTACAGAATGTGACCAAGTTTTTGCACAATCTGTGCTGTCATTCAAAGTCGATAAAGAATACAGCCATTATTAGCTATATTCCAAGTCTGCGTGAAGTGCTCGAGACTTTGGTGTTTCGTATGAAAGCGCTGCTGGCTGCGAATAAATGTCACGGTGCTTTCCACATCAGCATTTTGGGCAATAAGGATCTGCATGGCGATGCAATTGTGGCGCCGAGAGGATCCCTGATCGACAACGAGACAAATAGCGATGAGGAGATACCTGAAGACGATTCCAGCGTTGATGAGACTGTTTTGGATGAGGATGTAGCTGGCACAAGTGTGGATAGCTCCATGCGACGCAGCTCCAACCGTCGCAGCAAATCTTCTTCACGCAGCAAATGCTTTTAAATGTTATTATTATTACCAATATTGTATTATTGAAAACATAACATAATCAGTACTATTTAAAAGTTTATTGAGCTGTACCCAATAAAAGCGTTGTATATTTTAAAAATAAACTGTATTTGTTCTTGATCAGCATCAATAGGTAAGTCGATACTTTGCCATTATTTATTTTCTTAATGCAACTTGGTCTGTGACCCACTTTTTCCAGCAGTCATTTTCGAAATTGGCCGCATCGGACTACTATATCATATAGCATATATAGGGGCAGTCGGTCTTAATATGAGCTGTGATTGTTGTTTTAATTTGTATCAGTCCTAAAGTTTTCATTGAATTGAGCACAAGTCGAGTTTTGCATTGTTTATTTAATTTTTTTTTTTTATTTATTATCTGGATGCAATTTTATTTAATTTTTGTATTACAAATAATAACAAATGTATGTATATCAAATATTTTTAGTACAATATGCTTCTTTCTTCTCACACTTTTATTTTCTTCATTAACAATAATTGTTTTTGTTTTTTTGTTTGTAAGACGTAAAAGTTACTGTTGCTTCCTTTTGCTGCTGCTCCTCCTATTTCCAACATTTCTGAATGTTCGTTGAAACTTTAGTTTTGTTTTTGCTTTCATTTTCTTGTTGTTAAATAATTGGCGACGTTACGTTCACGGTCTATATAAATATAATTCCCTCAAATGTGTTGTGATGTTTGTTTTTAAGGATTAGTATTTATAAAAAAAGAGTAGTGTAAGAAAAACAATTACAATTAATTTTTAAAAACAAAATATGGAAACACACACAAACTATAACTATACATACGTAAAAGTTGTTTTCTTATTTGTGTTGTTGTACATAAAAAAAAAACAAACAACTCAAAATACCCTATAAATATTGTCCTGCTTTTTATCATTATAAACAACTGACACTGGAAACTGACAATCTCAAATCATTCTTCTTTTTTTTAAATCCAATTCGAAAAACAACGAAGTCTTGCAACTGAACAGTATATCCTATGGCCTTTATCCTTTTTAAACAGCTGCGCTGTTTTCTACAAATATTATTTCGAAAGTTTCGCTGAAAAGAGTTTAGAAAGCATAAATTTGGAAAAGTTGTAGCACTCTCAAAAGTACTCTTTGTATCTTGCAATTTTCAATGCGTTCTTTTTTTTGATTTATTAATTTTTATTGTTTTCTTTATTTGCCAATTTTTCAAAAACTTAAAACATTTTACACAAATTAATTTTAAAAATTTTTAATACGTACGCAGTCTGTTTAAAAGTAAAGTTAGATTATACACGCCTAACGCCTACATATACAATATATACTCATATATATATATATATATATATATTGTATAGAGAAAGATATATTTTTAGTACATATGTATATATATATATATATATATTATGTATATGTATAGATATAGTAATTATGATTAAATCTTGCCTTTGCATCATCACAATTCATGTAAAGTTTAATTTTTAATATTTGTTTTTGAAATTTTGTTTTCTTGTTTTTGCTCAGTTTCCATGCGCCGTTTTGTAATTTTTAATTTTCTTCTTTTTGTTTATGTACGTTTTATTTGCATGAAATCATTTACACAAGTTTACAGTTAATTATTGTTGGGAATTTTTATATATGTAAGTAAATATATATTAAAAGTCGGGTCAAAATAGTCAAAAATTTGCTTGCGCTTCTTTACAATACACAAAAAGGGTTTCAAAATAATCAAAAAAAAACCAATTAAACAGCTAAACAAATAAGTTCGGTAAATATTTTTAACATTAGGGTTCTTTAAGTTTAAGTCGTAAAAATATTTTGCTACAAATTAATATTCATATAGTATATTATATATTTATATATTTATTTATATAACATAATATTGAAAACTTAAGCGCACAAAACAAAACTAAATATTCAAATTAAAAACTAAATTTGCCAAACGTTTTTGCTTTCCCGAAAAAAATTAAACAAAATTACAAATTACAATACAATATTTAACACAAATATTAAGGGCAGGACAGGTTTCACGAAAGTGTATACAAATTTTGAGACTTCCAAAAAGGGAGTGTGTGTAAAAGCAGTTACGACCGCGAAGGCAGCAACGGTACATAATTCAAATAAGATTTGTATTGTATAATTTTTTTGTTGATTTTTTTTAACCGAATTGAAAACTTTAACGGATTGTGATAACAGGGTTTTTTTTTTGCCAATTTGTTTTGTAGTTTACAATAAAAACACATTAACAATAAAGACTTACATAAATACAATTACAAATTTAAAACAATATAAAATCAGTACATTTATCAAATTAAACAAAACTTTATCATTAGGCATATGTATACATTATATTTGCAATTTGAATTCGGTTCAAGTTTCAAAGTCACCAAGAAATTTTTAGAAAAAAAAAAAAATTTTCATTTTAAAAAAAGACGCGGTTAATCAAATTTAAATTTTATTTGTTATGTTTGTGTGTGTTTAACCAAAGAAAAAAAAATTTAATAAAAAAGAGGTTAATAAAATAATAATAATTTTTTGTAGGCAACAATTGAAAATAGAAAAAAATGCACAACGAAAACTTAGTACAAAAAAATGGTTAAATATTTGTTTTTTTTTAATGTTTTTTACTGCTTTAGTTTTATGTAGTTAGAAAATGGCTGCTGCTGCAGTTTACTCGTTTTCATTTGTTGTAAGTTGTTTTTTTTTTTAATATTAGGGTATATGTTTAACTGTGTGTGTTTGTTGTGTAAGTAGGTGTCTGTGTGTGAGTGTTTTACTAAATTTAAGCTTAACTATGGTCATTTAGAATTTGTAGTAAATGTTCTTATTGTTGTTTGCTAATATTTATTATTATTTATTATGTATTAAAGTTCTTTGCTGGTGTTGCAAATTTTCATTTTTGTTTTGCGCAAGTTTTTAAAAGTATTTTTTTGTTTGCTCTTTTCTTTAGGCAACTGCTTGGTGTCTGTGTATGTGTGAGTTTGTGTATATTGTTGTTGTGTTTTCTAATTTTAAAATATCATATATTCCGTTATTGTTTTATAGGCGCTTGCTGAACAATGTTTATAGATACGCTTTAAAAAAACCACACGTCTTTTTCTCAACATCTTCGCTTGTTTTTCTTCTTGAGTTAAAAATTGGAAGTTTTGTTTGTTGTTAGATTAGAACTAATTTCATTGTTTATACATTTTTTTCGTCTCTTGTTATAACTTAACTTTTTGCTTTACTTGAGATCTAGCAAAAAGAAACGAAAACAGAAAATAATTTTGAAAATTTCCTTAACAAAAGTTAGCCATGATTCTTTTTTCTATGTGTGTGTTTTTGTTGTTGTTGTATAGGCATGGAGTTACAGTTAAATAATGCTTATATACGTATTATAGAGTTTCTAGTTTCGATTTGCTATGAAGCTGTTTGTTTTTTTCAGCACTCTAAGTAGAAAAAACTAAGTAGGGGTACGAAGGAAAATTGTGTTTGTATTTTGATAATTTTTGGAAATTTGTTTAATTATGGTAGTTATTGTTATTTCTTTTTATAGTTAGTTAAATGTTTTTTTTTTTTTGTTTTTTTGAGGGCGTTGGCTAATTGATTTTTTGCAATTTGTTTAGATTTTCGTATAAATATTGGTTGTTTATATTTTCTTGTTTTTCTTTTAGTTATTAAATTCCCTATAATATTATGTCTTGTAAAATTTATAGTTTCTTATTTAATTGTATTTTTTAGACTGCTGCTTGTGATGTGTGTGTTTTGTTGTTGTTGATTTGTGTCTTACTAATTCGTTGCTTCTCGATTTTTGTATCTTTAGCTTTTTTCATTAACTGCATGGATTTATTTTTTTATTTTTTGTGCATTTCTTAACTCTACATTTTTGTTGGTGTTGTTTTTCTTTTTAATTGATTTCAAGTTTACCTAATTTAATCGGAAAGTCTTTGCCAACTTGTACAGCGCCAGACATTATATAATAATGCCAATAGGCCTGTCGCTCAATAATTTTTAGTTTTCTTAACTCTTCTCAATCTCCAAACTCTAGTTAATAATTTGTTGTTGTTGCTATATTTTATATTTTTTTTTTAATATTTCAGTCAATGTTTCTTTTTTAAGCTTTGCTTCTGAATTACTTTCGTTTTTTTTTTTTTTTATCAATTTGATTAATTTTTTTGAATTTTAAATTTATTTTTCTCATATATATTTACAATTGAAGGAAATATTGTTTTAATGTGTTTTTTTTGCTGTTGTTGTTTTTAGAATTTCTCCATTTTGACTCATTTTTATACAAATAGTAGTAAAATGTTATTTAATTATTTTTGCTTATCGATTTTGGTTATAAAAAAGTTGCTTAAGTTTTAAAATCAATATATATATATATATATATATATATATATATATTTAAATATCTGAGCCTAACTGCCACCATATACATAAATCGAGTTATATATATATGTAGTATTTTTTTTGTTTTTACTATTTTCTTCCTGCTATTTATGCTCAATTATTGTTTTAGACTTCAAGTTAAAAACGTACGTAGTTCTCGAATTTTAAAAGGGGACTTTTTCTGTTACAATTTTAAAATGCTCTAATCATTATATTATAGTTTTTTCTTTATATGCGTGAATTGGAACTGAAAATTACATATATAATTTGGTTTTTTTGTTTTGCTAAAATGCTGCGGCAAGTATATTATATATATGCTATATAAATATCATTATTATTCATTATTTGTTTATTGAGAGAGAGAGAGAGAGAGAGAAGGTTGTGCAAAGCAGTTGAAAAAAGAAACAACGAAAACTTTTTCACGGCTTAAGGCTCAATTTTTGTTGTTGATTTTTATAATATGGGATTTGTATTGCTTTAAGAGTTGAAAAGATACGAAGTGTGTTGTTGGCTGTTGTTGTTGGTTGTTGGTTGCTTGTTTGGCGTGCCTTCTAAATTCCAAGTGTGTGTAGGTTGTTGTTCTTGTTATGTTGTGGTTGTTTTGCTTTTATTTGATTTTGTTTTTTTTTTTTTAACTCCATGCCGAAAACGTATCCATATACCACTGATCACCATTTGTGCCTAAGGGTTGCTGTGGTAGCGGTAAACTGCCCCAACTGCCGCCATTTCCTATTAAACCGCTCTGGTAACGTCGCTTAACATCTGCCGGATTTTGGTGACCTCCATCGAACTTACGTTTACCGACTACTAAAGTTGCCCAAAAGCAGCAATGGTTGTTGTTGTTGTGTGTGTTTGTTGTTGTGTGTGTGTTTGTGTGTGGATTGTTCGTTGTTGGTGTGTGGAACGGATTTAAAAAGAGAAAAAAGAGAGAGTTAAAATTGTTGTTAATACTACAAAATGGAACAGAGCTATTATTTTTTCTTCTTTCAATTTCATTTTGGCTATTTTCGATTTGGGGAATTTTTTTGCTTGTTTATATTTTATGGTTATTCTTTATAAGGTGTTTCATATATATTAATGCAGTTAGATAAGACACACACTGTAATTTAAAAAAAACATTTTTTTAATTTATTTTTTGTATTTTGCATATAATTAATGTACAACAAAATGCAGAAAGAATTGTTCATTGGACATTGAACGCCGTCAGGGACTTGAACATGAGGGGGACACAGATTATTGTGTGTTCGTGTGGGTGTGTGTGTGTGTGGGTGTGTGTGTGCATGTGTGTGTTTGCTGGTGTGTGTGTAGGTATGTATACGTGTGCGCAGGTGTAGATAAAACATTGTACATGATATTATCGCTCACAAGACAACAATTTTAACACATAATTTGAGTGTGAAGTGGTCTGTTGTGTGTGTATTTTTTGTTGTGGCGAGTGTGTTACTAGGGATGCAAAAAGGGTTTGCATTTTTGAATAGAGCGCTGAATCTTGATTCCCAAGGATTTTTCGGGACATCATTATCACATCTTTGAACTGATCTGTGTGTTTTGAACAAAATAATGTGAGGATAACGATTTTGAGAAATCGGACCAATAATATTACCTTTGGGTGGTGAAGAATCTTGCCAAAGATTTTCATTTCTGCCTGGGTTTTCTATCATAAATACAGTACATATTATATATGTGATATGAGAAGGGGCTTGATTGAAAATGTGTTTTGAACTGATCTGAAAGTGTATCTGTAAGTGCTCTTCAAGTGAGGATTTCGTCTTTGTCCATTGCTTGTAGAAGGGATTTCAGATTTAGCTTGGCAATAAGTACTTATATATTATATGTTATGTTGCTTGTTAAGGCTTCAACCAGTACTTCCTTTTTGGTGCCCAATAAAATTATGTATGATATATGTGGGTTGCTTGAAATCCTATAATTTGAGCTGATCTGTTTGTGATAATACAAATTTATTTAATTTATATATGAAGAATTTACGAATGAAAATTCCGCTGGGTATTTCTGAAGTTTGAACTGATCTCAGCATTGATGGGTATTTTTTGTTTCCAAATAAGAATTTCGCACAAATCAGTCTTATGTCAAATCAGGGTATTCTTAAACTTCCAAATGACCTCCTGTATTGGGAGTTATGTGTTTTTTTTTGTGTATGTTACCGAATAAGGATTTCGCAAAATCAGGCTTATTAGTGTTTGTAGAAGTGTTTTTCTGTTGCTATTGTTGATTCTTATTTTTTTTTGTTGGTTATCGTATTCTTCAGCTAGAGCTCCTCTTCTTTTCTTTTTTGGACTTGTGTGAATGCTTCTTGGACTTGTGTGGCTTATTTTGACTTTTGGTCGGGGAGGAGGACGAGGAGCTCTGACGCTTTAGTTTCTTGATCGGCGAGTGACTTTCGTCGCTGCGCTCGGAGCTACGCTTATAAGTTGCCCTCCATGTAAGTCTTGAGTGCAGATCCAGCTAGAAACAGATTAGTTTTTGGTTTTTTTTCTAATTTTCTATTTTTATTTTTTGTGTGAAAGCAGCTGGCGACGAATTCAATATGTTTTTAAATATATAAAGATATATATAAATATATAAATGAATTAAGCCGTGACACTAAGTGAAAAAAAATACAAAAGCTTACAAAAATGTGATCAATACAGAAAATGTTTGGGGTGTACAATAAGTAAAGCGTGTCACACTGTAAAAAATTAACTAAAAGTTGATTTGGTATTTTTTTTTTGATAGTGTATATGTTTCTATATAGCCAGCCATAATGTTTATTGGTAACAAATTATATATATACATATAGATATATACGTTTTAATGGATTATATGTTTGGTGTGCGAGTGTGTGTAATAAAACACAGAATCGATTAGTATTTGGTGTTTAAAAAAAAATAAATATGTAAAAAATGAATTAAGTAATATACTTACATATACATATATATGTATATATGTAAGTACATATGTATGTATTGGTGTGTTATGTTATATATATTTGGTTTGGTATATACATATATTTAGAATGTTTTCATCTTGCTAAATAAGATGGATTAGCAAAGCTTGAACTTATATATATTTATTTATGACAAACCTACATATTTATTATTTTATTTTATATACTCCGAGAAACAACAAATGACAAAATTTAGAAAAAATATATTGCTGTACAATCGCATCAATATATAGATATATATATATATATACATACATATATATATATATATGTATTAATTATATATAGATGTGTAACCAAAAAAATTTAAAAAATTAAAAAAAAATTATATACACGTACGTCAAAAATTTTGGTAAATTATTTATTGGTCGGGGCGGGTGGGTATTCTATATAAAGATTTATACATTTATATGTATATATATATAATCTTCAACTCTCCACTACTCTTTGACTGGGTGGTGGGGGCGTGGTTAGGGCAGGGCGAATGTTAAGGTGACAATATTTGAGGTGTTTTGGATGTTTTTTTTGTTTGTTTTGTAAATACTAATCGATTCATAAAACGTTTTTACACAGCTCTGAGGAAATGTAAAAAACATATATATATATATATATATATATATATATATGCTTTATATAATTTGTTATAGTGGCTTTCCATATACATATGATGTGCGCGAGTGTGTGTGTGTGTGTGTGTTTGGTGTGTGTGTGTCTGTGTGTGCTGCTTACTGCTTTTGTTTTGGTCGTGGGACTAACATTCATGCAAAAAACTGTAGCATACATTTCAGCGCTGAATTTTGATTTTTAATAATTGATGAAAATGATGAGGCAAATGTGTTTGAATTAAAATATTCCGCTTGACCACACAATCCAAAAGCAGCAAGAAGCATAAAAAAAAACTACAGTAAGAAAATGTATATATATATATTATAAAGATTCATAAAAACACATATGTATATAAGGAGAACAAAATTAATGAATTGATTTCGTTACAACATTGAGAAAAACACGATTACAAAATGCAAAAAAAAGAGACAATTTTAAAATTAAAAAAAAAATACACACGACATTAATACGTGAACCCCAATTCATACCTCGTAGGTGTTTGTGTGTGCTTGTGTGAGTGTGTGTGTGTGTGTGTGTGTGTGTGTGGGGAGGTTTTAACTTGGCTTTACTTATTAATTTATATGAATTTGTTTTTATGATATATAGGGCATTTCTTTTATTATTTTAGTTGTTTTTGTGTTGCTTGTTTGTTGTATTTGTTGCAGCTGCAGTTGTTGTTGTTGTTGCATTTGAGAACACGTTGTGGTTGTTCATTTTGATTTTGATTTTGGATTTTTTTTTTATTTTGCTGTTGCTGTTGTTTATTGTTTGGTGGTTTTCTTGTTGGTTGAGCTCACCTGGTAAATTTTGTAGCGGCTTGACGTGCTGGGTGCCAGGAGCGCTGGGACGCATTGGTGCCACCCCACGGACCACCCCCCCGGTTGCTGCTTGCGCCCCCTGAACGGTGGCCGCCCCCCGATGAGCCGCCGCCGCCTGTCCCACCGCCGCCGCCGCCGCCACCGCCGCTGTTGCCGCCTGTGGCGCTGGTTGGGCCACCAGACGACTGATGCTGCCACGTTGGCCAACGGCTCGGCCACGCGGGACTGTGATTCCATGCCCACGACCAGCCCCCTAATCATCATTCATCATCATCATCATCATCATCAATGGCATGCATGCATGCATGTGTGTGTGTGTGTGGTGTGTGTGTATGTGTTGTGTGTGTGGGTGTGTATATGTGTGTAGTTCAATGTTATACATATATAATCCAGAGAGCGTGGGTGTTTCCATATCAGAGAGTTTCCATATTCAGGTATTCAGGTTATTCCAGTTTTTCGAGCGTCGATTTTTTGTTATTGTTTTTTGGTTGAGTTTTCGAATTATTTTTGCAGTATTATATTTTTTTTTTGTAAAATATAGTGTGTATATATACATATATATATATATATATATATATATATATATATATAATATATATGGATCGCCAAGATAATTGTCAAATTTGTTGGTCATTTCAAATCGTTGTACAAAATTTGCGAATAAAAATACATTTTGGATTTGGATTTTGTGGAATTTTGAAAGGCAGAATGCAGTTGCGAATTTCAAGAAAAATATTTGATACGGGTTTGGGTTTTTTTTTTTTGTTTTTGAATCGAAAAGATTTGTTGATAGATTTATTTTTGGTTATGATTGGTCGTTGGTGATTTTTGGTTGGTTGGTTTTTAATTTTTAGGTATTTTATTTTTTTGGTTTTTGGCAGAGATAGAATTTGTTAGGAATTTTGGTTTTTTGGTTTTGACGAACATATATATAATTTTTTTTTGTGTTTGCAAAGTTTTTGTAAAAATTTGTTGTTGTTACCGAAAAACATATGATTTGTTTGTATATATATATAAGAGTATATAAACAAGAACATATATAAAAAAGAAAAGAAAGAAAAGAAAAATCGAAATAAACGCGTTAGATTCTTATATTTACATACAATAAATATATATGTAAGTATGTAGTATATATATATATAAAGTTTATATGCAATGTCTTTTAATATGTAGTAAATATATACATATAAATATATATATATTTATATTTGTATGAGAGATTACGTCTGATACGAGATAAAACAAATGCTAATATATTTTTTGTAAAAATTGTCTGTGTATTTGTTTGTTTTTTTTTTGTCTTTTTGGTGTTTATTTTCGAAATTTGCAATTTTTTACTGCCTCTAATACATAACAAATTAGTTGTAGTACTTAATAAACAACAAATCACAGCGCGCAGGAATTCAAAGTACATGTATCTATTAACAAAAATCGAGCTTCAGCTCCAATTCTTTTTTATATAACTTTTCTGCTGTCTTGAGATTGACAATATGTAAATAATTTGTTAATCAATTTGTCAGTTGATAAAAATCGAAATAAAAAACTATACAAAGCGGAGCGGGCGGTGCTTAAAAGTATGCTACGAATTTTTTCCTTTGGTTACCAAAAGCGCATTAAACTAAATAAAGTTAATAATATGTAAAAATACACAATGAATTAATGTATAATTAATAAGCCTATAAAACGCTTAATTTTATTGAGAAAGCATTGCAATATAAAAAGCATTTGATGCATTAAAGCCAAATTAAAAACTAAAGCATAATAAAGAATTTTTTTTTTTGTTAGTTTCCATGGCAAAAAGCAAAGCGAAGCGAAATGAAAAAAGCTGTATCCGAATGCGAGCGGGTGTGCGTTTGGTTGTGCGTGTGTGTGTAGTATGTGTGTGAGTTGTATCTGTGTGGGCGAGGTTTGATGTGCTGCTTTGTTGTTCTTGTTGTTGTTGGTTGACGTGCAAATTTTGATTTGATTGTAAGCGAAATAAAAAGCGTATATAATAATATATGTAATTAATATGTTGGGGCTTAAAAAAAATCAGCATTAAAGCAAAACAAAAAAAGCTGAAATCAAAAATGTATCGAAATTATATGTAAATAAAATAAAATGCCACTAGCTGAAATTATCATTGATAGCAATGAGGCTTTGTTCTGTAGAGAAATTAAGGTGTTCTCTTCAAGCTTGCTTCTAGAATTAGATGAAGAGGATCAGTGAGCGTAAACTTTTAAGCCACTTGTTTTAAGGAGCTTTGGAATGTTTTTAAAACATTTGAAATTCTCATCGTAATTCCATTAATTAATTTATTTTTGATTGAGCTTTATGATTTCTAAGTGCAATTAACGAAACTTTGAAAGCTCTTTGATGTATAATATATAATTTCAGCTAGTAAAGTATTAAGTCAAAATTAATATTAATAAGAGGATTAGTAGTCGATTTTCCAATCAATTTGTTTTTAACTACTTATTACAAAGAGAAGCTATAAATTCGTTTCATGTGTTTCTGTGTGGCGTGTGTAACTGTTGCTGTAACTGTGATTTCATCAAATGTGGAGGGAAAGAAAGCATTTCTAGACACGATTTAACACAACACGCAACAATTGAAGCGAAAGTTATGGGATTGAAACACGCACCATGACCACTGTGGTATTACTGTAAGTTGCTTGGGTTCTTGACGGACGCTGTTGCTGCGGCGAGTTGAGGGCGGCGCCTCCACTGCCAATGGCAACAGGGGCAGCGGCGTTGCTGTTGTTGTCACTGCCTGAGACGACGCCATTGTTTGCAAAATCATAATAATTGTAATCGCCCTCATAGGCGCGATAGATGTCATCGTAATACGAATCAGCCCCAAAATTTGCCGGGCCGGGGCCGCGAAAATCCGGATAGCCGAAATAATCATAATCATAGCCTACGAAATTTTGTGGATTTTTTGTTGTTGGTTTTTTTTTGACAGAAGGATGTGGAAGGAGGAAGGAAGATTATATAGGGTATATATATTAATGCTTCATTGATTCGAGTGTGTGTGTGTGTGCTGTGTGTGTGCTGTGTGTGTATGTGTGGTATGTGTGGTGTGTGTGTGTGTGTGTGTGAGAAGGGTTATCCCTATAGTATTTCTCGTAAGCTGCTTTTAAGTCCAATTGTCGTAAGCTCCAATTGGGCGCGTACTAAACGCTGGATGGAAGAAGGAGGAGGGTGTGTGGAATATGGTGGGCGTGGCACACATTCATTGATTTATAATAGTAGTAGTAGTAGTAGTAGTAGTAGTAGGTAGATTGATGATGACATTTTTTGGGTGTTACTTACCGGTGATAAAACATCAAACAGTATACAGGGTGCTTAACATTCGCTACACAGAGAACACACAATTGGCAACGTTTTATTATGACATATAAAAAAACACAGCTATGAACAACGTTTATAGGTTAAATTCGAACTATTTTAATTATATGTTATTGCTGTCATGGTCAAATAGAGACAGAGAGAGTGAGAGAGAGAGAGAGAGAGAGATCGAGAGCGACTTCAGCATCTTGTCGATGTGAAGTAGGAGATTAAACGAAAAAAGAAAAAGGATAAGAATAAAAAGACAACATCGAAAAGAATCTTAACAAAAAAAAAAATGACATGCAAGCAATTAGAAACAAAAGGAGAGAGATAAAAATAGAAAGAGCGCATTGACACATATATAGTAGAAGAAGAACTTGCAAAAATACATGAAAAACATAGAGTGAGGTTATGTTCAAGTAAAAAGTTTCGTTATGTGTGAGTGTGTGTGTGTGTGTGTGTGTGCGTAAAACTGGTTAAATCTTCAATTGGTTAGTTCTCAATCTAGCTGGATATACATTTATTTATTATTATTTTCTTTTTGTTGCATATGGATTATAGGTGCTAAGGCATTTTGGTGTATAGGTGTGTGTGTGTGTTTGAGTGTGTGTGTGTGTGTGTGATTATTTGGTTTAAGGGCGATGGGCACGAGCGTACAAGTTAGTGGGCAGCGCGCTTTCTAACCTTAAATATACATAACTAACTAAAATGAGAGAGAGAGAGAGAGAGAGAGAGAGAGAGACGGATACATGATACATAAACGATAAAGGTGGATGAAAAAAACCAAAATATTGGCATTGGATTTTTTTGATGATCTAACTTAAAGTTGTAAGCTGCAAGACCAATTTAGTTTTTTTTTTTTTTTTTTGTGTTATTTTTAAGGTTAGTTTTCGCCGTTACATTTAACTACAATTTGAACTAAACATAAGCCTATCATTATTTGTTGTTTGTTTTCAACTACAAGAAACTAAATCAAATATTATTTCCTGCGATATTATACTCTTTGAGAGAGATACGAGAGCGAGAGACACAGAGTCGTATATATATAATCTTTTTTGATGAGGAGAGGTTATCGTTTTTTTTAATATATATATATAATTTTTTTTTTGCTTTTGTGGTGTTTCACTTATTGGCGTATTTGCCCAACTTACCGTATTCGCGGGGCATCGGCGTGCGCAGCGGCATACGCGCCCCTGAGATGCGCATGGGCGTTATGGACATCATGCTGGGATGTGTCGGCGACAGGTTTCTGTATGGAGACAATGTTTCAAATCTTAACAACCAAAGTGTTTTCACAATTTGTCGGGAGTTTGTTGTGTTGGGTGATTTTTGTTTTTTTTTTTCATTTTTTTTTTTTTTTTTTTTTTAGTTTTAAAATGTGTGGGTAGGTGATGATAGTAGATCGTTCAACACCCACATATTTGGGTTAGGATCACGACGTGGCAATTGACAATTGGCAATAAAAAGAAAGAAAATATAAAAATTATACAAATTAATTGATTGAATTAATGTAAGGATTCGAGTGACTTGAAAAGCAAACATATTTTTTGAACACTTGAATTTCAATCAAAATCTTTATAGGCCAATTCTATGCAAATCGTTCAGTTTTGCATTGCATTTTAATTTTTGTATTTTGGAATTTTTTCGCTCCAATTTTGTGTTGATGTTGTTGTTGTTGTGCTAGACAAGGATCGTGTGTGGTGTGTGTGGATTAAAGCCTTGCATGAATGTTTTTTGCATATGAATACAGAATCTATAACAGATCAATATTATATCGGGAATTGTGGCGTTTATCGGCAATCGATTTATATCGATATCAGTTATATAATGAAATAAACTTGATCAAATTGGTCAAGTAACTTTTCAGCTCTCATTCATTCAAGGCTTTATCAGCATGGCTTTTGTCTTTGTTTATATTAGGGATAGTACCCAAACACTTACCCGATTCCGGGACGCCCTTGCATCATTTGCATCATGCGTCGTTCGCGTGCGCGCAGAATTTCTTCCTTTTTCTTTTTGTCCGATGGCGGTTTGGCAAGTGAGACCTATACAAAAAAAAAAAAAAACAAAACCAAAAGATTAAATGCTGTTGAATCGAACCGGTTCTAAAACATCAAATATGAATATATGGGGAAGCTTAAGCTTTTTTCCTTTTAAATTTTTTTTACTGTATTCGGTTCTGTATTTGTGCCTTACGGTATTCCTACGTACCGGTACAAGATAATGGTTTGGTTAATAATATCAGTTGCGTTAAAGTCTTTTTAAAAAATTTAATTTTTATTGGATACCGGATATCGGTATAATATAATAATACCTACCTCAATATTTGAGGCGCCGACCTCCTTGCCATTAAGGCCACGCATAGCTTCGACGGCGCTATCACGATCCTCAAAGTGTATAAAGGCATAGTCTTTAATCTTCTTAACGCGTTCCACTTTGCCATATTGCTCAAATTGTTCCTGAAATGATATTGGCTTTAGCATTTGCCGCATCGCTTTCGCGATTTACAAAACGAACCTTCAGTTTATCCTCTGTAACGTCTTGCGTTAGATTTCGCACATAAAGCACTTTAACCTTGGACATTGTTTGTTCATCCGGCTCTTCCTGTGGATCGGCCCAGTCGACTATAATATCACATCCCCAAACCTGATAATAACAAGAGGATAACTTTTATGAATTGCTCCTAAATATAATTATGATATATAATATACTTGCCTTAATTCTACCAGTGCCAAGTCTCCGTTTGGCCAAAGAAGCCGCCTTATGTGAATCGTATTCGAGAAAGCAGAAGCCGCGATTCTTCTTCTTGTCATCGGGAGAACTATAGATGATTACCTCGTAGAGGCCAGCTATACACATATTCGATTTTAGGTTTATTGCATTTTACAAATACAAAGAGAACGAATGTTAAATGAGTATTTTCAATAATTGATAATCAATTTATATAATTAGTTCAAATGCAGCTCTACTAAATAGTTATGATTAGTTGTTTTTTTTTCTTTTTCACACACACATATATAGAGAAATACAACAAAAAAGTATTTGTATTGACAGCATTTTAAGAGTGTGTGTGTGTGTGTGTGTATGTGTGTGTGTGGGGTGGCTCTGTATGTATTTGTAACTGGGTGTGTGTAAGTGTGTGATGATAACGGCATCAAATAATCGCCGAACTCTTGAATAATATCGATGACAGAAATATGCACAAAATTTTAAAGCGGGCATTTTTGTGAAAATTTCTGTGTTATCGATATTCTCTTGCAATTTATCGTTTATAGTTAAGGTGATTTTGAAAACCAATGCCAACAAATTCCTTGCTTTTTTTCAAATATTTTTGAATAAATAAAGCTAAGCTAAACTTTTTTTGTGTATTTTTTTATATATATAAAGAGAGAGAGAGAGAGAGAGAATCACATAGAGATATACGTATATATAAGAGAGCGAGAGAGAGAGAGAGAGAAAGAAATACACACTTAGAAGGAAAACTAAAATAATAATCAGGGCATCAAACCGGTTCCAAATTTTAATCCGGTTTGATACCCTGTAGGAAACTTTATTTCTTTTGTTTCTTTTAATACATTTTTTGATTTTGTTGTTTTGTACATGTATATATATATATATATATATATATATATATATATATATATATATATATTTTGAGAGTATTTCCATTTGATTCGGTTTATTAAACAAAAATAATAATAATAGGATAGTATACACTGTAGAGGCGAGAAACGGAAACTGATTTCAATTTGATTTTTGAATTTTGCTCAAAGAGACAGAGAGATAGGAGAGAGTAAAAATGAGTTTGTTTTTTTTTTCTTTTGGGGTGGTTGGGGGGTGGTGGGTTTTACAGCAAGTAGTGTTTTTTCTCCAGTCATTACCATAGTTATATATATGATTGGCCAGAACAGAATCTAGTATAGATTTCTATACTTCAGTTATACGAATTGTGGTTGTATCCCTAAACAAATTGATGGACTTTGTTTATAAAATATGTAACTGCACTCTAAAACAAAAATGTTCAGTTTATTTCAAAAATATTCAAAAATGTTTTTGGTTCTTTTTTTGTTGTTAAATTTTGGCAAATTGTTTAGCTACAGGTTTTCAATGTCAACAAATTGGGCACATTATTAATATACAAATCATAAGCAAAGTGTAACAATTAATTTTTTGTTGTATTGACTAGCAGAAAAGTAGTACTATAGAGCGAGAGAGATAGAGAAAGAGAGAGAGAGAGAGAGGGATAGAGTGAGTTGTTGAGGGTACACCCAGACAAAAGTTCTACAGTATTTCTGTTTATCAGTTGGCTCGAAATTTATATGGAATTAATTTGAATGGTTCATTCAATGTTTAGGTTTGTAACCCGTCTTTTGGAACGTGTAGAAATTTTGCCTCTGGGAAGTTTTTTTTTATTCAATTTGGAAGCCTTTTAAAAGCGAAAATTGCAAAACAAAAATCCAATTAATTAATTAATACTTTTAATTGCTGCTGCAGTCTTTTTTCAATTATCTGCAAATATCGCCTTACATTTTTTTATATATATTTTTTGTTTTTTTAACCAATTATATTTTATTTACCAATTCTCTGAGGGGTTCTTTGGAGGGGGATGGTTTGGTATAGTTGTTTTCTTATTGGGGTTTGTATTTATTTTTTTGGTTGGTTGTTTTGTTTTGGATCACTTACGTGCATGTTTAGAAAATTCCTCAATTAATTCGTCACGATCTCTATTTTTAGGTATATTGCCGACAAATAGCCGGTGATTGTTAAATGATATCGTAACACCAATCTTTTTGCCTTTCCGAATTTCAAAATCATTTAGCTGCAATTGTTCGAAAAGTTCACACAAAACAAAAGAAAATTTTGATTTGCTATGAAAAATTTGTATCCATTTGGGGTTCTGCGGCTGTTTTATTTTTATTTTTTCTCTATTTTGGAATGTTTGGTTTTTTGGGTGAAAAAATTATGGTTGTATCTGATAGTGGTGTGTGTTGTGTGTGTGTGTAGTTTGTGAGGGTTGTTGTGCGTGTGTTGATTTTTTTTTTTCAATTAAATTTGTAAGATCTAGACTTAGCCTTAGTAATTTTTTTTTGTAAGATTAAGTTTCGTAGTTTGTTATTATTCGTGCCAAATAAAAAGGAATTTATCGAAATATCAAAATAAGGTTTGGTTTTTAGCTAAAATTTATAAGTTGTCAGTTCAACTAATATTATTTAGTGAATTGTATAATGTGTTGTATTTAATATTGCTGTTCACACTACCGAGAGAAGTAATCAAAAATTATGATTTATGACTTAGATTTTTTTTTATTACAGCTAAAAACGCGGGTGTCAAACGGAAATGGTACGGGTTTTCAAATTTATATTTTTCCTTACGGTATTCCATTCCGTTAAAAAAAAGGAAAAATAATGCTGAATTTCGATTCTTAATTTCAATAAGTTTCCGGTTTGACACCCTGCTATAAAGTCATCTAATACATTTTATATTTTTCGGAATTACAATCTTACCTTTTTACAGAAATACACTTATAATTAGAAATTTTAGACACCAATATTTCAGATGACCTTATAGCGGTATAAGAAAAAAAATTTGCCTGCCATATTCCACATATAATAAAAGAAAACAAAAAAAAAATTGATATGCAATGCATACAAAATTTTGGTATAATTTCAATTTTCCATTTTGGTATTGTTTTTTTTTTCACGCAAAGTTAATGACTGGAGATATTATATATATATATTTATGAAACAATAGTAAATAGTAAAGAAATGCTTTTGTACCGTTATTTAAAGCGTATGGCAAATGGCAAAATGGCGTCTAACTATGGGCTGAATTGTGTGTATGGCCGTGTATGTGTATGAGTGGGTGTGTCTGTGTGTGTGTGGGTGTATGTGTACTTTTGTGTGCGCAACCTAAATACAATTTGTTGACAATAATTGTTTTTAAACAGAGTGTCAAACCGAATCGTATTCCGTTCCAATTTATGGTTTGCATTTTTTTTTTTTTTTTCGATATTCGGTTACGTTAGGGTAATATATGGACTACTGAATTCCAAATCGGTCAAGTTGCGGTTGCGATTTCGGTTAGACACCCTGATTTTAAGTGCATTCATGTGTTTTTTTTTTCGCATTTGAAAAGAGTCTCGAGTAAGAGAATAATGAGGAAATGATTTCCTTTGATTTCGTTATGATTTTTGACTGCATGGATGGATTGGATGGTTGGATGTTTTTATGTTGGATGGTGATGAAAGCAATAAAGTAAATGAGTAAAAATAAGAGAACTTAAACATTAACAAAAAAAAAAAACCTAAAGCTGAACAATAACCCTAAACTAAGACCCTGCCTGTCTGCCCAATTAGCCAATTATCAATTCGTGTTGTGAGCCAATTGGATTTTTGTTTTGAATTAAAGCCGATTTTTTGGAGACAAGTGAAAGGCGTGGAGAGAAAGAAAGAAGAAGAAGCGCCACCTTTCACAGACAGCTCTCCAATAGTTGGAAAATTTTAAATACGTTGTTAATTTTGTGTGTTTTGTGTTTCAATTTACCTGTAAGTTTACCAAATTCCTCTAAAATTTCATCTTTGCCTTTTGACTTGGGTATATTGCCTACGAAAAGGCGTAGATTCGGTACGCTTATATTTATTTTCAGACACTTGCCGGGTTTTATTTCGTGATTATCGAGCTAGGGGAAGGTAAAATGTTGTTTTTAATACCAATTCAATTGTTAATCAATAATAAATCATAAATAAAAATAATAATTTGTAAAAAAGAAAAGAACAACTGAAAATTGGGTTGAGGTTGGGTCATTGGATGTTGTCGGTTTCGGGTTGTGGGGGCGGGCGAGGTTTACAATAAATCAAATTAAGAAAATATCAAGTAAAACAAAAAAAAAAACAATTTAGAATAATTTTGCATTACCAATTTCGAAATATTTTTGCAGTTTTTTTTTGTTATCATTGGGAGCCGCATTTTGAAATATTAATTTAAAAGAATAAGTTAGTTAAGAGAGAGATTCTTGTTAGTTATAGTTAGAAGATAATTTAAAGCTCTCCTGGATGGTTAGTTAGTTAATTTTTTTAGGGGACATGCTCGAGTTGCTTTTGATTTTGTGTTTTTTTTTTCATCTTCTCATAAAACCAGACAATTGGAAACGTACCCCTAATATTATATAGATTATTTATCTACAAAGTTGATAGGCTACGATTTTGATTTGATGATCTCTATATTGCTACAGATTGACTTAAGACTAGGAAAATGAATTCAAAAAGAATAGAGTGAAAATAATATATAGATAGAGAGAGAGAGATAGGGGATTGTACAGATTTGCAGTATATATAGAATATGAATCGCAGAGAGAACTCTTTTCAAATTATGCAAATTTCGTTTGACTCGCTTCTAGTAGTAGGTAGTACTTTCGATTTATCATCTATGTATATAAGAAAAAGGACATGCACACATAACAAATTACAGATATATATATATATTATATATATCTATATAGAGAATAGGCAGAGCACAAGAGTTAGAGAGTTAAGAGTTCAAGGCAGGATATTAATCTCTTTTAAAGCGCCAAATCGGGAAATTTTTGTTTAGTTGTTCTTTGGTGTTGGATTCTCAATTCATACGAATTTTGGTTGCAAGCGCAGCTGTGTTGAGGACCAAAAACGTTTGTAACTTTACCTACTATACAGATAGAAATTTTTGGATATATGTATGTTGTATATATATATATATATAGTATAAGTGATACAATAGTAATAGTAATAATATAATATTAAGCGCTTTATATGGACGGACGGTGCTTTTTCATTTAATTTTTTTTTTGTTTTTTGCTGTGTTTAGGTTTTTTTTTTTTTGGGGGGGGGGGAGGTAAAAAGTTAGGGGTGGCGGGGTAGTAGGTTGGGTGTTGTGATAGTCAAAAGGGGTTTGGGCATAAATACCTGTCGCACAGCATTGATGGCCGCCTCGCGGTTTGTGAATGTGACAAATGCGTAACCGCGATTTGTGCCCGTCATTGGGTCCATCATGAGCCGTAGGTCCCAAATGACGCCACAGTTCTCGAATAGCGGTATTAGCTCATCCTCGAACATATCCTTGGGTATTTTGCCACAGAAGACCTCGCAACCGTTACCAGGCACATTGCCCTCCCAATTTGGTGGCGGCCCGCCATATTTGCGTTGTCCTATATAATATATATAAATAATTCCCAGTTCGAGTGTGTTGTTAAAATGTGTACTTACCTGTAGTCACGTCCAATGTGTAGCCGGTGCGCTCGAGTATTTTTTTGATCTTGTCTTCGTCGGGGCCCTTCACCTGTATGGTGCTGGCGGTCGCTGGTACACCCTGCTGGCTGGCGCGACTCTTCTGGCGATAGGTCTTCATGACCCCGCACAGGTAGGCAGACTTATTTGACACATGCTCCAGATTTGACTCGAGGAACTGACTAAGCACATTCAAGGCACCATCGACGGGAAACTCCTTGAGCGCGTCCAGCGCACGCTCATCCAACTCGGCGTGAGCCAGTTTACCGGTTTTGTAGATTTCATCCAGTTTGCCGGCGACCTTCAAAATTGAAAATACAATTTAGAATAAACACATACAACTATATATATATATATATCTGTGTGTATACCTTCTTGTCCAGACCGTATTCCAGCAGCTTGGGATAATCCTCTGTACGTTCGCCATCGCCACGGTCATCGGCTTTCTGGTTAATGTCATCTAATAATTCGCCATTGCCTTCCGCCATTTCTGCAATTGCAATTACAAATAAAAATGAGAAATTATATTCCCCAAAGTCGTACAAATGTACGTTAAGAGTTCAATGAACAAGCACAAAATAAAAATGTTGAAAATGGGTCGCGAGTATTTGCGAACAAAATTCGCAACGCACGCACAAAGAGCGACATAGACAGAGACAGAGAGAGCGAGCGAACGGCAGACAACAAAGCTAGCAGAGCGTGGGAGAGGGAGAAGTTTGCGAATAAGTTCATTGACTTCAAACAAATTGTGCGTTGCGTATGATCAACAGAGTGGGCCAAAAGAGCACACACAGAGAGAGAGAGAGAGAGAGAGACAACGCAGCACGCACAAATTAGTGCGTGCGTGACAGAGATAATCAGCAGCAGCAGTGGAGAGAGGAGAGCATGGCAACAAAAGCAAAAGGTAAACAATAGAAAAGAGGCGCGTTCGCGAAATGTGCGTGCGTCTGTCCGAATGCCGGACACACGACGAACACACACGACGACCGACCCGAGCCGACGGCACGCTTGCGAAACGCAGCCATAGAAACTATACTGTGACGTTGACATTTGTATTTGTATTTGTGTGTGTGTGTGTGTGTGTGTGTGTGTGTGTGTGTGTGTGTGTGTGTGTGTGTGTGTGTGTGTGTGTGTGTGTGTGTGTGTGTGTGTGTGTGTGTGTGTGTGTGTGTGTGTGTGTGTGTGTGTGTGTGTGTGTGTGTGTGTGTGTGTGTGTGTGTGTGTGTGTGTGTGTGTGTGTGTGTGTGTGTGTGTGTGTGTGTGTGTGTGTGTGTGTGTGTGTGTGTGTGTGTGTGTGTGTGTGTGTGTGTGTGTGTGTGTGTGTGTGTGTGTGTGTGTGTGTGTGTGTGTGTGTGTGTGTGTGTGTGTGTGTGTGTGTGTGTGTGTGTGTGTGTGTGTGTGTGTGTGTGTGTGTGTGTGTGTGTGTGTGTGTGTGTGTGTGTGTGTGCGTTGCGTTGTGTTGTGTGTCATTAGGACGCGAGGCAAAACTGGTTGCGAGCTAATGTATTGAAAAGAGCTTTTTTTGTATGTTTGACATATGTATATTATTTTATTATTATTATTTATTATATTATATATACCTACCAATTTATGTGTATATACAAAATAATGAATATACAATAAATTAAAGAAAACAAAGCGCATAAAATTTTGTCATGCTTTGTGTCACTGTGCACAGGTGCACTGGCCGAACACAAAAAAATTGAGAAAAGAACTACACAAAACGCGATTATTGCGTAACTACAGTGGGCAAAAACAAAAAAAAAAGTTATCGAAGATCGCAATGTGCGCGAGAGCGCTAAATGAATGACCAAGCGTGAGACAGAGAGGGAGAGAGCGAGCACGCGTGGGCAGCAGTGACGAACAAATGCGTGGGGTGATGGGGGGTGTGTGCAGGCGTTCGCTGTTCATAATTCTGTTTTGCATTGCAAACAAAATGTAGAATTTTCAATGCTGCTTTTTGTTTGTTGCTCTCTCCACGGCTCTCTCTGCGCTCATTCTGCGCTTTGGCTTTGGCTATTGCTATTGCTATTTCTTTCTTTTTTTGCTTGCTTTTTTGCTATCGTTCTTTCGCATGACATTGAAATACTTTTTTATGTCGAATTTGTTGCTGTTGTTGTTGTCATTACTCACTTGCGCCCCTGTCGCGGGGCTTAATCTCGTTGTTGGCAGCTGACAGCGTTGTTTTTACTGCTGCCGCCGTCGCTGCCACTGCTGCAGCGTCGATGCGCTGCTCCTGCCGTTGCGAAACGTTAAGAAACATTGCGAAAAGAGGAAAACAATTAAATTCCAGAGAGAAATGCAAGTTTTGGCCTTTTGAAAATTTTTGTATTCGGAATTGAATTTTGCTATTTTTTTTTAATTGTTGTAAGACAAACAGTCCCGAATTGTACAGCTAATTTTTCACAACTGGCAAACAATAAGTTTTGAGTAATGTGAAAAAACAACGAGACAACAAAAGCCGACTTGATTTTCAATTATGCACGTGCTGTGCCCACATATCGATAAATTTTGAAATGACAACCCTGTTGGCCGCCCTCCCGCCTTTGGGGCCCCCGCCATCATCATCAACACTGATAACTATTTAAAATTGCAATGTAACTCAAAACAATATGACCAAAATGCCGAGTCAACATACACGCCTTCGCCTAGGTGGGGGAGGGAGGGCGGTGTTGACTATTGAAAATTGTCTGGGCGTGAAAATGCAGCGAGCTATAAGTGAAAAGTGCTGTTGACAGCGGCAGCAACCGCATGTGGCGCATTGTTTGCTGCAAACACAACAGGGAGCAGCGCGTCGCAAGTGCCCCCCATCGAGCTGTACTATGCTGTGGAAGAGTATATTAAATACCGTGGACTATGTTAGTAGAAACATATACTTTAAGCATGTTATCGATTTTCGATCACAAACTAGGCAGTTGAGAGTTCAGTTTTGACATTGACAACACTGTAAAAATGCGGTTCGTGTTAATTCTCCAACTGTCAAAATACCGCTACTCACACCCAGTGAAAGGTGAAGGCATTCTTTGCTTTCCAAGCCCGTTCATCTTATCTTATCTTTCTTCTGCCTGTTATATCCTGTTTTCCAGATTTTTTTTTATGAATTCAGGATATACAATTTACTAGTGCTGCTTTAGTACTCTTTGCTTGCCAAATTGAAATATTCTTTCACGAGTCGTAATCACATACGTACACATAATAACTCATTGACGTAACTGTAGTAAACTTGTGTATATTTTACACATTATTTTTGTGAGACTGTGGGCCTGTACAGAGATAGCCACATTCCGCAACGAGGTCTCGTTTTGAATATTGTGTTTCAAAACCCCAGGTCCGCTTGCATAGGCTTCTCTTATTACATGTGTAGAGGCATTCTCATAACCGTATTCATGTCCAATTCTCACCCCTAAAGCACATCGCACCCCGACACACATACAACACTCTCTGACCTGCACCACACATATTCAATTTGCACATATTTTTCTGTGCAAATTTCAGCTTTTTTATTTATATTTTATCCTGTCTGTGAACATCATTTTGAATGCATGTTTGTTGTTGCAGCCAGCAGAGTTCCATTTCAAGTTCCGCCCTTGGTTGCATAAAAAAACGAGAGAATGCAGCAAAAAGAATAAAAACAGAAATTTCCATGCTTTTTTCTGTTTTTCTGTTTTTTTTTTTTTGCTTGGTAACTACCTCAATAAATTTTATGTTGACGCCCGGAATATGTAAACAACAACGTGGTCCCAAACAAGCCGCAAATACATAGCCCGGCACTTGTGCTGCTCTGTGTGTGCCGTTCCCGTTAGTTAGTATTCTATGCGAATTCGTTTTTTGGTTTGTTTGTTTGCACCCTTAACTACAGCTACTGCCGAGCAGTGCGGAAGGGTGGGCGGCGAGGAGTGTGTTTAATATTGAGTGAGCTTCCACTCACAGAGAAAAATGTCATAGTAAATGCCTTGGAGATACCATATAAGCTAGATTGCTACAGGTCGAGACAGCTACGACTAAGCGATACCCTTGTAATTGCATAGATGTGCTATCGGTAATCGATTTGTATCGATATTCGTATAAGGAGTGCAGTAATTTGATCTGTGTAGTGTGCCATATAGGTTAGAATTCGACAGTACAGATGCCTCGACTAAGAGATACCCTGGCACTGCCAATTATTATCTCCACAATTATAAATGTGCTATCGATTGATACTCGCATTATTAAAAAATGTTTTTTCATGTATATAAGTCATATTTTGAGTAAATAAGAAATTTCAAAACATTTGTAAACTATATCTTATTTTTTTCGCTGTGTGTCTGCTTTTCTGGTTGTAGGCCAAGAGATAATGTTTGATGTAAGGTTAGTAAATCAGCGATATGACAAATGCCTGGCGCGACCAATTTAATGCAGCTTTCAATAACAGGAGGGCGCACAAAAGAAAATCAAAATTGCTGATAAAGCGAAATAAATCGCTTTTCGCCCATATTGAGGGAAAAAAGAATGAGCCGACTTCAGCCAGCCAGCCAGCCAGCAGTCAGACATTATGTCTGCATGGGGGACGAACGACGATGGTGTCTGCAACAGGAATTACAATGCAGTTCAAATGGCCAGACGGTGTGTGGCAGGGAGGGGGCAAGGAGTGTGGGGTCAGTGAGAGGAGAGTGTGCTCTGTTTGCTGTTGCTGCTTCTGCTGCTTTTGGGGGTTGCTTGCCATCAAATGGCAGTTGTTAAAGCACCCAAATCCACAATGACACCAGCTATGCAAGCAGCAGAACTTTCAAATGACACTAGATTAAAGTGATCGTGATTATTATTGCTGTAAAAGAGTGAACAATAATAATTGATACAACGCTTGATGCTTTAAAAAGCTTGAATAGCTTGGTGCTTTAAAAAAAAAAAACAATATATATATAGACAAAACAAGAATTATTGTATTTAAAAAATTATATATAAGTTTATTCTTTTAATTATAGAGGAAAAAAAATCACAATTTAAAATGCTATTTTAAGCCACAAAATCAAAATACACATTTATTTGAAATTCTATTTTTAGGAAAATTATATTATTATTATTAATATCATTTATTACTAATGTCACTGAGGCTTAAGTCGGCTCGCTTGAATTTTAAATTTCAAGAAGCTGCACAAGGGAATAGCTATAGAGAGAGTGGGTGGTGCGGGGCGAGCTGTGGAGAAGGCAGCCAGGGCTGGAGACTTGGTGGACACATTGTGGACATTTTAAATCTTATTGCCATGGACGACGACGACGATAACAAAAGGAAACAGAGTAAGGAAAAGAGAATGCGGGGCAAAACTTATATATTGATTTTCTTGACAAACTTCACTAAAGCAATTTGGTGGGGTTGGGTGAGGGTAGTGTGCAACCCTTTTGGGACAGGCATGTAGATAAGCCACTCGAGGGAAGAGAGCCGACAGTGCCATAAGCCGACTTAAGGCACGAAAATAGCTGCAAGCAAGTTGTAGTAGTTGCTTGCAACACAACTGCAGACATGCCACTCGAAACGGGAACGTGGTCAGAACGCCGCCAGCGGAAGTGTGGCAAATGTTTGCTGTAATTTATGGCCGGCAAGATACAACGGGAGGGGCGGTGGTCAGGCGAAAGGGGGTCGATGTGGCCGCATAAGTTGCAGAAATTAATGCCACACATTGCGACAACGAAGCAATTGTGGCACACAAGAGGTAAATTAAAAAGGGGCATGCATGCAGAACAACAAGCAGAAGAAAAAAGAATAGGAAATTCCTTGTAATTTATGGTAAATAACGCACCCAAAAATGAATTCCTCCCCACATTTAGCAAATATGCGAATTGCCCAGGCGGAAGTCGGGACACAACTAGGATGGCTATTAAATGCATAGCCGGAAATCGTAGAAATGCATTATTGAACATAAATCAAAAACTCTTACTTAAGAATATGAGCTCAAAAACAGTGGGGATTAAATTTAGAATATTCTGTAAATTATGACCACTAAAGTAAGAATGCTTTGCTCGACGATTTTTTTGTTGTTATGTTAAACTATATATTTATATCAATAAAAGAGTGGTTTTTGGTGCTATCGGAGATCGATTTGTATCGATAAAAATTTAAATTTCTGAGTTCTATATATATATATATATATATGTATATGAAAAATAAAAAATAATAAGAAAATTTGCTGGCATATTTTCAACTTGTCATCAAATGTTGCAAAGTAAGCTTTTTATTAAGGAATACATCATACTATTTCGAACACATTCCCGCAAGAAGAAAAAAAAAGAAGATTTATATCACAATGATAAATATTTTGTTGGATTTGCGCTTGCCAAAAACAAGCCATAATCCACACAATCTTATAGTTCGAACTGACATATGTTGGACACAGTAAAACACGAATACTTCTGCACTTGGCTGCATTTGGGCTGCCAAGAAACCAATCAGATGAGAATCCTTGCAGGCTCTTTTGCTGCAAAACAATATTTGCGCCAAGCTCTTTTGGCAGCCGTAAAACTTTCAATATTTGATGCACACAAACACACAATTCTGTGGCCGAAAAGCGCAGGACACGCTTCACGATGCTCAACGACCATCAACAAATGAAAAAGCAGCCACGAGACACTAGGGGGATGGGGGAATGTTGCCAGTCACATGTAACTGGCCAGGCACTAAAAAATTGACTGCAATGCGGCTAAGGCCGGGAATCAAAGGATCACGTGGCTGACGGGAGGGGGGTGGCAAAGGGCGTGCAAGTGGTGTAAGAATGTACAACAGTTGCATGCAACCGAACATTGTGTCTGACATGTCCGGGGAATGTTCTATTTGTATTTGTGCAGTGTGCAAAGAAAAAAAAGAAAAAAATTAAAAATTAAAATATAAAAGGACAACGGGCTCTCCTATGAGCAAGTACATACAGCTGTCGCCAGGGGGCGCCCGCTCCTTTCACAAAAAAAATTCATTTTTATATTTGGATGTCTGTATGTATGTATATATATATAGTATATACAATAAGATCGAGGCTAAAAAGGTGAGAATGCACAAGAATGTGGACAGGTCGTCCGCCCTGGAAAAAGGATTACTTTTTATACCCTTACTTTGTATTGAGGGCGATAGAGGTATATTTCTATGTTATCTTGATAAAACTTTGGATATATCCGTATTTTTGTTGCAGAAGCGGCTAACTATATCTATTATAGACCTAATGTAAATGCAAAATAATGTTTATTCGACAGACTTCAGGTAAGGCTGAAAACTGTTTTTAAATTAAAAATTCCACTGTGATTTCGAAATAATACTTTACTTTTACGTATCAAAGTCCTTTCAAGTCACAGCGGGACTACCACTAGCAAGTCATCTTGGCCCCTTTTTATACACGATATTC
This sequence comes from Drosophila glabriapex, assembly GCA_035042305.1. Lineage (NCBI taxonomy): Eukaryota > Metazoa > Arthropoda > Insecta > Diptera > Drosophilidae > Drosophila > Drosophila glabriapex. Next base: position 7,659,773 of record JAWNLN010000018.1, read on the forward strand.
ATAAAAGTTACCTTTTGCGGTGCTGATTTATCTGATGAGGTAAAACTTGCCTGTTTTCTACTCATTCTTTATCTGGCCAAAGATTACAAACTCATCGAGATGGATTTCAAATTTTTATCAGAGTATTCTATTACTTCTGTATAGATCCGTAGATCGTAATGAACGAGTCTTGTAATCTTCGAAATTGAATCGATTTGCAAACCAACAAAAACCATAATTATTATTATTATTTTTATCTATTTTTCCCAATTTATAAATTGCAACTTGCAACATTTACACATTGGTATCCATTCGCCAACAACCCGCTGCGAGCTGCGCCGGCAACGAATATGGGTTATTGTTGCCAGCTCGGCTTTCGTCACCAGCTCTCCGTCTGACCAAGTTTTCTTTTGGCTTGAACAACGGCTGTATTATATAGTTAGTTTTGGCTTTCATGGCGAATTAGAAAAGAGTGCCGGCTGCAGGCGCCTCACAATTCTCTGCTGGGGGGTCGTGCGCGCTTTGGATGCAACTTGACTTGCTTCCTTACTTAGCATATTTTATTTGCAAAATTAGGCTGCATTTTTTTCATCGGCCCCAAGCCAGCCCGCGCCTGCCTGCCTGCTGTGAGGAGGTGCTGCGCCTTGCAATTGTGGCTACCAGTGGTGCCAGGCACCACACAAACAGGGCACACTCACACACACATACACACACACACACACACACACACACAGACAATTCGCTGCATTTGTTGTAAACTGTAGTACCCCATAGAGCCTTGCGATGCATAAAATACAGCACTCAGTAGTGGGAAGGAGAATGTACATGCGAGCGAGTCATCCTTGCGATATATATACATATATATATCTATATATATCTATCTATATATATCTATCTATATATATCTATCTATATATATCTATCTATATATATGAAGCAGCTAAAAAGATGGCAGAGTATTTCGCTTCATCTACAACGCTAATCAAAGCTGAGCTTTAAAAAAAGTACAGTGGGTTAGGTTAGGTTAGATTGTCGGTGGGGTCTGGGGGAAGAAGACCTGTACAATAAGGTAACAATATTAATCTCTGTAAACCTAAGCGACTAAATGTTTAATTTATGCTATTATATATGTCAAAGTGAGCCTGAGATTCCGCAAAGACAAGCGGCCGACCATATCAACTTGCTGAATCAAACTAAGCTGAGTTGTGCCTAGTTTAAATATGAAATATTAAATATTCGCCGTATTCAGATATGTCTGCAAAGAAGGGAGATCCTAAATATTAAACTCTTCTTCTACCAAGAACTGGACACAGTGAAAGAGAACATGATGAATGCTAAAGTTTCTATATATTTCGCATAAATATCGATAGTGCAGTAAAGTCAGCTAAGCTTGGTCAAATTTTCACAGCTTTATTATTTAATATTTCAGTTCTAATAAGCTGATAAATCTAGCTTAGAGGGGCTGCACTTTAGCTAAGTCAGCGTTATTGTATTTGTACTCTAATGCTTTATATGGCCAAGTAAGAAATTATAATCCAAGAAAATATCTTAAGTTGATTTTAAGTCTAGCTATGCAATTACATTAACATATTTACACACATTTTGTCACGGCTAAGAATATCCTTGAAAGTTTTCCTATCTGGCTTCTCATTATCATTTTTTGGCCTGTCAAAGTTACAACAAAAAGAAAAAAATGGAGGAAGAGGAAGCAGCAGCAATGCAACATTGCAAGCGCAAAAATGAAAAGTCGGAATGCGAAAAGAGGCAAAAGCGGCGACAAAATGCGGCATGAAAACGTGTTTGCCGGCAACGAACTCAACTTGCCTGCCGCCGGCTCCAATAAACCCCCCCTTCCCCAATCATGCAACACCCAACTGAAAAAAGAGAGAGAGAGACTGCTCGTTGAACTCCCTGCGGCTGCAGAAAACATGGCGAAGCGCCAAATTATCCACACATGCAGACAAGACAAGAGCAGACCAAAATGAAGTGGAGGGGAGAGAGGATGTGGAGGCCAAGAAGCAGCAGGCAAAAGAAACGGAAACAAGATACAAGAACTGCAAATAATTGCAGCTGTACCTCTATCTATCTCTCTCTTTCACTCACACATGCATTCTCGCTCTCACTCGTTGCGGTTGAGAGCGCGCGCATTGCACTCGCAAAGCTTCCGGCAATGCAGCAAAAAGCTTGTTTGGCGCTCTCTCTCTCTCTTACTCGCTCTCTCGTTGCATGCAGCGACGAGTTGAGCCGGCCGGTTTTCGCTTACTTTACACATACATACATGTGCACATGTGTGTGTGTTTGTGGACGCCATTTGGTTGACACGTGGCTGACGTGGAGCCCAGGCAACAAAATATGTGCAAATGGGCAAAGCAAAGACACAATTAGAAAATAAATTGAAGTTGCTAAAGCCAGCAAAAGAGCACAACTAAAAAATAAAAACATAATATATTGAAGAACTAAAATAAAATATAAAGCGACGCGACGCAAACCGGTTTCTTCAACAGCAACAACAACAAGAGACCGAAGCAACTTTGTCTGGACTTTTCCTTATTTTAAGTTCACTTTTAATGATTTGCGGCGGCGGGCAAAAAATCAAAATGGTGGACGACCAGCAGCAGCAGCAGCAGTAGCGACGACGACGACGACGACGGCAGCGACAGCGACGGCGACAGCAGCAGCGGCTTTTAATGCGATTGTGAGCAAAATGCAATGCCTACACACACACACACACAGACGCAAGCAAGCAAAGCGTCGCAGACTAAAAAAAAGCTGCAAGTATTTGTGCATGTATGCGTGTGCTTGGGGCCACTTTTGTTATGACGCTCGTCTGTGTGCGCGTGCATTTGTGTGGCTGTGTGTTTTTGTTGCAGTGTTGTACAACGCAGACACAGTGGGGCGTAGTGTTGTGTTTCTAAATTCGTCGCCTGCTGCTGCTGCTGCTTTTAGCACCTGAACGCATTTCATACAAAATACAATATTAATTCATTTTGCATTCGCTTCACACATGTCAGCTGTTTAGCTTTTAAATATATATCACAACATTAATGCTGTTTAATGTTTGCATACAATTGCACACACCACACACACACGCACATTTGTGGAGCTCTCTCTCTCACACAAGAAATGCCGTCGCTTACTCACACGTACACACACACATACACTCACTGGCACTTGATATGAATACGACTAGTTGTTGTTGTTGTCTGTCGGTCTGTGTGTGTGTGTGTGTGTGCAGCGAAAATAGCAACGACTGTTAACATTTCTCATGCTTATATTTATTGCACTTTTTTAGAAATTTACCTTTTTCAATTTGCTTGCACTAAACAGAAATTCACCAAACACTCGATTTCGTTATTTTGTTTTTTTTGTTGTTGTTGTGTATTTTATGTATGGATGTAATATTTAACTAACTCATTTGCATTTTATATATCTATTTATATATTCATATTTTATTTATTTATTTTTATTTTGTTTTATTTATGAGATCACAGTTCCCCCCGTTCCGCGCGCGCTCACTCTTCTTCTATCTCTGCAGCTACAAATACATGTGTACATCTATGCATGCATGTGTATGTGTATGTGTAGGTGTGTGTGTGTGTGTGTGTGCTTGCGAATTCTCCAACAACCGAGCATCAAATACACAGATACATTTGAATTTCTATTTGGATGTGTGTGTGTGTATTTATATTGAACGCTTTGTTCTATATATTTTGATTTGCACTTAGTTGATTATAATTTCTATTGCTTTATTCCGATTATGTATTTTCATTTATATATTATTATTAGTATTTATTATAAGTATTATTATTATTGTTGTTGTTGGGCAGCCGCGTTGTAATTGAATGGCGGACGCAGCGTCTACGTCACCGGTTCTTCGTACGGTACTTCGCACACACGTCTTTACGTCGTCACTTGCGTCGCACAACAAAACCCACAAACAACTCTGGGGAGTCGCAGCCGCCGCAAGTCGTAACGAAAGCTGCACTGACGACGACGGCGACGACAACGACTGCGACGGCGAGGGCGACGACGACGGCGACGGCTACAAAAATGCACACAGTCAAATGTGTTGGGCTACAGACATCATGCACATACACACACACACACACATGCAATGCTCGACGACAGAGAGGCAGGCAGAAAATTTTTGCAAAGCGTGCAAAAAAAAAAAGAGTGAGCGAGAGAGCACGAGCGAGAGAACGACTGAGAGAGTGTATTTTTGCGCAGAGAATAAGCAGCGCGAGTGGCGGCAGAATTTGCACAACAAAGCGTAAGGCGAAAAAACATGAGCACATACACACATGCACACAGATACGAGACGCGCTCTCCCGCTCTCGCTGCACAGAAGATCGTTTTGCTTGTGTGTGTGTAAAATGCAAAAACGTGTACAAGAAAAAATAAATAAAAAATTCAAGACTGTCGGCGGGCAAAGTTTTGTCGCGTGTGGAACGTAAGTCTGCATATGTGTGTGGAACGCGGCGCTATCTTAAAATAAGAAAAAAGTGAAAAGCAACGCAACTTCAAATAAATAAAAGCGAAAACTGCCAAAGCAGACGTGAAAAAAAATGATTACCTCTGCCCTCCCCCAAAAAAGTAGTAAACGATAAACAGCGTCGACGTTCCACATGCCATCCACACACTGAGAACACATTATTTGCGCGTCTACGCAAAAAAAAACAGACATACAAAGCATTCCTTCGAAGGGGTTAAACGAGCGCAACAACAACATCAACAATAGGCAAATTCTGTTAATTTTTCATACCACTTCTGAAATGAAACCAAATTGCATTTTTCAAATCAAATGCAAGGCACACACACTGTTGCATCAACACACACATACACAAGACCCCTCCACATCTCTCTCCTCCTGACTCTGCGCCCACGCTTATCTGTTATATTGTTGTTGTTTTTGCTGTCCATGCGGCATTTTGGTCATGAACTTGTTGTTGGTTTGTTTTTGCTGAGCGTGGCGTATCCACCCGCCCCCAACCCCAGCTCACCCCACAAACCACCTTTTCCAAAACCACCAATGACAGGTCAGTTTTGGCTTGTGTATCATCACTAAAAAAAAGTAGTACAATGTTGTTCTAATGTTTATAAATGATTAAATTAATCTCGTTAATTTTTGTAAAATAAATATATTTCAATTAATTAAATCTCTCTTTCAAAATAAAATAATCTAGAAAAAATTTTAAATCATTTAAGTAAATTATAAATTAAGACAAGTCTGTTGAATATATATTTTTTCGTATCGTATTTCGTATTTGTTTGTTTGCTTTAAAAAATATGTTGATATATTTCAAAAATAAAGAACTAAAAGCTGAAGTCATCTCTCAACGGAAATCATTATTAAATTGAAAAATGCAGAATGTCTCAAATACACATATTTATGTATTCATTTCATACTTGAATTTAAATATTTCTGAATATTCGAAAATGAATTTAATTAGGGAAATATTTTCTTGGAGTGTATACCTGCCCACTACCACAGCCCCCCTGTATCCAATACAAGCGCCCTGTACATTTTAAATACAGATGGCAACTCTGAATGCTTTTTTTGTTGTTGTAGTAGGCGGAATTGGTTTTTTTCTGAGCGGCTTTGATGGTTTGCCTTGAATTGCGAGTTTTGCACGTGATTTCTCAAACAGTATAGCAAAAATGCATCACATTTGGCAGCGCTTTAATCTAAATATTTCCAATACAGTGTTATTTATTTGCTCTCCAAAGTTTAAGTTAAAAAATTGCCTCTCAAGTTACGTTCGCACCTCGTAGTTTTTGGGAATTTGAAACCATGAGAAGCCCCCTGCTGCTGTGCTTGAATTCCAATAAGAGTGCTGCCCCTAACAGTAAAAGTAGTTTGGGGTAACCTTAGATGCTTCAGCATATTCGATATTCTAAGAATCGAAAGGAAATTTTTAAAACACTCTTAATTAAGAATATATGAAAATTTCTTTTTAAATTCTTACCAAAAATAATTATAGCTAATATAAAATAAAACATTGATGTAGTAAATAATTTCAATTAAATGATTTCTATCAACCAATTTAGTTAACAAATTTTAATTAATCAATTAATTATTTAATTTAATAATCTCATCTCTAAAAATGTATATGTTTGTATAAAGCAAAAAAGAATAAATTTGTACACATCACAGTTAAAATATTGAAAAATATTCAATTACAAGAATAGCGACTATATTTTTGATTAAAAAAATGAAAATACTACTAGAAACTTCCTATTTAAATTATGTTTTCCATTTTCAGTTAACAAAATATTTGCACTATTATTTATAACAATTTATATGGCTTATATCTCCCACAAAATAAAGCAAAAGTATTCGCAAGATTGAAAAAATTTACAACAGGTTAAAAAGAAAGGGATTTGAAATGAAATCGTTTTTCCTTAAACCACTTAGAAATGATTAATGGTTTAATGCTAAAATTTATATCATGTTACCAATAATATTGATTGTTTTTCGTCGTAATAAAAAGACTAAGAAACACGGAAGAAAATCGTTTTTTCTAGATCTCTCTAGTCGAGAAGCCAAGCTTTTACCTTGTTACGAGCTTAAAATCAGATCAAATACGCAACCTATCGATCGTTTTTAAATTTTAAATTATATATTTATATATATAAATGTTTACTTGGCTTGAGCGCATTTGAATTATATTTAGAAGTGCAATCTATTTATATGTGAGTGTATCTCAATCTGAATCGCATGCCATATATATATTATTATTATTATTATTATTATGCCACAATGCTGCTGATAATCAGTGAGAGCTGAGCTGAGAGCCCGATGAATATAAGAAATTGTGGCCGATGCCACGTTGAAATTCTGGAAATGTTTAGAATCGATTTCAATTCGATTTCGATATCGACTTACTCAAGCGAATTGTTGTTTTTGTTGATGATGTATCCAAAGTGTGTAGAGTATCCAATTGTTTGCTGCTGCAGGTGCTGTGTGTATATATTTAATCCGAACTCGTTCGCCTTATGTGTGTATGTGTGTGTGTGGGTGTGTGTAATGTATGTGAATTTTTCTTCTCTTTTTTTATATATATTTTTGCACTTGAATCACAAAAACTTCACTTCATTTAAAATGCTTGTTTTCTATTTCGCTTTTTCCTTTCTTTTTTTTAATGCAGCGTAGGTTTTTTAAAATTAATTTTTTTTTTTTATTTATTTCCCGGCGTACAGTAGAGCGTATGAATGATGTGATCTCTCTTTCTCTCTGTCTCTTTCTCGCTGTTGCTATGCTGTGTGTGTCTCTTTCACTTTTTGGCGAAGAATGCAGCGTTGCAATCAGCGTTGCATTCGCCAGCAAACTGATCTCGTTGTCGTCGTCGTCGCTGCTGCGGCGGCTGCTTGTTGCGCGCAGGAAGTGCACGAAGTGCGTCGCGGTACGAAGAGGGAAGAGCCGAACTAGTTACGAGCGCGAACTCCTCTGCTCGTTTGCGATGCTGCCTGCTGCAGTTGTGTGCAGTTTGTCACGCTCTTCCTCTCTCTCTCTCTCTTTCTTCGCTTTTGGGCGTGTACCGTTTGTGGAGCTTTTCGATCGTGGTTCTCTCTCGGCTTTAAAGCTCCCTCTTGCTGCACTTTCCTTTATGTGTATGCGTGAGCGCGTGCTTGTGTGTGTGTGTGTAATTGCATCAATTATCTCAAGTTACGTAAATGCTTGCGTTGTGTGAGCTTTGATTAAAAGCTTTCCTTCGGCACTTGCAATTTGTAATTTTGATTTGAAATTTCCTTTTGCTGACTGCGTTTTCTTGTATATGTGTGTGTGTGGTGTATGTCTGTGTGTGTGTATGTGTGTGTGTGTGTGTGTGAGTGTGTGAGTGACGAAATATCCGATTAAAATCCAAGTTAAATTTCAAATTGAAACGCAGTCGTATTAACTAAATTTAAGTAACTGATTTTTTCGTTTTTTTTTTCACTTGATGATCATATTTCGCACAAAAAAACACTATAAATTAAAATTCAATTTGTCTTTTTTTTTTGTTTTTTTGTTTTTCACTATTTGTGTTTGTGTTTCAGGTTGTGTTTGTTTCACTTGTTAGCAATTTACACATTTTATATTTAATTTTAATGCATTTCCAAACATGACGCTGCATTTTTATGCCATAGAAGACCGTGTTAGCCTTTTATTGTTTATCCGTCGGATGCGTTCTTTAAATTTTCTTTTTAATTTCTTAGACTGCGTAACTTTTTATTATAATTATTAATTATATATTTGTTATTATTATTATTATTATTATTTTTATAGAAGCGTAACACTTTGAATATTATAATTTAAATACCGTTGCAAATAAAGAAAAACTTAAACAAAAACTGGCAAATTTAAGTTGCACTAAAATAACACTAAGAAAATGGAATATTGAACTTTAGATTTTTTTCTTGGGCTATATTTTATGTGATGAATGGTTTTTTTTTGTTGCTGTTGTTGCTATTGTTTGGTTTAGTGGTTGTTATTGTTGTTTTGTTTTTACGATTAATATCCAATATATATTTTGTAAGACGTATGCGCGGACTTTTTGTTGTTGTTGTTATTGTTGATTTTTATTTAATAAATTTTATTGCATCGACAAGTTGTGAAATTTGTTTTGTTTGTTGAAGACGTTGAATTTTATTGTGGTTTTTTCGAAATAGATTGGATTTTTTGTTTACTAATATGTTGAATATTTGAAGACGTTTTTTGTGTGAAAAGTTCCAGATTTGTAATAGCGATTTTTTCGCATGGTCTTTTTGCGCGTCCGCGATACTTGCGAGTGGAGTGGCGATGCGATACAGATACAGATACCCAACTGCTGCTCGTTCAGCAGTCAGCAGTCAGTCTGTCTCGACGGCGACGTCTCTGCGCTGGGCTACAGCGACAAGAAACCAAAAAAATATAACAGCAGCAAAAAAGCACACAAGCAAAAAAAAGAGCTTGCAGCGACAAACGAGACACACGCACACACGCACACATACTCACACACACACACATTGGCAAGATTCGACGTCGCTGAGCCGGCAAAGTTACTCACACACATACACACACACGCACACAAGCGCAGCGTGCGTTTCCTTTTTGTTTTGTTTTGGCATTCGCAGCAGCAGCGACTGCATTTGTATTGGTGTGCTGACTGCAGTCTGTGACGCTCTCACTCTCTCTCTCCCGCACACAGACATCCAGCTGTACAGTGGGCTTTTTGTAGTTTTTGCACACGTTGTCAGGCAGCAGGCAGCTAGCAACCACCCAGAGATGCCTTCGCTCGTTTTGTAGTCAAACACTTTTGTCGCTCTGCAGTCAAATCACTCTCTCACGCTCTGTCTCTCTCTCTCTCTCTCACTCTCTATCTTTTGGTGTGTGTGTGTGTGTGTGTGTGCATCTCTAGGGTTCTTCATTTTTTGCAATAGACTATTGGCATTTTTTTATGCCAACATGCCTATGCACAAATACACACACACATATATTTATATATATATATATATTTTTTTTTGGACCCCTCTCTCGCAAGCTTGTCGCTGCAGCATTTTTGTCGCTATGCGCGCGTTGAAGAACATTTCAATTAACTGCAATTCTTTCAATCCGTTTTTATGATCCATTCTCTCGGCGCTGCTCTCGCTCGGGCGTCCGAGTTTAATTAACTGACTGACAAACGTATCTAGATTCTAGAGATGCGACCGATAAGATGTCATTTTATTTATGTTTTTTCTTGTTTTTTGTATTTTTGCTTTTTGCCTGCTTCTTGGTAACTCAATTTGTGTGCAGGTGCGTTGACCGTTAGGGCAGCAGCTTAAAAGCTTAAAAGCACATTGAGAGATCAATCCGATTAACTGTAAATTACAGATCCTTGATGGGATTATACTTTGAATGAACTTCTTGTGTGTATGTGTATGTGTGTGTGTGTTTTTTTTTATTATTTATTTATATTCTTATCAGCTTTCAAACCATTTACGATAACAATTGGCTTAAAAACGATGATAAACACACTTCATAAAAAACGTAATTGTTTTGACTCATTTCCGTCCGGGTTGAAAAGTGTCGACAGACTGTTTATATATAGCTTATTTGATTTTATAGACTTGTTATACTTGAAATATCTGTTAGATTACGAATTGAATTTTACTTTAATAGAAAGTTTTTTCTTTTTTACGCCCACGAGCTTAATTTTTGACTTAAAATCGCTTTCGGTTTCTTCAGGATTTTTTTTTTTTGGGATCGGGTCAGCGAAAGAGAGAGCAAAGCAACTGTAAAAATAGAAGATAAATCTTGCAAAATAAGGTAAGAAAATGAGGAGGCAAAAACGGCAACAGACGAAGCGAGGACATGCGCGCAAGGATAACGCAGCCTGCGACGACGACGACGATGTTGATGATGATGACCAGCAGCATCATCAAAAAATCGGTGGCATCATCAAACAGCAGCAGCAACAATAAATGCGGCGGCGATAACGCAGCTTTTTTTTGCTGTTTTTTGCAGCAAACATTGAGAATCCTGTTTTGATTCCCACAGTTTTGTATCGGAGTCTTCTTTACAACAACTACAACTGACCGGGGGACGATTTAGCTGAGCTGCTGACCAAGTGAGAGAAGTACCCCTCAGCAGCGGCGCATGGTCATCATCAATGCGGCTGCCGCTGCTGCTGCTACTGCGTGGTCTCAAAATAATAAGATGACATCCAACACTTCTTCAGGCAGAGGCACAGGCACAGGCTCAGGCAGAGGCAGAGGCAGACGCAAGCGCAGTCCAAGTCCAAAAATTTTATACCCTAACCTTACCCCATATTATGCCTGGTGCCTCTGTGCCTGTGCCGATGCCGATGCGTTGATGAGCCTGTGCCGATGATGCCTCAAGCTCTCTGTATCTCAGCCTCTGTCTCTCCCTTTCCCTCTCCCTCTGTCTTTTCCTACACACAAAAAAAAAATTTCATTGCCTACTATTGCCTACTTACAAAAATTTTAAATAGTCCAAAATTATTATATCTATATATATTCTTGATCAGCATTATCAGCGTTATCAGAAATTTCAATGCAAGTATATAACTATCTAATCGGGTTTGTATATACCTAGACATAATATTATTAATTTGTAAACATTTTCACAATATGGGTTAAGAAACAAGGCAGAAATCGGATATATTAATTTTGACTTCTCTCGACTAGATAATTTTTATTTCTTTAGCATATGAAAGTAAATTTTAAATTGAATTAAAACGAGAAAACTTTGAATAATGTAAATAAGTGGATTCTAAATATTTATTTAATTATTTCTTTAATATTCTAAATATTTCTTTAATTATTTTCTTTTATGTTTGTAGGCTAAAAAACTTGCTTAGTTATCGTAATTTATTTTTTTGAGTGTATAAAATGCCTGTTCCAAATAATTTTCATATAAAAAATCGCTTTTTTGCGCTCGTTGGCATAATAAAAACTTATGCTGCATGCTTTTAGTTTCATTCCCCCCGATAACAGAAAAAGCAGGGCCAGGCAGCAAGGCAGAAAGAGCAGAGTGGTAGGGGCAGCGACGCACTTGGCCACACAAAGGACTTGGCCTGAAGATCGTCGCGAGCGCTCGAGAGAAAAGGACGCAGGGACTTGTCTCCATTCAAATATAATGCAGAATGTAGGTAGAGGTCGAGCCCGAGGCAGAGACAGATGTAGGGGTAGGAGTAGGGGCAGAGGCAGAGGCAGAGGTAGGGGTAGAGGTACTCAAAATGTACCTGAACCTCATATCTCTCTCTACGAGCAGAGCGACACGACGTTGGCCACAAAAGGATGGACATTGTCCAGTGACCAAATCTTATTGAGCACTGATGATAATTTTAGCTTAATGTTGTTGTTGTGGTGGTGGTTATTGTTGTTCTTGTTGGTCCTGGCAAGCTCCTTGTGCAAGGAGTTAGAGAGCTGGCAAAATAAAGTCTCGTGAACATTTAAACAGATTGCTTTGCAAAAATAATAGGAGCAGGTCTCATAATAGGGGTTGTAGTTCAAAAGATGCTCCGGTACAAATATATAGATTTCTTCTTTATGAATAGTTGACAAAGAACAGATTGGTATGTGAAAATGTGCAGTTTGAAATATTATAATATGTTATAATTTTTCGTTTTATTATTTTGTTTTAATAGATCCGGTTGGGCGTCGAATCCTGATAAATTCATTTATGGTTAACCAAGTCATTCAAACTCTGTTATATCATATAGCTTTCAGAGCCACAATTATAGCGAAGTTAGATGATGGCAGGTTCACTTCTATATTTACTTGTTTTAATCAACAATTTATTAATGGATTGATTATTTTTCTCAAGATGCCCAGCTCAATCAAAAATTTTATCGATTTTTAAATAAAAAAAAAAATCGAAATAATCGAGAGAATTTTTTACTACCGTTAACCAATGGCACGTTACCCCCAAGAGACCGGCACCGTTCACTCACAATCAACTCACAAACCTGAACCCGAACCCGAACCGAACCGCACTCGATTCTTAAGTGAACAAATAGCTGCCGATCGTCGAATTGATTTATATCGAATTCGACATCGATTCAATACATAAATTTTAAGGAGCCCTGTAAACTAACTACTGTTAACAGTATTCCTATGTTAACTCACTGTTAATGCCATAAGTAAGGCGCTGACTTGCAGAAATCGTGCAATTTATTAATATATTTAATGTCAACTAATGTCAATCCACAATAAAAAAATAAAAAAATATTTTTAAGATATTCTTACGTAAACTAAAATTTTTTTTGGGAATCAAAACTAGCTTGGGTTCAAGGCACCCCAGAAGAGAAGTCCTGCTCAAAGATCTATGTGTGCGTCTCTGAGAGGTTAGTAGTGCAGGGCTGAGCTAAAGTTCATTTTCAGGTTCGCTGGCCGCTCGCAAATTGGTTGTTTGCCCAAAATCTTAAGGAGCAGCAAAGACACAGGAAGTGGACGAGAAGAGAAAGAATAAAACTTCAATGCGACATTTGCATTTTTAATGCTGACCAAAAAGTTCGTTTGTTTTTTACGAGTTGATTTTGATTTGCGTTCGCTTGATTTTTTCTATATACTGGTTCTAATTTTATTTTTTTTATTATTTAATATATTTGGCTTCAGTTTTTTACTCATTTTTTTTTTGGTTGGATAACAGCAAGGCCATTGTGTGTTGCGCCACGGTGTCACCTTCGAGGAGCCGAAGGACCTCTCCGCTGACCAGACAACACAAAAAAAAACCAAAGAAAAAATCAAAAAAAAAAGAGGAAAAAAGAAAAAGCTAAGCAGAAAAGCACACAGACTCACACACACACTTCGAGGCGAGTGTACGCGAAGAATATCCTTTTGTGATATATGAGTAAGTTGTACCTGAAGGATGCGTCGCCGTCACTGCTGAGCCGTTGTGTACACACACACTGGGTGTAGGGTGGTGTATGGAAGCAAGCTGCAGTTGATATCATTTGATATCGAGAAAGAACGTACACACATACCATATATATATATAGCGGATGTGCCACACGGAGCAGCACACACCCAGAGAGACGCCGCGTCCAAGAAGGACAAGCAGCACCCCTCGCCATTTTGGATGGGTTGGTGGTGAGCTGGCCTTTTGTTTTTATTGCCGCATCGCTGGTGGGAAAATTTATCTAAATTGTTGATGGCGTTTTTTTTTCTTAAAGGATTTCGTATTCTACTTTTTTTTTTTGGTTTTTGTGTTGTTTTTGTCATATTGTGGAATGTTTTGTCGTCACGTTTTTGCGCAAAAAAGTATAAAAAAAATACAAAAAAAATGATGCGCAAGTAAATGTGGCCCAAAGAGTCCATAAATTAAGCCAGGGCAAAACTGACAGCAAACCAAGCCAAAGGATCAGCGTCGAATATGTGGAACAACAACAACAATAACTGAAATTGGATGAAGGTGTTAAAATACAATAGAAGCCGTTTGTTGTTGTGTGTGTTTGTGTGTGTGTTGCCAGCTGATGGTATTGTTTGACTGCCACTGCCACAGGACGACGCTGTGGCATGTAGAAACTCTTTTCTCCCTAAGCGAGAAAGTAAACATTTTTAGCCAATTAGCTGTCAAATGCATTCCCTCCTCCACCCACTTGACAGCCAGCCGGAGACGTCGAGACGCTAGTGCCAAGCACCAAAATCTAACAAACAAAAAACAGAAAACCAAAAATAGTCAAGTATACCAGGCAAGAAGGTATCGTTTAGCCAACCCTGGTTCTATAGAAATTGTATAATTGAAGGCGGTATTTGAACTTATTAACCAGCCCAACGGGCTGACAGCCGATATAACCTAACCTAACCTAACCTTTCGCGATGAGTGCAAAATATTAATTAGAGAAAAATAATAAATGATAATAAATTATAAATTATAAATAATAAATAAATTATAATTAAATTAAATTGAATTGTGGGCTTATGATACTCCTATATTATGTAGATAATTAAAAATTTTAAGGCGATTTTAATTTCATTTGGATTTTGTTTTTAAATTTGTGAACAATTTAATTTCACTAAATATTAAAAATATTTGTTAGATGTAAATGTGTAAATTATTTTAATCATAAAGAGAAGAGAGAGAGAAAGAGGAGAAAATAGGTGCAAAGAAAATAGAGAGAGGGAAAAGAAACTTCACAATTGGGGAGCTTTCAATAAAAAATTAAACTTGTTTTGCGTTTGGAAAACATAAATTTCAGAATGTCAAACCCAAACGAATTTGGATTCCGGTTCTGCTATGAAAAGCGCAAGAGTTCCGTTAAAATGAATGCATTTTTTCCAAATTTCGGTAACGGTATTCGTCCCCACATTGTTACAATAGGGCACTATGTATCGGCAAAGCTGTAGTTGAGATGATAAAGCTTGATCAGGTTCGCATTTCGATGCTGTGTGAATTAAGAGATACCTTCAGAATACACCTTTTTTGGCCACAATAATTGGGTGCAGGGTATATCAAAAATAAAAAGGAAAATGTAAGCGCGGAAAAACTGCGACGTCAGCAGCAGCTGTAAAATTGCCAGTCGCTTTTCATACGCCACAAACTACTAACTGACTTGACGACTGACGCTCAAGGGTTGGCAATTATTTTTAACGAACTTTTTCCTTGGCATAAGTGTGTGCATCTAGTGTGTGTTAGTATTGCTATCTGTTTGTGTGTGTCCTGGGTCAATGTGCTGCTGTTGCAAAGAATATTGCGCATACGCCATCGATGCAGAGACGACCACAGTGTGTCTCATCACACAGAAATCTCTCACGCAATATTTTTAAAGATCCCAAGCAAAAAATACAAAAAAAAAAAATAAATAAAAAATAATAAAACATCTGCGTTCGACACACATATAAATCTGAGTTGTTGCAGCTGCAACAACAGCAGCAGCAGCAGGCGCAATCAACGCATTAAATCAATTTTAACTTGGCCTACTTTTCAATACTCTTCCTCTTCATCTTCCGTACAAGCAACAAAAGCTAAAAGCGAACCCTTAATGCAGTCCATGCAACACTCGTTGTTGTTGTTGATGCTAGTTGCAACGACTGCAGCTTGCAACTGGCACAGCGGGCACTCGTAAGGAGTACATATACAGGGCGTCGGGGTTTTTGTAAGGGGCAGGGATGCAATCTGCGCAGCACATGGCGTTTCGCACAGGCGAAGTGGTATTTTTTTTTTTTTTTACCATTTTTTGTGCATAGTTAAAATTGAATGTGCACTTTTAATGCGTAAAAGGTATCACCTACATTTCTTGCAACATTGCAGGTTGCAGTTGCTGACTCTCCACATCTCAAAAGCTCCACTTACAAATTTATGACACACTTTTGAACTGGTTTTTAAGAAGTCGACCCATTCTTTTTAGCCTAAATATTGGCTATGCACTGAATCTATTAAAATGGGGAAAGAGTATATATATATTCTGGATCAGTTTATCTAGCTATGCTCTTCTGTCCTCATGTCTTTTATATTATTAAACCACATTATTTAGTCATTTCCATCTTTTCGACTGACCTTAGGCACTATCTAATTTGGTATGAAAAGTTCTCTTATCAAGCATTAATTGTAATGCTTGTGTGATGTGATCTGAAAGTATACCAATGTATTAAGAAAGTTACATTGATTCGATACAAAATAACACAGGAAAAACGTGGGATACTCAAAAGAACAACGTGTACCATGATATTGTAATATTGTAAAACCATATGGCGTTGGTTATATTGAGGGAATTGCACATTTAGTTATGGAATATTCTAACCTCAAAATTTACTACTAATCGAAAACTTCAAACAGTTGAAGATTGGAAATTTTTGCACCGTTAAAGAATTGGCGGCACAAAATACGGAAGAGGTTGGCACAGCTTCTTATGTGGCACCCGAGGTTTGGGTTTATTAGCAAATTTATTAGTTAGCTGTTTTTATAGCTTTGGCATTATTCTATGGGAGGTAATGTCGCGCAAAAATTCTTCCGATTATATCGGAGAAGGGGGCCGACTGGAACTCAATGTTTGAATTATTAAAATTGCAAAAACTGATTGAGATTTCTTGGGATAGCGTTCCGTGTTCTGAGATTGTAATATAAGTGAATTCAAAATTGTTTTGGAATTTTTTAAGTTTGCTACTTGCAAAACAATGTATTATTAAACCTAAATAAAATGTGAAAAATCACAGTAAAAAAATTAATAACAGAGCTGTAGACTTTAAATTCGGAATATAAGTTCTTGTATATTATACACATTTTATCGAAAACTGTCCCTGTTTTGTGTTCGTTGCAGGTCAAGTAATATCCTTTAAATTTGAAGGATTCCAATTACTGTTTAATTGATTGGATAGAACCAAGTTAGCATACTGAAAAGAGTGCACGCTTAACATGTATGGAGAAAATTATGGATGAGTTTTAAGAATTAATCACTTGTCACGAAAAAGCCCTAGTTATGGGTGTGGGTTATGAAAATAGTTGCTAGGGCACTTTTAACCGATATCTCTGATGGTTATGGCTAGATGATATATGTAGTGCTCCGATCCGATTTTGACACATGCATTTTTATATTTCATGTTTCACAAATATAGCTTCCAAAATGGCAAAGCTCACATGTATGAACTAGGTAACTGGTAAAACAACCTCTTTTTTTGCTGAGCGAATTAAACTGCATATACATTTCACACCTTATACTGCAAAATTTGCAAGCCTATATTAATTAAAATAAAGATCTCGCATGAATTAGCACACACACAGACACTCTCACATACACACATCATTTTAAGAACCTATTGACATTATCACGTTGCGGGCAAAACCATTTAGGGGAGTCTCTCAGCCCTCGTCTTTGTACGTCTTAGCTTGAGGCAAGACCGGCATTGGCAGCCAAGCGTTGCAAGTGAAGCGCCGCATTGAGAGGCACTTCTTTGCTTCTACTGCTTCTTTAGACTACCCCCCACACACCTTAGTGGTTCCCCCCTCTTCGTTTAACGATGGGCACATTACACAGCTATTTACTTAACCCATTAATTCTGCAGTGGCAGCAGGCAGCAGGCAGCAGCAGCAGCAGCAGCCGAAAAAAATGAGAGGTTAACATTCTGGAGGCAGCCAAAGGTGCTGACATCGAGTTCGGTTGCAAGCAAACAGTAGGTGAGCGGAGAGTGAGGGGGAGGTGAGCGGAGAGTGAGGGGGAGGTGAGTGCAACCGAGTTGTTTGTATGCACATATATAGGGGCGAAAGAATCGTGTTGCATGTGCCAAAAGGCGCGAAGAACCGTGTATACTGAACAAAAACCAGGACTTCGTTCTACGAAAATGAAATACATCAAACAATTACTATACAGAAAGAAGGATGTAATTTCAATGGTCATTTTACAGATTAAATATATTTCCGATTTGAAATTTAAGAACATTTGCATTTCAACCTGTTTGTAAAAATAGAATAGAACAATGGAGAAATATATTTATTTACTAATGCTGAAACTTTACATGAAGTTCACAGTTCCATTTTAAGTTTACGAGAAAATTGTCGTTGGTTAATATATTTTTTATATATATTTTTTTTTGCGCATGAGCCAATGCCTTCAACTCATTTTTTCGAGTGTATGCATGCACATATGTAAACGCAGAAAGTAGGCATGTGGCTTATACATTTATATATGCATTAAATATATATATACATCATATAACCGTCTGGACCTACATCAACATGTGTGCAACAGTATTAATGTGCAGCAGATGAAGCAGAAAAATAAGAAGGCGTACAAAGAACTAACGAGGCGGCAGATGATGAAGAACAACTGCCACAATCAAGACGAAGCAGCAGCAAACATGCTGTTGCCACAAATTTGGTGGGTGACAGAGGGGGTGCAGAGGTGTCAGAAAAGTAACTCACGTCGCGTCAGATGTGGCATAAGCATAAGTAAAGTCCTTCAACAGCCGCCAGACACAAACTAACCTCAAATGCTCCAGGCCAATAAGTATGTGTCGACGTTGCAAGGAGGAGATGGTCTTTGACTGGGGCAGGTGGCGGGGGGGGGGGAGGGAGGGGGTGAATGGGACAGGATGTTAGGCTAATAAAAACATTTCCGCAAGTGACTTTCCGGAGTTTAGCAGTATCATTTTAAGTGTGCGGAAAAACAGCAATTTACAAGCTACCTTCAACAACTTCAGCATCCTTCTCCAGCCCTCCTCCCACCCCCCTTGCTAAATTAAATTTTAGTTTCACTCACCGCCACGTTGACCCGAGGTGTTGTTGTTGCTGTTGTTGATCCGATTAGTCGAATACATCTCCGAATTGTAGCCCCGATACGGCTCCCGTGATATGTTGTGAGCAACTGCAAAGAAGAAGATTTTTGGAAAATTATATAATAAATGAGAATAAATACAATTATTATCCTAATAGTTTAATATGATAATGATGAGATATTATATATGATATGATATAGATGACAATATATTGTTAGATTGCCAGATTGTGATGAGTCTACATGTTTAAAGGCAATGTCTCTTGTCTGATGGATTTAGAAGCAATAAATCAATTAATATCAAATCGTTCATGAGGAATATTTATTGTTATATTGCTTGTTATATATATATATATATATATATATATTTCACATTTTTATACCTATATTATAATATATTCTTGATCAGCATCACTAGCCGAGTTTATATAGGTTTCAATGTGAACTAATTAGTTGGTTATTTTAAGATATAGTAAAGTTAGCCAAATCCATGCAAAAATGTTGGACCATTTTGTATTTGAATACCCTGTTTAACTGTTCTTAAATGTATTTATTTCTGTGTCGAGTGATTTTAAATAAATAAATAAATTAGACAAATACCACTCAACGAATTCTAACCACTTCTACTATCTGATCTGCATTTTACATTTCGAGCTCTAGCTGCCTGGAGACGCGGTTGCAGGCAAAGAATTTATGCAACACACTTATACACAAGCACACACACTCACACACACACAGACACGCACACAAAAGGGTAGGCCTATGAAAAAAAGCGCTTGCTGCAACTTTGCTCACGAAGAAGGACAAAGTTAATGGCGAACATGACAGCGCGTGTATGTGTGTGTGTATGTGTATGTGTGTGTGTGTGTATGTGTATGTGTGTGAGTGTGTGTGGGTACAGTATGTACCAAGCGGTGCATTGCTGCTCCTGGCACAGCGCGACTCCTTTTAGCTTTTACTTAACGTTTTCGCATTGTATTTTTTCATTATGCTTATACATTTCTATGCATGCGAGTGTGCCTCTCGTTTTGCATGCGCATGTGTGTGTGTGTGTGTGTGTTTGTGTGTTTGAGTGTGAGTGTGAGTGCATGTGTGTGTGTGACCGGAAACTGCCATTTAAAGTGCATTTTAAGAGGACGATTGCGTTGCGGAGACGTCGACGCCGAGAGAGAGAGAGAGAAAGAGAGTGATAGGGAAAGGGAGAGAGAGAGAGAGGTGTGTTCGCTGCTCGACTCCTGCTTTGCTTCACTTCACTTGTGTGCTAAGTGAAAGAAAGGAGAATTCTGTCCAAGCCAGCGTATGCCAAAGCTAAAGCTATTGCCACACAGAGAGAAACGAATCCTGACTCAGTTCCACATTTGACTAACCCAGCAAAGCGAATATCAACGTCAGTTTCTTAAAATAATGTTGAATTTCGATTTCGATTCTAAATTTGAATAAAGTTCCAGTGCGTGTTGCGGTTTGACACCCTTTCAACAACTGATTAGACATTATATAATTCATAGTTCCATAAATTTACAACAGAACATCTTTGATTTCTTCATTTTCTTTTCACATTTCGATTTTGACTTTCATGTTAGCTTTTTTGATCGAAAACATTCATTTCATTTCTTGTTTTTTTTTTGTGTTCTTTTCTTTTTATATTTCTTATATTTAAATTTTAGTCATTAAACTTTTGAGATTTCATTCAAATATTTAAATTTCGTTTTTATTTCACTTTTGCATTTTTAGTCATTCATCAATTATATATAAGATATTTTTCAAAAATAATTTGCTTGTAATTAATGAAGATTGACGAGTTTTCTCTCTATGTATCCAGTACTCCTCCTTCACCAGCTCCTTCTGCTCATTGTCTTGGCTGTTGTTTTTGTCGATGTTTTGTTTTTATTTCGTTGAAGCAAACTCCTTTGTGTCGCAATCCTCTCCTGCCTGCCTACCTTAGTCCGACTGGTTGGTTAGTTAGTTGGTTGCCTGGTTGCCAGTTAAAAAAAAACATGTGTAATTTAACTCCTTTTTAATTACATTCAATCCCCTCCATCCCCCACTACCGTTGTCTGGCAAAGGTGTGTTGTCTTTTGCCTGAACTCCCAACTCTCTTTAACCTTCCCTGCGAATATCGATTTTCAATTTTGGACTGCAAGAGCAAGGTGTTGAAACGATTTGTAAAGGTGACACAACTCCAGGGGAATGGGGGGTGGGGGGGGGGGGGCACAATGTGGTGAAGTGCAGTCAATTGCAAATAATCTCGGATCTCAAATCTCCAATCTCGAATCAAGGGATCATATTTGTCTCATTACGAACTGCACTTAACGAATGCATCCCCAGAATGTATGTTTGGTTAACTGAACCTGAAAATGGAAACGTTTGCCTTAAGCAAAGATGGATCTTTCAACTGGCAAAACGGTAAGAAGAAATATAAATATAAACTATTTGAGGTGACTTTATACACCTTAATCCTATGCTAAAAAAAAACATCGATGGGTTTTTTAAAATCTGGCTTACGAACCAAACTTTTGGTTGACACAATAATAAATTAACTTTTCGAAGAAAATTAAGAAACACAGCTAAGTTCTCCCTTTATACCAAGAAGCTTAACTCCAGAAGCGTATCAAATTTTAAATCTACAAACTAAAAGTACTTAATTACAAAGCAGCTGCCTCCTACTCCACCCCCTCCCCCCTCTTCATCCTACACCATTGTTAGTCTGTTGGCTTGAGGGGGGCATAAACATAAACTTTAAATATGTTTACACATGAGTTGGTCTCAAGAATCGCTTTGTGCTATTTACTTTTTGCCGTTTTGCCAGTCAACCCATACAACATTTTCCAGAGGAATAGGTCAGTACGGTCTACAGGGTGAGGGTGTGTGCGACTCAGTGTGTGTGTGCATGTGTGTGTGTGTGTATAAAATTTATAAGAGGCATTAAAGAGCTATGGTGCCTGAGGACTTGTAGGGAAAATACATTATGTGCATATAATGAGCACATAATGAGTACATAATAATATTAAGTGCAATGGTTGTTCCCCCACCCTCCACCCCTTACCCACTTTCCTTACCCCTTTCGCCGTAAACTGCATTGAGTTACCCTCGCTGGGTTCAATGACAGCGGAGAAGGTCGAATATGCACATGAGCAACTAGAAGGGATGCTCTTAAGCGCTGTTATCCTTTCCGGCACGCAGGATATCGCTGATATATGTGACTTCGATTTCGCTGAAGGAGCGCTGTACACTGTGAAAAATGTGTCGTACTTTAAGTAAACATTGGGTCAACAATGAAGACTGCAAAGAGTACTTAATAATATTAAAAGTAAATAAAAAAGTAAGATTACCAGAAAACGATGAAACGAACGTAAGATTCAAACTAGTTTGATTTAATTAATATTTTTATGGTTTAGTCAAATCGAAATGAAATAAAGATTTTGATTTTTTTTTCGAAATTATTTCGGTTCGTCACAAGACAAGTTTGAAACTGCAACGGTTGCTTGGCTAATAGTTCTTAAAATATGTATTTTAAATTTCTGAATTCCACTCGGTTTATTTCGGTTAACTGTTCGGTCACCGTTTTATTCATATACTTTAATAATTGTTTTAAAATATTAGGCCGATTTCGATTTTTTAGAAAATGTTGAGAACCAGAACCCATTTGAACACTTTTTGTTTTTTTTTTTTGATTTTTAGATCTTTATTTTGGGTATTTTCTATATTATTTTATATTTTCTATTTTCGAGAATGCCTAAAAAATCGTAATCGTACTTGAGGGGGATAAACGAAATTTACTTTGCTTAATTTTCTCTCAGTGTGTGTGTTAAGTGCAGCAGTGTGCGAATAGTTTTTCTTGATGCATATCTTTAAGGAGTCGACACCAGTAGCAGCTGACAGCTGCTGCTAACTAAAGTATCTCATAGATACAATTTAAATGTGAACTTCTAGCAAAAATTGCATCCAGCTGGCATTCACAGTTCCTGCTCCTGCTGCTGCACTCGCTCCCTGCTCCTGGTTTCTGCGCAACTTCCGCTGCAAGTTTCTTGGATTTTGCATTATGATTTATTTTTGTTTTTCTTTATTTCTTTTTGTTTTTTTTTCTTTCAATTTTTGCATTTTGTTTTTGTTTGGCTGACCAGAGGAACTCTTTTGTAATCGTGCGATAACCCCGACGCAGAGGAGAGAACTTGAAACTCAACCCCTAAATGGGAAAACAATACGAAATTGCATTGCAATTGCATGTCCAGCTTAGCAGGATGCCAGGCCAGGCCACAACAGGCAGGCAGGCAAAGCTTAACACAGAAGGTCCAGGCAGGTCCTTCGCGGCAATTAGAACGCGTCCAGGATCCTCTAGCCTCTTGTGGTTGTTGTTGTTGTTGTTTTTCTTGTTTATTTACATATCAAAAATGGCATTATATATATATATATATATATATAAAGAATAATGAATAATGGCTGAAGCAACAAATGCAATGCAAGGATTCGAGCCGCTTGCATTCCTTTTGTGCGCGATATGCGCGAGAATCCTTTTTTGATATCTTTTGTGCTTATTAAATGCATTGCGAAGCGAACGGATTTGAATCCAGGCAGCCCCCTTCCCCCTCCATTGTGCTATCTGATGCCGCATGGCAACCAAGCAAAAACGAAAACAGACAGACGGACAGCCAGACAGGAAGCGGGATAGGCCAGGCTATGAAATGAATACGCATAAATTACATGCCTGTTGATCTTGGCGGCAAATCAACAAAAAGGACATGCCAACTGATCAACTGGTCAACTGGTCAACTGGCCATGGGAACGGATTACGTGCCACGAAATGCAATTGAAGATAATTGCACTGCATATTTAAAATGCATCCATCGTTTGAATTGAAGATTTAAGTATATTGCATAAAACAAGTATGCTCGACTACGAGATGTGATACGCGGAAAGCCAACTCTATATACTATACCTATCGGATAATTATGTATATACTGTCTCTCAAATATTTTGATAATATATTTGTATATTTGGCTTTATACATACCAAATTAAAATGATGGCTTTTATTGCTATTGAGAATCGATTATTTTTGTACATTTTCAGTTAAGAATTTACACTTACATTTTATAGTCTCAGAGAAACATGTCTCGACTTTTGACCTGACCAAGAATATATTTACTTTATTAGCTTAGAGATGCATAATCAATAAGCGCATGTTATTCTGAGTATGCCTAAGAACTTTCTCTAATGCCATTTTATACATGCTAATTAGAAATTTAAAGTGGAAAGAATATAATTTCTTGAATTTGTAAATACTTAAAATTGTTTTCCACGCTCTCGAGTGAAAAACAAAAAAAAAATACAAACAAAAAGGGAAAAGTTCTTAGCAATTGGATTGCAAAGAAAATCTAGAGCGAATTGAGCGCAGCTTGTCCACTTGGGATACAAAAGTAATTTCAAACCTGAAAAAGGCGACAGGCGAGTTAAAAGTAGTGGCAAGTTGACTACTGGTGAAATATGCAGCAGGATGCGGCCTCCTGTCTGAGTTTGTAGCATTGTCGGGGGTCATGATGATGTCTTGCCTCTTACATTTTCTGTGCTTGCAGCAAGACTCTACTTTAGCTATTGTCGTAGGTCCTTGAAGGGTCCTCTCGTGTACAAGTCTCGTGCGCACCGAGGCAAAACGTCATTTGCCTGGCAGGGTCCTGTGCCGGGCATTTTGCCTTCGCCCTGGTCAGAGGCAACTGCAACAACTGTAACAGCGACAGCAACAGGAGCAGGAGCAGCAACTGCAACAGCAACAACGAGAACAAGAACAAGAACAAGAACAAATAGCCATATGTGACAGGGACAACAATTGAATTACAAAATTTGTCGATGCGAAGCAAATAAATGTTAGCAATGACTGGAAACTACGAGTAGAGCTGTAGTTGCAGACACAGGACACATGTCAGCAAACGAGGAAGGGGTGGAGAGAGGATGACTGACTCAAGTGGCCCCTCTTACTGGCCAAAGGACATGTTCTCTAAAACGGAAATTAGGTGACAGGCACAGACGGTAGAAGGTAGATGGTTGATGGTAGACGGCGAGCGAGACACTTCTCGGCCACGTTCTGGTTTACCTTTTGCGGTCTCGAGACGACGACTATTCTGCACAGTGCAACCAGATGTCGAATTGTCAGAAAAAAAAAATGGCTCAGAATTTTAGATATTAGCCAAGGCCAACTCACCTTATATATTTCTAAAAACCAGCGTTTTTTCGTAACATTTTTCTAAACTTTAGAAACAATTTGTTTAATTTTCAGGTTGTGTAGATTTCACACATATACAAACAGTTTGAGTAGCAGTGTGCAACAGACATCTTGGGTCGACTTTAATTGCTCCATTGAATTTGAGTTGTTGGCCTGTCCAAGCTTTTTGCTCGTTGCTGCTCAAATTACTTTAAGGCTGTTACTGTTGTTGTTGTTGTCGCTTTCGCTTTGCTCTTCTGTCCAGGGGCATAATCATAAAGCTGATGTATGTCGACATGCTTTCTCTCTCTCTCTCTCTCTCTTTCTCTCTATTTCTCTGTGCAATGAAGATTGATTTGGCCATAGCACAAAACAGCTACGCCAAAACGGAAGTCGAACTGAAGCCTCTGGCAAAAAGTATCTAACGGATGCAATAGACCGAGCTCTTAAGTAAAGTAGAACAGTAGATGGAAGAGTTCGCGAGGAGCGAGGGGTTGGGGTGTGGCGCTTAGAGAAGGGGCTGTCAATGCAATTAACGCTGCACGGGCTGCCACACGATAACAATTCGCTATACAAAAGTCAAAAAGCAGCATTTGTAGCTGCATCTGTATGGGTATGTGTGTCTGTATCTGTATTTGTCTTTGTATCTGTGAGTCTGGGGGCCTGTGTGTGTGTGTCGCGTATCTCTCGCCTCTATTTTACGCATCTCTCTTCCGACTGTGTCTGTGCGCGTGAGAGTCGCGTGTGCAATGCTGCAAAATGTTTAAATTCGCAATTTCTTTTTCGCTTTGTTTACCCAGTGAATTGGGTGCTAAAGGGGTATCATGAAATTGGGCAAAGGTATGTCACGGGTGTAGAGAGAGGGAGAAAGAAAGAGAATGGGAATGAGAGAGAGAATGGGAATGGAGAGAGACAGAGAGAGAGAGAGAGAGAGAGAGAGAGACAGCGAGAAGGACAGAGACACCGATTTGTGGACAAACTGATGAGATATAGACAGAAGAGGACGGATATATAGACAGATAATGACACATTCACTGATTGTGAAAGAGAAAGAGTGAGACAAAGGCATAGAAAGAGGGAGAGAGAGACACAGAGACAGAGACAGAGACAGAGGGAGACAGGGAGACAGATAGAGACAGAGAGGGAAATAGTCGATATTGCCGATGTCCGATATCTCCGATTTTTCTGTAAATACATATTTCCGATCAAGAACAGGAGAAATTCACGCCCATCTAAGCTTTTAATAACTTTTAATTCCCTCTTTAAATTATTTAAAGCGCTACAAAAAGCAGAAGCAGAGCCTGCACTGTGAATCTATATAGGGTATCCAATAGTCGTTAAATATTTCCTGCGATACTTGTAATATACATATATACACTACAAATGTATGTTAGTTGGTATCTGCTAGTCGTGCACTTTTCAACTAATGCACTCTGACTTGTTGTTGCTGCTGTTTGTTGCTGCTGTTTGTTGCTGCTGTTGTTGCTGGCGTTGTTGGTTTGGGTTATCGTCTGGCAACGGCAATCATAACAGCCCGAGGAGCCGAAACCGAAAACGAAAACCGAATGCGAGAGCCACACATATATTGTTTAATGGAGGGGGGGGGGGGCACAAAGAAGAAGAAGACGAGGACAGGAACAGAGGCAACCAACCGACCAGCCAGAAAGCCAACCAGCCAGCCAGCCAGGCAGCAGCAGCAGCAGCAGCAGCAACGACAACGTTTGTGGATTTTGATTCTGGGTCATTCACCCTTGACAAAAAAAAAATAAAATTGAAAAAAAAATAAAAAATATTTTGCGCTGTGTTAGGCCGTTTTTTGTGTGTGTTTGTGTGTGTGTGGCTGGCATGGAAGTGCTTGGCATTATTGTTGTACATTCATTGCTGTCGTTGTTGTTGTTGTTGTTGAGATTGTTGATGCTGACGCCCAGAGCACGTACAGGCATCCCAAATTTGGGGAGCTGCTTTTGCCAAAATGCAATCCAAAGAGATCGCAGACATGTCACCAGTCTCTTGTTTTGCATATGTATATGTATATAGCCAGCTATATATCCAATATATTCCATATATCCATGTCTAGCTCTCTCTTGCTTTTTGTTTTATTTTGCTCAAAATGTTGACTTACTTTTTTATTCGTCTGTTTATTAGCATGCACAAAATGCTTTTGTTTGTTTTTCTTTCTTTTCTTTTTGGTTTTTTATTTTTATTTATTTTTTTTTGATTTTGATTTTATGGCCTGTGGTTTTTTGAACTTGTGCTCAAGATTTCATTGAATGCGCAATTTGCTTTATTTGATGTTTGTGTTTTTGGTTTATTTTCTGCTTGGAATTTTTAAAACTCCTGATAAAATTTATCACAATTTGTACTTAGTTTGCGCGTAGAACAAACGTTTAGCATTTAATTATATTACAACTAAATGAATTAACAGAACCATTTTGGATTTCAGCATGTACAAAGAAGAAGAAACCACCACTAATTACAGTTTCTAAGTAAAACAATTAATAAATTCGTATTCAAATACAATGAAATACAATGTTGATAATTTTTTTGTTTTTTTTTTGTGGTATTTTATGCAAAAGTTGAATTTGTATGTAGCAGTTTGAAGATGGAAAATATGCATGGCTTTGCATGTTGTTCACGAATGGGAACTTTGCCAACTTAATTTGCAGGCTGATGCAAAACAAAAAAAAAAAAACTATTCAATGCTTTGGCACTTTTTCAAATTAAACTTTAATCTGGTCGAGCTTAACGACTCTCTCTCTCTTCTAACGGAACGCCCAACATAGGCAAAAAGCGCCATCTACCGTTTTGCCAAAATGTAATGGCTCAAAATAAACTTCTGTCGCAATGTAAAATTGGCATTGCCATTTAGGACACGGCAATAACAACAATAGCAACAACAACGAGAAACAACAAGCAGGAGAAACAACAAGAACAATCAATTACAGGAGTTGTAGGGGCAACAAAGCGAACGCAAAACTAAAACAAAACAGAAAAGCAAAAACAGAGCGCACAGCAGAAATAACTGCAACAACTTTTAATGTTTCGTTTTTTAGTTTTTTTGGTCAGTTCAGTTTTGTGTCGATTCCCACGTGCAAAATAAAACAATGCGAGCAAAGCCGCACGTAGATTTATCTGCATTACAAACTGCGGCGCCCAGGATAAACAGCATGCACACACACACACAGTCACAACAAGCACACACAAACACGCAGAGAAAAAGTGTATTCTAAATTCAGTTACATGCGCAAAATTGTAAGCGTTTTTCTTAAAATATATTATAAAATACTGATTTATAAATAGAGTATAATCGAACTCATTTAAGAAATAATTAACTTACTTTAATTAATCGCTTCTGATTTTTTATTTAAGCTGATTTATCCATAGATTATAATCGAATTGATTTAAAAATGTCCTTACTTGAATTAAGAACTAAATAACATAATTAAATGAATTCCATTTTGAATTAAGAGTTTCACTACTTGTAACAAAAATTAATCTATCTGTTACTCATTACAACAAATTTTTGATCGTATAGATTATAATTAAATTATTCTGTGAAGAATAAACCGCAAATATCTTATTAATTATTATAACATTGTTTTTTCTGAGTGTTCACGGGAAATGTCAGTCGACAAACTGAAAATTATGTTTGTGCCAAATTTAAGTTGTGCTACTCTTTTTCTTTTGGTTAGCATCGCGCAGAATTGGCGTTGTAATCCAACAGGGTAAAAAAAAACCAAGACTGACAGAGAAAAACAAGCAAAAGGCGACAGGTGTAATAAATAAGCCAAGCGTACTGGCCAGAATGTGAATGAGGAAGAGGAGCAAAAGGGATGCGCCATGCAATGTAATGCAGTCAACAAAAAAAGTAGTGTAAAAGGGGAAAAAGGGGGAAAATGGTAAATGCAGCGAGTCGTCCGCTAATTCGTGTCATTTAGCGCAGGTGGCGACAAAACTAAAAAAAAGGGGAAGAGAGCAGCAGATTGACACTGATAGGACAAAGAGAGGGCGATGGAAATGGAGGAGGAGAAAAAGACTATCAGGAAATGGAGGCGGTTTCCGACTCCGCCAAGAATATCAGTGGTGACCTCGTTGTGCCCTTTTTTAGGTGAATAATGCAAATGGCTATCAATGACAGTCTTTAGAGAATTTTTTTTTTTTTTTTATTATTTTCCATTGGCAGCCGCCCAAAAATGTTTGTGCTGCACGCAGCGCTATAATAAATTGAGTGGCAACTGCTGCATAATTATAAATAATTATAAATAGTTATGGGCGGTGGCGCTAAATGGAAGCTGACAAGTGATTGACCTTATCAAAAATACAAGTTGTAATTTTATAAAAGAATGGCGCGCCATTTTTGAAAATGAAACTGGTTCACAATGATGTTGACTTCTTATCGAATATGTAAATGCCACCCGCATGTCAAGTATCGATAAATTTCTGAGGGCGTAGCCACCTAATTTGTGTTATTTTGCAGCAATGCTGACGACTGTTATTATTTCGATATCGATACAACTATTAGATGAATTGCTCTAGTGATGCTGTGGACGAGTTTTCCATGAATGGGAAATATATAGAAATAAATATTACTATATTAAAAATGGATCAGCAATTAAATATTGTTGTTATGTGAACAGCAACAACTGCAGAGCATTCATTTGCCGGCTTTGCTTATACTGATATTAAATATCGATATATGTCGCAGCGATATCTAAACGCGATATGCAACACTGTTTTGAGGGCGTAGTTCCAACAAGTGCACAGCATTAATTTGTATTACTAATCCGCGTTGCGTGTGTGTTTTTGCTGCGTCCAGTGGAGTTTTTGTTTTAAAGTTTGTTTCGTTTTTAATTTTAATAGAGACTGCCCAGGCAGGCAGTAAACTCCCAAACAGACACATACACACAGGCAGAGACAGCCCAACAAAAACATGGCTTTGTTCCTGCCTGCGACAATTTTGGGGCGCAGCTATTTGTTTTTTGGGCTTGTTCTAATTGTGGGTGTGGTGTTCGCTCAACACGAGTGGCAGGCTCGAGATGCGTTCGATGAGATCAAGATACAGTTCGATAAGGTGAATGCAGACAACTGTCCGATACAGCATCATGCGGATCTGTTTATGCCCGTGGATGCTGTCTCCCACAAACCAGACATAAAGGAGGTCAATGTGAATCCGGTGTTCCCAAATCGCACCGCCTTGCTGCATCTACAGAATATGGCGTTGAGTCGGAGCTTCTTCTGGAGTTATATATTGCAATCGCGATTCATACGTCCGGCTATTAATGACACCTACGATCCGGGCATGATGTATTATTTCCTTTCCACAGTTGCGGATGTTTCCGCTAATCCCAGCATCAATGCATCGGCCATTTACTTTTCACCAAATAGCTCGTATTCATCGTCGTACCGCGGATTCTTCAACAAGACCTTTCCGCGTTTTGGACCGCGCACATTTCGCCTGGATGATTTCAATGATCCGATTCATTTGCAAAAGATTTCCACGTGGAACACGTTCGACGTTCAAGATTTGGGGGCGCATCATCCGGACTCAATATCAAAGGATTACACACATGATCTGTATAAGATCAATGAATGGTACCGCGCCTGGCTGCCGGACAACGTTGAGCGCAGACATGACACAAAGATCACGTATCAGGTGGAAATACGCTACGCGAATAACACAAATGAAACATTTACATTCCATGGTCCGCCGGGCTCTGAAGAGATACCGGGTCCCATTAAGTTTACACGTCCCTACTTCGATTGCGGTCGCTCCAACAAGTGGCTGGTAGCCGCTGTTGTTCCAATTGCCGATATTTATCCGAGGCACACCCAGTTCCGGCATATCGAGTATCCCAAGTAAGTGTAAATTGTAAATTATCTATGCATTAGCTAATCCTCTCGTGGATAATCTTTTATAGATACACCGCTGTCTCTGTACTGGAAATGGATTTTGAGCGTATTGACATCAATCAGTGTCCGCTGGGCGAGGGCAATAAGGGTCCAAATCATTTTGCGGACACGGCACGCTGTAAAAAAGAAACAACCGAATGTGAACCCTTACACGGCTGGGGCTTCCGACGTGGCGGCTATCAATGTCGCTGCAAGCCAAGCTATCGACTACCCAACACAGTGCGGCGACCCTATCTGGGTGAAATTGTTGAGCGCGCCTCAGCCGAACAATATTACAATGAATACAATTGCCTCAAAATTGGGTGTATGTTGTTATCCTATCTACCTATTTGGTATATATGTTTAAAATGATTCCCCCTTTCGTTTTAGGGATACAAAAGCTGCCCATTCAGTGGGAGAAGGCGCCGTACTATGTGCGCGAAAAGTATTTGGATATGCATCCGGAATATCGGAATTATACGACAGGCTCTCGATCATTGCACGCCGAACATTTGAATATCGATCAGGTGTTGAAATATATTCATGGCGTCAATTATCGCACATGCAAAAAGTGAGTGGCAGCTTTTTGAATATCGAATTTAAAATTGTTATATTATTGTGAAAGAATTGCCGATATTTACAGTGTGTGCGTGTGCCTGTGCCCCTATTTGATTAATCTTGTAATGTAGCCTTTCCAATGTATAAATGAGTGCACATACGTGTCACAACTGCTGTCAAATGGCATTTTATATTTACATTTTATAATTATATTAATGCATATTCGTTTTTCCATTTGCATATAGCTTTCATCCACAAGATCTAATATTGCGCGGCGATGTTAGCTATGGCGCCAAGGAGCAGTTTGAGAACGAAGCCAAAATGGCTGTGCGTCTGGCCAATTTTATTAGCGCATTTTTACAGGTAAGCTTAATGCTGGAATTCAGCTGTTTCGCATCGTTTCCCATCGGCTTCACGCTAAATGAAGAGCAATAATTGATAAACCCGACACCTATATTAAGCGCCTTCGATGTCGCCTCTTGAAAACTTCTCAAGTGTAAATTATAATTTTCCACGCGTAATTCAACTTCCTCGAATTTCCTGCAATGCCAGTTTCACATTTTTTTTTTTTATTTTGTCAGCTTGCTTGCCAGTTGCGAATTAAATATTCAGTGTCAAACCATTACCAAATGCTAAATTCATTAGTTTGAGCGCAGAAGGACACGAAAAACGGGTTCGACACCAAAAACGTCGTCTTCATTAAATGCCACAGAGCAACAGAGTAAAAAAAACTGGACTCCTCTCTTTTTTAACCCTACTCCTACCTCTGTCTGCAAACGTATTTGCACAAGTTGTTAGCATAGAAATCGAGAAACGCTTGGGGAAATATATAAATCGCATAGTATCCCCCCTAAATTCCCATTTCTTTATTATTCAGGTATCGGATCCCAATGAGGTGTATTCGGGAAAACGTGTGGCGGACAAGCCGCTGACCGAGGATCAAATGATTGGCGAGACCCTGGCCATTGTTCTAGGCGACAGCAAGGTCTGGTCGGCGACGACGCTATGGGAGCGCAATAAGTTCACAAATCGCACCTATTTTGCACCCTATGCCTACAAAACGGAGCTGAACACGCGCAAGTTCAAGGTGGAGGATCTGGCGCGTTTGAATAAAACGCACGAATTGTATACGGAAAAGAAGTACTTCAAGTTTCTCAAACAGCGTTGGAATACGAATTTTGATGATCTCGAAACGTTCTACATGAAAATCAAGATACGACACAATGAGACAGGTGAATACCAGCAAAAGTACGAACACTACCCCAATTCGTATCGTGCGGCAAACATTAAGCACGGCTACTGGACGCAGCCGACATTCGACTGTGATGGCTATGTGAAGAAGTGGCTGGTGACCTATGCGGTGCCCTTCTTTGGCTGGGACAGCCTTAAAGTCAAACTGGAATTCAAGTGAGTAGAGCACAAGGGGAAGCTATAATTTTTGGGTTTTGGGATAGGGATAGGGAATAGAAATCGGAATAGGGCGAGCTGTGTGCCGCGCCTTAAGCGGGCCCGTTGCTCACCCCTTTTTTTTTTTTTTTGTTTAGGGGCCAGTCCCGTTCTCCAATTCATTCAGATGCAAATGTTGTGTGTTTTGTTTGGTTGTCTAATTTTCAAGTGTTGACTTCTGACTTGTGACTTCCTTCACTTCACTTTGCATATTGTCATGCAAATTGGGCAAGCAATTAAACTAATTTGTTGTCTCCTCTCTATCTCTACACACGCAGGGGTGTCGTCGCCGTCTCCATGGACATGCTGCAGTTGGACGTTAATCAGTGCCCGGACTGGTATTATGAGCCAAATGCCTATAAGAATACGCACAAGTGTGATGAGAAAACATCATATGTGAGACTCGATATCAAATATCTGATAATTAGAAATGTACCTAATATGATTTTCTCATTTGTTATTTAGTGTGTGCCCATTATGGGACGTGGCTATGAGACGGGCGGCTACAAGTGCGAATGCCTGCAGGGCTACGAGTATCCCTTTGAGGATCTGATCACCTACTATGATGGCCAGCTGGTCGAGGCCGAATATCAGAATATTGTCGCCGATAAGGAGACACGCTACGATATGTTCAAGTGTCGTTTGGCGGGCGCGTCGGGTTTGCAATCAGCGCTGGGTTTGGTCATCTCACTATTTGGCCTGACACTCACGCTGCTCTATAGATTTAGTTAAGCCAAATAATGCTAACATCAATTTCCGTCCATACGAATCTCACATTAACAAAAATAGAAGAAAAAAACAATACTAAGAAAAAAAAAACTGACAAAGCAAAAGCAGCTCAAAGACACAAAATTGACACCCAAAACAAAACGCAATGCTGCCCAAAAAAAAAAAAAAGTGAAGAAGAAGAAGTTGTCCGTATTCCCCACGTATTCCATATATATATATATATATATATAAATATATACTGAGATGCGCCTTTGAACATTGTCATCATTTATCTGCAAGGCGATTAAGTTGTAGACATAATCTATTACAATGAATCTGGTTATTTGTCATTTCTATCAAAGAGCAGCAGCAGCAGCAGTAGAAGAAGCAGCAGCAACAGCAGCAGCAGCAGCAGCAGTAACAGAAAAGCGCAAACAGCCGCGCCTACTGTGCTCAGATTACGGAAGCGTCGTCGTCGTCCTTTGCTAATGTCCGTGAAGTTGCACAGCTGTATATGTATGTGTGTGTGTGTGCTTGTGCTCGCTGGAAACCTGTTAACATCAAAACCCAGTTAGGCCTCGTACCCTACACCCATCCTCTATAAAGAGAGGGTTGTTTGTGCCTGCCTGGTCAGCGCTAAAAAAAAAGAACAGAAGAAAAAACGCCTGCCGTCGTGTTTTTCCTATATTAAATCGTCGGCTGGTCCATTGGCTGCTTTTTTGCCTGAATTAAATATGCCGCCGTTTTTTTTTTCTTTTTGCATTTTGCTTTTTTCATTGAGCGCCTTGATAATCATATGCGCTTGAATTTTTATTATCTATATACCCTGAGAACTTTTTCTATGCGTCGCCTGGAAACCAGTTTATCAGCCACTTGGTCTCCTGCCAGGGCAACAACAACACACACACATACAGAAAAAAAACTTTACCAGCGCTTCTTTTTTTCATTAAAAATTGGCCATAGGTAGCTGGACTTGCGACTTGGACACACACAAAATATTTTCACACATTTTTCATAGTCAGTATCAGGGGCAACAACAACAAACAACATCGGACGCCGCCGGTGGGCAGTGACGACCGCTGCGTTTTGGGCAACTCCTCCATTTCCATTACCAATTGTGCCGTTGCCGGCTGCAGGCACGTCCTTTTACAAGGAGCCATCAATTCGCAGCGGGTACGCGTTTTGGTTTTTATTATTTCTATTTTCTAATGTGTCTCACAGTTGGCTTTTGTTTTTCAAAACTATTTACTATCTATATCAGTTTGTAGGACAGTACAAATAATATCGTATCAAATCTAAAAAGTGAAAAGATTAATTGTGCCTTAATAAAGACAAAGAAATTCTTGCTCGAATATTATACTACATATATAGACTACGTCGTAAGTCCGTCCATATAAAAATGTCTTCATTATATTATTAAGTGCCTTGAATTTGTAAGGAATGAATATATTCGTATTTTATACATAACACACACATACACACTCTTTTTATATAAATATGTAGAGACTTAAGCTTAAAAATACCAAACAGTGTTCGAAGCAGAAATCTCAAAATAAATAAATAAAATAAATCAATAAATCTTTTGTAAATGCTTTGTAAATACCAGAGTTTAGAGCTTTTACCAATATACGCCTTATAATAAATACAAAGTATTGTCTAGTCGTAATGTTTTTAAAACGCTCTACGGAAAACTTGCATTTAAGTTGGCGCAATTCAGGTGTATATAGAAAATGGGAAAAATTGGCTTACCGAATTTTTTCATATTGGCTTTCACGTATTAAGCTTGAATTTGATAGTCACGAACGACACGACACGACACGATACGCACACAAATTGAATAAAATTGCAAAAAAAGGTTTTTCGACTTTTGAAAACAGAAAACACAAAGCGAAAAAAAAATAACACGGCCTTGCGGGAGAAACCAAATTGAATTGTTGATCGCCGCCCGTTAAACGCCGGGCGGTCACGTCTTTTTCTTATATCGCGGTAGTTGTGTGCACGAATAGAACTGATACGATTTAGTTGCGATCGGCCCAAACTATCCGCGAAATATGAAGAATTATAATAAATCTTTCGTTCGAACTTTGATTTATTTTTGGAACCTTTTAGAATTTTTAGAAATTTTGGAAGGGTTTCAATTTGAATGAGAGATGTTTTTGTAATGAAAACTTTTCATAATGTTAATCCAGATTTTTCTACCAAAAAAAAAATCGACATTAGTTTCAAGGCCTATGCGATAGTGAAAAAATCAATTTTCAATTTGTTGTGTTGTCAATTTTTCTTTTTTTGTGTTTATTATGTGTTTTCTAAATACATACATTTGGTTTTTTTTTTTCTTTTAAATATTATAAACATCATTAAAAACTATCACAAATCAATTATTGGATGTGGCTACACAATAATAATACAAGTACAAATTAGGCAGCTGCGAAATTGAATCGAGCCGCTTGCAGTCCTTAAATACATGTGCGGGATTCAACCAGGATTCAATCATACAATTCCCAGCAACTATAACACTAATACAGATCAGTTTTTTTCAACAACAGCTAAAGTACAAATAACACGATGAACTTTACATTTTATAAAATACATGCATATACTTTTATATTCGTTTTCACTTTCGAATTAAAAAACACATTCAACATAACCCCCGAATAAAATGTTTGTATATGTTTTACTAATCTTTGGATCTGACTTTAAGATGCATTTTATTTTTAGTACTTAGCTAGTTCAGTTTTTTTCTGTGTCTCTAAAATTTAAGTGATGTCTCTTAGACTAATTTTGAATCTTCCAAATTTTCCTATCAATTAGTTATACTTTTCGGTAATTTTGGTGTGCCGCTGTGTGGATTTTTACTTTAAAATATTTTATAATTAAAGTTAATATTTAATTTCGTCATTATTTACTAAATAATTGCTAAACACAATTGGCTTCGATATCTCTTTTAATTCTTTTTAATTTTTTATTTATACTAATTTATTTTGTATGCCTTTGCAGTGGGTATTATAATATTATCATCTATGGCTGAGTTAACATAGTCTTCTAGTTCTGAAGCTATCAATTATCAGTACATATTTGAATACCGGTCAAATCGCACTTATGCCACATCATATAGCTGCTATCGGAAGGCTCTTACAGAGGGAATCAATGATTTAGTTATGATATGAAAACAATATTTTAAAATTTTTCACAATTTTTCTTTTAATAACTTCCTCAAATTGTGACCAGACCCGTTCTGCAAGGGCATAGAAACTTTGGCATGCCGAAGATATAATTTCTTTCTCATCTTTTATCTAAATTAATTCGTATATCTA
The DNA here is from genome assembly GCA_035042305.1 of Drosophila glabriapex. Lineage (NCBI taxonomy): Eukaryota > Metazoa > Arthropoda > Insecta > Diptera > Drosophilidae > Drosophila > Drosophila glabriapex. The sequence goes on from JAWNLN010000018.1 coordinate 7,696,530, forward strand.
TAATTAAGGGGCATATTCAGGGTCATATTTGAGCTCATGTTAATGAAAGAGCTCTTTCTCTTTTTAGCTGGTTCCTCTTTGGTTTCAGTGCACATGGGTTTTTGCATGGGTTTGTATCTCTGTACTATGAGCTATATTGTATCTGTATCTGTATTTGTATATAATTAACTGTGTTTTTTTTTGTTGCGTATAAGTAGTTAATATTTGAGCAAAATTCTAACTGCATGTGTTTCAATAAAACTCTCACAACAACAACGATCCTTTAAAATGACATATAATCGTAATGAATATAATATGTATATATATATGTATATATATATAAATAGAACTTCTTAAGTGCTTGTGATTGTGTTCAATTTTTTTCGCTGTATGCGGCAGGTGTTAACTAACTTATCGGATTCACTATATTGATATGCACAACTACACTCAGAGAAAAATAGTTTTCTAAGCTCAAATATAAACGGTTTAGATGTTCTCAATGTTTTGGTTTTACAGTTTTATCAATGCAAACGTAAATGAATACGAACAGACTCATAAGATGTAAGTGTCATGTAAAACTGCACCACCACAATTTGTATAGGTTGGAGCTATTCTGTGGGGGCATAATAAACCACTGTCGACTTGCGTCGAAAGCCCAAATTGAAGAATGAGGTCTCTGACTTTTTGCGCTCATGATCATGCTCGTGCTCGTTGCCAAAATAGGAGAAGAGGCGTCCAGTGCCGGTGGGTGGTGCACGAATGCCACCGCTGCCCCGTCGACTGCCATGGACGCTGTGGCTGCTGCTCTGACGGTGAATCATTGTGAGTGATGTGTGCGAATGTTGCCGCTGCAAATGCTGCTGATGATGTCGATTGTGGTGGTGGTGGTTATTGTGATGCTGTTGTTGTTGTTGCTGTTGTTGCAGATGATGATGTGCGTTATTGGTTGTGTTGCCATGCAGAAACCCAGCTGTAGTTGGCGATAGATCAGTCATCTCACACGGCCAGAGGGTGAACGAAGATGGGACCTTATGTATCCCGTCCGATAGTCGATAATGGTGGGATGCTGACCTATTGAAGTACCGCTCCGAGGGCCGCGACCCCATCTATACATATATATATATATATATATATATATATATATGGTGTGTATATATATTGTGTGTGGGTGTGTTTGTGTGTGAGTGTGTGTGTTTGAAGAAAAGTTCAGATATTAGCACAACGTATAGGAATATATTTTCTACATTTGATTTCATTTTTTTCTAGGCTTTTTGTGTTTAATTTCTAATGCGCTATATGTACATATTACAAATTTGTATTACTTTTCCATTTTTACCTTTTAATATGTATATGTATATATATATACATACATATATATTGTATACTCGTATATGCAATGCCGATCAACAGCTGTGCACCTTGTTGAATTTTAAATAAATATAATATTTAGTAGACAGTTAAGCTTTGAGAAGAATCAATTTGAAAGGCAAAAGGGCTTACAGATATTTTATATTCAATTGCAACTCAAATTATTTTTTGTATTGTTAGTACAGTTCTTAATCTAAAATTTTTATTGTGCATATAAAAAAAGACTGTATGCCATAAACATGATGTAAGCACTTCGGTTCAGGGAATTAACCTGTTGGGTATACGTGAAACCATTTTTTGGCCGAAAGCAAGGTTTATATTTTTGCTTCTTTTATGATCTGGTTAAGACTTACTGGGTATCGGCTAGTTGATCAGCAATGCATTTACATAGTCTAACTAGGTTGATACTAAGATTTGTATGCGTCTAAAATTGTTTGCTAGCATTTTTTTTATAAATAAATTTTTTTTTTTTACTGATTTTTTACTGATGTTTGTTAAGTTTGTTGTCAATTTTTTTAATATATATTTATTTACATAATACATGTTTGTGTATGTGTTTGTTTGCGTGTGTGTGTGTAAGTGTGGGTGTTTAAAGGGCAACTGTTGGTATAAGCGTAGGCGGAACTTGGGTGCCACATTTACATAAATGGAGTCCAATAAGCTGTGCTAATTCAAACAATATTAACAAGTGCGGCTATTTACAAATATATGCATTCATTAAAAAAAAAAAATGTAATTAAGACAATAATATATAATATATGCAATTTGTTATATATTGATGTAATTAGTGAAATATCTATAACGAGGATTCTCACAAAAAATGTCAAGAGCGCTCACCGTTTTCGTTCGCCTCTCAATTTTAAAATATTATTGTACTTGGTATAAAATTTTTTTTGCATTTTTGGTTTTGGTTTTTTTTTCTTGACAGTTACGACATTTATAAAAAAACATTTGTGGGTCGTGGGGCTTAACAAAAAAAGTCGTCTAAAGCCACACACGATCGCTACACAAATTTGCTGTCTATAGGATTTGGGTTTGTTGATTTTTTTTTGTTTGTTTTTTTTTATCATGCGTTTTGGCTCAAACAACATATGAGTTTGTATTGACCGCATAATATTTTCGTTTATGTTTATAATGGGAGGCATAAATATGCTGCGATCTGTGAATAAAAATAAACAACACAAAGAGAACGAGAGAAAAAGAGAGAGAGAGAGATGAGGAGAGAAAGAGAGAAAAAGAGAACAAATACAGAATAATTAAAAAAAAGGACTTTAAGCGGAACCGAGAGGCAGACATTAAGAACTAAAACGCATCCGAACAATAGGTTAATATATTTCACTTGGACTCGACTATAACTATAGTTATTAGGTGACAACTGTACCTTACAAAGTAATACTCATCATTCATTACAGGCAGTGGGGAAAAAGAACGGTTCAAGTACTTACCCAGGACTCTAGTTTGGCTTACTGGTCTGTCTTGGAAAATCATTTACAAAATATATGTATTTCTTGTTGTTGCTTGTTTTTTCTTTGTACAGAATATCTGTGAATTGTAGTATTTTTTTATATATTTTTTTTTCCAACTTTTAGCTTATGTGGTGCGAGAACGAACGCGTGATGTGCCGTTGCGCATATCTCGTGGACGGTCCGGTGACTGCAGCATCTCGTTTACAAAGCGCTGGCCTACCGCTACTTGGTATTTGTGTGGTATTATTTTGCAGTGTGTTTGTTTTTTTTTTGTGTGTTTTCGAATTTACAATGAGAATCAAATATTGCATTTATTTTTTTTGTGATTTTTTTTATGTTTTATTTTTTTATTTTTTTTATTTATTTTCGCAGTTTTTGTTGATTAGAATTTTGCCAGGTTGATACGTGTTGTTGTGAGTATGTGTATTTTGTTCAGACAGAGAGATTTATATATATATATATATAGAGAGAGAGAGAGAGAGAGAGAGAGTAGGGGAGACAGTCATAGAGAGAGACGTGGCAGAGGTGAAGAAGAGAAAACAAGAAGAAAAAGAAGCAATAGTACAGATTAGCGGTGTTTTACTATATACAGAATCGTTAGAATCGTTTTTTTCTTTCTGTTAGTATTAGAGAGCTGCTTGTTCTAAAGTGTTGTTATGTCGAAAATAATTAATGAGATTTTGTGTGAAATACATTGCTTATGCCAAATATACATACGCATACACAGAGAGAAAAATGACGGTGTGTTACTAAACGGGAATCAAAAATTTGCAATTTTAGCAAACCAAGAAAGATTTACTGTAAGTGAGCACAGACCAAGCACAAAAATGTTAAAACAAGATGTTTTCATATCGTTTACAGAAATCATACTCAAAATAAGAATAAATATCTCAATGTGAATGTTTTTCTCTCTGTGCAGTTACTGAGCACTTTACTTTTATTTCCTTATCTAGTGAAATTTCAATATAAAAGAAATATCTTTTTGGTTAAATTTATTTATTTTGGTGCTAAGGCTGATCTTTTTTTTTTTTGAGAGTGACGAGTGCTTTGAAAATTAGATCACTTGTATTATGGATCCTGTTGTGAAACTTACCTTTACGCTTTTCAAAATGTTTAAGTTTAACAAATTTGCACTGTAACTACGAGATTCCTAAGCTACTTAAGATTGGCTCAAAACTACTCAAACTATTTATCGTAAGTAAATCAAATAATTAAGTAAAATTGAATTAATTTACTAACTCTGCAGATTTTGAGAAAAATCAACTTAAACTAGGAATTCGATGCAAGAAATAAAAATGTAATAAGAGAAATCAACTTCAAACCCTCTTAAATGCAGTTGGTAACGAATATTTAAGAAAATACTTATCATGTCATAATTGTAAATACGATATCGCGTCTATTTGTTGTTTTTAGGAAATGCCCATAACAAAATAAACCCGAAAGCTCAAACTTACTAATCAAGTTTTGAACTAAGCGGAATCGAACTTAAATCAATATTTTAAAATTTGTTCAGTATTTTTTCTTGGTAAAGTTTATCGTTTTTGAGTATGGTTCACCTATATGGCGTACAATATGTAGATAACAGAAAATCTTTCTTATTTTTAGTTTTTAGCACCGTATGCTTAAAGTTGAAATATATATTCTGTTTGCCAACAGACGAAACTCACCTCGCATTGTGACCCAGCATTATGATGCTTCTGTAAATACAATTGAGAAATGTCGACACCATTTTTTATTTAAGAAATAAGTAGAGTATATAGCAATAGTAGAGTAGAGTTTAGAGACAGGTTTAGAGACAGAACGAACACACAGGAGATGAAAATCAAAGAGAAACTGAAACAGAAAGTCAAGAGTTTCGAGAAAGAATAGCGTTGGTGGCCGATTGTGGAAATGTAGTAGAAAACTGATACAAAAAATATAAAATTATTTATGTATATATTGTCTTAAGATCATGCCAATAATTTATTAACACTTTATATGAATTTTTATTTTTAATATTTTGCTTTTATTTATGAAGGGGTTATATATGTATTAATTGTTGTGCTGCTGTACTTATATCATATATATTACATATACATTATAGGTCAGACAGACAGAATTCTTAAGCCATAAAGATTGAACAATGGGACGACTCTGAGTCGATCATGCTACAATATCTGGATTTCTAAATTATATAACTTTGCGCCCTATTAAAAATGTGCACACACTTTGACGTAAAGAATAATTCAAATTAAAAATTATAAAAAATATTTTTAAATTGTATTTACAATTTTTGCTCTCTGTATATAAAAAATTCCGGAAACTGATAATTATAACTTAACTATACATTTTCAAAATGTTGTATAATTATATAATATTAATGTTATAAGCAGCGTGTACTATCAACAGATCGCACAGCAAGCAGCCAAAACAAAACAAAAAAAAAAAGGAAACAGGGAACGAGGCTGAAAGAATAACAGCATCCATCATCATCATCATCTTATGCTGTACAATAAATGGGTCTTGAACTCTTCTATATAAATAAAATATCGCAACACCAGCGAAAGTCAAAAGCTACACAGTTTTTGAAGTATGTGTGTGTTGTAAAGTGCACAGAGAAAAAAATATTCTAAAAACAAGATAGCTTCTTGGATTCAAAATGTATTTTCATTTCAAAATGGAAAATCTTAATTTGCGTATTTTTATTCCTAAATTTAGGTCTATGATCTTCAGAGTTTAATGCAAACACAAAATAGAAACATATCTTTGGCTTAAAATTTTTAGCCGCTTTGGTTTTGATTTTAGCTTCTTTTTTTCTCTGAGTGTGTGCGTGTTTTTTGTGGGTTTAAGAACTACAATAGTCGAACCTGCAACAACATCCACAGACAAATGTTTTTTACACAATGGTGGTCAAAAGAAAAGAAACAAAAACTGCAAACGACGAGTTATATTTATAAGTTGGGTTTATATAAGTTAATAGTATTATGTAGACTGGCAGTTTTGGGATTTAAGAGTTCTCTGATCTGCCGTAACGCAACGAAATCATCAAAGGTGTCAACAACAATTAAACACATTAAGAAAAAAAAAAACAACAAGAAGATTTCATTATTGGCCAACTGCACAAGGGCCTGGAAGTAGTGTTTGGTAAACGATATGCATTGTATTGTATGGTATGTATATATAATGTTATATGTTATGTAACAAGGCATATAAAATTAGGGTTATATAGTTTTGGGTGTTGTACATAGTTATAGTTGGTATTTAGTATGTACGTAACTCTTTTTTAAAAAGGGTGAGCGCATACTTTTGGAGGCCAGGGTGCTTGTATATTTTCATATAGTATTTTTGTGTGGTTTTTTGTGTGGTTTAACTATTAAGTACGAGTACATTCAGTCAGTAAAAAATCTGCCAAAGTTTCTGGTACATCTCAAGCTCAAAATCTCTTAAAAGGTTTGGTATTTTCTGGTATTCACTATGTTATTATCAAATATGTTATGTAGTATAACTAAATAAATGTTAAATGCTTGATATTATTTGTATAATATTTGGTTATTGGGAGGTTTTTGTTTTGGTTTTTTGCTTGTGTATTTGGCCTACCGAATGAGCATAGCGAATTTCGGCTAATTCACAACAACATTGGTAACGGAGTATGGCACGAACGCTCTTTCTGCAAGATGTTTGGTTTATATAAAATTAAATATATATTTTTATACAAGTAGATTAGCAACAAATTAATAATTTCATGTTTTCTTTTTAAGTTTAATGTTGTTTATATCAAGTTGTTAAATTTATATGAACTATTTTTTAGCAAAATGAATCAAACTTAAACACATGAAATAAGAAATTTTTTAAAGTAATATTTAAGAAAAGTTGCAATAACAAAAGTACAAACAGAAATTGAGAAATAAAATACGCACGAGTTTGTAATCACTAAGAAAATTAGCATAATTATATTTTGTATGTATAAATCATGTAGCATTATTAGAATAAAAATACAGTTACACTGGGTTAGTACTTACCGTAGCAGTCGCGTTATGTAGTCGGGCCAGTTTTCGGGGAACATAACGAGGAAAAAACCGATGGCAATTAAAATGACGCCGGCCAGTTTCATGCCCGCAAATGTCGCACTGTACAGGATGACATCGAGTGCTAAATGATGGATGTTGTGTATGTTAATATTTTTTTTCTTGTGTATTGTATTGACATTTTTGAGATGAATTAAATAACATATTTTGTGGGGCTTAGTAGAAAATCCTCTTAGAAATGCATAGGTTATTTATAACTATACTTGAAAAAATATGCCCTAGAAAAGTGAAGATTGACTTAAATTTAAAACGCCTTGAAAACCAGACATATTTGGCTATTTTTATTGGCTTCTTGAAAAAAAATTTGATTCAGAAATAAAAAATATTTTTCAAATTTTTTATATACAAATTAGAACCATCTTTATAGGATTAAAAAAAAATTAACAAACATTCCAAATTCTATTTTGCTGAATTTTGATACAAAAAAATACTTTAATATTTTAAAATTACTCATATTTTATTTTAAACGATTTTATTTATTGTGATAAAGGAAAGTAAACAAAAGTTCTTCAAAATTCTAGGTAAAATTTTTAGGCAAGTAGAAAAATGTATTGCTATATATAAGAATGTATATGCACTTAAACCTCAGGTTCTTTGGCATAGCTGATTATGTTACATCGTATGAATTTCTATAATATACTTTCCTTGTCTATGTCCTCATATAATAATAAAAAATAAATAAATAAATAATAATATAAATAGTCATTTGCCCATATTGATGCATGTTTATATACATATTTACACAATGTGACTAATATGGCAAGCTTTGAATAATATTTCGTCACGAAATCCTATCAAGCTAATACATTGTCCTTTTTGTTGTAATTGCTATTGTAATTGTTAGTGCTATTGCAATTCGACCGCCCAATTCGAGAGGTTGTTATAGTGTACGTACCACCAGAAACTGGTACAGCGGTTATCAAACCCAATGTCACAAACATGTTGTAGGTAACAGCAGCGCTGAACTGCATGAGTACGTGGAAAACTGCAATCAAAATTAATTACAACGATAAACAACAATCAAAAAGAAAGAAAGCAGGCAAGAAAAAAAAACGTTGCACTAAAGAAAAACGAACAAGAAGAACAATTGGAATGTCAGGCATACCCAGGAGCAGCACGCTTGCTGCCATCAACATGTTCCATGGTATGGCTTCCGATGTCAGATTCTCGGCACCCGTCAGGTACAGGGCCAAAACGACGGGCCACAGCAGCAGCGCATTGAGCAGGCCCAGAGCGGTGAATGTGAATGCGATTTGGGCCACAGGCGGATCGCCCATCACCTTGCGGAACATTACCTGAAAAGGGAGCACCGACGACGACATGAGCACGACATGGTCCCAAGACACGAATGCGCTTGCTAGGCTCTGACAGGCCAGACTGGCGGCTTACCCTAAACACGGCATAACCGGCAGCAGCTAACGTGGCCAAAACAACGCCACCCAATGTGCGACTCTCCGTAATGCCGTCCATATAGGCAAGCAACGCGATGCCAGTGTCGCACAGGATAACGGCCACAATCTAAGGATATTTGTTATTATTTATATGCAATTGAGCGGCTGGGCATAGTTAGGGCTTGTAAACTAGAGATGGGCGCTCGTCTAATTTATTATACATAAATATATTTCATACAATTCGTATAATCATTTAAAATATATAAAAATTTATCGACTTAGAAAAAAAAAACGCATACAAATGAAAATCGTCCTGAAAATTTGGTTTTTCTTATTTTTAGAAATAATTTGAAATTATAAAAATACATTTTGTATTCAATTAAGAAATCGTCAATACCAAAAATATGTTTTCTTAAATATTCCTTGGAAATACTTTCTATTATTAAAAAGTATAAGTGCCAACCCTTTTTCTTAGAAAAGATATTTTCAGAAACTCGACTATCAACTATTATATTAAAAAAATACTCGAATCTAAGAAACTATAATGTAAGAATTCAATGTACACATAGAAATCAAACACCTTGGACTTCAAGCATTTTGTGATTTAATTTTAGAAAAATTCATTCTAAACTTAAGAAATACAAATCTTGCTTTTTAGACAACCGCAACTTTCAATTTTATAAGTTTATTTCTTGTTTCTTATTAATTTAATTTCTGAATAGTAAAACGAAGAGACCTTGGGGCCAAAGGTATGCCTAATTTTTAAAATTCAGGTAGATTTTGTTTTATGTGTATTCCATATTCGAGCCACGAGATATAAAAATATATATTAAGATTCTTTACTTACCCTAACGCCAACGAACTGCTCGTGCAATATGACCCAGGAGAGCAAATAGACGCAAGCAACGTTTGTTGCAAACAGAGCCAGTGCATCTGTGGCAAAGAGAACATGCAGCGACAGAGTGTATAGATAGGTGGTCACCAGCCACAAGATGCAAAAGGATAAGCAACGATTTAGGAAACGGCCTGAAAACGGAAATTGCACATTTATCTTAAGCATCGAAAAGAAAAACAAATGATAGTCTCAGGCACCTATGGTAAAGCCACGTTCGCGAAATCCCCGCAGGACATCGGCTAAGATCTCACTGAGCTTATCGCACTTGCGGGCGGATATGAGACCGAGTATATAGATGGGAAAGAAGAGCAGCGAAAAGTTAGTAAAGAACCATGCCGCAAAGAACGGTGCATTAAAGTAGACGGGCTGTCGCGGTGGTATGTTGAACATCTCGGTGGCGTCCTCGACATGATGCAGCGACGAATCACTGATTGCCAATATATCCTCCAGTTCGGTGCTGAGCTCAGCCCGGCTCGACGACGTATCCAAATAGTCGTCCAGCTCATCCTCATACGGCGCCCGATACAGATACATATACTTGATGCAGTGCGTCGCCCCCACCCAAGAGGCAGTCACCAGAATCGTAACGCATACGCCAAAGTACATCTATAAGCATGATGATCTTGATTCAAATTTTTGATTGTAGTATAAGACTGGCATAAATATATGCCATCGAACTTAGAAAATCGATTGAAGAAAGATAATTTTGAAAAAAAAAATTTTTTTCCTTTTCATTTAAAAACTAAATAAATCAAGAGAGATTAGGCATACCGAAGAATATATACTAGACTGGAGTGAAGCTGTTGACAGCTAAATTTTAGTTTGAGTTTCGAAATATTATGATTATTAACGTTTTGAAAAAAATTTCGAATGGTTGAATTTGATTTATTATTATTATTATTGCCCTCTATATGGGTAATTTTTTTTGTTAATTTAAATTCTGGATTTTTTTTTTTTTGTCGATTTTCTGAATTCAATTCTGAAATTGATTTAAATGTGCATTCAATAATGCAAGTCACTCACCTTCTTGGCCAGCTCGGAGCAGCAGGACTCCTTGCAGGCTTTGAGTTTGCGGAAACGCACTTCCGCATCCTCGCCAGCCGGAATGCCATTTGGCTGCTGATGATCTATGGCCAGTTGGCCATGTGTTTGTGGATCATTCGTATCGCCTCCAAAATTATGTTGTGATCCGTGTGGTCCTGTGGGCGTGTCCGCCTGGATGGTAATTACCTCATTGGGATCCTGTTGGCTCGATGATATCGAGTCTTGGTGGGTTATTTGCGGATTACTTGAGGTCAGCACATTACTGAAGCCACAACTCCCGACAGCGCCAACGCTGCTGCTGCTGGCAATGCCACCACCAACCCCGCTTCCTACTGTCCCGCTGGTATTGTTGTTATTGAACAGTCCATTCGACGAGGAGTCCCCAGTGACAACAACGGACGGCGCGCGGACGCGTTTTGGATTGAAGATCGCTGGAATTTCTCCGTCACGCGTCATCCTCTCATCATTTCCAAGCGCCGCTCACGTTCATAGTGTCTTTGCTTCTATAAGATAAGCGAAGAATTATAATAAATATTTAAATATGTTATGCATAATATACATTAAATACTCCCAATTATTTTAAATTATTCTTTTTTAAGTTTTCTCTTAAAATCGTTGAATCTTTTACATTGTGCCTAATGAATATGGATAAAGTGTTTATAATAAAGTTGTGCAAAAATATATAACAATAAAGTATATTTATTCTTGATCAGCATCAAAACTCAAGCCGATTTAGGAATAACTGTCTGCCCTTCCTCCTTGCTTCGTTACCCAATGCCGATTCAAATTGATTTTAGTTAGCAATAAAAACTATTATATTGAGCCAGAGTCGTGAGTTTTTCAACTTTAAATTTAATATTATTATATGTAGTAGTATTAATCTGGATGCGATTACAAAACATTATTTGTTGAATATCTGCTCAGATTTGGTAAAGTTATGGCTTAATCTAATATTTATGAGTGTCTTCTGTAGAATTTGGATCAAATTTCATAAATTTGAAGTGAGTAGGTATTGCAAATGTATGCCTGACTATTTAGTTGAGAATCGTGTTGGCACCGATTTGGGGTGCAGGAACAATCACACGCAAGGCTAAGGGGACAAGGAGGCAGCGTCTCAAGCAGCTTGATGGCCATCGTGCAGGCCATAACCATAATTGTAGTAAAGGTTTGAAAACAAGCAAAGGGCAAACCAGCAAAACCAATCACGCAATGCCAAACTCGAGCAATTTGCATACGCGTCTTGTTCAGCTGGCTGCTAAACAAAGTTGGCCAAAAGCTCAAGGCAAGCGACGCGTTTCATTACTAAATGGCCAACTGAGTGAACGCCTGATTCAGCAAGGACAATACTGATTTTGAGGGCAAATTGGTCGCAAACAGTCGTCGTCATTTACTTAGGGACACTTTCAGCTAAATGGTATTTTATTTACCAACTAATTAGCTTTGTACTATTTAGAAAAGCAAAATAAGAAGCTTGGTCAACTAATGTATATATAAATATAAACCATCTGAAACAATATCAGAGTCATCAGAGAGTATTACATCGGTTTTCAGTTGATATCTACAATATTGGTATCAGAGTATTCCACAGTCAATGTTCTTATTGGTCGTAAGTTGTCCCTAATTGAATGGTCTGCAGTGCATGTATGCGTTGGTGTGGGTGGGTGTGTGTGTGTGTGTGTTGGGTGGTTCATAACAATGAGAAATATGAATGCCTCGTTGTGCAGGTCAAGTTGAGCCAAAGTCAACGTCGCCTTTGTGGACAATAAACATCAAGTTGCTGCCACAGACTGAGTGTGGCAATTTGTACAGCTTTTAGTGCTGCATTAAATATGACTCCTCTGCAGCTATAGCCACACATCAACCACCACCAACCACCCATCACCCACAAAGTGAAGGTCGCACACAATGTGTTTGTATCCTTCAACTGAGTGTCTCCCAGTGGAGCTCATTGTGCCTTGTCTGCGATAATGACATTCTAATTGAAACATTAAATATTCAGACCATCGACCTAGGCAAATAGATAAATAACTTAATAGCCGGCCATCGATGGATTAATAGCTTTATAATGATTCGGATTCAACATGCTAACACATATTTATGTATATGTATTATAATTGGCTGCATTTTTGCCCAGTCTGTAGCTAAGTGAAGTCATTTCATATATAGTTTTGTGAAATTTATTTATTATTATTGATTTTTGTAACCTTTGCATCGAATATCATATTTATTAAATGCAAAATTTTTAATGCAATTAAAATGATATTTAAACTCCCTTGGGGACTGTTAGATTTATTATGGTCCCTTCTATGCCTATAGCTCGTCCATCAACTCATCAACTCATCAACCATCAACATTTTTTAAAAACATTTTTGCTAAGATGTGGTTTAAGGATACTTTCACCATTATCACAAAATCGGCAGAGTTCTACTAAGGATACGATGACTATATAAACCTGCACGCCTCCCTATTTCACAAATATATAATATCCGAGGGCCTAGACCTCCAAGGTCTGCGCCCCGGTGGGTGAGTACAAAAGTTAAAACCGGTTAAATTGTGTCGTTGAAGTTTTCCCATATAAATACAAAGCTGATCGTCCACAATAATGCACAAGTCGCTTAGACAGCAAAAAAAAATAACTTAAGCGGCTTTGTATGATTGCATCTATTAACTGACTTTGTTAACAATTACCAGACGAGGTAGTTGCGATATTTTTCTTAAAGCTATCGTTTAGTTTGCTCTGAGCACTGAGTTAGATGTGAATTGAAGGCGGATAAGAAAATCGAAACGAGATGAATACTACTGCAAAACTCGTTGGACTGCTAATAAGCATCATGCTGAGCGGTGAATGTTAATTTTTCTTTTCATAAATAATAGATATTAAACAAATACTTGTTTTTCAAATACTTGTAGTCAAGGTAAACGCGGTCGCAACAAAATGCGGCAGCCTTAATGAGGCTCTGCTGTACAGTAAGGATACTACAACGAGGCCGAACGAATATCCATGGATGGGCGTACTCTTTGAATCGGAAGATGGTAACCTAAAGAATACACGCTGCAGCGTTATCATCGTAGGCGAGGCACATGTCCTGGCAACCGGCCCTTGTGTGCGAAAAAAAAGTCCGGAGTTGCTTACCGTACGGCTGGGCTTGTGGAATGAGACACATGTGCCTGGGGAGGGCATACAATGCAATGATAAAGGCTTTTGTGTGCCGAGACCCGTGGATCATCGGGTCAAAGGGATCTTAGAACATTCGCTGGCGGATAAGGAGACGGGAGATTATGATTTGGCTATACTGGAGCTGATGGATCGCATCAAAATGACTACGTACATTCAGCCGCTGTGCGTGAATCAGATTTCCGTGCCGGAGTCGCTAATCGGTCGCAATTATCATTTTGGTGGCTTCGATAACAGTAACTATTTGAAGGGTAAAGGTATGGCGATAACCATATCGAGGCAATACTGTACAGAGCTGGGCCAACTGTCGTCAGCACCCCCGGCAAATCAATTCTGCGCCTATCCGGAGAAACGCACCCGTTTCTATAATGGCGCTGCCCTAATGGGCAACAATGTGGAGAGGGATGTTCCGCGCAACTTCTACCTGGCCGGTATAATGACGAAACACTTGAATGTTGGTGATACAACGCTAATATTCTTTCACGATATAAAACCTATGCGTCAATGGATTTTAAATAATACCCGCATAACGGGTAATTAATACATAATTCATTTTTAAAATAACAATTTTCTACATTGTAGTTAAATAAATTATTATTCTTGGGGCTACCTACAGCTCCGCAAAAAACGAGCTATTCCGCGTTTTGAATCGTGTAAAATGCTAGTGTCAGGCAGCTATGTAGCTTCTAGCGCAAAAAATTAAATTAACCATTTTAGACTCAAATATAGTCTTACAATATGAAAGTGATTTTAATAATGTTGTAAAAAGATTTCAAGCTTCAAGAACTTTTTAGAATTTTGTTTTGCTAGTTTAATTTATTCTTCTTCTACTTGAATAATTATTTAACCTTATTAAGAAAATATAGTATATAATTTTTCAGTAAGGTTTATGTCGCCATGCAGTACTGCAAAGTCAAGTATTTTTTAAAAATTTACTTATTTGAAGTTACATAAAAACATATATTTTCTACTCAAATATAATTATTGTTGTTTTCGAACTCAAAACTGATAGAGAAACCCTCTCTCCAATATACAATTGTGCAATGAATGCATTAATATCGTAGAAAAATTTCCGGTTCAGTTAACTTTCAGTCGTGCATCTAGATGCAATTACGAGTCGGGTTGACTTATGCACTTTCACCATTTTTACTGTGCAATCGGCGGATTTCTTGAAAATACACAAACGAATATGCGTTATTAACGGAGAACCAGTGCTTTACCCTCACAGTTTTTTTTTAGACAATTGTGGGATTCTCACAGCAAAGCTGCCAATGGCTCGACTGAGTTAATTATTCAGTTAGTCAACACACTCTGCTGCAACCTGGAGTTGAGATTACTTCGTGCTCATGCAATATGTAATTATTTACATATTAGAAATATTAATAGCCAATGTGAGAAACCTGGAAGTTGCACCTTAAACCTGTTTTACCCACATTTTCTTTAGACAGATTAGAGACTTGTTGTTGTAATTTTGGGTACGTTCGTAAAATAATACATATTTTTCTAAAAAATGGCTGCCATCCATTGACCGCCATCCAAATTTTATTATTTTAAGGTACAATTTAATGGCTAATACTAGATGATAAAGTCAGGCAAAAGCGAGCTTCTTTGTTTGCGAACTATTAAAAATTATAAATCCAATCAGAAAAAAGCACAACAAGTAGAATTTATATCCTCTGCCTTTAAAATCAAAGTATAAGTGTTATTTCCTTATTTTTAAATAGGTTAAAGTCAATCTGCAAAAGAAAATCATCCTTTCAAAAAAAAAGGAACTATAATTCTTCAATCATATTCAAAATACTTGTTAAAATCACTTTTCCACTTATGACTTTTTACGTAAGCAGTAGGGTTTGGGGATTAGAAAAAGAATTTGAATTATGAATTTGGTTTTTTAACCTTGGCTGCATTTGAGTTTGACACGAAATCCTCTGTATTTTTTCTGAGTGTGTGACTAATATTTAAACTGGGATTAGCATTAGGTGCGTGACGTGACTTAGGATTATATTTTTTCTTATATGCGTGTTGGAACATGACATATATTTTATTTTGCCTTTGGGTCAAAATACAAAAATAAAATACAAATTTAATAAAGTTTTTTATTCTTATATTCTTACACTTATTAAATAATATCAATATTACGGATTTTAAAATCATTAATTCTAGAATAAACTAATTTCAAAATCTACCTAGCTCTTCATCTAAGATTTTGTCAGCTCTGATACGTTTTGAACTTGAATCGAGAAACAATATATATATAGTTCTTGATGCAGCCTGCACCTAGTCACAGTTTCCTCACTTCTCCAGAGACTCTCGATTATTTTCGTGACTTTTGGAAAAAAGACAACTTTTCGTTGAAACGAGAAGAAGCTCAAATATTTTTTAGATTCAGCTAATTTTTAGGTGCAGCAAACCAAAACAAGTTGTGGTAATTGGGTGGGATAATAAAGCTTACAGTATGCGTGAGTATATACAAAACATGACAGACGTTATCTGGAGATATGCGCAAAATTACTCTATGAAAAGCAAAACAAGTAGGAGTTCTGTAGTCGAGTGAGCTCGACTACGATTTACCCTGCTAAATATATTCTAAAACTATTGGCAAATTTCCATATTATAAGTTTTCCGCACAAATGGGAGCAGGTCTGCTAGTGCACTCACTTCTTATAGCAAGACGGACATGGCTATATCGACTCAGCTGTAAACCCTGATCAAGAACATATCCTTTATGGGGTCGGAGATGCTTGCTTCTGCCTGTTACATACATTTGCACGAAATCATTATACGCTTTTTACCCATTTCTAAGGGGTTCAGGGTCTAAAAATGTCATCACGTTCTCTTTTTAGTTTTCTTCGACTTGGATTGTTTGCATTTAAAATCATAATAAAATTTAAATTGCCAAACAACACGATGGATGGACAGGGAGTAAAAGAAACGTGCACAAATGCACGGACGGACTGATGGGAGCTGGGAATAGATAAACAGCAGGCAGGCGGCATTAAAAGTTTGAGGTCGACACAGAAACAGTGGGTGGGTCCGTATTTTTTGTTGTTCTCGGTTGTTGGTTGTTGGTTGTTTACGGGCCAAAACAAAACAAAAACCCAAAACAGCTGAGAAAGAGAGCGCACGCAAGAGGGTGAGAGCGCACAAGAGAGAGAGAGAGAGCGCGATAGAGAGAGAATGAGAGAGAGAGTGCGCTTGCGCTTTGAGTGTAAGGTGCCGAAAAATGTAGGCGAGCTTACAACAACAACAACAAACAAAAACAAAAAAAAAAACAACGGCAGAAACATTGAACGAGGACAACACGCGGCGTATACGCAATGTGACAGCTTTAGTGGTTATGGTCAAGCGCAGCGCTTGAGCGAGGGCACAATCCAAAAGCGAAAGTGACGCTAAAAAGAAATACGTATGTGCTTCTCATACACACAGATACACACACACACACACACACGCACACACCTGTACAACAACTACAACAAGAACAATAATCCAGCAATGGGTGGCAAGAGTGGCTTGCCACAAAGCGCGCACTTCAA
The DNA here is from genome assembly GCA_035042305.1 of Drosophila glabriapex. Classification (NCBI taxonomy): domain Eukaryota; kingdom Metazoa; phylum Arthropoda; class Insecta; order Diptera; family Drosophilidae; genus Drosophila; species Drosophila glabriapex. Next base: position 7,713,445 of record JAWNLN010000018.1, read on the forward strand.
AAACGTTGCCCGCCAAGATGTTTCAATTTAGGCGTGCAGATAGAACACTTAAAAAAAAGTAAGAGCATTTTTCAAAGTTTTAGAAAAGAGAACGAAAATCTTATATCAGCAACATTTCTGTATTTCCAAAATTCCCATGTGTGCGACAGAACTGGATCATGTTATTGTAAATTGAAGTAATCAAGTTCTTAAAATAAAATGAAGCTATTCAATTAGGGATTAGAACGTTTTAATGATTAATATCACTATATTCACTTCTGAAGAATATACAATAATTTTAGTAGAATTTCAATTGCACTTTTACTAAGAACACTACTTTTTTAGATTTTCCTCCATTATTAATCTTTTTCACTTTGTTTTGGGGGGCAGGCAGCTGGTCGTCTTATACAAAAAATGTAGCACAGCAGCCGGTAGACGTGGTAGACGTTGTGGTAGCTACTTACTGTGGTATCTACAAATCTGGTTTTCAGACCCATTTAGATTATTCTTAATGATGTTCACAAATTATATTTCCTAGGTTCACTTTTGTTATGGATGTGCATTAATGCGTTAAATGTTTTTATGTAATTTATTAGCTAAGCACTTAATGACATTTGGCGACATTGTCCGCAGGCACATACTTTACGCAATTCTTTCGCATTCTCTTGCTCACTCACACGCTCTCTGCGTCTATCTCTCTATCTCTCTCTCTCTCTCTCTCTCTCTCTCTCTCTTTCGTTCTTGCTGTCTGTTTTCTTATTAAGGTGCATGCTTTTGCCCATTCATTTAATTCAATTACATACATAGATTTGTTGATCTATATCATTTTTGGAGCAGCTCAGAAATACTGGACTGAAAGCTGAACGGATACACAAAACGCACACGCACATAGATACACACTAACACACTTGCACGCGCGCGCCTCCACACACAGCTACTCACACGCGAACACACACACACACACACACACACACATATATAGATGTGCGCATTTATGTTAGAGTCCCCTAAAAAGTCGTGGGCTTGTTTCTGCCACTTAAACTTGCCTTTTCACTAGTTTTCCTTTGGCTGTGTGGCAAAAAACAGTTTTTAGTTTATTTCTTGCTGCTGGCGTTTTTCCAGCTTTTCCTTTTCAGCGCGCGCTACTCGACTTTTCAGTGCGTTTCTGGCCAGGAATCTCAACGTCGACTGAAGCCGATTCCTGAGCACGCCTTCAAAAAGCGGCCAAAGCTTGTTTTTCTGTTCTCTCAAAAGCACTCTCTCATCAAGCTCTCTAACTCTCCCACACTCTTCCTCTCTCTCTGTCTCTCTCTCTCTCTCACATCCCCTGTTTTATTTGGTTGTTGACACTTGTTAGAGATTTCCTTGCAATTTCTGATTTGTTGTTATTTGTTTTGAAACCCCATTTGTAAGACTGGCTTCCTCGCCGTAGACAATTCGAAGGACTCAATAAATTGTTTGGTAACGACAACTATTTCAGTTGGCGACCCGATAAAATATTGCAGTTAGTGTCTTGTTGACAAGAAGGCATTGTGACCAGCCCAACATATATAAAATTATTCTTAATGTGCAGTTTTCGAAATAAGTTTTATTACAATCGGAAAACAATTGAACTTCCACGTACATTCAGATGCTGTGCGTGTATCAGTACTCCGTGTCGAAGTCGTTAATCGGTCGCAATTATCATTATGGTGTCTTCGATAACAATTACTATTTGAAGGGTAAAGGTATGGCGATGATCTTTGCCCTAATGGGCAACAATGTGGAGAAGGATGAGCCTCACACACTTGAATGTTGGTGATACGACGCTAATATTCTTTGATATCATCAAAACCCGTTCGTCAATGGATAATAAATATTACCCGCAAAATAACAATTTTCCATGTTGTAATTGAATATATTATACTTGGGGACTACCCTCAGTTCCGCTTATAAAACGGGTTTCGCTTTTATGTAATATCATTGTAAGTCAGCTGGTGGGTAGCAAATAATGTTTTTGTGGTCTTAAAACAAAATCGCTTATTTAGAAAATGTTCATGATAGACTTAAAATGTAATTTATTTACAAATAATATACTCAAATAGCTCTTTGTAGTCTCAAATTATGAAAAATTAAATATATAATTAAGTTTGCAGCTTTGCTTTTAAGTAAAGTAGTATATTAGTGTTACATAAGAAGCACATGGTTTCTACTCAAATATTAGTATTTTTCTAAGTAGAAAGAGAGAATGACGAAAATGTTGCCTTCAAACTCAAAACTTTGGAGAAACCCTCTCTCCATTCGATTACGATTGTGCAATGCTTTTCTATCGCCAATGTCGTAGAATAATTTCCAGTTTAGTTCAATTTCAGTCGTGCTTCCAGATGCAACCAGAAATCGGTTTGATTTGTGCACTTTTCGCAATATTTGCTGTGCAATCGGCGGATGCAGAATGCGACAAAGTAAACGAGCGTGAGATGTTGAAAAAGGCAACCGAATATGCCGTACCAACGGAGCAGCAGTGGCTGGCGCGAATCACCTATAAGAATGGTGAGTGACTGCTAGCTTGGAGTGGGCACAAATTTTGTATCATAAAAATGGAAGGGATTCCATGGCTTTCGTTATAAAAATTGAGTCTTACCATTTGAACGTAGAAAAAATAGAACCAACTTAGAATCATGAACTTAAAACTTGAATTTAATTGTTTATTTCTTGTTTTACTTTTGTCCATTTCTTTCCAATTTGATAAATCCAAATGTGGAATTAGTTTCTAGGGTTAGGGAATTTGAATTGAATTTGGTGAAAGCAAGAACAATCGGTCAGTTGAAAATATCAGTATGATTGCTTATAAAACAATGCATTAAAAGAAAGAAAGCAACAATCTTTACTCAAGTTGTGGCGCTTCTAGATGAAACGGATCCAACCTAACCTGCTTTGCTTACTTTTGAAAAGTCAAAGCAATAATTAACATTTTCGTTGCCTCAAACAGGTGATGAGTCGAAACTGACAGATAAAAGTTGCCTGGGAGCGCTCGTATCGAAGCTCACTGTCCTGGCGCCCGCCCACTGTTTCCTCCAATACAACGAAATGGTGGAGGCGTATTCTGTGCAGCTTGGCGTATGGAACAAGAGTTCCAAAGCGGACGATCTGAATTGCGACGAAGAAGGGTATTGTGTACTAGCTGCACAGGATATACCGGTGGCGGAGATTGCCATACATCCCGAATACGATCCATTGACGCTAAAGCACAGTCTGGCCATCCTCACACTGACACGGAGTGCGGAGCTGACGCCAAATGTGATCCCCATCTGTATGCCGCCGCTGTCGGTGATGAATGAGACGGTGGTTAATCAGTTCTTTGTGTTGGCCGGTCTGCCCATTAAAGGTGACCTGAAGCACAAGACATTTGTGAATACGATCAGTAGACCCTTCTGCAAGAATGAGAAGATTGGCGAATTAGTTACCAGTGGTACCGCCTTTTGCGGAATTCAGGATCAAAATACTAGGTACTATTTGGGTGCACCACTGGTCGGGTTACATGTGAAATTTGATGAGCCGCAAAATTACTATTTGGCCGGTCTGCTCCTCGACTCCCGCGAAGCAAAGTCGCCAAAGCGTACTGTGGCCAGTTTTCTGGATATCCGTCCCTATATGAGTTTTATTAACCGCAATGCCAAAGAACTTAGTGTCAACAACTGAAATCGTAGCGGTGAACCTATTTTAAATCCCGAAACAAACATAAATAATCCCTTTCGGAGGCTTTACCACATGCATTTGTAATTGCTTCAAATGTCTTATCAATATTGACAATAAAAGATCAAATATAATTGGCTAATTGTTCTTAATTTAGCTTTATAAGTCAAACAATATCAAAAAATAAATAAATAAGTATTTTGAAGCTCTTGTTTTGTCGTCATTATCTAATATATTAAGATCCTATTTAGAAAACCTTTAATTACAGTAATTGCGAAGGGCATGTCGAAGATCAATAATTTCCTTTAATAAATCCGTTCATATCTGGTCAAAACAAGTTCCCTAAAACTGTCGAGCATTTGCCCTTTGCAAACAATGTCTTTATTTTAAATGGAAAAAATACATGTATTTTTAAAATTAAATTATGTTTGTTGTTCATAACTCCGTATTATATTAAGGTAAAAGGTGATTTCTCCATACTTTTGCCATAAAAAAACCTATAGAAAACTATAGTCGACAAGGCCTAATACCTGTTGGCTTCCTGTAGATACGAAAATACGTATTGGTTAACAATATCTATGTTTCTTATTCGATATGGATGAAATTTTTACAGTTACATGTTTGGTTATTTTATATATCTATGGGAAGGCTTTATCTTTAAAATTTGAAGTTTTTAGCTCCTTTAGTCTCTAAGATCAGCTTGTACATTTTAATTTATTTTATAGAAATTATGTAAACATAGTCAAATTTCATCAAATGAAAACGGGAAAAGAATAATGAAGTATTTTCACTTTGAAGAATTTCTTTTTGACCAACGTTCTATTAAATAATTCTCATAACCTTAAAAAAACAATGTTCGGGACCCGGCAGTAATTTTGAGACATGTGTGAAGCCCTTGGGTCTCTGTCATTACCTCCCCAACACATTTGTTTTTTAGGTAACCGCGGGATTCTCCCACCTTTTGGCACCAAATAAAACAGGCAACAAACAGCTGCCAACAGGTCGGCCGAGTTAATTATTCAGTTAGTCAACACACTCTGCTTCAACCTGGAGTTGAGTTTACTTCGTGCTCATGCAATATGCAAATTATTTATACACTAGAACTATTAATAGCTAATGTGCGAAATATGGAGATTGCACCTTAAACCTGTTTTACCCACATTTTCTTTTTAGTAATTTAAAAGGTAAGTTTAACGGTAGACAATATAAATGAGACAGGCGACAGGCAACTAGAGGCTTGTTATTGTTATTTTGGATATATTTGTGAAACGGAAGCAAGCGAAACAATGACTTCCTGCCAATGCTGGCCAAATTTGATTGTTTGTTGGTAAGGGTGATAAGGTCGGGCAAAATCAAGCAGAGTGTTTGCTAACTACTTTAAACTAATCAGAAAGAACCACTCTGTTTTAAAATTCAAGGTATAATTTCTGTTAACGTATTTTTCAATGTTTTAAAGTCAATCTGGATCAAAAACTTGGCCACCAGGATTTTTGACCTTGGATCGATTTGAGTTTCAGCACAACATTTTCTATAGTTTTTCCGAGTGTATGACTAATGCTTAAACTGGGATTAGCATTGGGTGCGTGACGTGGTTAGCTTTACGTGTTTATGACTTGGGATTGTGTTTTTTGTAATAACCGTGTTGGGACAGGACATAAATATTATTCTAGATTTGGGTCAAAATGAAAATAATCCACGAAATACAAATTTAATAAAGTTTTGCTCCTAAATGCATGCACAAATTAATTAATACCAATATTATGGATATTGAAAGAGAAGGATACATTTTTGAAAACAACCAAATAAATGAATGAATTTAATGTAATGTTGGACTATGCTCTTTGTCTAAGATTTTGGCCGCTCTGATATGTTTTGTACTTGAATAAACACTGGATATATTGACCATAGTTCTCAAGGCCTCCTTAAAATTTGTTTCCTTCAAAATTCCATGGATTTTTCTTGGTCTCAGTTTCCTCACTTCTGCACAGACTCTAGAGAAATGAAAGCTCATGTTTGTTTTTAGATACAGCTAAAAAATGCGTTTGGTAAACATATTAGTTGGTTTAATAAAGCTTCAAAGCACTTAACAACAACAACAACGACATCAACTGTAAGTATGAGCGAAGGCGTACAACAAATGACAGTCATTATCCGGAGAGTAAGTCCTTTATATATATGCGCAAAATTTCTCTATGAAAAGTAAAAGATGTCATCTCGTTCTCTTATTTTAGTTTTCTTCGACTCTGTTTGCTTGCACTTAAAATCATAATAAAATTTAAATTGCCAAACAACACGATGGATGGACAGGGAGTAAAAGAAACGTGCACAAATGAACGGACGGACTGATGGGAGCTGGGAATAGATAAACAGCAGGCAGGCGGCATTAAAAGTTTGAGGTCGACACAGAAACAGTGGGTGGGTCCGTATTTTTTGTTGTTCTCGGTTGTTGGTTGTTGGTTGTTTACGGGCCAAAACAAAACAAAAACCCAAAACAGCTGAGAAAGAGAGCGCACGCAAGAGGGTGAGAGCGCACAAGAGATTGAGAGAGAGAGAGCGCGATAGAGAGAGAATGAGAGAGAGAGAGTGCGCTTGCGCTTTGAGTGTAAGGTGCCGAAAAATGTAGGCGAGCTTACAACAACAACAACAAACAAAAACAAAAACAAAAAAAAAACAACGGCAGAAACATTGAACGAGGACAACACGCGGCGTATACGCAATGTGACAGCTTTAGTGGTTATGGTCAAGCGCAGCGCTTGAGCGAGGGCACAAGCCAAAAGCGAAAGTGAAGCTAAAAAGAAATACGTATGTGCTTCTCATACACACAGATACACACACACACACACACACGCACACACCTGTACAACAACTACAACAAGAACAATAATCCAGCAATGGGTGGCAAGAGTGGCTTGCCACAAAGCGCGCACTTCAAAAACGTTGCCCGCGAAGATGTTTCAATTTAGGCGTGCAAATAGAACACTTAAAAAAAAGTAAGAGCATTTTTCAAAGTTTTAGAAAAGAGAACGAAAATCTTATATCAGCAACATTTCTGTATTTCCAAAATTCCCATGTGTGCGACAGAACTGGATCATGTTATTGTAAATTGAAGTAATCAAGTTCTTAAAATAAAATGAAGCTATTCAATTAGGGATTAGAACGTTTTAATGATTAATATCACTATATTCACTTCTGAAGAATATACAATAATTTTAGTAGAATTTCAATTGCACTTTTACTAAGAACACTACTTTTTTAGATTTTCCTCCATTATTAATCTTTTTCACTTTGTTTTGGGGGGCAGGCAGCTGGTTGTCTTATACAAAAAATGTAGCACAGCAGCCGGTAGACGTTGTGGTAGACGTTGTGGTAGCTACTTACTGTGGTATCTACAAATCTGGTTTTCAAGCCCTTTTAGATTATTCTTAATGATGTTCACAAATTATATTTCCTAGGTTCACTTTTGTTATGGATGTGCATTAATGCGTTAAATGTTTTTATGTAATTTATTAGCTAAGCACTTAATGACATTTGGCGACATTGTCCGCAGGCACATACTTTACGCAATTCTTTCGCATTCTCTTGCTCACTCACACGCTCTCTGCGTCTATCTCTCTATCTCTCTCTCTCTCTCTCTCTCTCTCTTTCGTTCTTGCTGTCTGTTTTCTTATTAAGGTGCATGCTTTTGCCCATTCATTTAATTCAATTACATACATAGATTTGTTGATCTATATCATTTTTGGAGCAGCTCAGAAATACTGGACTGAAAGCTGAACGGATACACAAAACGCACACGCACATAGATACACACTAACACACTTGCACGCGCGCGCCTCCACACACAGCTACTCCCCCGCGAACACACACACACACACACACACACACATATATAGATGTGCGCATTTATGTTAGAGTCCCCTAAAAAGTCGTGGGCTTGTTTCTGCCACTTAAACTTGCCTTTTCACTAGTTTTCCTTTGGCTGTGTGGCAAAAAACAGTTTTTAGTTTATTTCTTGCTGCTGGCGTTTTTCCAGCTTTTCCTTTTCAGCGCGCGCTACTCGACTTTTCAGTGCGTTTCTGGCCAGGAATCTCAACGTCGACTGAAGCCGATTCCTGAGCACGCCTTCAAAAAGCGGCCAAAGCTTGTTTTTCTGTTCTCTCAAAAGCACTCTCTCATCAAGCTCTCTAACTCTCCCACACTCTTCCTCTCTCTCTGTCTCTCTCTCTCTCTCACATCCCCTGTTTTATTTGGTTGTTGACACTTGTTAGAGATTTCCTTGCAATTTCTGATTTGTTGTTATTTGTTTTGAAACCCCATTTGTAAGACTGGCTTCCTCGCCGTAGACAATTCGAAGGACTCAATAAATTGTTTGGTAACGACAACTATTTCAGTTGGCGACCCGATAAAATATTGCAGTTAGTGTCTTGTTGACAAGAAGGCATTGTGACCAGCCCAACATATATAAAATTATTCTTAATGTGCAGTTTTCGAAATAAGTTTTATTACAATCGGAAAACAATTGAACTTCCACGTACATTCAGATGCTGTGCGTGTATCAGTACTCCGTGTCGAAGTCGTTAATCGGTCGCAATTATCATTATGGTGTCTTCGATAACAATTACTATTTGAAGGGTAAAGGTATGGCGATGATCTTTGCCCTAATGGGCAACAATGTGGAGAAGGATGAGCCTCACACACTTGAATGTTGGTGATACGACGCTAATATTCTTTGATATCATCAAAACCCGTTCGTCAATGGATAATAAATATTACCCGCAAAATAACAATTTTCCATGTTGTAATTGAATATATTATACTTGGGGACTACCCTCAGTTCCGCTTATAAAACGGGTTTCGCTTTTATGTAATATCATTGTAAGTCAGCTGGTGGGTAGCAAATAATGTTTTTGTGGTCTTAAAACAAAATCGCTTATTTAGAAAATGTTCATGATAGACTTAAAATGTAATTTATTTACAAATAATATACTCAAATAGCTCTTTGTAGTCTCAAATTATGAAAAATTAAATATATAATTAAGTTTGCAGCTTTGCTTTTAAGTAAAGTAGTATATTAGTGTTACATAAGAAGCACATGGTTTCTACTCAAATATTAGTATTTTTCTAAGTAGAAAGAGAGAATGACGAAAATGTTGCCTTCAAACTCAAAACTTTGGAGAAACCCTCTCTCCATTCGATTACGATTGTGCAATGCTTTTCTATCGCCAATGTCGTAGAATAATTTCCAGTTTAGTTCAATTTCAGTCGTGCTTCCAGATGCAACCAGAAATCGGTTTGATTTGTGCACTTTTCGCAATATTTGCTGTGCAATCGGCGGATGCAGAATGCGACAAAGTAAACGAGCGTGAGATGTTGAAAAAGGCAACCGAATATGCCGTACCAACGGAGCAGCAGTGGCTGGCGCGAATCACCTATAAGAATGGTGAGTGACTGCTAGCTTGGAGTGGGCACAAATTTTGTATCATAAAAATGGAAGGGATTCCATGGCTTTCGTTATAAAAATTGAGTCTTACCATTTGAACGTAGAAAAAATAGAACCAACTTAGAATCATGAACTTAAAACTTGAATTTAATTGTTTATTTCTTGTTTTACTTTTGTCCATTTCTTTCCAATTTGATAAATCCAAATGTGGAATTAGTTTCTAGGGTTAGGGAATTTGAATTGAATTTGGTGAAAGCAAGAACAATCGGTCAGTTGAAAATATCAGTATGATTGCTTATAAAACAATGCATTAAAAGAAAGAAAGCAACAATCTTTACTCAAGTTGTGGCGCTTCTAGATGAAACGGATCCAACCTAACCTGCTTTGCTTACTTTTGAAAAGTCAAAGCAATAATTAACATTTTCGTTGCCTCAAACAGGTGATGAGTCGAAACTGACAGATAAAAGTTGCCTGGGAGCGCTCGTATCGAAGCTCACTGTCCTGGCGCCCGCCCACTGTTTCCTCCAATACAACGAAATGGTGGAGGCGTATTCTGTGCAGCTTGGCGTATGGAACAAGAGTTCCAAAGCGGACGATCTGAATTGCGACGAAGAAGGGTATTGTGTACTAGCTGCACAGGATATACCGGTGGCGGAGATTGCCATACATCCCGAATACGATCCATTGACGCTAAAGCACAGTCTGGCCATCCTCACACTGACACGGAGTGCGGAGCTGACGCCAAATGTGATCCCCATCTGTATGCCGCCGCTGTCGGTGATGAATGAGACGGTGGTTAATCAGTTCTTTGTGTTGGCCGGTCTGCCCATTAAAGGTGACCTGAAGCACAAGACATTTGTGAATACGATCAGTAGACCCTTCTGCAAGAATGAGAAGATTGGCGAATTAGTTACCAGTGGTACCGCCTTTTGCGGAATTCAGGATCAAAATACTAGGTACTATTTGGGTGCACCACTGGTCGGGTTACATGTGAAATTTGATGAGCCGCAAAATTACTATTTGGCCGGTCTGCTCCTCGACTCCCGCGAAGCAAAGTCGCCAAAGCGTACTGTGGCCAGTTTTCTGGATATCCGTCCCTATATGAGTTTTATTAACCGCAATGCCAAAGAACTTAGTGTGAACAACTGAAATCGTAGCGGTGAACCTATTTTAAATCCCGAAACAAACATAAATAATCCCTTTCGGAGGCTTTACCACATGCATTTGTAATTGCTTCAAATGTCTAATCAATATTGACAATAAAAGATCAAATATAATTGGCTAATTGTTCTTAATTTAGCTTTATAAGTCAAACAATATCAAAAAATAAATAAATAAGTATTTTGAAGCTCTTGTTTTGTCGTCATTATCTAATATATTAAGATCCTATTTAGAAAACCTTTAATTACAGTAATTGCGAAGGGCATGTCGAAGATCAATAATTTCCTTTAATAAATCCGTTCATATCTGGTCAAAACAAGTTCCCTAAAACTGTCGAGCATTTGCCATTTGCAAACAATGTCTTTATTTTAAATGGAAAAAATACATGTATTTTTAAAATTAAATTATGTTTGTTGTTCATAACTCCGTATTATATTAAGGTAAAAGGTGATTTCTCCATACTTTTGCCATAAAAAAACCTATAGAAAACTATAGTCGACAAGGCCTAATACCTGTTGGCTTCCTGTAGATACGAAAATACGTATTGGTTAACAATATCTATGTTTCTTATTCGATATGGATGAAATTTTTACAGTTACATGTTTGGTTATTTTATATATCTATGGGAAGGCTTTATCTTTAAAATTTGAAGTTTTTAGCTCCTTTAGTCTCTAAGATCAGCTTGTACATTTTAATTTATTTTATAGAAATTATGTAAACATAGTCAAATTTCATCAAATGAAAACGGGAAAAGAATAATGAAGTATTTTCACTTTGAAGAATTTCTTTTTGACCAACGTTCTATTAAATAATTCTCATAACCTTAAAAAAACAATGTTCGGGACCCGGCAGTAATTTTGAGACATGTGTGAAGCCCTTGGGTCTCTGTCATTACCTCCCCAACACATTTGTTTTTTAGGTAACCGCGGGATTCTCCCACCTTTTGGCACCAAATAAAACAGGCAACAAACAGCTGCCAACAGGTCGGCCGAGTTAATTATTCAGTTAGTCAACACACTCTGCTTCAACCTGGAGTTGAGTTTACTTCGTGCTCATGCAATATGCAAATTATTTATACACTAGAACTATTAATAGCTAATGTGCGAAATATGGAGATTGCACCTTAAACCTGTTTTACCCACATTTTCTTTATAGTAATTTAAAAGGTAAGTTTAACGGTAGACAATATAAATGAGACAGGCGACAGGCAACTAGAGGCTTGTTGTCGTTATTTTGGATATATTTGTGAAACGGAAGCAAGCGAAACAATGACTTCCTGCCAATGCTGGCCAAATTTGATTGTTTGTTGGTAAGGGTGATAAGGTCGGGCAAAATCAAGCAGAGTGTTTGCTAACTACTTTAAACTAATCAGAAAGAACCACTCTGTTTTAAAATTCAAGGTATAATTTCTGTTAACGTATTTTTCAATGTTTTAAAGTCAATCTGGATCAAAAACTTGGCCACCAGGATTTTTGACCTTGGATCGATTTGAGTTTCAGCACAACATTTTCTATAGTTTTTCCGAGTGTATGACTAATGCTTAAACTGGGATTAGCATTGGGTGCGTGACGTGGTTAGCTTTACGTGTTTATGACTTGGGATTGTGTTTTTTGTAATAACCGTGTTGGGACAGGACATAAATATTATTCTAGATTTGGGTCAAAATGAAAATAATCCACGAAATACAAATTTAATAAAGTTTTGCTCCTAAATGCATGCACAAATTAATTAATACCAATATTATGGATATTGAAAGAGAAGGATACATTTTTGAAAACAACCAAATAAATGAATGAATTTAATGTAATGTTGGACTATGCTCTTTGTCTAAGATTTTGGCCGCTCTGATATGTTTTGTACTTGAATAAACACTGGATATATTGACCATAGTTCTCAAGGCCTCCTTAAAATTTGTTTCCTTCAAAATTCCATGGATTTTTCTTGGTCTCAGTTTCCTCACTTCTGCACAGACTCTAGAGAAATGAAAGCTCATGTTTGTTTTTAGATACAGCTAAAAAATGCGTTTGGTAAACATATTAGTTGGTTTAATAAAGCTTCAAAGCACTTAACAACAACAACAACGACATCAACTGTAAGTATGAGCGAAGGCGTACAACAAATGACAGTCATTATCCGGAGAGTAAGTCCTTTATATATATGCGCAAAATTTCTCTATGAAAAGTAAAAGATGTCATCTCGTTCTCTTATTTTAGTTTTCTTCGACTCTGTTTGCTTGCACTTAAAATCATAATAAAATTTAAATTGCCAAACAACACGATGGATGGACAGGGAGTAAAAGAAACGTGCACAAATGAACGGACGGACTGATGGGAGCTGGGAATAGATAAACAGCAGGCAGGCGGCATTAAAAGTTTGAGGTCGACACAGAAACAGTGGGTGGGTCCGTATTTTTTGTTGTTCTCGGTTGTTGGTTGTTGGTTGTTTACGGGCCAAAACAAAACAAAAACCCAAAACAGCTGAGAAAGAGAGCGCACGCAAGAGGGTGAGAGCGCACAAGAGATTGAGAGAGAGAGAGCGCGATAGAGAGAGAATGAGAGAGAGAGAGTGCGCTTGCGCTTTGAGTGTAAGGTGCCGAAAAATGTAGGCGAGCTTACAACAACAACAACAAACAAAAACAAAAAAAAAACAACGGCAGAAACATTGAACGAGGACAACACGCGGCGTATACGCAATGTGACAGCTTTAGTGGTTATGGTCAAGCGCAGCGCTTGAGCGAGGGCACAAGCCAAAAGCGAAAGTGAAGCTAAAAAGAAATACGTATGTGCTTCTCATACACACAGATACACACACACACACACACACGCACACACCTGTACAACAACTACAACAAGAACAATAATCCAGCAATGGGTGGCAAGAGTGGCTTGCCACAAAGCGCGCACTTCAAAAACGTTGCCCGCGAAGATGTTTCAATTTAGGCGTGCAAATAGAACACTTAAAAAAAAGTAAGAGCATTTTTCAAAGTTTTAGAAAAGAGAACGAAAATCTTATATCAGCAACATTTCTGTATTTCCAAAATTCCCATGTGTGCGACAGAACTGGATCATGTTATTGTAAATTGAAGTAATCAAGTTCTTAAAATAAAATGAAGCTATTCAATTAGGGATTAGAACGTTTTAATGATTAATATCACTATATTCACTTCTGAAGAATATACAATAATTTTAGTAGAATTTCAATTGCACTTTTACTAAGAACACTACTTTTTTAGATTTTCCTCCATTATTAATCTTTTTCACTTTGTTTTGGGGGGCAGGCAGCTGGTTGTCTTATACAAAAAATGTAGCACAGCAGCCGGTAGACGTTGTGGTAGACGTTGTGGTAGCTACTTACTGTGGTATCTACAAATCTGGTTTTCAAGCCCTTTTAGATTATTCTTAATGATGTTCACAAATTATATTTCCTAGGTTCACTTTTGTTATGGATGTGCATTAATGCGTTAAATGTTTTTATGTAATTTATTAGCTAAGCACTTAATGACATTTGGCGACATTGTCCGCAGGCACATACTTTACGCAATTCTTTCGCATTCTCTTGCTCACTCACACGCTCTCTGCGTCTATCTCTCTATCTCTCTCTCTCTCTCTCTCTCTCTTTCGTTCTTGCTGTCTGTTTTCTTATTAAGGTGCATGCTTTTGCCCATTCATTTAATTCAATTACATACATAGATTTGTTGATCTATATCATTTTTGGAGCAGCTCAGAAATACTGGACTGAAAGCTGAACGGATACACAAAACGCACACGCACATAGATACACACTAACACACTTGCACGCGCGCGCCTCCACACACAGCTACTCCCCCGCGAACACACACACACACACACACACACACATATATAGATGTGCGCATTTATGTTAGAGTCCCCTAAAAAGTCGTGGGCTTGTTTCTGCCACTTAAACTTGCCTTTTCACTAGTTTTCCTTTGGCTGTGTGGCAAAAAACAGTTTTTAGTTTATTTCTTGCTGCTGGCGTTTTTCCAGCTTTTCCTTTTCAGCGCGCGCTACTCGACTTTTCAGTGCGTTTCTGGCCAGGAATCTCAACGTCGACTGAAGCCGATTCCTGAGCACGCCTTCAAAAAGCGGCCAAAGCTTGTTTTTCTGTTCTCTCAAAAGCACTCTCTCATCAAGCTCTCTAACTCTCCCACACTCTTCCTCTCTCTCTGTCTCTCTCTCTCTCTCACACCCCCTGTTTTATTTGGTTGTTGACACTTGTTAGAGATTTCCTTGCAATTTCTGATTTGTTGTTATTTGTTTTGAAACCCCATTTGTAAGACTGGCTTCCTCGCCGTAGACAATTCGAAGGACTCAATAAATTGTTTGGTAACGACAACTATTTCAGTTGGCGACCCGATAAGATATTGCAGTTAGTGTCTTGTTGACAAGAAGGTATTGCTGGGGCCCAATATTACCAAACAAATAATAATAATAATAATTGTTATTTACCTTTTCATTTATTGTTCTGAACCTTGGAAATTATATTAATTAAGTTCAGAAAAAACATAGAAATTGCGTGCATTAAGAATGCCACATTCTCGGAGCATGTTTTGGAATTTTCCAACATCTCACATATAGTTCATTTTATTTAATACCCTTCCATATATGCAAATTATTATTGTTCGCCGTGTAAAATTTTAAATTAGCTTAAATTCAGTGATTTACGCTAATAGGAATGCCCAGAAAAAAAATTGGAACTTAACATACTTAAAAGCACTTATCGACATAAACAAAAATAAATTTGTATATTTATGTGTAAACTGGTTTTGAGAAATAGCAAAAAAGAGATTCTCATGTTCTTTATTTCTTTACGTTAAATAAATAATACAATCGAATTAACATATGAATGGATGTGTTGATTTTTAGCTGCCAAACTGACCATTAGATTCCCAGCAGAAGACTTTCAAAACAGTTTACGGAATTGTGTTAGTTAGTAATCAATAATATCAATACATATAAAAAACGCCGTCTTCCATTCGATATTGCCATATTGATACTAAAAACTTTCACTGGCCCACCTTCACTCAGCCAAAATACCATTTAAATTGACCCAAGATCTAATCTAAGAATGGTTAGATGGAAATTAGGTTTATTGACAACTTAGATTCAAACTGAATTAAATATCAGTCAGCACTGGACTAGCAACGATAACAGCCGCGAGTTCAGAAACAATTAATTAAGGATTGCCGCGAGTTCAGAAAAAATCTTTTAAGGTTTCCCATCACTATGCACTGGCAATTGTGTGCAACAATCCTGCTGCTGTTGGTGTGGCAAGTAGCTCTCAATCCGATCCAAGCAGCTAGGACAACTAATTTAGATATTCTGGAGTATAGGCAACCACACACACTGAAGCAGAGAAAATCGAGGTAAGCCCACAAAACATATAATTTGTGCATTTTTATAAAGATCACCGAATCGTGCTGATAAATACAGACAAAAAAGCATATATTACAGCAATGCCAAAACTCTGAACTCTTTCAGTTTTATAACGATCCTTACATAAATTTAAAAGCTGTATTATGTGCTTAATATTTTATTTATTTTATCTTTGTTTTGTTGTCTTAACAGCAGTCAACAGATTTTGAATCCCGGCTATGAGTTTATTCAGAGCAGAATTACAAGCGACGGATACAATCGTCGTCGCCAATTGCCCGGACAAGGCAGAGCAGGAGAAACAATTACTACAGAGCCACCCCTTATCCGGGTGTGGAACAGTTTCTTGCGCAGTGTGCGACCGAATTTCGGTCTTCACAATTTGACCAATCCGCTGGTGAATCTGTTCAGCAATGGCAATGCGAATATCATTGAAACGCTGCCCCTGCAAACAGAGCTGTACAACGATGAACAGACGACAGCGGAGAAGGAGGAGCAGCAGCAGCTGCCACAGCAATCAACTGCCAGCAAACGTAAGCGTAGGCGACGTAAACAACAAAAGCGTCGTCCCGTCTTCGAATCAGAGGAGCAAACTGATTATCCATATGATTACTACGGTGGCAATACGTTACCCATGCCATCGCTGTACTACTATGATCCGCATGATTACTATGGTTTGCGTCGCCTACAAAATTATCAAGACTACGCGCAGCCGGCCAGTTACTATCATCCGTACTTCGTTGAGCAAAATGCAGTTAACGAGGAGGAGACGGATTCAGAATATACTTCTACAGACAACTTGGGTAAACTGAATACCAAGAAAAAGGTAGCAGTACTGCGACCGATTAGCTTGGCAGTTGCATTGCCAGCAGCTGAACAGAATACGGCCTATAAAAACGTTGCCAGCAGTGCAGGAGCCAATGAAAATGAAGATGAAGACGACTCTTTTTTGGTTGTCGGCAGCAAACCCGAAGTCAACGTCGTGAGCATAGCTAACGAAGATCGTTCCACCACAACACTCTCGGAGAGCGCAAGTAATGCTTTGGGCCCGTACATGCGTACGTACAGACTCGCCAGCGTCAGCGTCATTCCAAGCAAAAACTGAAGGTGGGTGGTGCCAGCGAGAAGGCTAAACCACGTCAACGTCAGCACCAGGAACATTATATACTTACTGCGCGCCTGTTCAAGAATCTTTAATCTTTTATAAACATTCGTGTTTAAAATATGAAAATGATTTATGTATTTTACTGATGCTGTATGTTGTTAGTCTGAGTGTGAAATGAAGTTGAGATCTGCAAAACAAAAACAGTAGATATTTATATATATATGGTATTTTATATAGTTAAATCTATTTATATTTACACTATTTACACACACAGCGTTGAGGTAGATATTTGCACTTACTCTAAGAAACATTACTGATAACGTGATTGCCATCATTTGGTAATATGTATAATTTAGTGCGGGTCATATGAGCTGAGTAAGACGCGACGCGCTGCCGGCATTGGGATCGACAGGTAATGCCACATTATCCACATGCTGCACATTCTGAAAGTAGATATGCTGCAGAGCATCCTTGGCCGATATCCTCAAATTGGGATCATAGCATAGCATTGACTAAAGTAAGTGTTGTCGTTAGTTATTTGTAGTTGTGAAAGTTCAACTGTAGTTGCGAATATTACCATTATGAGATCATGTGCTTCATGATCGCGTATCGCTGAGGGTATATTGGATACCTCCCATTTGGGAAACTTGGCCTTAAAGTCCGGCAATTGGGTAACACCCGGCCACTTGGATTCATCGGGTGTGCTCAATGTGCGAAAGATCCGATATAACTGATCAATTTCACTATCGCCCGGAAACAGTGAACGTCTCATGATCTACAAAATGCTCAAAAATAAGGAGAGGAAGTTCGGAAAAAACAAGAGACTCACCATTTCAGCAAAGATGCAGCCAAGACTCCAGATGTCCACGCCCGTCGAATAGTACTTAGTGCCGAGCAGGATTTCTGGAGCACGATACCAAAGTGTGACCACCTCGTGTGTATATGCGCGCATGGGTACATTGAATGCACGAGCCAAGCCAAAGTCCGCCAGCTGCAAAACAGCTTTAATTTGTTAGTGGGATAGGATATAATTGAGAGTAATCTAATAAATTATACCTTAATATTTCCCACCGTATCAACGAGCAGATTCTGAGGCTTCAGATCCCGATGCAGTATGCGACTTGTGTGGCAAAATGTTAAAGCATCAAATATCTGATACATGTAGCTCTGTAAAATGATTGTGACAATAATTGTAATAAATATGATACAATAATAAAATTCGGACGTTACTTTAATTAGTTGTTGCGTAAAGACCTCCTTCTTCTTATCCATTAATTTCTTCAGATCCATATTGAGGAACTCGAATATCATGTACAGATTGTTGCCCGATATGACAACATCGAAAAGCTGGACAACGTTCTTGTGCTTTAGATTTTTTAATAATGATATTTCCCTAATCGCTGTCGATGGAACGCCTTCGGATTCCCTGCGTAACCCGATAACATAAAATAGAACATTAGATGATTTATGTATGTTAGATATATTGATTGATTTATCTATCTAACTGACGATGGAGTTGCTAGCACCACGAAGCCGAATCATGTGGTGCTACGTATATATATATGTGTATGGCAAATCAGCAAACGCAGCACACACAGAATCCGGGCTTCATTGTACAGCATTTGACATTCGTCAAGGACATCTGGGATAACGATTGCGGCAGCAGCTGTCAATTGTCAAAGTGTAAAAAACACACCGAAGATTAAGTTATTTCTTGAGTCGTTTGCTATCCTCCATCCATCGCGTCCACTTCAGTTGTGAGTGTTCGGTGACAACTTACCCTTCCAGGCGTATTTTCTTGAGTGCAACATCCTGGCCAGTTCGATTGTGGCACGCCTTGTACACAATACCGTAGGTCCCTTCTCCGATTTTCTCGGCGCGTTGAAAATTCTCCAGTGCTGTTTGCATCGAGTCAAATTCTTAATTAAATTGAATGTCAGTTATAAATTGTTTTTGGATTTCCGATCCCTTTTTTGCGGGAACGTATAAAATGGAGGGAAAATTGTTTATAACCTGGTAGAAACAACCCTGACTTGTCACTCATCGCTATACAAGACTATCGATATATTTTGCAATTGCAGTCGATAGATATATTCGAACATACAATAAATAGCCATAGTAAAGTTCTTTAAGGTGGGGCTACACACACTGGCAACATTGGCGAAAATTTGGCAATAGGTGTTGCCGAAAAAATTTAGTTTGCTGCCAGATGCAATGCCGGAGCAAAGTGGCAACGCTCCCGATAAAAACTATTCGCTTGCTTGCAAACACATATCTGGCAACGTCGCGACAAGCGTCAAGCATTTCTGATATGTATTTATATGCATACAAATATGTCCAAATATACATAGATTAATTATGATATATTATTTTCTAATATGTGTGTATATGTTTGTCAGGTCGAAAATTGTATTTTATTATGAAGTTAATTTTTGTTGTTTTTTTTTCCCTGTTATTAAGTGGAGTTCTTAGACATAGACCAGGTGCCTCATTTAATGTGAAACATTGATACCGGTTTCTGGATCTGATCAACATTTTCGTGATTACCCTCCACTTTATTTAATAATATCCTTTAATTTCAGTCTGTCTTTCCCAGAAGGCCCATTTGAAGGGTTTGCCTTTAAGGGTTTCGCGTTATTTGCTCGCAAGTGGCGTCTTTATAACTGGGTACATTAATCCAATCGACCCCATTAAGTGTATATATTCTTGATAAGGGTCAACAGTCGAGTCGATATAGACATGTCTGTCTCTATGAACACGCAGATCTCAAAAAATGTATGAGCTAGAGACTTCAAATTTGGAATTAAGCTTATCGTATACCTGGTGCAGATCAAGTTTACTTTATTTTATAGATAACTGCCTCCATTTCTCGATTATCGATACATTTAAATTTCCGATGGCAATAAATGCTACAATCTTAAAGGCAGAATATTCTAATTAATACATAATATGTATATGCATATTATTAATCAACTTCCGAAATTTTATCAAGATCGGAAAAGAAACACCCAAGTTATAGTCGAAAATATATTCTCATGTATGTTTATGTATGTACATACATATGTATGAATATTCACGTGTTTGTCGACAGAGCGCACTTGCAGACCTGCTCACACATTTTGGTGTAAGTCTTTTTAAAGGAAAATTTGCCAATAATAATGGAATAGATATTGGATTCAGGGTAAATCGTAGTCGAGCTCACTCGACTACATCACTCTTACTTGTATTTTATTGATTTGCGAACTGTCTTTGCAAAAGAGACAAAGTAAAACAAGTGTTTTTATCTCTTTGCAAACGGCTGATAGACAGATAGCATTGCTACCAACTGAATAATGTGTTTTCGAAACTAAAGAGCGGAACGTTAGATCTTTATTATATTTAATTCTCTTTGATCCGTCAGATTGGCTGTCTGTCTGTCCATCTGTATGAGTGCAACTCTTTCCGGCACCCCAAACTTGGAACATCCTGCCGTGGGAAAGTATTAAAATTTTGGTGCTACGCCCACAAAGGGGCTTGAAAATCGCAAATCGATCAAAATTATATTTTAAAGATAGAGTCACCAAATTTTCTTTAGTTTCTCGTTGGCGACGTTCTTAAAAAAACGTAAGCAACCTTTTAAACATTTATTATTTTTCTTATTTCTTCTAATGCTTATGTAATAATTTAGTTAAGAGTTTAGGCTTGTTCGTCTTTTCCAACTTATTTATTAATTATAGGTGGCTGTTGTTAATATGTTATATATGAATGTTTAGAGTGGGTTTTTTCAAAATCAAACTGATTTTTTTATTACTTCAAGATTTAGAGCTATGATTTACATATTATTATTATTATTATTATTAGGGGGAAGCAGCACCGCGACCTATATGATCTATTGTGCGCCCTTCTGAGCCTATAGCTCTTCCATCAGCCCCAACTCCCTTACGAACGTGAGGATTTTTGTTGGGTTGAGGTCTTCTATGTCTTTGCAATTCAAAACATGCGCCCCTAGGATGTTGTGTCTTCTTCTAGTTAAGGCGACACAGTCTGCTAGGATGTGCATCGAGGATTCCTCATCTCTTTCACAAAAGCTGCACAGATCGCTACTATATATACCCATTTGAGTTAGGTGGCTTCTTAGTCTACAGTGTCCTGTCAATTGACTGGAGCCTTATGATATGGTGGAGTGGTGTGAGCTCCATTGAAGCTTCAAGGGCCATTGTTGGGCAGCTGCGCATAGCTCCTGTCATACATACGCAGACCATTCTTTGCAACTTTTGGAGTTGTTTCTTCACGGTGATCAGCCGCGCCCTGTCACCCCATGCTACCACCCCATAGGTTAACATGGGTCTTACTACTATTAGGTATAGCCAACTTAATATCTTTGGTGATGTACCCCATGATTTACCGGCAATTCTACGACATGTATAAAGCGCCCTGGAGCACTTTAATATCGTGTTTTGCACACGGGTACTTCCTTCCCTTCTTGCAGGGGTGTACTTCCTAGGAACTGCGTCTCGAAGAGTAGTACTAGTTTCTGCAAATTACTCCTCGTGAATGAGTTATCCCCACGCTTCAGTGCTAAGTTCGCATCAGGCGCTCGTTTCGCCAGTGCTCTATGGGGCCTGGCGCCTTCGCTTGTGCTGACTATGCTTTCGCAGAAGTTTTTGTAATTCTTCCGTTTGGCCTTTCCTATCTCCTTATTGTAGTAGGTCAGCCTTTCACGGTACTGCTCCCGTATTCCGTCTCTCTTTGCTTCTTGAAGAGGCGACGTGTGGTCACGCGCAGCCTTTATAGGCCGTCGTTCCACCATGGGGCATCTTTTTCCATGTGTTTATATATATATATTATATATATTTAGTTATCCTTAATTGCATTAGTTATGCATTCGTTGAGGTCACCAATAGCACTGTCCAGCTCTAGCCCGTTGGCTAGGGGAAGCCCTAAGGTCGATTTTTAGCCTCTGGTGGTGGGCAGGGTGCATTCCCTGCGAAGTACGCAGACACGATGACCATGGAGACCGCGCTGCCCTTGGTGTACAGCAGTATGGGAACGCAGTCTCCAGTCAGGAATTCTGAAAGGATAGTAAAGTTAGTACTTTTCCTTACCATGATACAAGCTCTGGGTGCTGGATCTCTCTGATTCCAGATTACATTTGAGTCGGCTGTGAACAGGCCCTTGATGCCGTTGTTCACCCACGGCGCCTGTGCCAGGGCCAGCCCAAGGTGTTTGTTGGGAAACATCCTTGCTAAGACCGCCGACGCTCAAATGTTAGCTCAAATGTTGTAAAATTTCTGTATTATCTTCTAGAGCCTATTCCCTATGAGGAACTGTTGTCAACAGTAATCTTTTAAACTTTACGGCGATCTGATTGTGTTTTGGGTTACATTTGGCAAATCTCATTAAAATTAGGGTATGCTGATATGTGAGGTTAAGGTTAAGGTAAATAAATGAGTAACTGCAATTTAGCAGCCAGTAGCAAAAAGCAAAATAAAAGAATTCATGCAAAAGGTTTTGGGCCACCTAATGACCAAAGTTGAAAGCGTAAAATTGGACGGAAAATACATTTCCCGCAGTGACGACAATGAGCATTCCTTCCGGTCAACCCCACAACCCCCTCATCTACCCTAGCCCGCAACCGATTTCCCGCCGTGAAAGTTGCGTGTGATTTATGCATTTGGGTCCTGGACTTCGTTGCTTAAGTAAACTTGGGACGTACAATTTATTAACGGTGCACTAGCTAGAGAAATGTAGATAGGGCTACAACAACAACAACAACAACAATCCACTTGAGTGAAAACTTTACAATTTTCATTCGTTCGCTTTTGGCATTTTGGGCATTCCATTTTTAATTCATTTTCCTTTTTTACGTTATGCATTAATCTCCTCGCTCCATCATTAAATCCTGATATTTCAGTTGTTGTCTAATTTGTTCGCAACACGTTTCATTGGCAAAAAAAAAAACATCTGCAGGACAATGTTTTTGTTTTGTTTAGTAATTTAATTGATTTTATTTTGAACCCTTTAAGGAATGTACAATTGATTAAATATTGAATGTGTATTAAGTGAGCTCAGAAATTTATTTGATTCGCTATTAAAAAGTTTTACCCATCGAAAAGTAGTATTGCTATGCGCAGATGCATCCATTTGTTTTCCACATATTCAATTTTTGTTCATTTGGCGCCTTTTTTGTGGCTCTTTTATGCTATTCAGCTGGTTTTTGCTTTTGTGTTGTGGTTTGCCATCGAGCAAAAATCATTTCAGTATAGCGCCACATATTAGTTTTATTATCATTCATTTTCATTTATATTTTAAAGTTAGACATAATGCTTAAACGTGTGTGTGTGTGTGTGTGTGTCTGAGCATTGGGTCCACCTAAATAGAGTGCCACCGTTCGATTTACACACGATTGCCCATACACACACTCACACATATACACACACAATTGTACGCGAATGATGGAATGGAAGCCGTTGTTGAGCGCAATTCAATTGGAATTAAATTCAAGCGGAAGCAGTTGCTACCAGGTTTCGTTGGGTGCAGTTCTTGTTGTTGCCCCCATTTCTGGCTTAGCTGTTCACACAAGGATCTGTGTGTGTGTGTGTATGTGTGTGTCTAGGTGTTGTGCAACCAGTTTGCACACTCTAAGAAAAATGCTGCAAAATTGCAATTCTTTTTCATTTTAAATGTAAAACTTATACATTCAATATCAAGTCGAGAATTAATTGAAAAAAATTGTAATGAAAGTTTTAATTTTAATTTTTTCAGAAAAGCAAAATTAAATTGAGCTTATACAGAAACTGCCTTATATTTAAAAATTTCAGAAAAACAAAAAAATATTGCAAAATAAGAATTTTGTTCCAACGATTTTTTTTGACAATGTTTAATATTAGCACAACATTATCATTTCATTCTCTGAGTGTATATTCATATATATATATATATATATATATATATATATGTTTGTGTTGCTGTATCTATGTGAACTTTTGTAACAGTTTTACTTTGTTGTTAGCTTACAAGTTGCATTTTTGCTGGTATTGATGACAATGGTCAGACTTACTCAGCAATGCGGGTTGTTGTTGTCCTCGTGCAGATGTTGTAAGTTTGTATGTGTGTGTGTCAATATCCTGTGGCATTGTTTCATGTAGCACACGCGCCGCCGCCTGTTCGTTAGCGGTAATTACCAGCACAAGCTCCTGCCGCAAATCCTATTGACCTTGTTTTATTTTGTTGCAAACTTTGACATTTGCTTAAGTTGCTACCTTAAAGTTATTATTTATAACATCCCTCGGTTCACAGCTCTATTTAAAAACAATTATAAATATTTGTAAATCAATGGGAATAAATTAATCCGGTTCCTGGTCAATTATGCTATTGGGAGTCCAGGCCTATAAACAACACGTTAATCAAAGCAATAATGAAACACTTAATTATTTATTGCTATTGTAGAGACAATTCAATTAAAATAATTAATTGCCATAATATAATACATTCAATGGGATATATAATTAATCATATATATTTATTTTTTCAAAACAACTCAGGTGGAAGTTCAATTGAATGACCTTTTTTATTCGACTGGCAAAAAAGTGGTACAATGAAATGTATCTGACTGGAAAATACTACGTATCTTAGCTTTGATCTATTTAGTTTCGGAATAAAATACGAAAGTCTTATTCATTATATTAATTTGTTGAAATTAGAAATGTATTAAAAGAGGGTCTTCTAGTTATGTCTCTGATCCCCTAAGATATATACATTCTTGATCAGAATTGTTTGTACATATGCAATCAGGTGGACGTGAGAAAGAGAAAAGTCATTTTCTTTTGGTTGACTATTTTTTTTTTTTGCCAGTAAATTTCCCTCAAACTCTAAAGTTCCATAAAATGTGTTTTATTGGCAGCCCGATTAAACTTTCCATTTGCAGACCGTTTTAGATCGCCAACAATGATTGCTTCGCCGTTTAATTATTTATGTTTTTCAAGGCAGTGTTGTTTCACATAGTCCACAACATCATCTGCTTCTGATTTAGCGCCTAGTCTTTTAACTACATCTGCAACAGCTTCGTCTCCACAGATCTTATTCCATATACCAAATACCCAAACTTCAGATACTTGAGGCATTTGGGAAATAGCTGCCTCAATCTCGTTGGGATAGTATTGCATAAATTTAAATTTAAGTAAGTCCTTTTTGCGATCGACTATAATTAAAAAGACATCTTCATTCACATAGCTTGGAGAAATCTTGAAACTTGTCATAACTAGTTAAGAAATATTTAAAATAATAATAATTGGGATATTTGTATGATTGATTTACATATGTTAGAAACTTGTTGTGACATTACTCTAATTTAAGGCTAGATAAACCATAAATAGGTGATAAGCACAATTTTATATGAATTGCATTTTAAGCATTGTGTTAAGTCTTTTAAGATTATTTTGCTGAGCAGGCTAAATACTTAACGCATCATCAAATCAAGATAACGATTCCTAGATTTTCAGCTATTTGGCTATGAAAACTAAAACATAATCCGTGTGCCGTGCTGTGCAAATATCAACGTGATTGCTTTTGATTTTGCTCATTCCCCATACCATATGAAAACAGCTCGGCTCGGCAAACAATTTATATCTCTTTGAATTTAACTTGGCACGCATCAATGTTTATAAGGCAAGCCACACAGACACCCATACACACCCCTACACACACATAGATACAAAGGCGCTGTTCAAACATATTATGTGCGTGTGTTTTGGGTAAGTTTAAAAGTTGTTCATGCCTGGCATTTGGGATTTGTTGCAATATTCTAGAGCGGCAATGGGTTTTGCCTTGTTTTGTATGCGCCACGTTGCGTAAACGCGGCGTACGCACAACCAACCATCTTCCCTATCTAAAGACATCTGCAAGATATATGCGAAAGAAGTACACAGAGAAAAATGGGTTGGTGTACTTCAAGCATGGAATACTTTTAATAATTTTGAAACAGTACTTAAATGGCTAAATAAAATTTATTAATTTGTACATTTTATTTTTAATCTTCAAGAATAAACAAACTTAACCTATAAGACACTTTTTTAAACAGTGTATGCGCTTGTACTATTTGAGTTTAGATCAGAATGGGTGTCGGGCAACGTCTTCCGCACATTCTCGTAAATAAGTTTGCAAAAAAAAGGAAGCCAAGGATTGAAAAGGGCAAAATAGGCGACAGAACACGAGGCGTTCCTACGTTTTCGTTACTTACCAAAAGGATTGTTGGCGTTGCTATTGTTGTTGCTACGATAAATGGCACAAGTTCACAGTAAGCGTGAAAAATCTATAAAAAGTTATAAAAGTGTCATTAGCGCACAACAATGGGCAGACAGCTATTCTATAAGCATATTCCATATTTATTTATGCTTTTTGCACTGTAAAATCTCACTTTCTCTCTCTCCATGTCTATGGGATTTGTCTGTAATACCTTGTAATGCGCATTGTTGAGTTACAATTTTAACCAACTTTGCGCACACATTTTACTTATCACTTTACAATTCGAATGACACTACCCACAACCCTCAATTAAGTTTGTCAGCAATGTTTCTTTTCTTTCAATTTCACTAACTACGGTTTCAGTTAATTAAAAGGTTTTTCGTGTACATTGACAAAGGTGATTAGGAACTTTCTATCTGCATACAGCTTCCATCTTTTGCTTCCGTAGAAGATAAGATTAGACAGTTTTGTCAAATAAAATCTTATCTAGCCTAATGATTTGTAATACAAATATAGTTGTTGCTTAGAGCTATTAGCTAGCAAATAATGTAGCTTAATAGATTTCATAAATCACAGTATTCGATTAAAACTATAAAAATTTGCGTACTTATAAGGAAAAGATGATATTGGTAAGAAGCTTACAACTAAAAAGTTTGCTAATTTATTTTAATAAGCCTCGAAATCTCCTGATTCTAAGGCTATGTAAAACATAATGATTAGTTAAAAAAAATTTTTTTTTGTGGAGTTATTCATTAAATTTTATTGGCAGCATAAAATTAACATTGAAATTTGTCCTCAAACTTTTAGTGAATAATTTTGTTTTGGGCATAATGTTAAATGTCGCATTGAATATAATGGCTTAAGATTTCTTTTCTTTTGGCTATGGTTTTGCTGGATGGGTCGACTTTGACAAACGTCAGTGAAGTGGATTATGTAATTTATTTTATACAACCTATAGACCGACAACTGTCATTTGGACACAGAATCAAAGCTTGTCCGCACCGGCTTAGAGCCGCCGGCGAGTTAAACTTTTTGCCAAAGTAACGCAAAAGTTGAATGCGAAGGCGCAGACTTTAATTAAAGCCCTCGGCGATGGGGCAACGAATGAAAGCAACAGGTGATTTGTGGCAAGTTGTGGTCACAGAAAACAAGCTGGCAAGAAATACCAAGTGGATTTAGCTACGGTTTAAAAATCTCTGTAGATATATTTGATTTATTCTTGAACAGACACATAAATATAATTCAAAAGTTTATTTCCAATTTTAGACAGATAAAACGAGATTACATTTGTATTATGCAATTGGGAGCATTTATTCGTTTATTGTTGTTGTGTTCCATTCTATTCCGTTCCATTCTGTTCTGTACTGTTCTGTTCTGTTCGGTTTCAAATGCCAACACGTTCCCTGGGAACCAACGCTTTCCAATGGCGGTTGATGTTGGCCAAAAGTCTGTTGGCTTTGTCAGTTGGTTAGCAGCCAACTGACGGCCAGGCAGCGATTGCTACTGCGCATGAATCATTGTTAAAAGAGTGTCTAGTGCATTTAGACGCCTTTTGTAACCTTTCACTGACACGTCACATTTCTTCAACGAATTTCCATCAATTTTCTATTTAGTTTTGTTATCTGTAGCTGACTGAATCAATTAAAATGCAATACTTTTAAAATTTCGATTTAAAAGTCTCTCTTAGAAATACCATGCAAAAAGAAGCATCAAAAATTTTAAGTGCCACAGAAAAACTGCCAGATGGCAACAAACTTTTGAAATGCCATCGCCCTTTGCGTAATGTAGCCAACATATCGTATACTTAATCGACTGACTATTGATATAGTGTGTGTGTGTGTGTGTGTTTGTGTGGTTTTGGCACGTTCTTGTTTGAGTTTGCCAGTGGCAGGACATTGTCAAATCAAAACCAATAGCTACAACAACAACAAAAACTAAACTAATGATATATTCTTCGCAGTGGACGCTTTTGTATACTTTGAATAAGTTCTCACTTAAAAACTTAAATTCTTGGCTTAATTAGTTTCATGTTTCATGTTTCAAGAATGCAATTTTTTCAAAATGAGAGCAATCGTAAATGTCGTATTATGGGGATAGCAAAAGCGCTATTGAAATAGGGATATCATTTTCTGGTTCTACTTGAAAAGACTTTGATAACGATTGTACAATATGTTCTATTTCATTTTCTCTAAGTGCAGTTAGCACCAATTGAATCCGCGCCCAGGACTTGCAGCTGTCTGCCATCAAGCCTGGCAACATTACTTCACATTTTATTCGATTTTAATTTATTATATTTTTTTATGCTTTGAATTTTGATTATTTTTTGTGTAAATTGTGCCACCAGCTCATTGTCAAATTTTATGCTTGACATTTCACTGAATATTTTATTTTTCATTTTACTTAATTTTCGCAGTTTGCGTATTGTTTCTTTGCGTGTTTTTCTGTGCTTTGATTTTTGGCAATACTTTGTGTTAACTTTTTAGCCCGCAGGTTGTTGTTTCTATTGTTGACTTTCAGTCTGTTCGTCCGTATGAGCGCAAGTTTTTTCGAACTTCTTTAAGCTAGAGCCTTGAATATATACTTGTCTAAATCGATAATCGCAAATCGACAAAACCACAAATCTTCAACAATCTTAAAGTTACAGTCACTTAATTTGTTTGGTATGTTATTGGCATATCCTTCAAAGATCGGCCACCTACCTTCGCCCCAAAATCGCCACAAGCAATATTTCTGAAAGTGTAAGTCGATAAAACCGCACTAAAACTAACCAATCAATATCAATAGAATAACAAACGATCTGGTATTGTAATGGCGTATCTAAGATTGTTGTTATTTCTTGCAGCATTATTTTCATCAGTATTAGTTATCTTTAAAATGATAACGAAAATTTGTATTCCAAATTTCAGCAAATATTTTATAATTATTGTTTTCTATTTATTTTTAGTTTTAATTTTTAATAAGGTTTGCTAATATACGCATTAGAGACCGGAATTTCAAAAAGTTGAATTGATCCGGCAGAGGATCGTTTCTCTTGATCGTGATTCTAACAACTCTCAATCAGTTTTTGCAATTGTTCACATTTCCTAATAAGTTTAACATTCAGTTTTGATCAGGTCCTTCTGTTCAGTATGTTATATAATTGCGATATATTTCCAGCTGGACGTAAAACCTTCCTATATATTTTGACTTTGTGCAAATTTACTAATTAACACAAATGTTTCAAATTTTTAAGGTTCGAAAATTGTTGGATAACATAAATCTCTTGGTATATATATGTCGAAAGAACGGGTTGGATTCCATGGAATGGAGGTATTGAAGACCCTACAATTGACATAAAGAAAAAAAGCTATTTAATAGCATAGGCCTTTAAAGATATACATATATAACATGTCATAGCGGCCTGATGCATCCATCTTAATTCCAAGCCATCACTAAGTTTTAGTAATTTGCACAACATAATTGTCAATCAAATGTGAAAATATTTATATTTATTTATAAATTGTTCGACCCCATATGACGAAAGTCTACAGTGTACTCAACAAATAATATAATAGTCAAATAATGTAATACGTTTTTAACGTTTACAAACTTTCTGATTGTAATAATCTTAATTTTTGTTCGCATGCGAGAAGATAGGATACATTTAAGGATTCTTAAAGTCGCGTGAGCTTGCCATGATATACTCTGAACTCAGCTGTGAAATTGCTTAAAGACGTGCTCTTATTTAATGTTGTCTACTAATTAAAGCACAATGCTAAACTCCAAGTAGTAGAATAGACTTTAATTCTTTTAAAGTTAATTAATATACATTGGCGAACTGAAAGTTGTTAAGAGAGCAAAAATATGGCAGAAGCGTTAAAGGACCCTTTATATTTCCTTTTTGTATCTCTATCAGAGAAGGCTTATTAGATATCAATTAGCTTGTTGTGTTCTTTGAGTAGTCGTCATACATTTTTCAGTGGTTGTCATTAATTTTATTATTTCGAGCTGATATCCGTCTCGTCTGTGTGTAATGTGCACTCAGTTTCGCAAATGCACAAAAGCAATAGAGATTCACGTCATTCCCCTCCATTGTCATGGCGACTGGGTATAGGAGTGGAACTGAAAACTGAAACTGTACTGCCCGACAATGTGGTTGCCATAATGCGCGTAATTACTTTGTTAATGCTCAGCGTATTAAGTCAGCGAATTCAATTATAAGTGAAGCAACACACTCATTGCCACAAAAGTGAAGCCAACGACTTCCTGTAAAAATCAAAATGAAAAATCAAAATGTTCAAGTGCCACTGTGTCTTTAAGTATTTAAAGAGCCAAGAACATTTGACTTTACCATTTGCCATTTGGCCATTTTTCAAGTCAGTGGTCGAATTCAAGTTGTTGGCCAAGAGTTTAGATAACTTTTAATAAATAGTCAGCTAAATATATATATGTATTTTGAAACCCTTAACAGTCTGTCACTAATGTTGGAATTTCAGCTCTATAATAATAAAAATGTATATTTTATTGATTAAATTTTGTATATCTGCCCAACGTCAAGTGAACTAAACATTTAAAGGTGGAGAAAAGTGGAAGGTATTAGCAATAAATTTTATTAAACAAGAAAAAGATTGAAATACTTACAAGCTGAAGCATTTAACATGAGAGAACGTTGCAGTCGGGCATAACTGAGTGCGAAATTCTCTAATACCAATATATTTTACCATCTGATAACAGGTGCCATAGAACAGAGTGGAGGTTCCTAGATATCTGTCACCAAATTTTGGGGGCGGGAGTGGTTGTGGCTGAAACAAATTTGGAGGAGTTTCCTGGTAATCTCCATTAAGTTTAGTAACAGTAGCTCATAAATTGCTTGGGCTTGGAGGCGGTGGAGATGGGGATATGTTGATCTTTGAACGACATTGCCAATAACCTACCAATCAAATTTGGTGAGTGTAGCCTTAAAATATATGTGGCTTTATCGATGCGATTATCGACAGCATGAAGGACATTGCCCATATGATATCTTCGGTATCAGTGTATAAATATAATATAATATAAATGTAGTCCTAGATTCTTATCGAAATGTTTGACTGCAATGCAATTTTCTTTATTAAAAAAAAAACCAAAAAACAACTTAAACTATTTTTAAAGTCTTTTTATATCGGGAATCTAATTTTATAATTTTTCTAGTTATTTGTGCGATACACCAGTTCATGTTTACCTACTACACAGCACACACCATACTTGACTCACAAGTAAAGCCGTCAAAAAATTTCCACTGATGACATAAAACGCTTCCCTAACTTTAGTTAAATATTTACACAAGGACCCCCTCGTTACTGAAAGGACATGGCTATTACTTTGGGTTGCCTTTATCGATAATTAAATTAGAGTCGAAGTCACAGCTTGGCCAAGAAGCACAATTAAGGGCAACAACAACAACGAGTAAAAAAAAGCAGGTCCAACAGGTGTTAACTTTTTCAACAATTTTGCCATTTCACTTTTGGTATTCTTTATGGCTTTAATGATTTAATGGCAGTTACTTAAACGGCTTGCTACTTGTTGTTTTGAATCTGCTGCTTTTTGTTACTTGCCCCTTAGCAGGCTGCCTTTATTTGTAATTGAGAGACCAGCTGCAACTCTGCCTAGATTGAGAGTTGATTGAGTCGAAACAGAGTTGCAAGTCGACTACTTTCTAATTTGACTGCTGTTGCAAGTTATACACAGGGGGAAAAAATGACGACTTCAATTTCGGCAGAGTTGTACTCAAAATTTGTTGCACAAGTTGACAATTCAACAAATCAGTAAATAAAGATATACAAATCTTATATTGAGTGCGAAAATGTCGACAATTAAATATCTCCAACCATTCTGGCTTTGAAAAAAATCCACTTGCACTTACCATTTATAGACTACTTCATACTTTTCAGTGTACCTGTGTCTAGGACAAAATAGAATGCAACTTCTGTTTATTTTAGTAGGATGTAATTGCATTTGGCTAGCTGTAATTCAATTTAGCATTTGCTTGACTTGTGTCCTTTGACTGTATTTCATTAGCAGCATATTCAGTTAAATGCTGCAGCAAATTGACAGCAAAAGATAAGACCACACCGTACCACCACCACCACCAGCACCAACAGCACCAGCACCACACTGCACCACAAACATACAGCTCGACACAGTGCTCGTAATTTAAGAGCTTTCCTTTTCTTTTGGTTATCTTCTTTTGGCCAACCGCATGCAATTTACCAGAAAAACCAAAGACAAAGTTTCTTTCAGTTTGCACCAACTATACAACAACTGTCTGTGTGTGTGTGTGTGTGTGTGTGTGTGTGTGTGTGTCTAGTTGTGTGGTAAATGGCAAGATGAGAAGAGTCCCAAGAAAGAAGTCTGTCGCTTGTGTTGACGTCAGCGGAGATTGATTTTTTATTGCGCGCCGCAAGATTTGGAGTGGCATGAAGTCTTTGACGCAAGTCCCATTATGTGCGTGTGGCAATGGCAATTTTAAATGGGCGATTTTTTATGCCGCCCAACTTCCTGTCTAAACCTACGCAGTCGTCTTTTTAATTCGTCGGATTTGTGAGGCAATTTGGATTGTTTGCTTAGGCGCTGCTTGACGTGGATTTTGTTTGTGGCCCACTTTCCTTGCCTTAAATATATACATATATATACTTATTTATACATATATTCAAACTGTAAATGAGTGTTAAGCTAGTCACCTTAAAGCCCAAAGAGCAGCTGAATCAAGCTCATTAAATCGCTAACAGCACAGCCACAGCCGATAAATGCCTAAGTGAAGAAGCCAAGAGCTCTTGGACTAGTCTCCCATCCATTTGGGTCCCCAACTAATTTCTCAAAGGATTTGGGGCGACGCGAAGCTGTCTTTGTTTGGGGCGTTAACATGTTAAGAATTTCGGTTTCGATTACAGCCCGAGTCGAGAGTTTGGGTGTCGCCATTGTGTCTCGTTTAGGGATTGGTGCGTGTCGTGATTTAACACGACATGCGTATCTGTGTTAAGCCGAAAGACCTTTACTAATTTAACTCGTATTGTTTCATACACAACAACTATCTGAATCACAGAAAAATCATAGATAACATGTATATGTCAAATCGGCTGATGATTGAAAAATTCGAATTCAAGTTACTTTTCTGATTTTCTTGGTCAAATTAATAGCCGTTCATTGTGTTCATTTTGTTCATTGTGTTGTGTTTGTTTCCTATTGAAAATGTGGCTCATCGCTAGTCTGGTTTCCTTGTTAGTGGACTATTGGTTCTGGGTCATTGAATGCTGCTGCACATTAACAGGGATTTGTTGTCGCCACTTGGCTGGTCATTGGTCCATGTCGCTGCTTACAGCTGTAAGCCCTCAACTGATTGCCAAGTATTGATTGGGGACACACAATGCGGCGTATGAGTAATGTGAGCCAAGTGCCAAGAGCCAAACGCTGCTTAGTGTGTGGTTGTTTTTTTTTTACGGGCCGGGGAAAGGGTGGGGGGGGGGGGAGTAGGTAGGCTAAAAAGTAAATCACGTTGCACTCGTTGGGTGTCGTGAAACAGCAGAACTGAATAAAACTGATAAATAATGTAATGATCATTAATAAACATTTGCGGCAGACAATTCTGGCAGGCAGCGTCTGTCAAAGTCACTGACCACTATGTATTTATGCAACCGAATCCTTTCACAGTATTAAATTTGTATTCTGTTTGGATTTTTCAGCGGTGAGTGCTTGAGTGTTTCTTGTCGTTTGCCACAAATCAGATTTGTGGCTGCCACATTGTGTACCGTATCATCCAATTTAGTTAAATACAGAATTCCAGCTACGAAGAGGCCATTTAAAAGAGTTTGCTGAATCTGGTTTCGCTGCTAAAATGAAATTATTTAAAGGTTTCTCTCTCTTACCTTTTGCCTGTGTTGAAGGTTGCGTTAAGCAAACATCAATTGAGTAGCATCTGTGGCTGCTGGGACACAGTGAGAAATATGTGTCTCCAAGGTAGAGTTTGAGCTAGTCACGAATGATATTGGAACGATTTTATTTCATAGCTTATACAGCAGATCAAAATTATTTTCAACGCATATTCAAACTACACTTCTTACAAGAATTTTTTTTAAAAATCTTTTAATCCTATTTCGTACCACAAAAATCATACATGAAATAAGATGAAAACAATAGATTTTAGTAATTTCACTCACTCAGTGGATTATTATCGCTTTTTTCACTGTGCAGACATTGTCGCTATTCTTGGTTGGGTTCCATTATGAATTGTGTTGCCAAATATCGCATATATAATTGAATCTAAAGTACTTCATTTGGAGCATAAACACGTTTTGAACCCCACTCATTTTGTGTGGCAGCTATTGTTATTAATAAACCACAAGAAAGTTATGCGCCACAAAAGCCACGTGTAAACAGCAGCAGCCACAAATAACAATTCAATTTGAGCTCAATACAAATACACTCAAACACACTCACATGAATAATACATTGCTTGTGGCAAGCTGCAGGTAAGAAATTATTGACAGACGTCAAAAGGCGCAACATGGAGATGCCCGCATATGTGTATATGTATGTGTTTATGTGTGTGTTTATGTGTATGTGTGTATGTGTGTGTGTGTGCTGCACAACAATCAAACAAAATGAAAAGGCATTTGACTTTTTGGTTAGGCTTATTTCGATTTATGGGCATTTTTGCTTATCGAATTTTTGTGTGCGCAAATATGTTCCTGCTGATATGCTCCCCGGCGCCTGCACGAGTGAGATAGCATGATCGAGACATAATGGCATATAGGGAGAAAGACAGAGGCAGGGAGAAACAACGAGGGAGAGAGAGAGAGAGAGAGAGAGAGATGGAGAGAGAGTGAGAGTGAGAGTGAGTGTGTAAGTGGTTGTGTAACTGAGATTCTGTATTGTTGTCGATTCTTGACTTTAGTTCTGTTCTTGTGAGACTTCTCCACTTGTCTGTCACACATTCAATTTATTTAATAGAATTTCGTTATTTGTTACGTGTGGCAAATGTGATATAAATTATTGGCCATGCTCTTATTTTCTGGGTGTATGAGTGTGTGTGTGTGTGTGTAAGTGTATTTCAGCAGCTCTTTTACATGTATTTATATTTGCGGACTAGCAAATTGGTTGCATAAATCCACATAATAAATAAAAATGCTATTCACTTTTACTGACCAATCAAATGGAAGAGTGCTAAAAATTTAATTAATAAGCTCAAATATATATGAAGAAAATTCATACAATTTCCTATAAAATACTTTGCAGATATAAAAAATATTTGTAGCTTTTAGCTATAAGTAAGTGAGTAAGTGGTGAAATGATATTGTGCATGCAGAAGAAAGCATCTTCGACTCTAAACAATATATATATTTTAAATTTTTATCAATAGCCAAGCCGATTTCAGAGACTATATGAGCTATAGACTTCAAATTAGAATCCTTCAAATGGATAAATTTGTCAAAACCGAGCAAAAATTTATATATGACAGCTATGAGGGCATCACCTCTCTCATTTTGATTAACTGTTGGATTGTTGTTGAGTGTATTTAAATGGTAATATTAGCTGATGCCATTGGAACTTATAGCTTTCTTAGAAACTTACAGAAAGTTGTACCCGTAAAGCTTAACACGAATTAATTGCTTTAGGGCTCACAACTATGCCTTTGTTTTAAGCAACAAGTTGCCACATTCTCAAATTACGGACACACACACACATATAAAATCAGACAAAACACTCATACCAGTCTCCCCATAGACCATCAACTAATAAGCATAATAATATGTTAATTATAATTATAAAGGAAGTAGACAACTTAAGTGTAGGCCCAAAAAACACGATTTTCCCATTAGCTAGAGGGCGTGACAAGTGCTCAAAACTTTCTGCTATTTTAAATAATCTGATTATTAGTAAATAGGCAGCAAATAGTGTGTGCGTGTGTGTGTTTATCTAACACATACACATATGTATATGTCTTTATGCTGCATATGTCGCTTTTGATTTCATTTGAGCCACCAGCTCTCTCTCTCTCTCTCTCTCTCTCTCTGTGAGAGATTGCAAAGCTAGTAATGTGTGTTAAGGGTTGCCCCAAAAACCAGAGCCGAAAACCGAAAACAAAACTTAATTTTGGAGGCTGGATATTTGCATATTTTATTAACCCAAACAGCCAGCACACGCGATGATCCCCCCTAGACCCAACAAACAGTATAACCCAATCATAAAAGTTGCCCTGCGTCCATCCCCCAACCCCCCTCAAAGACAGGGAAAGAGAGAGCGTCCCTAATTTGATGCATAAACACCAATTCTCAACTCTAGACAAAGTTATAGGGACGCACAAATTATTGAAGCAAAGGGTTAAAAACTTGACTGTGTTGAAATGTGCGTTGGATTTGAACCGATGCAAAATACACACACACATATATACATATATTTAAATTAAATCTTAAATATTGAGCGGAGAATTTCTAATCTCTGAGATTTGAGATTTAAATTTTGAGAAACGGAAATCAGCGTGTTTTGCCATTATTTATGCTTAAGTCCCATTAACATGTTTATTGAGTCAATTAAGCATATTATTGGATAAATTAGTTTATTTAGAGGAAAATTGTATCAATAAACTAATTTCAGTTAATTTTTTTTTAAATTTAAATTTCTGTGCTTGCTCATACACAACGCCAATAATGCAGTCGAATACAATTTCATATGCACTCAGACATTTCGAAACAGATAATCCCGAATATTCTGGCAGGCACGTACCCATTTTCGTTTCAGTTTCAGTTTGAGTTTGATTCTGCAGTTCATGTTGTATGCCTGTGCCAAATATATGCGGGAGCTGCATTTATTATCTGGCCCAGAGGTGCGCCATAAAACTTTTGCCTTTATCTTAATGCTTGACTGGAGCTTGTTACTGTGTATCTGCTCCCCTGACTTAAATATTAATTTTTCCTACACATGAGCATTGAATTCAACTCGTACACAGCGGAAAACAAATTTCGCTTTAGCCGGGATTTTTATTTATTTATTATAATGTTGTGAAGTAGAATGGGAAATCTTTGATTAAGTCAAGATCTAAAATCTCAAATCTTAAATGTGCTACCAAATAGAAAAGCCTATAAGCAAAATCCCATTGGAATTCATTTTTGCCTTGCAATATAAATAGGTTTTGTGTTTGAATCTAAAATTTTGTTTAAGCTTATTTTTGGAACACACTTAGAAACACTCGCCCTGAAAATTACGCTACATTTTCTTAGGAAATATTCTAAAAAAAAAGAAAAGTAATTTTAAAAAGAAGAAATTAAGTTGGAAGTCACTCTAAATGCGAACGAAGAGTTTCGGGCTCGATTTAGCGTCAGACCTGTAACTCTACACATATCGAAAGCCAAACCATGGAAGTTAGACAAATTTTCCAAAACTTTTGGAAAAATCCACGCTACAATTAAAAAATGCAAACCTTTGTTTTTAGAAAGACACAACCGTCAAATTGATACGTTTTCTTTCTGAATAATAAGATGGGAGAAGTATGGCAAAATTCTGGCCGATTTTAATTCTTTCTGAGTGCAGCATGCCAAGTTATAATGACGGCCGAGCCTATGCTCGTCATGTCAATTGATGCAGTGCTTTCGGTTGCTGACCTTTATCAAGGGGCCAAAGCTCAATGGAGAACAGCCAAATGAGACTAATTGAGACTTCACTGCCAGACGTCTAAGTCATGGGCATTGCATATTCCGTTTATAGCCCTTCTCCTACATATTTGGGGGGGCGGTGAAATTTTTGGTATTCCGCTTCTGCTGGGGGTCATCATGTTCAATGACAGCACAAAATGGACACGCGGCTGCAGGGGGTTACTTTACTTTTTTTTTTGTAGGATTTCACACGTTTGTCGCTTGTCATTTGCCACTCACCACTCGTCAATTGTCACACAGGATGCCGCAATGTCCTTTCCCTTTGGCATTTCGCATTCGCTGGATTTTTTTTTTTTTCAATTTGCTGGCTCAGTGAGAAACATTTGCCACAATGGGTTATCAAATGACAACGTGCCACAAAACGTACTTTGTGTTTGGGCCCCGGTGCCACATAATGTTGCATAGCTGGATAGCCGGATAGAAAAAAAGGGTGCCGCGCTCTCCATTTCAATTTCAATTGGAGCCTGTTTTAAATCGATTTTTATTATTTCTTTTTACATTTACGAGCATTGTTGTTGCTTTTTCTATTTATTTTTTGTTCTGTTATTTCATTTCGTATTTTTTTTCTTCTTTTGTGTGCAATATTGTTTGTCGCATTGGTGTCTACTATGCGGGCAGTTTGTCGCTTGGTTTTGTGGCTCAATCTAGGTGAGGGACTGAAAGCCCTTAAAGCCAAATACAAAATCTGTAATCGATGCTATTTCAGTTTAGTAAGGTTTGCCAAATGCCGCTCGTTATGGCAACAAGATTATTTATAACAAATAAGAATGCTCGCGAACATGGAGCATGAGACTGAGAGATATACTCTAGTGAGGTGGTACATCTTAAATAAAATTTAAATACAGATGATATAGCTGAGAAATTTAGAATTCTGTATTCAAAACTATTTCGAGTATTGTTATATACTTGAAATGGTTAAATAAATATATTTTCATACAATTGTTCAATTTAGATTCTATCATTAGCCATTTCAAGTTGAAGAAGCTCGCTCTTTGACAAATCTGTGACTTCAGCTGAGATTTAGAGCTGGCAACAGCAATTGTTCTATAAATGAGCGAAATTTATTTTTGGGGTGTGTCTGGCCACAGTGGCCATTCACAAGATGGGACAGGCAGTCATTATGATGGCAATTGGTCAAAATCCCTCCTCTCTCATTCCCATCGCCCTTCAGTTTTGGCCTAATGACCCGTCTGCGGCTACTGGGGTTTTAGAGATTCGCGTACCCGCAAAACTTTTGGCACAAGCATTCAATTTCATCAAGTTCGTTTTCGGTTTGATTTTTGCGTGGACCTTTCGACACTGATTTTCATGGAAAGTCGAGATGGGCAGGTGGGTGGCTGGGTGGTCGTAGATTTGTAGGTGTTTTTAGTGTCTCTGCCCTCATTTGCCTAACAGATATGTCAACACGTATCTCGCATTGGCCATCCATCTTCCCATAATACCCTGCCTCCCCTCTACAAACCACCACAAACCATGCGCTACAGGATCTGTTCTCATCATCGCAATTGTGTCATGGGGTTTTATTTTTTCTTTCGGGCCGATCCGTCAACTACTAACCCAGCGAGAAGGTTGACACACTTTTTGCTTAACTTTATTTATGGCTTGTTAAAACAGGGTGGCACACAAAGTGCGTATTGTCAGTTTACGCACGGTGTTATACTTGCATTTATGCGCAAGGAGTCGGGCTTTGGATGTCCTTGTGGGCGTAATGTATGCGACGAGGGCGTGTTCAATTTAGTTGATAGATGTGTGACATTTTAAGGGGTTTCTTGATTACGTGCGTTGCCTCGTTAGTTGTGCTCAAAATCTGCAAATTGATGCTACAATCTAGATTACTTTGCTACTCAGTAACAACATACACAACTGTGTGTGTGTATATTTTTTATGTAAGTCATATTTTACAATTGGCGAGACCAGTCTTAGTATTGCGATTGTCGCAAACAAGAAAGGTCCCATACAAGTTGGAATCTATTTAAAGCAAGCTCTTTTAATACTCGAGTTTCGACTACAACATTCCCATCTATTTTATTTCAATTTGCTGTAATTTATGCACAGAAGAACATTAAACATTTTAATGATGTTTTAAATATTGCTCTTGAAAACATTCCAAGCGTTTTGTATATGCACAAATTACAAACATAAATCTCACACCAAGTTGCCCCAACTTGCTTATAAAAAAACCCATTTAAAAACGTTAAGAAAAAAATGTGCCAGAAAACAAGCACAAGCTGCACACTTCTCGAATCCTCCACTCCATTCGCAAATGACTCGCAAGCGCCTTCCAGCGAGGTGTTAATCGAATTGTGATTGATTTTTGGTAGTGAATTGAAAAATGTCGACGAACGAGCTGCGAATAGCAGCAGAAGTGGATACCAAATTGGGGAAGTTGACTCGAATTATTGATGTCAATTGCATTAAGTTATTAACATTGTAATTACAACAAAATTTAAATTGACACAATTTTTTAGTAGCGTTTGTTGTTGTTTTGAGACAGCAATTGAATTTGCACTGAAAGACTTTTAGGCTGGTTTAAATTGATGCGATGAATATGCAATTTGCTGGCAGACTATTTAACAATTATACAATGTTAAATTGGATGCAAACAAAGGGAAAGCAGTTTGAAAAGTAAAATAAATAGATTGAGTAAATATGCTCAATGTAAGAGGATATTTGCCAACTACAATAGTAGTATGCCAGTGTCAGAGTGCAGGCAAATTTTCTTGGCAACAGGAATTTTTATTAGTCGTTTATTTGTGCTTTCTGTCTGTCTGCCTGTCTGTCTGTCTGTTTGTCTGAGTGACTCGCATACTGGCATTCTGGCAGACTTGCAGACAGACTGTCTGCTGAATACTTAACTTGATGAGCACACGATACACGTACAGCGTCACCAAACTTGACACACAATGGGGCTGAGCTGGAGCAGCTCATCCAAGGCGTGCAAATATGTTTGTATGTTTTTTGCACAGCTTCCGGCCTTCCGGTGATAAGCTAAAGAATTTCAGCTGCCTTGAGGTGCCAGCCCATTGTTGTTGTTTCTGTTGTTGTTATTATTGTCTCTGCTAGTTAGCCTTAGCCTCAGATTGTAGGACTGCTTTCTCGCCTCCTTGTTAGTTAGCATCAAATGTGTCCCTGGATTGCCTTGAGCCATTGGCCCCGTTCCGCAATCTGTTTGTGTTGTCATGAGGTTATATTGGTATACTCACTTATGAAAGTATCTAAGAACAGGCATGAGATGAACGTGTCCTGAACATATATGAATAACAAATTGACAAAAACGACACACAAGATCTTTGAAATGTCTTAGCTCGAAGAAATTTCAAATCTTTATCTGGAAGCTGTTCTATGTAGACAGCGTTTTGAAAATTCGCTTAGATACGAACGAAAAAATTCATTAATTCATAAACCATAGTTCAAGTTTCTGTAAGAAAATAAACAAAATTTACAATTAATTAATATTATACACATGTCATTATTCAACACATTATGGATAATATTTTAAAGTAACCTTCTTAAGTAAGTCTTCATATCTTGTCAACTTCTCAAATATGTTTAGTCGCTGACTTTAAGTTTACCTGAATTTATATGTTTGCTTGTGATTGTGCTAATCTCAGCTGACTGTTGACTCCTGACTGACTGTCATTTGTTGAAGCCAAAAATCTCTGGCTACACTTTACCAAATCAATGACATCACGTCTCAAATAATGTCACTGGCTGGGGAGCAAGCATCTTTAACTGGATAGAAATTAATCCCATCGCTTTTGGTTGCTGGTTGCTGGTTGCTTGATTGCTGTTTGTTGGCCATACTGCTCTGGCACGGCTTTAACAATGTCGTCAATATACGTCTGGGCTTCTCTTTTGGGCGTTTTAATAAATTACATTTCTCTGTGTTTTTTGATTAACGAAAAATCTCCCGTCAGCGCTCAGCGGCAAACGGAAGGAGCAACAGGTGGTTGGCAAAGCCATAGTAAAAATGGAAAATTCATTTACCTAAAATGAAATATGCTGACAAGGCTTGAAGTTGAGCAAAAGTTCAAATTAAAGTCCAGGCGTTTCTATCAGTGGCAGATACAGACACAGGTGCAGATACATGCTCACCTGACCACCTGTCTCTCAATAAATCCCAACAGGTGTGCTTGCTGACTGTCTATTGCGGCAGTTCTTGCCGCTGACAGCCCATCTGAATGTCGAGCGTTTTGTGGCTGCCCCATTGTATGGCATCTGCCACTGACATTCACAATTGTACTTGGTGGCGAAACCGCTGCGAATTATGAACCGCATATTTCGGTGTTATACGAAAATCTGTTTGGAAAATTACGCAGCACTATTGTCAAATCAGTGTATGTGTGTGTGTGCGTTTGTGTGTTTGTGTGCGTGTGTGTGTGAAAAACAACGGACGAATAAGGGTTGCACAGAGAGAAAAGAAAATGTATGTCAAGTCACGTCGATTGAAATTTGATGTTGTCCAAAATTAAAAAAAAAACCTAAGTTCTTAGATTAAATTTTCTTTATTTCATTTACTTATTTATTTAATGCGGACCGAAAACAGTCCGCATTTTTTAAATATATACCATTAAAAGAGTTGTTTAAGATAAATTAAAAATTAAGGGTGATCAATGGACCAACGCTCGTGGTAAAAATTTGGGAATCCCACGTAAAACCTTGTCAACCCAAAAATGGTAAAGCGTTAGTAATATAAAAAGTAATAAGGAAAGTAAATCTTTCAGAAGGCTGAGATAAGGAAAATAATGAATAGATTTTAAAATGCTACATTTTATGTTATTATATATAAATAATTGAAAAATTAGCAATTTATGATGCGAGCATCACATGGCAAATACGGGCAACGGTATATGCTATCCTCGGCAAAAAAAAAACAAACGGAGTCGACTCCAACTTTAGTTGGGCTTTTCGTTGTGCAACGCAATGATGACGAGTGCAGATCCAGCACAGGCAGCCAAAAAACCCATTCCGGCCACCCTTCAAGTGCTGCTGGCCAAAGTGCTTTTAATATTCATCTAATGCACTCAACACTCTGTGTTGGTTTTTTTATACCCTGTTAAAAGGAGGTATTTGCAGAAATGATGGCATTTGGAGCCAACGTACATAACTGGTAATAACAGACATCTCCGTTGCTTATCCAATGCTAAAGATTATATTTATAAAAAGCAATCACTCTGAATTTTAGAAATTCGAATTGCCTTTGACGCCAGAGTAACTCTTCTTAATATTCAGTAATTAGATTTCTAAAAATCCGGAATTTTCGCTTTATTATTATAGTGTAAAATTTTCTAAAATGAATAACAAAATATGCCTAATTTTTTCATATGTGTATGCAAAGCAACTCAAACATGATGTTTTTTGTTGCTTATTTTCTTAATAAGCGTAAATAGATATAGATTTTAAATTCATATAACTTAATTTGAAAAAAACTTATGAATTTACGGCAAGTTGAATGACTTCTATTACCCTTACGACCCATTCTCAAAAAAAGGCTTTCTAATTTTATAAATTTTTTTTTTAAATTATTTCAAAGGGCCGGATTTCATTTTACAGCGACTTTATTAAATCCAAGCCGATTTTTTTTCTGAGAAGAAAATAGTTAGAGAGATACATTTGAATATTGAATAATATATTGAAGATTTTGATTTTTAGAATTTTCTTTTCACCTGTCTCAGTCTCAAGAGTATCTCATAGTCGAACACTACCGTCTATTGCACCTTCTGCCTGGCTTTGTATTGGCTTCATTTTTCTTGGCTTAGACTATGGTTGGTTTTGTTGTAGCTGACAACTGCCAGTTGCGAGCAGCAGGTGGGCAGAATTGCTGCAGTTGAAAACACTGCCATAATACACTCTGCTGCCAGAGTGTGTTTAGTGCTCCCATTATTGAGAAGCCAGTGCACAGAGACAGCGCTGCCCAGCATCATCTTGCAGGTCTATTCACTGCACTGGTGAACGTGACGTATGCGCAATAATGTCGAGTGAGCAGACAGTGGGGCGAAAGTTATTCGCTTTGATTAACCAGTGTGGGAGAATGCAAATGCTTTTGGCATTCGTCAGCTGCAGCTTTATGTGATAAACATAAATAGAGGTTTGCGTTTGTTGTATTTATCTTCAAAAAACATAGAGTTTTTCACATTATTCACTTGCAATTTGCTGCATTTGGCTGTTTTTTGTGATTATTTATTGATTTAACGTTTTTGATTTATTGTCATGGCCGTTGCTATTTTGTTGAGTTCTTTTCTGATCGACGGCTTTTCAACAACAATTTAAATGGTTTACTTCATTTAACTTGTTAGAAAAAAAGGGTCCTGCTTCTTATACCTTGTACAAGTGTCTTTGAAATGGGTATGCAGCTCGATATTTTTCTTATAAATATGATAAGGCAACTAACTGTACCCAAATCAAGAACACTAAAGTTAAAAATAAATTAAGTGGATTGGAAATAAAAGTCAATGTGGCAAAATGTCGATGACTGAAACTTAAAGAGGATGTGTGTCTGCTTGTATGTATGTGAGTGTGTGTGTATGGGCCATGACATGTGTCCTTTGGCTTGGGTTGTTCCTGTGGTGACGGTGTCTGTAATTAAGCTAATAAGACAGTGGTAATTATAATTTAATTAAAGAGGGAGGGAAGGAAAGAGAGACAGAGAGGCAGAAACAGCTTTCTCTAGGAGAAACCCGTGTTGCCATTAGAA
Organism: Drosophila glabriapex; assembly: GCA_035042305.1. NCBI lineage: Eukaryota > Metazoa > Arthropoda > Insecta > Diptera > Drosophilidae > Drosophila > Drosophila glabriapex. The sequence continues at coordinate 7,757,768 of JAWNLN010000018.1, forward strand.
TTTTCCATGTGTAACCAATTAAAGAGAATGGAGAATGGAAGCCAGCCGACATAAAGTGGCTGCCGTAGTGGCAAGCAAATAAAAATTGATTTATGCCACACAAGCTCATAAAAGAAGCGTTCTTTTGCGTGTGTGTGTGTGTGTGTGTGTGTTGAGTGTGGGAAAAATGCTAAAGCAAAACATTTCAATTGCAAGTCAAACACTTGACGACAAAAAGTTGGCGCACAAGTTTTGTTTGTTGCACAGTTGAAATGTGACTACAATTTGTAGGAGAACGTTCGTTGAGTCAGCTAAGTACTTTAATTGCCTTGAATAAGTGCTTTTTATACCCTTGCTGGGGAGTTATTATAATTTGATCGAGTCGATGTAGCCAGGTCTATCTGGCGGTTGTTTACTTTACCATGTCAACTCTATAAATTTTCCAGCTACAACGTGGTCGAAATTGAGATACATACGTTTTTTTTTGTTTTTTTGCTTCAGTTCATATATTAAAATCAAGCGGATCGAAGCACTATCTCCATTTAACTGACATAGAAACTGTCGATCGAAAGATGAGTGTTTTTTTTTTGTTTTGTCTTTTATTTTTTTTTTAAACTTCTTAACTTAACATGTGAACTTAACTTCTTAAATTTTTGAAGTTCTGGAAGAGCATGTATGGTTCGGCTGTATCTGTTCTCTCCTTTTGTATATTAACAGCAAATTGGGATGAGTTGTACAAAGATAGACAACAGCCTCATCCTCAAGCTCATCCTCAGACTTCAGGCACAGACTCAGCCTTGGCCCGCTTATAGTAAACGGATTTTAAGTGTGTTGCAAGGCAGGCAATTGCAGTTGGGGCAAGTGGTGCTGGTGGGGCAGGTGTTGGGTCGAGCTGCAGGTGTGTGCTCATTTGTGTATTAATAAACAAATTACGCAATTAATAACACACACTGAGTGCTCAGGAGTGCGCAAGTTGTGACACGTATGAAAGTGCCACTCCTGCGAGTATCCTGCAGTAGCAGAAACAGCAGGAAGGAAGCAGCAGCTAGACCGTTGCACCAATGAGCTAAATTAGGAAGACGCAAGTGTGCGAGTGTGCTTTACACGTTTAATTATACAGATGTATTACAGTAACCGTGTGTGCAACATGTGCAACCAAATGTGGCCAACGAGCATAAGCTGTGGCTGGTGAACTCGCTGAGCAGCATAATCCGGGGGGCTATGTATGGAAAAAGATGTGACACTTGTATACTTGACAAAAAAATCTCATTTTACGAGTGTTTCCCAAATTGTGTACTTTTTTGGGTTAAGGAGAGTATTTAGTGCGATGTTTCTATTCTCATAAAAAAATAAAAATTACTGGCAGCAGTATTAAATTTGGCTGCTGCGTCGTAGGAGACGAGCATATCGATAAGATCGATAATCGCAAATCGATAAAACAACTCATCTCAATAGTGAAACAGAGGTTGAAATACAACACAAACTTCATGACTAAATTATAATCTATAGCTGAGTTTAAAATTATTTTATTATTATTTTTTCTATTTAATTAGTCAATATAAGTGACAGAACACGGAATTTCACAAAGTTGAATTGATGTTGCAGAGGGTCGCTTCTCCGGATCGCTATGCCAACAACTTTCAATCAGTTTTTGCAATTGCTCACATTCCGTAATAATTTTAACATTGAGTTCCGGTCGGCCCCCTTCTCCGATATATTCGGACGGTTTTTTGCGCGACATTACCTCCCATAAAATAATGCCAAAGCTGAAAATGTCGCATTTTTCCGTATATTTTCCATTTGAACTGATTACCTGACAATAAATGAAACAATTTGTAATTATTTGTATTTGATGTAAATTTGCTAATTACCACAAACCTCGGGTGCCTGATAAGACTCTGTGCCCAGATTTGACGTATTTTTTGTCTTCACTTCTGTAACGGTGCCAAAATCTCCAATCTTCAGGGTTTGATAGTTTTCGAATAGTAATAAATTTTGAGGCTTCAAATCGCGATGAATTATCGGTGGGTCGTTATCATGCAAGTATACTATACCCTACAAATGATAAGAGAAAGTAAATCACATGTTATATTTTATATTACACGAACAAACATTAAGAAGCTGATTCATCCAGTCCATTCCACCTGACATTAAGTATTTGCGTTTTTCCATTCCGTGCAAGTAGTCATATAGCGATTTATTCTCAGCATATTCCATGAGTATATAATGTGTCCCCAAATTTGAACACGTAGCATATAGTTTCACAATATTCTTGTTCTCAAGAGGGCCAAGCATCTCGACCTCTTTATTAAATGCATCAAGGTTACTTTGGGAATTGGGTTTTCCCTTAAATTCTTTTAACGCAATAATCCATTTAGCACAACGCGCTTTGTAAACAACCCCGTAGCCGCCTTCCCCAATTTCCTGTAAGGTTTTAAATTAAATTATCCAAATTTATTTATATTGTTACTTGATACCTCAATAATCTCTATCCTCTTAAAGTCCACGATCAATGGGCAATAAGATTTTTCAATATTTTGCCTGAAATTAAATGAAAATAGAATGAAAACTAATTAATTTTCAAATAACGAAGTAATATATGATTTCGAATGAAATCTGTTGTTACATTGAAAACTTACTTTTTTTCTTCCCATATTTCTTTAAGTGCAAGAAACTGGAACAGAAAACATTAACAGTGATAACAGATACGCATAAGTATATTCATATTACCTCTTCTTCATTCATTGGTATGATGACTTGAGAAAGTATTCTAGATTCAGAAGTTCTGCAATCAAATAGGTAACACAAATTGTTTCAATTATTTTACAACTTATCTTGGTGAAAATCAAATCAATCTTACATGAGTATATTTGTAAGAACAGATATGATCTTTCTGATTTCCACCTGCTTATAAGGCGCCCGCACGCAAGAATTAATTATTTCTTCTATATCCTCTGCGCCATTTAAGTTAGTGAATATCGGAGAAAAAAATACAGTCCATGCAATATTCATTATCTGGCGTGTCATCACCTCGTGTAGAATATTGCCAAAGGAGCAATAGTCGTAATAGTATTTTTTTGCGATTTTATATATATTTAACATATCTTCATATACTTCTGAAATGACTTCGTCAAAAGCTATCGGCAGCGTGTCAGCAATGCCAAAATCGGTTATTTTCAAAATTTGGTAATTTTCGGTTAGGAGTAGGTTGCTTGGCGTTAAACAATAATGTAAAATTGGTTGTGGTTTCATGGCATGCAAGTGAGCTAAACCCTAAATGGGAATGTCAATTAAAATTAAAAAATTTAAATAAATTATTAATGCAATAGCTATAGACCAAACCTTAGCACACTGGATCATCCAATTGAGTCCTCGCGCCACTGTATACTCTAATTTCTCTTCTCCATGCAAGTAGTTGTGAAGGGTTATGCAATCTGGATAATTCATTAGTATAAATACATTCTTATCATGAATTGTAGTTCCATATAGATCCGCAATATTCTCATGGTGAACGCGGGAAAGTTGTCTGACAATATTTTCAATGTCTCCGACATCGTAAGAGTCGAATTCCCCTGCAATACTTGTGCATTGCTGTACTGCGATCTCTTTGTTACGCCAATTAGCTTTGCAGATAATTCCGAAGGTACCTCGACCAACACATTCCTGGTGGGTTAAAATTAATGTTTATAAATAGTGAAAAATATATTATTTCATCTAACCTCTCGAAATTCAATATCTGCATAGTCGACATTTTCAAACAACCTGCGAAATAGTTTTAGACTTAATTTACATATTTATATTGAACAACAGGAACATTGGTAGACCATTTATATTAATAAATTTAATTTAAAATTAAAACATATATTTCATTTCTAACTTACTCAGGTTCATGCAGCTTTTCGACTAGTTCCGAAATTGTAGGACGTTTTTCTGGGTCTGTATCCCAGCACCTTTCAATTATTTCCTGTATGTAATTAAATTCTGATTCAATTATATCACTCAGAGGCGGACGTTTCCCTGAAAAACTCAAAGTTGTTTTACGCTTTATTGGTAATCGGTTAACTTTCGTACCATTTTGGATCTCTTCTACATCAGTAGGTTCAAATGGTCTGTTGAATTGAGAGAAGGGCTTCTTGCGGGACATCACCTCCCAAAACACGATCCCAAAGCTATATACGTCGCTCTCTTTTGTATATTTTCCTGTCTCAAAGACCTGTTAATGAATTCATTTTGTTAATTTAAAATCATTTATTGAATAGAACCACAAACCTCTGGTGCTACATAGGCATTATCTTGATAGATTAAAAGAGATTCCTTCTTTACCGGAAAGCAATAATCACTGATTTTCAAGACTCTGAAGTTATCGAACAGCAACAAATTTTGAGAATTTAAATTGCAATGTATAGTTGTAATTAGTCTCCCGTGTAATAGGTAATGGATCCCCTTTAAGCAGAATTTAAAATTTAAATCTATTAATTGATCGGACAAAAAAGTAATAGTAAAATACCTTTGCCGCCTGATACATCCAGTGAAGGGAATTTATAGCAGTGTAACTTCGCTGTTCCTCACCATGCAAGTAGTTGTAGAGAGATCCACAATTAGAATATTCCATGACTAAATGGGCAATTTCCTCAATATAACCAATGTCATATAGTGTTACAACATTATCATGATCCATGCGTGAGAGATGTGTGATCTCTTCTTCACGACCTGGATTGATATCGTTTATAAAAACTTCTTTAAATTTTTTTAACCCTATCTCCACACCATGCCAATCAGCTCTGTAGACAATGCCAAATTGACTTTCACCAACAGTCTGCAGAAAATAAATTGTAGTTAAAGAAAATAAAAGAATTTTACAAAATATTACTTTTAATATATTTATATCGCCAATATTAATGGTATTGGGGATTATGGTGGTGATAAGCAACGGTTCCGGCCTGAAAAACAGTAGAGAATTTAATAATTGATATTGAAAATTTTGATAATATTTTTAGAAGAATCTATAATAATTACTTAAAATATTGGGTATCCAGATAGATTTCGAAAATTAATTCATGTAACTCGTTCACCTCAGGTCGTTTCTTCGGATCCTCATGCCAACATTTTAAAATAATTTGCTGTAGGGAATTTGGGGCGAATTGTTTAATTTGCTCAATAGGCGGACGTTCACCTGCAAGAGTCAAAATTATGCAATCTCTTCGTTGGAATTCCATCTTGCGTACCTCTGTGGACTTCATTCATAATTCTAACTGGATGATAGTTGTGGAAAGGCTTCTGACGTGCCACTGACTCCCAGAAGATAATGCCATAGGTATATACGACGCTCTGAGCAGTGTATTCTCCTTCGTTCATCACCTGCACAGGAATTAATATACAACATATTTACTGCACAAATTTGCTTGGCAGTCATACAGACCTCCGGTGCTATGTAGGACTTATTTAGATTTTTTTTCAACACATCTTTATCGTCAAATGCAAGACAAAAATTACATAATTTCATTTTATTACCAATCATCATATTTTTCGACGTCAAATTGCAAAGAAAACGGGGGTCTAGCTTTTTCTCACATAGAAGGTATATAATTGCCTACAAATGAAAATCGTAATCACAATCTGTAAATTTTTAGGGGATATACATGTGCATATATTCAGTTATAGAAAATACCTCAGAAGCTTGAGCCATCCAGTGCCAAGCCATATCCAAACTAACTACGTTCGTCAAATCGTGGACAATATCGAACACGGATGGACAATCCAAGTATTCCATTAGTATATTTGCAAATTCTCCATCCATTGCGATGCCAAGTATAGACACAATATATTGATTTGATAAAGGCATTAGCTCCTTGATTCGATGTTTGATGTTTTCATTCATAATGTGTTTCAATTTTTTTACAGCAATAGTCGAATCATTCCAAGTCGCTTTGTACGTAACGCCAAAGTGGCCCTTGCCAATTTCCTGTACGGAGTACAAAAGCTATAAATATAAATGAATTCGGAGTAGAAACAAGATAAGATATATAATATCTTATTTCTATATATATGTGTTATGTTATATTATTACGTCGCCCATTTTAATTGATGCAAAGTCCCAGAATTTTCCTATATGAGCACTGAAGACTTGATCCAATATTGAAGGGTCGAAACTACTGCAATCATATAAGTCATCAAATAAATAAAATATCCGTGAATAACAAATTTCGTATTTAGCTTACTTAAGAAAATGTGTGATTTGGGAGAGTATCTCTTCCATTGCTGGGCTTTTAACCGGATCCGAGTTCCAACATTTTTCAATTAATTCTTTAATCGGCTCAGAGTTGGGTATTTGTATTTCATTAAGTATTGGTATTTTTCCTATGAAAGTAATGCATTTAATAACAGTGTGTAGTGCCTATTTGATAAGATATCTACCGTGATATAACGGAATCTTTCGTGACATCAACTCCCAAAAGATAATACCAAAGCTGTACACGTTGTTGTTCTGAGTATTCCACGTTTTTCCTGATTGCACCTGCATGAAAACATAATTATGATAGATAGATAAATATATATTTATATATATATATATATATATATATATATATATATATATATCTTAGTTTATATATACACAACCTCTGGTGCTTCAGATGGCGACTCATATTTCAGCTCTACCTCCAAAATGCCAACGATTTTTAAGGTGCAAAAGTTATTGGATAGCAACAATTTTTTGGTATTAATATGTCGGAAGAACGGGTTAGGTTCCATAGAATGGAGGTACTGAAGACCCTACAATTGACATAAAGAAGAAAAGCTACTTAATTGCTTTGGCCTTTAAAGATATACATATATAACATACCATAGCGGCCTGATGCATCCAGGAAAGCACATCTCTTACTGTATATTCTCTCTGCTCCTTCCCATGTAAGTAACTGTGCAGACATACACATTTCGAATATTCCATTAGTACATAATCGTCCTGTATGCCATATATTTCAATAATATTCGGATGTCTGATATGCATTAGTAAATCTATATCGTCTTTCTGAAGTTGGGTTTCAGATAATGGGATTGCCACGCTCTCTTTATTACTCCATATAGCTTCATAGGCGTTGTAAGAACCATATTGAATTATCTGAAATTATGCACTCTGTTATTTTGTAACTTAAATATTTTAACGTTATCAAGATGTACATCTTTTAATCTCAAAATATTAGCCATTGTTTGCCCAAGACAATTGTCGATCAAATGTGAATATATGATTTATTTTTATGTATAAATGGTTTGGCCACACCCAACGAAAATCAACAGTATACTGAACAAAGAACAAGTCAAATGCGATAAGAATAAAACATATGTTATTCATTGCTCACTTTGATAATAATGCTTGACACTGTTGATAGTGATACGATTAAAATGAGATTACATTTTCGACTACAGCTTTGGGTTTTCTAATCAAATATTGATGAAATGTATTTGTATATATTTTTAATGTATATTATAAACCAGTCACGAGCCATTGCTTTTAAAATTGTGGCTTTTATTGCTATCGGAAATCGAAATATATCGATATTCGAGAAGTGGACTCGATCGGTGCGTGATATATGAAAGTTAATATTCCTCTGAGATTCGCATGTTCATCCAGACGGACGGATAGACGAACATGGCTATATCGACTCGACTGATGATCCCGATTATATATATATATGTATATATATATATATATATATATATATATATATATATATATATATATATATTATTCTCCCTATCACATGCAATTGCACATAACCATTATACCCTTTTTTCCATTTTCAATGGGTTCTGGGAATAAAAGCTGTTGAAACTTATGTTAATTTGCATTCAATACAACCGTGCATCCATATATGTACATGTTAAGTCCCTCATTAATGAATATCAATACTGTTAACTAACAGCATGGCAACAGTTTTGAATAAATTTTGGTTGAATACACAACGCTGGTGGTACTTCGCTTTATTTCCTTATTCAGGCATTCCCTGACAAGGGGAAACTTCGCTCTAACAAAAGCAAACAAGAAAGAAGGCACTGCGATGTACACTGAATTCAGCTGTTTAATATATAATATTTTTATTGCCATTTCTTATCATTTCTTATAGGTGCAAGAATATATCCGTCTGTCCGTCCGTATGAGCGCAACTTTTTTCGAAACCCTTCACTCTAGTGACTTGACACATATAATTATCTATACACGCGCCAGACAAAGTGTTAAATTTGCGATGCTACGACCACTAGGAAGCGAGGAAGCGTGGCAGTTGATTTTGGTCTCTTGAATCGCGTAGCATAAGTCGCATGAAGCGGACCTATTTTATGTATTAAGTACAAAGCTCTGAATAAGTACAAGCCGCAAGTCTTAATAGTTATCAAACTTGGAAGGTAAATTGCCATGAACCTCCTTCAAAAACTGGTAAAAAAAAAAATAGAAACATATTTGGTCGACCCGCATACATTGATATCAGAGTATTTCGGAGTTGGTTTCGCCCGACAGCAATTTTCTCACTTGTTTTTACCTAAGTTCATAAATTAATTCTGATAAAATCTGACAATAAAAGTGATTCCGGTTGAATCAAAAGCTTTAGGTTTAAAATTAAGGATTAAGGTTTAAAATTATGCATTTCCTCCATATTTAATTCAAATATGTATTTTATTCTTGATTTAATACTGGCTTAAGAACGAAGCGTATGCAATATGTAAAGAACCAGAGCTTAAAATTTAAAGCCATTCTTAGTACAGCACTTTTCTTTGAATGTGGTGTTCAGTGTTTTTGACATCAAGTACGTGGCTGCACTTCTTTCGTGCTGTTAGCCCAATGATAGTCCGTGCTGGCATTTGATGCGAGCAGCCAATGCTCCAAAATGGAGATTGAGTTAAGTTTTCATGCGATGCCTGCCACATGAAAATGTGCCAGCAAGGCAGTTTTTCTCTCTGCCACTACACAACCGGAGCCCGCATTTGCTATTCGATGTGCGCTCACATGGAAAATCAAGCGAAATGTATATGTCAGGCAGCCAGAAAAGCAGGATAACCGAGCGAAACGAAAGCGTTAACCAAAAACGACAAACGAATATTTATTACAGGTGTTTGCCTTTGATTGACAGAAGCGCCGAGCCAAACAGTCGCATTAGGGGAGACTTTCGCAAAATACAACGGAAGAAGCAACAAAATGCAAGAATACAGGAAAATCCAAAAAGAAAACGTTAAAACCAGCCTATCAAGCATCTATTACTTGCAAATCCAAGAGCTATACGTACATCAAGATACGCAATCAAAAGGAGTAATAATATAAATAGAAAAATGTGCAGAGTCAAACATACATCTCTAAACGTAATCGTTGTGTGCCCCTAAATCGTATTCTATTCATTTGGGCAGCATCAATGATTAAAGATTAAAGATTACAAAATCGTTGTGAAGCAGTCTTTCTGATTTATGCAAAGCAAAATTAGACAAAATTTTATTTTTCTTAAGTTAAGTCTTACAAGCCAAATGAAAAAGAATTACTAGTTTCTCTGTCAACTAACCCAGCCTTTAGTCAAAATTTACATAATCCGATTACTTAAAGTTATTTGTATCAAAAATAGATAGACAAATTAAATATTCAGAACTGTTAAATATGATTATGTTTTCAGTGCTCTTTGGGCTTCAATTAAAGAAAAAAAACTCAATGCAAATCCTTTAATTTAAATTTTTTATAGGGGCTTAAGCTGATAAAATCAACAGAAAATTTATAAAATACTTGGCCAAGTTTAAGCAAGTCTGAGCCCTTAATTGTCAAGTATCAAATCGATACCACGAAAAGAGGAAAAACGTAAAAGAAAAATCACAAAATCCAAATTCATATTATGTGTGTATATATGCGAATGGATGTGTGCTATTTTTGGGATTTGGAAATGAAAATATACAAGTTGTGTGCAATCAGCTTTGTGCAAAACTGAACACCCATAACCATCAGAATAAGTTGATTATCAGATCTTGGGTACAGTTCTTAGAATAGGGCCAACAAGAAAGAAGAGTTGCTAAGGGGCAATGCTTAAATTTTTAAAGCACAAACACGACCGTAAAAATGAAAAAGCAACTTTCATACAACTTGTGTATATATATAATAATATATTGCAGCACTTTAAGTTCTTTTGTCTCACAATATGCACTCAGCTCGCGCCGTTGACTTTTCGTTGTCGACCAGGTCGTTAAAGCAGCATAAAATATACCAAATTGCATGTTGAGCATTCGCACTACAAAAAAATGAGAACGCTTTATTCGAAATTGTCGAATGAGACTTTATCAAACTATAAATGCATGCCTTGACAGATTTAAAAATATGCCTTAGTTATAATTACCTTTCAGAAATATTTGTTTTCTAGAATAAAGAAACTTAATCTAAGAACGTATACTAAACTTACTTAAAGCAGGAATTGATTCTTGAATTTGGCGTGTTTATCTGTGTTTGATTTTAAGCAAGTTATTATTCAATTTCTTTTTAAGAAAAAAATATAAAATATCTAAATTCTATTGCACATATTATCTGAATTGAAGTTGACGTTTGTGAGCCAAAAAGTTAGTTAGCAGTTTTTCGTTGGTGACTTACTGACTGCCCGGTACCAGGTGCCAGGTGCCAGGTGCCACGTCCAAGTGCATCTTTGCCGCCTGCTTATGCAAATTTACGAGGTGGTAGATAGGCGATGCTGCACGCAGCTGGTTGCAGTTTCAACAAAAAGTCTCTTTTGACTATGAGATTTATTGCTGGCAGCAGGGATTGCCACCAATAAGATAGATACAATGAGCCAAAAGTTGAACGTGTTTCATTTTGACTACGACGCAAAAGCAGAGAAATGTGTGTGAGAGAGGGAGGCACTTTTGGGATGGTTTAGGTTTTTGGGAGAAAGACAGGCAAGTCTAAATAAAGGCTACAGTTGTATTTCGGGCTCGTGTTCATGTTCATGTGCCCATCATATGTAATTAATTTGGCAACAGCTGTTTATCCTAATTAGCGATGAATCCTTGCTGCTGCAAAAGATGTGCCTGGCTGTGTGTGTGTGTGTATTTGTTTGTGTGTGGGTTTGTGTGTGGGTATGTATGTGTATACATGTATGTGTATGTTGGTATATGCCTGGGGCGTATACGTTTATTTACCGTTTCACAGACTTTCAGTTGGGCGTTCAAAGTAAACAAATGTCAACGATTTGCAAAACAAATTGTCCATCTAAATATATACATATGTATATATATGTGTGTACATATTGTATGCCAGACCTAGACTAATGGATTTTAGTTAGACCAAATGACGAATAAATAACATTATTTGCTTTAAATATGCCTTCATCACAATTTCATGGTGAGAGGTTGGTATCGTGATTTATTGAAATTTATGTTAACTCAAGTGAAATTTAGTGAGTACTCGAATGATTGGTTTATTTTCAGTTTTTTTTTTTGTACAGGTAAGCATAATTTTGAGATTTGCTGTGTGATTTTGAAATGCAAATGATTAAAATAACGCTAAAATTTATATATATATATATATATATATATATCACTAAAAGGATGGGCAGCTGTTGAACATTCAATACAATGAATATTCTCTTGAATTAATTAATATGAATATTTTTTATGTCTCGCTAATCGAAAACTCGTTTAGTCTAATATATAAATATAGAAATTTATACTTTAATATTATTTAATTTTATATTCCATTATTATTTGAAGAGTCTAAGGAGTTTATTGGTTTGTGCAATTGATATTGGCCATAAGTCTGGAATATAGACTCGTTTACGTCTGGTGAATAGAAAATAATCGCTAATTCAATGATTTATGCTCTGTCTCGTAAGGGAGTCGAATATCCACAAAAGTACAAATTTCATATAATCCTAACAATAATTCGAGTTGTTTGAGCCAGCACTTGACTCTTCACTTTTGAAACCCTCTAAAATGCTCTCGGGCGGTCTTAGGTAGTCAAATGCCGCTTATTGGCCAAGTGGCTGTAATCCCCAGTTGTATAATGCAATCAAATCAGCTGCTAAAATCCAAAGGGCAACAGAAGCAATCAGAGCATTTGCCACCTAATGGAAAACTGGTTAACAAAAAAAAAAAAGACGAAAATAAAAAGCGAAAAATAAATTTTTTAAATTGGCAATGTCAACTTTAGCATCAAGTGAAATTGTAAGCAAAGCAAAGGGAGCGTCAAAACGGAAAGCCCAAAATACAATTCACACTTCTGCAAGCAGTGCGTGTCCTTTGCGCCGCGTCCTTCGCGCTTTTTGCTGGTCAAAAGCAACTTTTCTGTGATGCTCTCAATTTATTATGCGTCCTTCAGGGGCAGTGCGTCAAATGGCCAACAAGTAGCCGCCATATCAAAGTGAATTTCTCAGCCGTAATTCCGCCAACATATCCCGTATAAAAAAATGCCCCTAATTAGTACGTTATTGATATACTTGTACACAGTGAAAAAGAAGCCAAAATTAAATTAGGGCAAATCCTTAGTTCAATTACAAGCCGTATCTTCAAATTATTCACATAATCAGTGAATGAAGAATCTAGAATCCAGATTGTTATTTATTCTTTCTTCGCATTATCAACACTTGAGAATAAATTAAGTGATTCGTGTAAAATTTAAAATTGTCAATTGTTGAATCAAGATTATGTTTGTTAGCAATACGATTTTTTGTTTTTGATTATGATCCATTTGGCTGAAAGTAAATGCTGTAAAATGTTTGCTTGTCCCGTATCGCGATGCGCCGGCAACAGTTGCTGCCACCTTATTGGAAAACTCAGTGTGGTGATGTGTTCCATTGCCATAACGTTCCGCATGGGGCTCAAGCTTCAACTAGAAACGTATTGGCAATCAGTTTGTGTTGAAAATGACGCCGCATTGGTTGTTGAACGCATGAAAGCGCCATTTTAAAACAGAGCTTTATAACGGTACAATACGCAAAGATTTTAGTTGTGTGTGTATGTGTATGTGTGTGTGTGTGTGAGCGCCGAAGTGGAAATGCGAACGAAGTCGTGATCGCAAGCGTTTTTTTCTTCGTTTCAGTTTGACGCATTCAGTTGCCGTCGAGTCCTCGTATCGAACAATTGTGCAAGGATTGCCGCTGTCCGAGTGAGATACAAGTGAATGAATGAATTGAATGTATTCAGCAATGATTCATTCACATGATATTTGATAAGGTGACATACATACATATTTAACAGCAACATCAACTGCAACTACGTGCTTCCGAATGCAAACATAGCTCAACAAAAATTCGAATGAAAATAATACACATACAAATAATTAGTGCACAAAATAAGAAAGTTGAACGAAATCTGTATTCTAGTGTGTTGAAGTGAGTGCACTTATTTTCTCAAATTTTTACTTATTGCCTATGAGCTTTAAATATATTTTATGTGATTTTATTGTGTGTTCGCGTGTTTTGTTATTTGAGTGCAGACTGCAGAGTGAAGAGTCCGTGTGTGTGTTGGTGTGTGTGTTGGTGTGCGTGTGTGTGTAAGTGATTTCTTTTGTTTTCCGCAGTCAGCATCGTTAGGCAATAATTTCATTGTTTTTAATGTAGGCTGTTAAATGTGCATAATGATTGTTTAATATGTAAATAAGAAAATCAAATGTCAGCATAAAAATTAAAAAAGAATCACTTTGTACATTTTTGTGCAGTAATTAGTTATGTTAATTATCAATGTGGCATATGTTTTTTCCAAATCAGCTTACAATTATTTTTGGACAGCTAATAAATATTTGGCCATAAATCGTTCAACAATTTAATTATATAATTTGTACGCTAAATTGCAGCCAGTGCAAAGCAATTCATGCCAATCACAAAAAAATAAAAATAAAAAAAAACAAACAGAAAACGTTTTCAATTTTTCAACGCGTGAGTGCAACAACAAGCGTTGGAGCGAAAGAGAGACAGAATAAAAAATAGACATAATTTAAACAAACTGTCAAGCCGGTTACCGCCTCTAAAGTGCATCCAGCAACAACAGCAAAATAAACTAAAAACTTGACCGAATTTCCAATCAATTTGGCGTCTCTAATCTCTCAGGCCCAGAGTGTCGCCTTCGCCTTCACGATCGCAATCTCAATCTCGCAATGATTTATTCAGGTAAGTGAGAAACGCACTTTTTTATATTTATTTTTTTTTTCGATCTGACGCCAGCGGCGTTTTAGCTATGCAAATTGATCTATTTGAAATAGGCGTCTCTTGTTTTTGGTTTTAAACTCTCAAGTGCAACTATTTTAAATTATATGTTTTATTTTTATTATTATTTTGTTGCTCATGACTTTAGCCATAAATCCACAATTCCAGCAAAATGATGTTTGCTTTTGCTGCAGTTAAGAGGAATGTGAATGTGCAATTAATAAGATATTTGAAAGCATAAGATCATCAATAGCGGAGTCAATATATAAAAATTTGTATGGTTTGCCTTAATAGATGTCTGAACCAAACTCATTAACATTACTTGACACTTTTTTGGCGATATTGTATTAAATAGTTTCTATATAACAATATGTAATTGCATTATTTAATAGTGCAACGCAAATATGGACTGCATTCTGCAAGGGAATGCAAACTTTAAGCTGCCTAAGATAACTGCTATATTTTGTTTATTTTTTACTTCATCTCATTTCCTAAAATATGTCTGAGTATCTTTTGCCCAGCATATGAGAAAATGCTTTTAAAAGAAATAAAGTATATATTCGGTGTGTTTTGCCTTTATGGCTTTCTCGAATCTGGCACGTGCCAATATAGCAACCATTTTTGTTGCTATTGACATTGTCAGTGGCCTAATTAAATCAAATGGTTTCAGTGTGGGGACAAATACAATGGAGTTGCAAAAGTTGAGTTTTGCACAAAAGTTTTGTTTCATTTCTCGGCGTGAATCCCAATGAATACACAACAGCCAGTTGGCAGTTGACTGAATTACGTTTGCATATAATAACTTTGCCTCTGCTTTAGTGATTAACTTACATCACCTGGAACTGATGAAGTCACTTTAGCAAGGGATTCAGGTTGGATATAAGGAAATACACCAATGTTTAGTTGGATTTGTAATTTAAGTGCTACTGCTGGTAAGCTTTGCATAACAGTTGTAACAGCTATAAGGAATATTGTGGAAAATTTCAAAAGATCTCTAAAAAATGATTGTACTTCAATAATATATAAATTATTTAAGAATGTCATAATAGACTCTTCGTTAAGATGTCAAATAATAAACAATTTCTTTTAGACTGTACAATTTGGAGAGGTTTGCAAACCAACCATCTTGCAATTATTTTAAAACTTCATGTCACCCTCCACCTTGCAGCCTTTGGTGCCAAATATTTATGAAGTCATTTTTTAAATTAGTAGTTAAAACATATTAAGAGCTTAAATTTCAAATTAACAGTTGACAATTTGGAACTATTTATAGTCCAACTGTAAGACTCAAAAGTGTTATTTAGCCAGTGAAATGACTTAATGACTTTGACAATTGAAATATAATTGACAGATGAAAAGGGTCCACAATCAAAAACATACAACTGCAAAGGTCAAACAGAGAATAGGCCGTATTTCATATATATATATAATGTATATATAATAGATGTTATTAATACTTAATGCTGACTGTAATCAGCGTAAAAGCTTTTCCCTGTATTCAGTTTTAAAGAGTGGGACTTTAACTTGTTCTGGTGTTGTACAGACAACAGACAAATTGTGGCTCTTGTGTGGTGTTCTGTGCACTCTATCAAACTCACTGAATTTTGTCATGTGTTACATTCTGTGAATGCATGCAAATTACATTTATACCAACAAAAACAACAGCAACGACAGTCGACAGTCGACAGTCGACGACAGACTTCAGCCTACGTGCATATGGCAATGAAACCTGAGATTCTTTAGCACAAGTTGAATGCCAAAACAAAAGCGACAAAATATATATTCAAATATGCAACAAACACATACTGAGAAAAGTATTTCAAATATCATACAAATTTGTGTGTGAGTGTCTGTGTGTGTGTGTGTGTGTGTCTGTGTCTGTGTGTGTGGGTATGCACAACTAACTACTTGATAGCTGGAGACTGGGTTGCTATCGAAGGCAGTTTTTATCAGTCAGACAGAGAGACAGAGTCAGACAGATAGAAAGAGAGCGAGAGCGAGACTTGCATATAAGGAAAGCAGTGGGGGGAAATATATTTATTTATGGGTGGGCTATAAAATTGTTTTAGGTGTCTGCACTTATGTGTGTTGTGCTGGGTGTGTGCTGGGTGCTGGCAATAAACTTGGCATTAAATAACAATAGCATAACAATAAAACAGCTCGAGCACGACTGCCAAAGAAGCTAACAATGTGAATGGCAGGGGTTGTGTAGGGCAGGGGTGTAAGCCATATAACTCCTTCACGAATTGTGTACGCTTCTTTTCAGCAAATTTGCGTTATATTTTGCCACCCCCTCCGATATTTCGTGACACTTTGACGCCTTATTGCAATGTTGTCAACTCACGCACACGTGTCGTATGTGCTATAAATGTGCATCAACTAACAAAACAAACAATAACAACTAAAACAACAACAACAGTCTGATCAATCTTAACCTGACAAGGAGAACAAAACATGACAAACGCAACAAACTTCATTCGTTGCGCATACGACGCGTATGCCAGCTGCCTTTAAAATATTATTCAACAGTGAATAAATAAAAGAAATGATTTAAAAAAGTGTTTTCTTTGCATACGTAAATATCTGCAATTTGTCTTTAACACTTTCTTCATGATAAGCACACTGAACATTTTAGTTTATCTATTTGTTTATGTGATTTTTGTTATCCGAATACTATCTAATCCTTACTCTACTACCACTTCGTCCCTTAATCTGTCTGCATTCCACAAAAAACATTTCATACTTACAGAAGAAAAATAAATTATGCAACCAACATGCATTCTTGCATTTAAAATATTGATTTGAGTCAATATGACCATGTTCAAAACATCATTTAAATATAGGTCGTATGTAAGTTGCCTGGAATAATAATAATTCGTGAAAACGCACAAAATAATATTTTTTATTCATATATGTATACGAATATCCTTTAAGATATCCTATGGATAAACATAATAAAGAATAATTATCAATAATAAGTAGGCCAGTACATATATCGATAATTTACTTATTTATATATTATAATAATAATAGCCTCTGCAAGGGTCTAGGAATGGTAAAAATTTGTAAATTATCTATAAAAAATGCATATATCTAATGCTCGTCATTAGTTGCTTAAGGTTAATTAACAAAGTTTTAGTTTAATTTGCCATCAAGTTTAAATGATGTTTATTTACTGCTTTACAGCTGAGTAGACTATGTTCTAGGCAAAACAACATTTACATGCTGCCTATTTTGCAGTTTTATTTATGTTTTGAATTTTTTGTTTAACATTTTTAGCTTGTCTAAATAGATGGACTGCCGTAAAACACAGACAGCCAAATTGCGAGTGGCTGTTAAAGTTTTCATTGCCTGTAAATAAACAGCTCGCTGTAGCCGCAAACAAAAAATTTAAGTCCGATGAAGCTTAAAGCCAAGTATTAGAAAGAAAGAAAAATAGACAAAACGAGAGAGACAAGGAGAGAGAGCGAGAGAGAGAACGTGAGAATGTTAAAGTCGTAGGTCGGCGGAAATGAATTTGCAGCTCGTGGCTGGAGCTTAGCACTTGAAAAATCACTTAATTCATTCAAATAAGCACCAAAATGTCACAGCCAATGGCTTGGAAGTCCATTTGCCCAGAAAGAATGAAGGACGCCAAACAGTTCAGTTGGTCCTGTTGACTGCGTAGAGTCGGCAAACTAATTTAAAAATCCACTCGCCAGCATTGCCAGACGACATCTCCACACCTCCAGCTAGGCTATACTTAGGCAGGAACTTTTTTCCATTCATTTTGGCTGCACTCAGCAAAAAAAGTGGTTAAAAATCCAATTACAACAAAAAAAAACTTGAAAAACATACAAAATGCAAATTATTAGAATTTTGTTGTTAAAATAAGTGAATCATTATGAATCTGAATCTAGAACTTAAATTCATTATAGACATTTACATATAGTTTGCTGTTTTTTTAAATGATTTGAGAACTTGTGTACATTGAATAATAAATAAATGTTAGTAGTCTAAGTAATTGAGTTCTTAGCTTAGTAAAAATTTGGATTGCAAACAGTTTTAATATAACCAGTCTTAGATTTAGGAAATTTTGGATTAAAGTTTATGTGTTCTCTGATTGCTCCAGAATTGTCCACCTAAAGGCAACGTTCGCACTTCAATGGAGTGCAATATTCTCAATTGTATTTTTGAGTGTGGTTATTTATTTTTTCATTTCTTGCCTTTTATGATGATTTTGCAGTGCGTTCATTCGCTGCTCGAGGCATTGGGCAAAGCAAACATTTTAGCCTCAAGTGTTTAAATAAAAAAACGGAAATGAGCTTTGCCAGCCAGAAGTAAAAACCTCCAGCTAGACGTCCCAGCAATGACTTCCAAACGGATGACACACGGACTGGGATTATGCACAAAATGCCAAATAAATTGCACATATACTAAATCCTCAAGTATTCCTACTCTTTGGTTTTTGAACAATTAATGGGGGTAAGTTTTTTATGTCACGCCTTAATTAATTGCACACCAGGAAAGCAATTTGAAATCATTTGCCATACTCACTATAATAATTTATCATTTCGCTTTTATGTTTGTCATTGTCAGAGTCATGTGGTATTAAATGAAAATGTTAAAGCTGTCAAGAGACAGACAATCGAGACAGATCTCACGACAGTTACAAGTCACACACAAACGAATGAAATTCCTTTTTTGGGGCACTACTCAGCCACGCCCCTTATGTATGTGCATTTGTTGGCACTTAAATTGTTTTCCCGATACGATAACAAATTGCATTTGCATTTTGCATTATTATGCAAAATAAATTTGAAAAGTGAATTAGTCGAAGTGCTCATACTCTGTCAAAAACAATTGAACAATTAGACTTGAATAGTTTAAAGAATGGGACAATTGAAATCTAACCAACAGATAATATTAGATTTGTTAGTCAGCAACCGCAAAAAACTTGTTGAGTTATTCACTTCGATCACACGACAAAGGGAAACCATTAAGCACATATACCATTTATCCACTAGAGTATGACTCAAATTAAATAAGACAACAAAAAATATATACAAATGAAAAACGAAAATCAAACTGATTGCAATTTATGGATTTGATTTGTGCTGTTTTGTCAGTTTGATTGGCATTCCAAATTGGCAACAACTCAAACGTTATGTTCTCTGCCGCTATGAGTTGTTTGTTCTGTTTTTTGTATACGATGGCTATAATTCGATTTTGTTTTCGGTGCCAAGCACCCGAAAATTCATTTGCTGCTGTAATAATGCAGTACGAGTCAATTGAGACAATGACATACAATAACCAAATCCCCTTTGAATGAGTGAATGTGTGTAACTAAGTGAATTAATCAGATTAATTTAAAATTGATTTGCTTTTGGGTTTTGCAATTCGTGCGTGCTGTTAGCTACAATCTCAATTGCGATTAAGTTAATTGAAACCACACTTTTAATTTGTATCCATCGCTAACTGTTTACGTTTACTGCCAAAGGCCATGGCAGCTTTGGCAGCCATTCATGCGTTCATTACGACGCCATTCATTAGCCAATTTATGAAGCACTCAGTCGACACGCCCCAATGATCCAACCAAGTGGACATGCTTTCAGTAATCCCGTCAATAATTCCACGAATATAATGTCACAAATATATATGTATATAAACAAAATAGAAAACTATTTACATATAGAAATAAAATGGGCTTTTTTATATACGTGCTGAGAATATTATAATTTTGTGTTTTGAAGAAGGCACTTTCCATCTTATATTGACAAATCTATTTTTCGATGAATTTGTGCAAAATATACGTTGTTTTTTAGTTAAAATAACAGACCTATTGTAAATTTGTGTAGATAAGGCTGTTTTTTTTTTATGGAAAAGTAGTATGAATGGAATTTTTGGTCATTTGGTTTAATGAACAAAATTATGTATTCCATAAATATTTTATTCAAACAAATAAAACGTTAACGTATATTATATAATTTCTTATTCATAGTAAAAGGCACTTTATATTTACATTTTAGAATAATTTTATTCATATTTTAACGCGTTCAGTTTGTAGAAATAGTTGCTACATATACGACAAATCTAAATTTAAGTGGTTGCATAAGGAATTTAAAACACGTAAGGAATAATAAAGACATTTTTAAAAAATTATAATCAAATAACTTTATCATTTAACAACATGCAAGTGATTGTTTTTTAATAAATGTACAGTTATTTTGATTATAGTCAAATTATGAAGCTTTTATTATAGTTACTATAATTTCAATAAAGTTATTTTTATAAAAAAAAATTTCTGAAATGCAAAGCAAACTGTTTTATCTTGTTGCTATAACTATTCCAAATGATACACATACTAAATTGCAAAACTTATTACTTTAAGCCCAACAATTTGAGAGTAGAAAACCTTTTAGCAATTTAGTTTTGGCCACAAAATATTTTCTTACGCCACATAGAAAAAATGCAGGCAATTCTAAAACTAAAATTAAAAGGACACAGCATTGAAACGCTATACGATACAGTAGGAAGGGGAAACTCGCCTAAAATATGTATATGTATATATAAAATAAGAAATGTGCGCAAAAGTGAAAACAAATTTGCCCAAAGCGTTTTCACAGCCAATTTTTTATGCAAAGTCAAAGACAACGCTCCGCACATGAGTCTGTGTCAGTGTAATGGGTGTGCATAGTGTGTGTGTGCGTGTGTGTGTGTGTGTGTGTGTGTGTGTGTGTGTGTGTGTTTGTTGAATGCGGTGTACGTTTATTTTTTTTTTCTTTTTCTATTTTTCTGCAATTTTCTTGGGCATCGCACATAAATCCTTTTGTTGGTCGCAAGCGAAGTAGCCGCTCGGCTCGCATCAGCTCTTCTTACATTTACATACATGTACATTTTGCATGTACACTCAAAGAAAATAGCTATATGAAAGTCAGTTTTTTACATAAGAGCAAAAACTCTTAAGTACAAAATATTCATCACAAGCTTTTTTAAAATATGCGTTAAATTTATGGACATTTGTTAATTATCTTGCATTTGTAAAAACAAATTGATTAAGTTATCTTTTGTATGTGCTCAGTAAATGTCATTTAAAATTCCACATAATATATTTTAGCAATGAAAGAGAATTTAGTTCTAATTTCGAAAATATTCTTGAATCGAGTAAAGAAAAAACTATAATTTTTTTCGAGTGTGCAAGTTGATATGTGTCTATGCATGCATATGCACGCTGCACATTTAGCACAATGAGCAGCAGTATCTAACAACACATACACACCCACACTCATGCACACACACACACACACACCTACAGACACACACGCATATGTTAAAACATGTAAATCCACACACACTTAAGTGCTGTTGCAGACCTTAATATGCGTTTTGTAAGGAGAGCTTCTGCTTGACATCCCAGTGGGACGCGCCTTAATGCAAGTGGCATGCAACTCAACTTGTCTTTATATCTTGCTGCTGTTGTTGTTGTTCCTGCTGTCAATTTCTACACATATTTAAGCAAGTGAGAATACAATGACAACAAAGGGGAACCTGAAATGTGTTGCCGGGGCTGTGTGATGGGGGTAGCTAGCTTTCGTGGCATTGAGTCGAAATCTCAATCTGTTTTGCAGTCGAGTGATTTTGCCTTGACTGCGACAACACACACTCAAACAATCACACACACATACACACTCGAACCTGGCCAGTTGGCCAATTGCGGCTGTTGTGGGTCATATTCCTTGGCTTGGCAGTTAAATTGGACTTTGGGTGCCATAATGGCAATATACATATAAGCCATTTAATCTTCTAAGGGTATGCAACATTTTAAATTTCTTGTTTAATACGACGTGCAACTTGACAGCTAAACATTTATTATATGCAAGAGAAATCTCCTTACCTTGTTGCTATTAAATATGTTGATAATATTCATGCCTTCATGTCACAATAAATCACTCTTTATTATTATGACTTTTAATGTTTATTTTTAATGCCCAAAAGAATGTTTATCGTAGTTATCCACGGAATGTAATCAATGGCGAAAACAAACGAAACTATTTTATTGTGGCTCCTTTTCTAACTTTTTAACATAACTTTGAGCTTAATTGAATGCATCTCCAATTGTATATTATATTAGTTTAAGTTTGAAAAAGCATCACGCAATTAAACTTGATCTACAAAGTTGAACATATTTGCAACTCACGTGAACTTTAACGGTAAATTGAGTCTAGTGCGAATCAAAATCGTATTGCCACGTTTGTTAATTATATTTTTTATTATTATTATTATTATAGACATCTTTAAACACCCATTCCGAATTTAAAGTAAGCAAATTAACAAAATATGCGAATCAAGGTCATCACGTATTACTCACTTCGAATAATTAAATAATTCATTTATTGAAATTCAAATCACCCTTTCGATTGTGTGTCGGTTCATGTTAAGCAGCTATAAGCCAAGAGGTGCTTTAACCAATTAGTAAATGTTAAGGCGCATATTTTGAGATACTCGTTTCGGCCACAGTCATTAGCTGTCCAAAAAGGCATTAGTTTGCCCAAACTATTTTGATGGCCAAAGGATTCCATGTATCGTCATATTTCGTCATTATAAATCCAGAATTCTTAGGCGTGCCAATGCGTACAAACCTTTTCAGATTCAGATTATGCCAACGACACTGAAATAAGTTATTACCCTAAAAATAAAATTATAATTTTCTTTGGTTCTCTTTTGATAATGTAATGAGTTTATAGATTGACTCATTGCGTCATGCTCATAGAGTATTTAAATTGCGGCCATTACGCGACTTATGTCAAAGTGGTGACCTTTTGATTGAAATGACGCATAGCCAAATAATGCTGTATAATATACACATATTTTGAGATATTTTCATCTATATATAGACAGTTATTGATTCATAAAATTATTTTGTGCGTGCAGAGCTTTCGCTTTCAAAATATTTAGCACTGATTATATATTGATTTTTAGTCGGTAGGCTCGGTAAACTTGAATTGAAAAAGTTTCTTGGCGGCCAAAAAGAGAGGAAAACAAGAAAAACTGATTTCTTAGGGATGCCAATGATTACATACCCTTTCCACAATGTAGTCCAGCTGTGAGCAGAATTACCGAACTTCATTATTAATTAAAGTAAACGGTTTTTATTATTTTCTTTTTTGTAGCATTGTTGATTAAACAATGCAATGTATACTTTTCGGAGTCTCCCTCATATTTCACTACAAAATTATAGTATTCATCGCAAGTGTATAAGAATTCCGAATGTAATTTTCATAAGAAAACAAGGGAGTTGAAAAGAAGCAAGCTATGCATACAAATTAACAATGGAAATGCAATTTGTCATACTTTGCACTTTGACGTTTCATTTTCTTGCTGTGGCCAAATCCGACGAACCAACTGGAAAAGGTTAACTGACAAACTGTTGGCCTGTGAAAAATGCTGGAAGGTTGCAAAATGACAGCGCATGAAATGAAAGAAAATCCAAAGAGAATTGGAATTGGCTGCGAAACAATGCTGAAAGTGCAACCGCATTGCGGCTTTTGAGACAAATTAATCAGTGTAAATAACTCAGTAGCAGTTTAATTAAAAGAAGAAAAGCTGAAGAGCTGAAGTTGAGACTGAGACTGAAGGCGAAGCACAGACAACAACTCAATTATTTATGTTGACAAACTTTGCCATCAGCACAAAGTTTGCAAGTTTTTCAAAAGGTTTGCAGCATAGAAAAAAAAAAAAATATGAATGAAAACTGCACAAACTATACTAATACCAACTTGAAAAAATTGATTGCTTCTGTTGTTGCGTTGCAGGTGAATTGGTTTGTGAATTGTGATTTGGAAGCAAACAAGTTATGCCAAAGTTTTTGTTTGTGCGTCAATTACAAATTTTAAAGTTTACTTGCATGCAATTGCAAATGTAGCATTGCTATTAAATGAGAAATGTTTGCAGTAAAGCTTGAGTCACACTAAAGTTCTCATACAGAAAAGCTTCAGTAGAGAAATGTAGCTCTTATTCATACCAATATTAATTATAGTGCTTACCTCATTTCGATATATATAAATATAATAAATTTTAATTACTCGCGGTCTTAAAAAACTTAATTGTTTTTCTCTCTGTGCAATGCACACAAACTCTTACGTGCTTGAGTCTATATCTCTCTTTCTCCCTCTGTTGCAGCATATTGGTGAGAGAGAGAGAGAGAGAGAGAGAGAAAAGTAAATGCGGCTTATAGCGACACGTTTGTTGGACTACATACATAGGAAAAAGGTTGCCCCACCAGGGCTATCAGTCAGTCGTGTAAGCAGTCGTGTTAACATTTTGCTGATGAATGCGAAGCTGACTCACAGTGAGTGCCAAGGATTCGAAGGATGCCAGTGCAAGTGCAGTTCAATGTGAATCGTGTCTCATATTGCTGTTCGATAGTAAACAACAGCGGATAGTAGCAAAGTCAACAACACAGACACCAAGCAAAAGCAACTGAGGCACAACAGTTTCTCGCTGTTCTGAATGGAGACGACGTGTGGACGCCAAGGGGCACGGGACGCAATTGCAGCTATTGGTCTATTTGCATTGGCGAGTGTTTGCCAACATCAGCTGCAACAACAACAACAACAACAACAACAACAACATGGCCATAAGGCAACAGCAACGAACTAAATGTAATTCATGGTTACAAATACCCAACAACCTGCTGCTACTGGTAAGTATATTCAAAATGGCAACGTATTTGTAAATTTGAGTCTATGTATATGTCTATGTAGGCGGTTGGGCTGATTTCTCCCTTAAGCATTGCAAAGATAAATATTAATTTAATATGATTGCCTGCCATAGAAGTGAGGTTTCTTTTTTTCGCATTGTTGCTATTTTTACATTTCAATTTAGGCCTTTATAATTCCATTCAGAGTTCTTATTTTTTATGTGCCTTTTTTTGTCGTCAGTAAAAATTTTCTATATTTAGTAAAACACGTTTCGATGTGGAAAAATTTCAAATTGAAAAGCAGTTAGATATTCACCAATATGAGTTTGTCTGCCAATTTTCACTCAAAAGTGTAAATTTTCTAGAAATATAAGTTGTGTGTAGTTTTTTGATGAATGCTTAAATAGATCTTTGTAATGTCACTGAAGCAAATCAGATAAAACATAGAGAAAAATTGGTTGTGCTCTTCTGCAATATGAAAGGATTATCTAACATACATTTGCATAAAACCATTATACCCTTCTTACCAAATTTTAATGGGTTTATGGTATAAAAAATCAGTTCATTGAATTTCTAAATAGATCTTTAGAAATTATTTATAAGCTGATCGGATAAGAACAAAAATTGCTTCATGCTCCTGTTGCCTCTCATTTTGCGAGTTTTGTTTTGTGCAGCTAAAAAGAAACTGCCATGAATTTAGAGTGACGTAGGTCATCCAATCACACATTTCATATTTGTTTATTTTGTTACGCTTTTTTATTTGTGTTTGTGTTATTATTAAGTTTGATTCATACTTTAAGCATTCATCCATTATACGGTAATTAATCTAAGCGTGTGTGTGCAATTATTCAAAGTTGATGTGTTGAAAATGTTGTTGGAAACATTTCCTGTTTATATTTCCGTTGCACGTTTCCTTGCTGATGAAGACACGCACATCCTGAGCACAGTTTCAGTTACATTTACAGGCCTCTGGTTGCACTGTAACACAAACAGTGGGCTATTCACACACATATATTAACACAAAGAGAGACAGAGAGAGAGAGAGAGAGAGAGAGAGAGCAGATTCGGGGAGAGAGGGGCAAATGGGAACTGTCGTCTTTGGCTGGGCACGTGTGGCAGCTGCGTCTGCGTTGCACATTTGCAAACAAAACAAATCGCAGCTCGCTGCTTGCAGCTTTGGCATATTGATATGTGTACCTAGACATTGATTATGTTGTAGCCGTCGAGTTTATACAACTGCGAGGCAGCTACATAAATTTTTGTGGCATCCCTATTACCATACAATAAATCCGTTGCATGAATCTAAATGTCGTCTGCTAATGTGCAAGTAGCAGCGAATGCTGTGACCATTTTATGAAGCACGCGTGTTGGCTAGTTTTCTCAGAAAAGTTACGCATACGCCCTTGGGGAATAAACACAGTGCTCGTAAAAACCCCATTAAACAAACAGATGGACTTAGTACACGACTTCGGATCCTGTTAATAGTTCAAGCCATCACGTTGAGTCGTAAAGATGCGTTTATTAATTTAAATCAAGTATCAGGAATTTATGTTAACAGCAAAATATCAACTTGAATATCTTCTTGACTTAAGATTAAAGGATATTCCGTATTTAATTCGACTAAAAATTGGCATTTAAGTAAAATGCACTCGACGGCCACAAATAAATGCAGTCCCCACTTAAATGGACAGAAACAGGACTTGCCACAAAAATAAACTGAAAGTCGAAAAAAAATTTGCATATCAGGAGTTGTTGTTTGATTTCATTTTGTACTATTTTTTTATTTCGTAATTCGAGCGCAATTATCAGAATTAAATTAAAAGTTTTTGCGGCTTGCCAACAAACAACTGCGTTAGCCACAAATTATAGAGCCAAACATTTTCGTATTTGTGTGTATTTTTGTTGCATGTAATTTTGAACCTCTGCTCAAAAAGTTGTTATACATGTTTTACATAATTGAGCCCGTTGCAAGTTGCGATAATTAACTGCGAGTTAAGTTTGTGGCTGCATAGTTGAGGGACTTTTGAGGTGAAAAACGTGTTACTCATGTTGTTCGCATTTAAAATGGTCACAGAAGTGAATTTCTCTTATTGATGAACTGTAGTAATTTGAACTCTCAGATTGACTAAGCTATTTTCTGTTTACGCCTCGGTTTTGGTTTCGGTTTCGGTTTCGGTTCCTTTTCTCTTCGTCAAGTAAGATTAGCCAAATCCCCAAGGGCATGCGCTTGCTTTCTAATGAATCATTCGTTAAGTGCTACCAACTTGTGTTTTCTCTTATTTTTCCATGTAACTTTTTTTCTTCTCTGCGGAGTTTCTTGTTTTTAACAAATTTGCAACATTCCTGTGGCATTTGGCTGCAAATTGCTTACTTTCAATTGTTTTGTAGCACGTCAGCATACATGTGTATACCAAATTAAAATGAAGAATTATACTAATTAAATTGGAGCACACCAAATTTCCTAAGTTAACAGAACAGTAGGCATGAACACTTTTCTTGGGCATGCCACAGATTATGCACCCTGTAAGAAACCGAATGATTTTTCCCATATGTCATGCCTTTTATCTGGATATTTTCGATAGTAAAAATAAATATTTTAAAGTTATACTTGGCAGATCTGGTTGGTTCTAGCTGCAGTAAAAAATTGCATAAGCATCATTGTAAGGAGACAAGAAATATCAGAGCCAGGCCTAAAATGTGGATAACCATTACCCAATTCATTTTCAATATTGCATACCAACAATAAAATAATTTCAATTGCTGTGAAATATTTTATGTTCACAATCTGTTTTACAACTTGCACTCTGCTTTTATTATACAACTTTTTATCTATCCCTTGACTGCTATAAAGATTATTGCCGTATTACAAGCTTTAACTTACCACCGAATGTTTTAAGCTGATTTACATAGTAGATATCCTTTTATTGAAATTTTATACGGCCGCTTTACGTCGAGCCTGTCTCAATTAAAACGTCATTTCAACACGCAGCCAGCTTTTTTATGCCTCCTGTAATTAAATTTAACACATTATGCACTGAAATTCACCGTTGCCCTACGCCATGCGGCATACGGCCATAAAGGCAGCATCATCGGCGTATGCGTGCTATGAATAAAAGCAAAATTGCGTATACGCAAAGGGTGTAAAAAGCTTTTTGGTACTTATAGTCACTGCTCGTTTTAAATGTCAATTATTTATTACGTTTCGCGAATTTTAACTCAAGTAACTCAATTTAAGCCATTTTTCATTATTAGCAGCCATTGAACGAAACATTTACGCACGCAAAATTATATGACAAAAATTGCACTTGGTACAGGCAAATATTCGACTTCAATTTTCCACAACATTCTCGCTTGTAAGCTTGAACGGCATACCTCATTCCGTTGCAAATATTTGCCAGCCTTTTGTCACAAAGGCAGCAGCTCCTTTCGGCTTATACTCATAGTGACACATACACATATACACACATGTACGTGTACATGTACATGTACATGCATGTTGTCTGTCGTGTGAGTAATTTCGCCCACACACACTCACTGAGTGCCACTGATTGCTTTTATTGTGAGGCCACAGCAACAGCCTCATTCTTTAGGACACATTTTATGCTGGTAACATTTCCAGTCAACGCCAACATCAAGTAACAAGTAGCCATTTTTGTTGTTAGCTGTTTTACGCTACATTTTTGCATTTATTTTCTGCTCTTACATATTTGCATATTGTCTTTGTCACTTTGAGCTGAACTGCCTAATGGCTGCTATTTTCATAAAAACCAAACATCCGCACACACAAACCCATTACACATATTTCGCTTTCTTTCATTGGTTGCATTTTTAATGCATAGTTTTAAATTTAAATCAGATTTGCGGCAGAGTTGTGTTACCAATTTACATAAGTCCTAATGGAAACATAAAGCAATTATAACTTTTAAATAAAGCATAAGAGCATAACACAAAACAATTATGACTAGAGAAGCAAGCCATTGCTAAATTGACTCGACTGTGGCGCCTGATCAAGAATGCTTCTTTCTATCTGTTACATACTTTTGCATCGCATTGTGCCTTCTTCTCCAACTTAAAAAAATATATATTTGCCGTATTTTATAACGAGATATATAAATCAACTAAATCTTAAGTTTAACTCTTATGAATCTTTTTCATTTGACAACTTATTGTTGTGACGACATTTTTCTCTTCTATAAATTTAAGTTATAAAGATATCGCAGTCATGACATGGATACAAAATTATATTGAATAGCTGCAAGCTCAATTGGTGAAAGGCATACCGATATCTATGAAGTTGTAATCTTTAACAACTATATAATAATTTATATACTTAATTTGAACAACGTCAGCACTTTCCTTGATAGTGGATTTCAAATCGATACATGTGGGAAATTGCCTTCTGTCGTACAACATTCACTAGCAATAAGGAAGTAATTACGGTTACCACTTCAAATGCAATTGCCCCACAATAAAACCAGTGAATTTTAAATGTCTGCAATAATAACAATGAAAATTTGCAACTATTTTGGCCTGTTGTACGTTTTTCAATTGTAAGCAAATCGTTTGAACAAACTCAACAATCGAGTCTGATCAAAATTGGTGCGAACGTGACAATTACTCTGAAATATAAATAGCTATCAAAAACTCAAGACGAACTTAAGCCAAATATATTTAATCGATTAATTGCGTGCCTGGAATATTTCTTGGACCAACACCCCCTAGCAATTAAGTTTGCCCAGCCCAATAGGGGAAGTATTCTCGCTATATTTGTTGCTTTCCATTAACCATTAGAGTCAAAAATAATATAACTTGGTGCCTGGCCGCAAATATTGATTAGTTGTCAAACTGAGCGCAAATATTGGCTGAGTCAATGTTTGATGAGCTTATTGCCCTCGCTATGGCAATCAAAATTTCCATTTGTTCATTCACAAATTCCATATGACAGATAGTATTAAGAACATTCAATAAGTGTGGCTAATGCGCTGGCAATTTATGTGCGCAATTAAATTGCAATATGCACGATAACTGAATGAACAAGTGGTTATGTAATGCGCTCACTTACTCTCTCTCTCTCTCTCTCTCTCTCTCTCTCTATCTCTATCTCTCTCTCTCTCTCTCTCTTACACTTACACACTATTTCCCTCTCTTTGCTGTTCGCCATTACTGAAATGTCATCGCATCCGTTTCCGCAAGCGCTTAACGTGCAGTTATTATTTTGAACCTCAGCTGACCGGTATTGTGGTCTGTGTGGCTTATATACACGTACACTTAGAAAAAATATAAAACACAATAAAGTTTGTAACTTCTATTGTCTGGAAGTTTAAGTTTCTAACATTTACTTCTTTGAAGTTGAAGTACATTTTGTTATTGAATTATTTTTAATTTTAAAATCGAACATTTATGCATAAAAGTCAAGTACAAATTACTAATTTCATACCTTATTTGCAGTTCCGAATTACAAAACTTCAATTCTTAATTAAATCTGATTTCAATTTATTTCGAAAGATAAGAGATTAAGAGTGCTCAAAGTGAGATCTAAGTATCTCATTCTGAATAATCAAATTCAAAGTAATTGAATTATTATTATAAAATTTCCCAAGTGGATTGTATTACATCTGACAATTCAAGGCTTTAGGGTTGTTATCCAGGTTTTTGGCAGTCAAAGTTCATTTTTGTGCCCAGCGGACATTCATTTCAGTTTTTCGGAAATTTTGCGGGAGGTTCTCTAACCACTTAAAAACTTGCTTGAATTTGCCATTACTTTTTAGCGCCCCCATCTACAATCCACAACCTAACCTGATTATACTTTTAGTCTGGTGTCTGCTTGTTTTCATAAATTAATTAGGCATGCCGGGCACGCAGTTGCTGTGTGTCCCGAAGGAGTATAAGAAGAGAACAGAACTAATTATGCATTGAATGGGCATTTAGTAACGTTCGCTGTTTTCTTATTAACTTGGCTTGCAGGTGGTGAACATAAGTCTACACCCATCACAAAAGTACCGCCATGAATGAGACAGAGTGTGAGGATCTCATTAAATCTGTGAAATGGACGGAACCGGCGAATCTGATCTCATTGGCCATACTCGAGTTTATCAACGTGCTCGTCATTGGTGGCAACTGTCTCGTCATTGCCGCCGTCTTCTGTTCAAACAAATTACGTAGTGTTACCAATTTTTTCATCGTTAACCTGGCCGTTGCGGATTTACTAGTGGGCCTCGCGGTGCTACCCTTCTCAGCCACCTGGGAAGTGTTCAAGGTAAGTCAAAAACTGAAAATGTTGCTATCATATTTTCAAATAACACTCATTTTCCACTATTTAAATATTAAGTTTAAAAATATAATTTTGAAATTATTGTGTTTTGTATACCCAGACAGTATTCGAATTTTGTCTTTGGCATAGTCTGTAGTTTCTTCTGATTTATATATTTATTTCGGACTGCTGACGAAATAAATTATTTCTTGTTTTAAATTACATTTTGTTTGACAATTTTGGCCAGGTTTGGATATTTGGGGATGTCTGGTGCCGCATTTGGCTGGCCGTGGATGTGTGGATGTGCACGGCATCGATATTGAATCTATGTGCCATATCTCTGGATCGTTACGTGGCCGTCACGCGACCGGTCACCTACCCAAGTATTATGTCAACGAAGAAGGCCAAGTCTTTAATCGCCGGCATTTGGGTGCTTTCATTTGTTATTTGCTTCCCGCCCTTAGTGGGCTGGAAGGATCAAAAGGTAAGCATTTTCTCCACACACACACATACATCCACACCCACACATGCACACATGCACACATACACATACTAGTGCTAGTTCATAACCCCATCCACAATTTCAATAAACTAAAGTAAAAAACTGTTTGCACATGAACCAAATTGAAACCACGAAAACTGCTTTTGGCTTGCAACCAACCAACAGAGACGATTATAAAGGAAACCTCAGCTAGACATTTCGGTGACCCTTTCGAACAGAAAAGTTCTCAATAAGACTGTCATTGACACCGTTAGAGCTTAAAGTTTTGCCCAAAAAGCCGCAAACTCGAAATGTGGCAAGTGTGTGTCCTGCAAGGACTGCAATCTGGCTCATTTGTGACAAACATGACCGTAAAACATGTGGGCGGACTTTAGATGGAAATGTTTGATCAAGAAATACCCCGTAAGAAAAACTTTTTGATAGCGAAGAAAATATAATATTTTTGTGAATTAAATACACAGAAAAAGTTGTTCGCCAAAGTGCCTTAAGAATAGATATATGCTTAAATAATGATGAAATTCCGTTTTTATTTTGAGACTCTTATGGCATTTTGTGGCAAAGGCGTTAGTCTTAAAATAGGCTCGCAATAAATCAATAAATCCAAGGACTTAATACTGAAAACTCATTGAAAAACATGGTTGACTTAGCTTGAATTTATTTTTTAATAAATTCATGCTGCAGGTCATGAAAATGTTGTACCTATTTATTTTGTCAACAGGGTATAACAAGTGTCAGTTCAGCCTACGACATCATGTGGCGTGTTGTTGTCGTGCGTGTGAATATTTTTGTGTTGTTTTCATTTTTGGCGCACATGCATAACAATTTTTATTTCATGGCAATGATAATGATGTGACTGCCACACAGACAACAGCCCTGAAGCAGAAACAGAAACAGAACAAGAACCAAAACCAGAACGAATGCTGACTACACCAGACAGCGGCGCATAATTCATGTTTGTGTCTGTGTCCTGGAATCAGGCCTGATAATCAGATCAGCGATATGCCCACTAACTGGGCCAACGAATTACGACATTCTGTAACATTTTATTGTCCTTTGCCTTGGTTTGTCTTTGTGTTAGTGTGAGTGAGTATTTATGTCCTTTGTTTTTGTGTGTGCAATAAGCCTAAGATTGAGTTGGGACAAATTTACTGGCCATATTGTTTCAAGTTTTGTGGTAAATGGAGATACTTGGATTACTTACAAATATGTATCTTTTATACACTACTCGAATCAAATAATTAAGAACACTGTTTCTAAATTAGTTTGGAAAAACTTGTTCTCAATTTGAAACAGTTGGGTTCTTTGAAAAACTCCACGCATTTGTTTCAAGTATCTTTCATTCTTTAAATTTCAAGCAATCCGCTCGTACTTGTCCTTTGGGCAAGCGTTTCTCTCTTAGTGTTTACACATATATTTAGTGTTTCGTAAGCACATAAATCCCACATCGCTTGAGAGAGCAACCCTGCTCTTTGTTTGGTGGCCTTAATCTCAGTGCCATCTACCCATCTACGAATTGCTACACTCAATCGGATTCGCCATTTACCCTGCAGCATATACTCCAATAATATCAGTGCATAAATGCATTGAAATCCCAATATCAATGCATCTATTGAGAGTGTCTTATGATGTTTGCAATTCAATTTGATTTCACTGGCAGCCTGACAATGGCCTTGTGAGTTTAATTGGAACTCGATTTATGCCTTCTGGCATCGACTTTCTGCACGACGCTTAATATCTTTTGACATGACAGCGTTCAATTTCAAGTCAGGTGTAGATTGCTTACCTTCGATACCAGCAGCTGCATATGACAGAGCTTATCATATTTCTCTCATAACCTCTCAAAATTCGCTCTTGGCATTCGTAAGAAGCCTTAAAGTGATTGGGGTTGCTTTTATTAATGCGCTACCCACTTCAACATTTAGGATACCCTAAATTGTATTCCTGACGACAGTCATCTTTAAATTAAATATGTGTTAAATATTAGTAGCATAACAGCTAATTACTAAAACTTTGTACACAGTTCAATGGTATACTTTCAAAAAGAAAAAACAAAACAATCATAAAAATGTAATATTATTTTATTAAAATATTATGTATCTTTCATTTCAATATGGCATATGAACCAACTAGATAATTCATTTTGGTACATGAAATATATACGAAAATTGATGTAATAATGGGTATTTATTAGTCGAGTATAGCACTTTCACTTAACTGTGTCCCGTTCCGGTAGTCTAAATGTCTGCTTCATCTTCGCCAAATATTTATGCAAGACGCGTCGCTGAATATCTTTTTCAAAATGAACCGCTTAAAGTTGTATTTTTATTGGCTTATTGTGAGCAATGTGCAAGTCCAAAATGTTCGTGAGAGTGCGTTTCTAGAATTTCAATGTGTTAACCGTATGACAAAGCATTTAACACAACCCGTCAAAAGTTATCTAAATACATTTCGTAAAAAAACCACTTTGAAAGCGAATACATCCTTGATTCAAGTACAAGCTGTAAAAAGGCGAAGAGAGTCGAAAAACACCTAAGGCTGAGAATATAAATTTAGCTTGAATTGTTTTTTAGAATGCATTCATCTTTTAACAGTGTACACTAATATTTGCATTTTTTATTTGTTTTGAAGGCCATGGTACAGCCGACCTACACACGGGGAAACTATACGCTTTACTATGCCACCACAATGTCAAGCACACAGGATGAGCAACTAGATGTAAATAAGATTAAGGATAATCAGGAGGAGGCGTTAATAACTGAAAATGGGAATCGCAAAGGGAATGGCAATGGCAATGGCAGTGGGAATGGCAATGGGAATGGGAATGCCTATAATCCATATGATCCGAATTTTGCGCCAATTGATGGCTCCGCGGAGATACATATTGCAGCCATGACATCAACAACAACCAGCACTATTTCCCCGAGCACAGATAAGGATTACGATCTGTTGAATGCACCCGTGCAGATTGTTGCACAACAGCCGGTTGCAGCCACCAGCTGTCCCTGGAAGTGTGAACTCACCAATGATCGGGGCTATGTGCTCTATTCGGCTTTGGGTTCCTTCTATATCCCCATGTTCGTGATGCTCTTCTTCTACTGGCGCATATATCGAGCAGCTGTGCGCACCACACGCGCCATCAATCAGGGCTTCAAGACCACAAAGGGTGAGTAGTGAATACAAATATATACATTTATCCATCATATAGTAGTGTGAACATGTATTGAAGATCGGTAGCAAAAACTCCATCAAATACATTTGGACACATTTTTTAATCTCTCATTCACAATTTAAATTGTATGGCAACTTGTGCGTAGCTAAAAGTTTTGTCCCTTTACCATTTTCTAATATTAATAATTCTCATTCAATTTGAACAGTAAGTTATGTAAACCACGTAGCGTATGTAGTTCGTTTGTTCAAAGTACATACATACATACATAATTTTATCCAATACATTTTCATCTCGACTGCTAATAAAATTTTCAAAAACTCTAAACGTGTAGATTTAGTTGTGTGACGTCTTTGCCCCCGTTTTTTGGTTTAACAAAAGAATAAACAAAAAACACACACCACAATAAAAACTACAATAAAGAGAGTGTATAAATCAACACACGCACAAACACATACACATTATATATATAATATGTAATCAGTGCCATTGTCAATAACAAACACATTGAAGAGAATAAGTTAAGATGTCTGTTTCGGATTCGATTTGACATCATTTTCTGTCATTATAATTATATTATAATTACTCTGAAGACATTCAAAGAAAATAAAAAAAAGAGCAAAAAGTCGATTTCACGCCACAAATTCTATTCAGATATTTTTTTACTTGCTTCTAGTAATTCAAGATCATGAAAAAGATAATATTTGGCATAAATTGTTGAATCAAGTATAAATACTTGAATCTAGGTAACTAGATCTTACTTCTAGTACAATAAACATTTTATGTGAGACTTTGAAGCTTTGATGTTAAGAATTTGAATTCGAAACAGATATATAAATGAACATACAGCAAGTACTATATAGGATATGCTTTTCTATTTATGTACATTCATGTTCCGTGCCAACTCAATTATCAGTCCACCATTACACGTTATTGTCAACTAGCAAACTAAAAAAGAAAATTAAAAATAACATAATAATAATTAAAAATGTCAATAATCGGATGTTACATTTATAAATACCAAAACATATTTCTTGTTAGCCTTTTGTTTTTGAGTTCTGCACTTAAAATATCAAAACAATCAGTAATTAAACGATATTAATAACATAAATAAACAAGTAAATATTTATAAATAGATCCCTAAGTGAAAATTCCATTGTTAATACATGACAAATTATAAATTTAAATAATTATGTCGACAGCCACTTAACAAATTCAGAAATTATCAATTTGTATAAATCAAACTATGACACTTAATCCTTGTAACTAAACTCCTTACATTAATTATTATACTGATTATGTACTATCTAAAGATAATGTGCATAATTGTAGCTTATAGTCTTAGTATATGCTTAGTTTAGTTAACCCATGTCAGTAAGACCTTAAATATATTGGGCCTTAAATTTAAAATTGTCAATAATACTTCCCTAAGCAATTTAAATTACCTTAATTTCTTAAGCCTAAACATCTCCCCTACAAACGTTATAATTAAATACCTTATGATAAAAAAAACCTTTACCGAATATTAAATTTTTACATAGGCTAAGACTTCTTT
The DNA here is from genome assembly GCA_035042305.1 of Drosophila glabriapex. Taxonomy (NCBI): domain Eukaryota; kingdom Metazoa; phylum Arthropoda; class Insecta; order Diptera; family Drosophilidae; genus Drosophila; species Drosophila glabriapex. Next base: position 7,794,045 of record JAWNLN010000018.1, read on the forward strand.
TTATTGTGATAAACCGGCTAAACAGTATCTTATTATTTTCTTTTGAAAATTATCATATATGAAAGCTTGCGATCTCAACAGTAATTGGCATAATTTTTCGTCCAATAACACATAAAAGAGCACATCAAACAAATCCGCTTACTCAAACGGCAGCATAAATGAAATGAAATGAGAAAAACTTCAGCCATTAAGGCTGGAAAAATATAGAAATTCACAGAAAAATGAATGTGGAGCCTGATGTGCGATATGTGTTTATTTTTTTTTTTGTTCGATTTTCGATGATTTGAAGGATTTCATTTTGAATTGCTACCAAACTAGTAGTCTAGTACACAGAGAACAAATACAGTATTGTATAAAAACTGTGAGTATTTCTTCAATGAAAAAAGTCAGCAAACCTAATTATACTTTTATCTATTCTTATATTCTTATTCTGTGCTTCCGATTATTTTAAGCCGATTAACAATTAACAATTAACTTGTGGAAAAATATGTAACAGGCAGTAGCAAGCATCTTCGACGTTAGGGTATCTCCTAGTCGAACTGTCACAACGAGGGCACTCTTGCTTGAATATATATTCTTTTTTTGGGTTGCCAGCTTGTATATGTTTTTATTCTAGAATGTGTTCTTTTTATATGTAGCAATATTTTTCCAATGTTTGTTGCGCACTTTCTTCCAGCTGATCAGCTCATTGAGCACAGTTGCTAGTTGGGTTTTTAATCTCTTCGACGACCATCGAGGAAGCCAATCCTACGTGGAAAACTGTTTCTAAGCCAAGCGCACGCATTTCCTTTAATCTTTTCTACCCAGATGCCAGGCAGACTGACTGGCTGACTAACTGGCTGACTAACTGGTTACATAATAAAAATCAATATGGCAATTTTCGTGCGCACTGCTTTGAAAGTCAGTGCCCTTTGCTAATTGTGGGGTCAGAAAACCAACTAGAAGACTTCCGCCTCCTGTCCCCCATCTCAGACATTTTCACAGTCCCAAAAATAAAAGACCAGTCAAAAGTGTATGCAATTTACTGGAAACCCTAATGACAGTTTAATATCGACACTAAAACATACAATTTACATTTGCGTCTGGCAATAAAACTTTGGGGTAATTTTGGGGCGCCAGCTCAGTTGAAACGAAAAGAAATTAGAAATAATAGATATTGCTTTTGCGTAGCAAAAAGAGTGTACCAAATGATGTAATCGACTTATGTTTGCCTTGTTCTATTACAAATAAAATGCTTATAGTATGCTTTGCAAATTGCTAAAGCTTTCCTTCGCCTGTCTTTTTTATTTGTACCGCCAACTTGTTTATTAAGCAATATTATGTTGAGACTGTTGTAAACTTAAGATTTTCTACTTACACAGTATTTTCAAACCCAACATATAGCTTAAATAATGAATAAATTCTAACTGGGTTGCGTAATATGATAAAGGCAGCTCACAAAACACATCAAATTTCATTGGTTTATTTCCTACCAGCTGAATTGATTGACGTTATTCGAAATGTCATTAGTATTGAAGGCGTGTCACTGAAATCTACCTAATTATGACCTCAATATAATAGCATTTTTCTATGATGACATCCAGTTGTTTTCTTTTTAGTTGCTTAGACCTTGTTGTTGGTTTTCTTCTTGTTGTTATTGTTGTGTGTTGTGTTTTGAAGTTGGCGTGTCCTTTAGTGACGCTATTTTGAAGACAAAGCCTAGATTTTCAGAAACTGCCGCTCATGCGACAGCCTTGAAATATACACTCTCGCATACACACACCCCCTCCATACACACACAAACACTTGAGCACACATGCAGACAGAGTGGCGCTGAGCTTGTTATAGTTTTTATACCCAGCACCTATTCAAAATGGGTAGAAAGTTGTCGATGTGACAGGCAGAGGAAAGCATCTCTGACCCCATACATTCTGGATCAGTATCAACAGTGGTGTCGATCCAGCAAATGTTTATCTACCAGTCCATGCGACTTATTTTAACGATTACCTCTCTTCTTTCACTATTACAATGAAAGAGACAATTTTTGAAAACTATAGCTTTCCGTTTAAGAATAGTAGGATTAGAATATTGAAGAAACAACGACAATATACGAGTTCGATTTATGAGAGGTAAGGACTTTGATACATGGTATCTTCTAGTCATGCTCTCTCAGCTAGTATTATTAGTACTTTTTTCCTTTTATTTTGTATACGGGTCTTTTGCCGTGCGTGTCTTCATTTCTTGCTCGTTGTTTTTTGTACACAACACGAAGCGCAAAAGTCTACAAAACATCTCGTGACACAATGCGGGGGCGTTTATTGTTGTTTTTGGTGGCATTCAGTTATGTGGCCCACTTTCGCCCTGCAGTGACTTTTGAAGGTAATCAAGTTTCAAGTTCAAAAACTAGCTGAGGTTCATGGCGTCGTCTATTAAAATGTACGCAACAGCAGAAGCAGCGAGGCACTTGCGCAGGGCTGTTATTGTTATTGTTGTTGCGCCAGTTGCACACACGAGCTGTGAGGGTTTTCAATTTGAAAGGCGTAGTTCTGGCCTAGTCCTGGCCCTCTCCTGGCCTCTGTGTCAACAACAGGCGTGTCAAATTTCACGCCAGCCTGTTTTAGATTTCACCTTGACTTTCACTCGCATCAGCTTCACGCATCAGTTTTACCCAAAGTCCCAGTACAGCGTTCAAAGGTCACATCATGTATACAAAAACTACACAATTTTGTATAATTAAACATTTAATAACACAGGAAAGAACAGTTTAAAACTTTGACGCCCAGAACTTGAGCTGCACTTAAGGAACAGAGCTCACCTGCTCAAATATAAATGTATTTGTTTATTTAACAAACTGCTTTTATGGGGGCTTTGTGATAAAGCATTCCGCTGTTGGTATTTTTTCCCCCTAAATGTTAGAAATAGATTATCACTCGTAAGTGATGATATAGACTAAGATATCTTGGTAGACAAAATAGTATTCATACTACAACTCATTATTCGGAGAATCCTTTAAAACTGACAGAGTAAACTATGTATTAATTGGAAGGGTATATTTTTACTAATGTTTTTTATTGGTATCGGAAACCGATTTGCATCGATATTCGCGAAACGAGAAGATATTGATAAAATTAAATAAACTTGACCAGCATATGGTAGAACCTATATCCCACATTTAATGTCTCTAGCTCTTATAGTTTCTAAGATGGGCTTGTTCGACAACGGAAATGGCTACGTCGACTGGGTTAGGCTGGTTATGCATCTATCTTTCCATTACGTACTTTTCACAACTTTATTATACCGTTATTTTATTGGGCTCATGGTAGTATATCAAAAATGTATAACATGAATATAACAATGGGTAAATAATTAATTCTCATTGCATTAAAATGCCAAGCAAAGTAAACAGAACCGCAGAGAATTTCAAAAGCAATTACATTGCAAATTTCCCACTTAAATGGTATTTTGCATAAATATGTAAATACATTATTTCTGCATACATTTTGCTTTTATTAAAATTTCTCTTGCTTTGCTGAATAACGGCAAAATTTCCATATGTGAGACATTTGCGGAAAAATCGTGTTTTCCTTTATTTGTTTGTTTTGTGAGCAAAGCCCACACTTTTTCCTTTATACGACCATATCCCACTCAAATGCATGGGGCTATACAGAAAGGCTTCCGCGTCAAAAAATAAATATAAAATAGTTTTCATGTGCACATTAATGCGAATGTTTACCGTTCTTCTTCTTCTTCTTTTTATTCCCTTTCGAAATCATTTAAAATTTTTTCATAAGCTTTAAAAATGGATTTTCGTCTCCTTTTGTGCGAATGTAATATATATTAAAAGCATGCTCTCTGTATTCTTGTATACATATGAAGGGGTATCGATATCCTTTTAAAATTGTCAAAAAGTGTCTTATGAAGTTGCGCAAAAAGAAAATCTATTTCACCTTACTGTGGAGGTACAAATATTCCTGAACAGCATCAAAAGCCAAGGCAATCTAGTCATATCAGTGCTTTAAATTTTTTCTTTAAATTTCATAAATCATATATGATTAATATAGTACAAATATATCATATATAAGATATCAAACTATTTTTTGCAATTGCATACGGGGTGTCTGAAAGTATGGCGCTGTCGCCTAAAGCACACTTTCTTTCTGTTATGCTATATTTGTTTTTATGCAAATTGACTTTTTTTGCATATTCGTATCTTTTTTTTGCTATTTATTTCAGTTTCGTTTGTCAATGGATATGCTCACATCATTTTATCAATACTGAATATTCGAAGGAATTTAATTTTTCATTTTCATTTATTTATTGTGCGTGGGCAAGGAATAATATCTGATATATAAAAGTAATGATTTATATTGCTTTAACTCTATTCAGCATTTGTGTTTTTAATATCTTGAAATTTCTGCAGGCCAAATGTCGGCTGCAACCATCGACTTATATTTTATTATCATTAAATCGAGTGACTTGTTCCACTTTGTTGTAATTGTTAATAAGTTTCCCAAAATTAATTAACTACATTATCGGATTTTTTAGATAAATATGTCCTATTGTTTGTACTTATATAATCAATGCCCAACAGACCATGAAAACTCAATTTAACATAGAGCCAATGGACCCACATAATTTGTGTTCGAGCATCGCAGACATAGAAACCGAATTAAGCAATGATAAAAAGTGTCTTTGTCCCAAATAAATAACAAATATTTCACAATTTAAACACGTCCAAGCAAATGAAGAACCTTTTTGGCGCAAATTAATAAATTTTAATCAAATTTATAATAATGATAATAATAATTTGTAAATATTTATCATTAATGGAATACTAATTACAGATACACCCAGAAATTTTTATAGAGTTGTTTATACGGGCATGTTTTTACTATATTTCGTATTAATTTCACTTTTTTAACTCTTTTAAAAATATTCCAATGTATTCTAAAATTACATTTTGTTGTTATAGCATGCCCCAAAAATAAAATTAATATTAAAAAAGTATATCTTTGATATGTCAATATTATATGATATTCAGAATCAGACTAATTAAGTACGTTTTTTCCTATATTATTATAAAATATTTGCGTGCGGCTTTCCTTAACCTAATATTCTAGTACAATAGCTGAAGATATTTTAATAAATATAGTTCTACAATTTTTTTAAAAAAATATCTATATGTAAATGTTTGTAGTTAGTTTTATCCTCGCTCAATGTTAATGTGGCCCACACAAATTATGTGTGTATCTAATCAAAACTCCAAACAAATAACCAAAACTAAATACCAAAGTTAAAATCACCAAAACACTCAGATTCATGTATAACACAAGCTAATTGTTCTACACGCAGAAAAAAACAAATGGATTATAAAATCTAAATTGTAAAAAGAAAATCTTTAATTAAGATCTACAATGTCAAATCAAGAATATCTTTCCACAAATGTAAAGAGTTAAGATGACAAAAAACTTGATTTAAAGTTCTTCATTCTTAGCTGAAGGTTTTTTGTTCCATTTGCTTTTTTCATCTGTGCAGAAATATCGTTTGTAATCTCAACACAAACTCAAATTAATCAAAAGTAAATAACAACAAAAAAAATAAAAAATCACCCACACACGCATACACACCCAAATTGATGTATAATACAAACTGAATGTTCAAGAACACCCTGTGTACATTTTGTGTAATGAGTTGCATTTTCGACAACCCGCAAACTTTCCACACACTCGACTTATTGCAGGCAGCCCGCGAGAATCGGGTGGCAACAATCGCGTCGATGATTCCCAGCTCATATTACGCATCCATCGGGGTCGTCCATGTGGGACACCGCAGCGCACACCACTCTCCGTGCACTCCATGTCGTCGACGCTGAGCGTGAACAGCAACGGAGCCACACATGTCACTGGCAATGAGGATCTGCAGAGCGTCTCCCAGCTGGGCACACCTAAGCGAGCGACTTCAATGCGCGTTCAGCGTCAACGGCACGAAAAGATTGCCATCAAAGTCTCATTTCCCTCCTCGGAAAACGTATTGGAGTCGCCTCGCCTGGGTGGCACACAGCAAAAGCAGCAACAACAGCAGCAGCAACAGCAGCAACAACAGCAGCAGCAACAGCAGCCACCTTTATCGCCCCACTACGCCGTCATCAGCAGCAAAGGAGGCACGGGGAGTCTCTCCAATGGACGACGTGCATCCTTCAAGAGCAGCCTCTTCGACATTGGCGAAACCACATTCAACCTGGACGACGCGAGCCGAACAGCTGTCGATCTAGAAAGGGGAAACTCAACGTCAGCGAAAAAGCGTGCCGGGAAACGGAGCGCCAAATTTCAAGTGAAACGCTTTCGCATGGAAACAAAAGCGGCCAAAACGTTGGCCATCATTGTGGGTGGATTCATAGTTTGTTGGCTGCCCTTCTTCACAATGTATCTGATAAGGGCGTTTTGTGAGAATTGCATACAGCCAACGGTTTTCTCAGTGCTCTTTTGGCTGGGCTACTGCAATTCGGCAATCAATCCGGTGATCTATGCCCTATTCTCCCACGAATTTCGTATTGCGTTCAAGCGAATCGTTTGCCGTTGTGTTTGCACACGCAGCGGCTTTCGTGCATCCGAGAATTTCCAGATGATTGCCGCACGTGCACTGATGGCACCTGCCACATTCCACAAGACCATATCGGGCTGCTCGGACGATGGCGATGGCGTTGATTTCAGCTGACTAATTGGCAGCTATGAGACGACGGAGGGTTCGCTGCAGCGCACATCATCGCTGCCTCATGATGTAGCAGATGCAGGATGCAGCGATGTCGATACCAGGGGCAGCACTAAACGCATACGGCGTGGTGGTTTCTGCAAAGGGCGAGTCCTCTAAGCATCCACAGCCGCAGCTAGTACACTTGAGAAAAAAAAATATATGCATTAGAATTAAAAAACAAAAACTAAACTTGAAATCCCAAAAATAATTTAAATTATTTGTGAGGAATTATTTTTTATGTTTTACAAAATTCATTTCTGATTTTTGGACAATCTTAATTTTATGCATTTTAGGTCATATGTTTTCTTTCAGTGTACTTACAATATTTGAGACATTGGGCAATGTATTTCAGTTTTGTACTTTTGTAAACCAGCCAACCAGTCATTCCCATTCGACATTGACAGTATTCGCATTGAACGACGTTGTAACTTAATGGCAATAATTTTCGTGTATTTAAACTAGACTATGACATACATATATCTTAATATATATACATCTTTAGTAAATAAGCTTAAGTATTGTTAAAGAACTTAAATGACGATGATACACTTAGTCCTAAGACTTATCTTAACTAGTACTTATTATAAGCATACCCTTATCGTCCCATTTTGTTGTTAACAGAATGCTTCAGTTCAGTTATATATAGTTACATATGTGTATATGTCTGAGTTATATATAGTACTTAATACATATATCTATATGTATGTGTGTATATCAGCCAATAACATAACAGCATTTTCAATAAAATGAAAGCAAACAACAACAACAAAAATAAATAATAAAAAATACAACTCCGAACAAAATTAAAGGTAATTTACAATAAAATCAATTGGTGTTCACAACTACAGAGCATTTCAACACACACTGAGCGAGACTAAGGTAATAACAGCAATCCGGTCAAAAATACACTCACACACACATCACAAAACTTAAACAACATTAATTCGAGCTTAACCAAACGGAGGGAATAAATGTGTTCTTACTGAAAGTAATTATGCTCCACCTAAAGTTGGGTCGTTTAAATTGTGGATGACTCGTGAAACTTTGCATTGAAGTACCAAATGCAAAACAAAAATAAAAAAATAGTTATCTAATTAGAGATATAGATAGACGATTAGAGTATTGATTTTTAAAATGTTAACTTTTTAACTTAAGGAAAGTTTGTTTAATAACTTACGCTCTCTTTACGTTTGTCTGTACTGAGCACATTCGAGCTAATATTTTTTCTAGTTTTATTAGTGCGCTATAATCATAATTTGAAAGGTTGGTGGCTTGTGGTAATGTTTGGGAATGAACTCAGCTTAAGTTTATGTAAGCTGTCTTGAAGATATGTACATGATGTAAATTTGAAAACATAAAATTATGTACGAAAATTGTAGTGACGGAAACTATTTGAAAAGCTGTTATTGGAAAACAGCCCAACTTGAAACAAATTATCGAATAAACAGTCATCAAGCTGAAGATAAATTTATTTCGAGCTACAGGAAATTCTTTGATTTTCTTAAAGATTAATTTTGACCGCCGCAAACTGTCGAGAATTCTCATTAGTGTTCAATGCTTTTTGGGCACCCTTGCTCCAGCAGCAATTACTTTGAACGCAATTCAACTGTACTAAACTATTTCTTGAACACAACAACATCAAACAGTCAAAAGCAGACAACATATTTGAGATATCTATTGAAGTGCTTCCTGGTCGATGTCCTTACAAGCGGAAAGCGTTTAACTATAGGTTAGGGCAACGGCTCGTTGTGACAAAGACAGCAACATAAATATTTGAACAGTAAGAGGCAGCAGCAGCAGCATCAGCAGCAGCAACAGCAGCAACATCAGCAGCAGCAGCAAGAATAAACTAAATGACATGGTATTATTGTGCTGATTATTCATTACACTCACGCGGCTCTGTAATGAAAATTTATACAGCTGTTAAACGTGCGTATGAGTAATAAATGCAAAGCGAGCGAGCCGAAGCTGTTTACGTCTGTGTGCGTAAGTCTGTCTGGGTGTGTGTGTGTGTGTGTGTGTGTGAAATTATGCAAATGTATGCTTATTAATGAAATAAATTTCGCTTTGATGGCGGCTTAAGCGCGACTAAGACAAGCGCAACAAGGATGATATTGTTGCCACGGCTAGACGGTAAAGGGGTATTCGTGACAAGGGGCTAGGTGGTAGGGAAGAAGGGACGAAGAGACGCTTTGAGCATTGAGTGCTTGTAGCGCTTATGCCAAGATACATTTGCATAATTACGCGCTTAATTTGCTAAAGTGCAGCCTGGCATCAGGCCAAGTTGGCAATGGCAACAGCCATTCAACAGCGTAGGCATTAATTTTTATGTGTTACAGGATGTATTAGCGATATTCAATAGGGAATGGACAAACAGCCAAACAGCAGTATGCACTAGAACAAAAATTACATCCTTTTCTATCAAATCAAGTAGAAACTTTGTGCAAATTCGGCAAAATTTCAAGACTGAGAAACAATATTATTATTGTTGTCGTCTTGAAAAAGTTTCTTCTTTCGTATATCACTTACAGTTCTTTTTTTTATCGTGAATGAATATATTTACTAATACTTAAGTAAATAAATCAATCCTAATCTCAGCTAAAAATAAAACCAAATCAGATTGAAACAAGACTTAGAGCTCTTGTATAAATTGTTCATGATTACAAAATTGTTGTGGTTTTTAACTATCAATTTTAAAAACACGAATATGGCAGAACATTCCTGGGCAAATTGAAAAACAAATCGATATAAATTTACTGTCATTTCTGCTTGAATTTAGAGAAAAGTTTTTCTCTAAGTGTTGGTAGTAAATAGTATGCGTGCTGTGAAAAGGGGCGGATAAGCAATATTCAATAAGAGACAGGAAACAGTATGTTGAATTGTCTGTGCGGACTAATGTTTCATTCTACTCTCAATCTCTCCCTCTCTCTTTCTTTGTCTCTGTTTGGCATTCTGATAGGCTCCAAGGGCATTGGCTCACGTTTCGAGGAGCAACGCTTAACGCTGCGCATTCATCGCGGACGCGGCTCCAATCAACAGGATTCGATGCACAGCAATGGGAGCACTCAAAGCACAACAACAACACTGGGCACACCGTCGCCGGAGAGGCTGAGTAAATACGCGACGAGGCGGCTACATCATCAGCACGACAAGATCAAGATCTCCGTCTCGTATCCATCCAGCGAAAACATCAACGAGTTAACGCAATCGGATGAGAGACGCCCATCGAACAATGCCCTGTTTTCCGTGCACTATAACGGGTCGCATGGGCGCGAGGCAACCGAGTCGCAGCTTTACAGGCAGCAACAGCATCATGGCGGTAGCACCTGTTATCTGCAGGTGAGCAAGGCCCTCCCGGATCTGGCGCGTAGGCAAAGCAACACCAGCGATGGCGGTGGCATTGTGGGTCATCCTCGCACAGCCAACAAAAAGATGGGCAGACGGAATATCAAGGCACAAGTGAAACGCTTTCGCATGGAGACAAAGGCGGCCAAGACGCTGGCTATTATCGTTGGCATGTTCATCTTCTGCTGGTGCCCGTTCTTCACGATGTACATCATACGACCATTCTGTCAGGATTGCGTGGATCCGTTGCTATTCTCGGTGCTCTTCTGGCTAGGCTACTGCAACTCGGCGGTGAATCCCATGATTTATGCTCTCTTCTCCAAGGACTTTCGTTTCGCCTTCAAGCGCATAATTTGCCGTTGCTTCTGCTCCAGGCAGAGCGTATCCCTAAAGAGTTCCCGCCGCGGATCCGACATGTCCGCCATAAGGATACAGGGCAGAACGCCCAGCATTACGCCCAGTGCAGCGGCGCATAGTTTTGGGGATGAGAGTGAACTGCATCATTCACACTCGGATCTGGGGAATGAGGCGATGAGCAGATGACGTTCGTTTGGGCCCAGCTCGAGCTCGCAGAGCAGCTTCGGCGGGTTGCGCAAGACAAGCCTCAAGGTGCCCGTTTACGAGATATGCCATCCTCTGGTCATGGAAACACCCTCCTACTCCTATGTCGAGGCACCAGGCGATGCCCCCAGCTCTGCCGGCAATGGGGCAGCCAAGAGGACACAATTGTAGCCGCGGGAGCTGCTGGCGCTGCGCAGCCTGGCAGCCACAGAGACTAGCTCTAATTCCCTTCGAGGGCAAAGGCCGAGACGCACGGTGCGCATAGAATATAGTGATGCTAGGGTCTAAGAGCGCCATTGGGCCAAATTAAGAACAGTGCTGAACGAATTGGAGGACAACTTCGAGTTAAATGTTAATAAATATTCAAAATATTCGTTACAAATGTAATTTGGTAAAACCAACATTTTTTCTTTGTTTTTGAGCTTTTCTTCTATTCTGAAACTCTCTTAAACAAAAATATGACCTAGATTTTTGAATATCATAATATGATAGTTACCCAAAAATAATTTTAATTTTCTTAAAAACAAATTTTAAGTAGCACAAAAAATACTTTATAATTTTGTCAAGCACATAAATATTGTAAACTTTTCTAAAGCATCTCTTCTTAAATGCAGTAAAATATTTTTCTGAATGGGAAAATTATATTTTTCAATTAAGAATTAAAAAAATAAAAATGTATTTTTCTGTTTGTAAGAAAACAATTTTGTACACTTAAAGATTTTCTAAATTCTAGGGCATATACTGTTTTTCAGAGTGTAAGAATGCGCTAAATATATGCATATAATCCAATGTACATAATACAGCAATAAGTATTAAGTATTGTTCCCTTTTATTTATAAAGAGAGATTTAAAATAAAAGATGTATACATTTATATTAAGTAGGTAGCCCAAAAAAAAGAATACACCAGGACAAAACAGTATATTCAACTAATTAAATGTGTGTCTATTTAATATTAAATACATGCACAATATATATAGGTATGTATATGCATATTTGAGCTGGCCAAATTTCGGTATTATCGCTAAAAACCAAATTGAGAGAGTTGTACCTTTTAAATTCCCCAAAAACAAAATATTCGTATGCAAATGTTATAGCAGAAAAATATTACAGAAACCGAAACGAAATTGTTGTAACACTCAAAATAAATATTAAAATACATAATGAATTTATTATTGGATTGTTAATTGTTGTGAATACTGAAGATTCAGACTTTCTTTCATATATATATGTATGATATAAATTAATGTGACATATATGTACATATATACAAAACGATATAATAAGTACAATTCTAGTTAAATGTTCTATGTGCTATAAATAAATTCAAACTTAATTTATTGAAATTACTGTTTTTTATACTTGCATTTTAAGTATTATTTTAAGATAAGAACCTTGAGTGGTGGCTCGTGGCTTGTTTTTATTTTTTTTTCGACCTTTTGTGTCAGCTTATTTGAAACTGTACTAAAGTGAAGTATTGAGTCGCAATAAGCCATATCCCATTTAACAAACACCTACTCAAAATTAGCACAAAACCTCTTGTAATAATTAAAATATGTATATAAAAAAGTTTATGCCAAGTGGACTTCCCGACATTTGTCTTAAAATTGTTGTTTGACTAAGCTTCTTGTTTTGATTCTTAAAAATCTTCAATGCATTTACTTTTTTATATTTTCTTGTTTTGTCAGATTTCATATGGATTTCACAGCTGGATTTATTTTGAAACAAACACTCATGGTCTTAAATGTTGATTTTTTGTAGAATACTTTCAAACTTCTCTTTATGACCACAAGGTATAAAAATGCCAAGGTTTTGGAATCAAAGGGCAAGTGTGAAAGGCACGAGGTGATTGCAACTGCAACTCAATTAAAACCAGATGGGGGCACTTGACAATGGCGTCAAGTTAACAGCCTGCTTATATTAAACCTTGACTAGCAGATGGCAAGCGACTTTAATCAGATTCAGCATCTTTTTGCTTTCTACTTTAGGGCGAAGGATGCGGCAATAAATACGTGGACTGTGTCCCTTTTGCAGTCAAAGAATTGAGCAACTAATTTATGCGGCGAGGGGTTATTTGCTATAGGGGCGGAACTAACTAACTTTCTTGGAACTTCCCCGTGGCCATGAACATTCCGTTTGGAGGGACCCAATTTATTTGGCTTCATTTCGGTACTTTTACTTCTTCCTCTTGTACTTCTTGTTGCTCTTTTCGCTACAAAGTGTTTCATTTGATGGAACTCAATTGATAAAACGCATTAGCTTGGCGCTAAAGTTCCAGAGCTTCTCCATTTAAGTACCTTCCATAAAAACGTGCATGCTGCCCAAGTGGAGGTAACTTTAGCAGATAACATCGATTGTTCATTTAAGTTAGACACTCGCTGCCTCTCTGTAACATTAAACCATTGCTTATCATCGACACGGAACCACCACCTACATAAGAACTCTCATTATTTCCAACCCAACCAACCCACCCACGCCTAACTGTTGAGTGCCAAGTTCGACTACACAAACTTGGACGTAATGCGCGGCAATCAGACACTTATTTAGATTAAGTGCGTCTTAAATTTACCGATTTAATTAATCAAATTGAGTTCTACATTTGATGAGCTTTCACTCCTCACAACAACCTGAGCTCTATCTGAAACTAAATTACACATATACGAATTCGTACATACAGAAAAAACACAAGCAATGATAAATTAAGAATGTGTTCATGATTTAATTAAGAAGAGTATTAAACGAGAAAATGCTTAACTTGAAGTTTATTCAAGCTTAAAGTTTGAGATTATTTAAGTACTTTGTGGCTTATATAAATATCATATGTATGTATAATAATATTGGAACATTTCAATTTTCAAGTACTCGCATGGATAGGTTGATGAGGTTGCAAATGCTTCAACTCGTTAGATACAAAAACACCGAACAAGACTCTTCCAACCCACTTGTTGTCTGTCTTTTGTTTACAACTGGAATGCGGCCCAGAGGGAGGTCCTAAATAAACAAGGAACATGCAAATGTTCAGCTTAACTTATGATGTCTAGACAAAAACCCTTTATGAATGCGATTAAGCTCCATTAATAATAATAACAAAATTTTAAGCATATAACGATGCATTTTACTCATGTGATATATGGAAATATATATATATATATATATATATTCTTACATGGATACATTTTCGTTGCACCTTAATTCTATTGCACCACATCCTCAGAAAATCTATAAGGATTTGGCTGAATTAATGATATTTTTTTTAAAAAGGAAATGCGTTCCTAAGCCACAGCTCCTCAAGAACCTCGAAGGGCCACTAACAACAGTAGAAACGACTATTGGTTTTGATTCCAAGTCTTACAGAAGTTCAAAGAAACATTATGCAAATAATTAAACAACTGGTATGGATAAAAAATTATTTATCTAAACAGTATCCGAAGATTCTTAGAATCTTCGTAAGTCCTTGGCCTGCTGATTTTAATAAACCAAAATATTTATAAAATGCCGTTAAACAATTTAATAAAACATTGAACAGGATCTTGAAATCGTCCTTTTAGTTCTCGACAAATGTTTGAGTTCTGAGATCCTGAAGATCAGTAGAGATAGTTTTACGATTATAACGCACCATGATTAGGCCAAGTTAGCCAATCTTGTTAATATCTGAGAGACACACTGCTTAGTTCACATCCCCGAAAGTATGCACGAATCAGATAATAATTTAAGCGCCAAGCAGTATGCATTGTATCCATAATATCCCCTCATAAAGTTTATATATGTATTTATATTTGGAATTGAAGTTCTCATATTCCTCGATCATTTTAAGCTTATTTCATTTAATCGATAACTGCCTTATCACGAGTATCAATAAATATAATAAAAACGTTGCCTATTATTGATCAACTGGATTGATTATAGTTTTAATCATAGCTTTATGTATAGATTTCTATATTTTACATACAATATTACAAAGCTAAATAGAAATTTAATACGTAACGCCAATGTAGCCCTTCTTGTTTTTCTGTAAGATGTTGAAAAACGACATGTATATAAATGAATTCGAAGTATAAGTAAGTTAACATGGCTTAAATTTGTAATACGATGCGAGTTTCTTAAGTGCGAAATGTAATATTACTACCTCTCCACCATTTCAATTGCTGCAAAGTATCTGTTTCGTCGGGGATGGTGTACAAAATAAGTCGCTGTATGTATTTGTGTTTGTAAAATATCTTCCGCAGATTTATTTCACTCTTGTAAGTTTTCTGTTATAAATTTGTAAATGCAGAAAATTGTTATTAGCTATTAACATTGCCGAGAGGAGGAGAAGCATACATAGAGAGTATATGGATCATGCTAACATTACATGTACTTATTTCAATAAATAACTAACCTCAACAAAAATTGCATAAGAAGTCGCGCACTGATCCGATATGACTACTTAATACTTAATCCAGTCGGAACATAGATAAACTTTTAAATCATAAAATTATTGAATGGTAAATTTCCTATTTGACTTACTTAAGAAAATTTTCGATATCGGAGAGCATCTTCCATTGCCGGCCCCTTAACTTTATCCCAGTTCCATTTTTCAAATTGGGAATTTTTATAACATTAAATGTGTGAAGTTCTCTAACTAAAATAATGCATTTAACAACTGTTTTTTAAACTAGTTAATTTCTAGCCTCCTCCTGGTTTGTTAAAGATAAAGTTGAAAAACGAAAAACAGTAAAATATGTGTCATTAAAATTTTTTATAAAGTTATTCAAATCAACTTTAAAATAAATCGCTCGCTCAGTTGGGTATTGGTAAGGTGAATGTTAACAATTTAAATCTGAACTTCACAAGAGTTGGAAAAAACGAGGAAAATAAACAGAAAGTCAATGCAGTCATTATTATACACAGTGCCTTTGATGGAGGGACACTAACTGGTTGTCTGAGTGCTTTGGCTTTGGATTTGCCTTTGGTTTTTGCTTTGCCTTTGGCCTAGTCCCTCCAAAGCACAGAAGTTGTTTGCTTTGCTAGGTAAGGCAAATAGAGAGGGAGAGAGAGAGAGAGAGAGAGAGAGAGAGAGAGAGAAAGAGAATGAGAGAGAGGCGGGGCGGAGCATAAACAAATGATAGGATACTGTGAGCTGAAGGCAGGTAAATACTCACTGCTATCACACAATCGATAAAGCAAACAAATCTGCATACAGAAAGCGAGGCAAGGAAAATGTTGAAAAGAAAGTGGGCCTGAGATAACAATGCAACCATTTATCGTACCACAATGTGAACTTTAACGGTTGACTTTTTCATGTTTATATTTGGATTTACTTACTAACACAATTCTCACATTAGAGTGATAAGATTTATTTATTTTTTTGTGCAGTTACAGGATCTGATTAACTGAGCTTCTTCTCTTACAGCTAGAACAACAACATAAAAGTTATGCGAAATTCTGAGTTTTTACATACACACATTTTCTTTTTAGTTTTTCGCAACTCAGGCAGCAAGCAAAACTATAAAGCAGATTGAGCAATGGGCCGGAAACAAAAATATGAACAGTTGCAAGATTTTATGCATAACAGCAACAACAAGAACAATAATCCTCCTAGCGAACAGCAACACAGCATCTAAGCCATAAGGTATAAAGAAAGTGTGCAGAGGTTTGAGGGAAAACAAACAACTGTTCACATACTTTTCGAAGTGATGGTGTTGTGGTAAAGTTTTACAGAGTGCTGCACAGTGATACGATGTGTTAAAAGGAAACGAAAGCAAAACGATGGCCATGACGAAGCACAGTCAATTTGGCTTTTCAGGGGATAATCGTTGCTGAAAGTTATTCATCCGTACGCCACTGTTATAGCACATTTGCTTTTAAGCTCTGCTTGTTTGCTATGTCTTATAAAGTTTTGAACTTTATTGAGTGTTGTATTTAAAATCGAATGTATAAAAATCGAAAAAAAGGATAGATAAAAATTAGTTGAGAAAGCGTTAAGGATTTCCTATATTTTTCACATTTATTTGAAATCGATTTTCTTGGTGACTTTTTGTTATATGTATTTTACATATTTATTAGATAAGTCAAATCATTGAAAGTTCATTCTAATATTTCTTCTAATATAAATTTGAATTATTGATTATTTTCATATTTTCTTACGCAGTTTACTCTGGTTTCTGTATCACAATATCCAAAGAATAAATTTGAACGTTGAAATCAGTCGACTTTCCAAAGAGTATCAAGAGAAACCTTGAGAGGACTTTGTACTATTATTATATAATTAAAATTAGAATACTTTAGTCGAAAAAGTTTGATATTAGTTTGTTTAATATGAAAATACGTTTTACTTAACAAAATCCGTGTTTCTTAACAAATCGTAATGATATACAGATAAAGCTTATCAGTGATATTTGAGAATGTATTATATATCTATTGGAGAGCTACATCTTTACAATTGTAATTTTTGTTGCTATCAAAAAGCAATTTGTATCGATTTTTTCAAATCGCCCCAACTATTGATGCTGATAATGAATTTATATACTTTAGATTGTCGGATATGCACTTAAAACTTTTGCACAACTTCATTATGTCCTTTACCATTATCAGAAAGACATGAAAATATTAGTCTGCTTAATGTTATCATTATTATTTACTATAAATCATACTTGTAGGATTTATAGCTCGACAACATTTTGATTCTCAGACTCAACATATATTAAAAAAAAATAGACTATAACAATCAAGAACAGATGTTACAGATTTATAAAACACATTCGTTTGCAGCACATTTCAACCTGCTCTAAATAGACCACATAATTGCATGATTTGGTAAAGCATGTGGGCAACAAAATGCGAAGCTTAATAGCCAGTTAAATGGATCCCACTTCAGGGCAGTTGTTGCTGCGGTTAGCCGCAAGGAGGACCAAAATATAAAAGGGCCAACATGCGTTGCCAAGCGTAGTGTGTAGTGTACAACCCACTTTCCCCCTTGGCCATTAATCGCTCAACTGTGCCACTCAACCCACACTGTTCACAATCTGCTGACAATTTGCACAAAGCGTTAATTCCCTTAATTTAAGACTAATTGTTATGATCGCCCGCGGTGCAATCAACAGCAACAACAGCCACACAGTAGCCACAACAACTTCACACAGTCAGCTCAGTTAGTAGCAATTGGTTTCATTGAAATAAACGACATAAAAAAGAAAAGAAAAAAACTTGACAAGGCGCTCGGAGAACAAGCTGGGGTTGGAATGATTTTTTGCGCAGCTATTTCGACTGGAAAATGCCATATACCCTCATTGAAAAAGGTTACAGCTGAATTTCTTAGCCACTTTGCAGTTCAACAACCCATTTTCAAGTACATCTCCACAGCTAAAATACGTATATATACATACACTCAGAAAAAAATGTAACAAATTGATCCGAAATACAACAAATTATAGAAATTAAGTTCGAACTAATAAGTTGATCGTTTTTAATTTTCATAAATTGCTTTGTGCTTAATTTTAGAATTCTGGGTGTCATTTGTTTAAAATTGAACAACTGTATTATCTCGGTACTGTACTTAAATTTGAAACAGGCTTTTTCTCTGAGTTTAAATGTGTACACACATATAGAACGACATCGACAGCGTTACGAGTTTTTGGTTGCAACCAATCCACAAAAATGGCAAGCGATTCTCTTTTATGACGAAACAAAACAGAGCCAAGTTAACCGGATATCCTTAAGCCACTCTAGCTTGCACTCCACTTCCACTTCACCTTAACACCGACCACACTATGGACCCTGGAGTCGATGTCGCTGTCGCAGTCGCCGTCCATTTGGTTTCTTGACTTTTTGCAAACACTTTCTGGTCAAGATAATTCTGACCACATTTTTGTTGGCCTGTTTGTGTCGGTGGCTGACGGCTGGCTTATCATTCCTGACAGACGTTCGACTCAATTTAATAACTGATTTGCTAAAATTGAATTTAGGTCAGTCAGACAAATTGGCAAATGCACTTTGAAGTCCCCAAATAACTTTTGACCTTAGTGGTGTTGTTGACACTCGTTTTCACGCAGTTATAATTCCATTTAGAAGAATTCGGCCTTTACATAAAACGTAGTTGAAAATCGCAGTGACAAAGTTTGTTTAAATTAGCCAACTTAGCTCAGATCGCAAAGTTGGCTTAAGTAACTGAACGGAATGCCAGCCGCATGAAGCCATAAACCTAAACGGCCTAAAATGTTGTTTAAACAAAGCAAAAAAGTTAGGTTTCACATTTATTAACTTCATTGCTCCAAGCGTTTGGCTACAAGCGGAAACGGAAGTCAAAGTCATTGCCATGGTCAGGCTCCCCGCTGACTCACCCGCCAAATCTTGTTAACTGTTTGTGTGTGTTAGTTTAAGTAGGTTTGTGTACACATATATGTGTGGGTGTGCGTGTTAGCGACTTTGCCAAGTATTAGAGATGCTCGCCTTTTGTATTTTAAAATTTTATAATATCAAAGTAATAAAAAGATATTTAATTATATATTATTTTATTATAAATGTACCAATAAATTGTACCACATCGCTTCAAAATGTTTTCCACATTTGTATTTAACTAAAATCAAGTGAATAAAACCCAGAAGTAGATTTTAAGTTGAGCAATATTAAGATAATATACTTAATTAGAATTCTAAAGGAACAACTTCTCATTTACTCGACTACGAAACATAACTTTTGAAGGAGCAACAAAACAAAAGGTGTTTATTTCGAACGGCATCGGAATTTATAAACAACCCTGAATATTTGTTCTAGTTTCTCCATTAGCTTTGAAAGTTCTCCATAAACAATTTTCTAAATACATTTTTTAGTTTTAACAGATTAGCTTAAGAATATAATTTAATTTTTTAGGTGAGCTTTGCCAGTTCTACAAACTTCTTGAAAAGGTAAAAGCAATTACCGAAATGCCTGTCTGCTTGCTACAAACATTTTTAATATAATCAAAAATATGCCCGAAGCTCAGCGCATGCAGGAACAGCAACTTTCTCAAATTGAGTGGGCTTGAAAAAGTTCAACAACATTAACATATCTAGCCATTTTGTAAAAAAAAATTAAAAGAAAATAAAAATAAAATCTCTTAGATACTTGAATTACATGCAGACAATTGGCAAGTACAAACAAGAGCTCAAAATTAATGATTGTTATTATTGAAAAGATTAATACTCCCATGACATTCTCATAGTGCCAAGTAAATTCTAAGTGTTGTAATCTCGCATATTAAGTTTTGGCTAATTGAAATTCTCGCTAAAACTCAATGAAGCCGTAAAGGCAACAAAAGCTTCAATCAAATAGCTTGGGGCTAACCAGAACTTAGAAATTAAAGCGACCTAAATTGAAGACCATTTTGGCACTGATTCTGGGTCATCAACACCTCGAGGGCGGCGGTAGATGAATGGGCAGTGGGGGTGGAGATGCTGGGTTTGTGAGGGCAACCACAGGCACAAACAAACAAACAAACAAACAGACTAAAACACCTGCGGCGCATAAAAGGCACAAAGCGGCCACAAGGCCTTGGCCATAGAAACTCATTTGGCGGCCATTAATTGCAAGTTTATTGCCAGAAAATGGCTCAAACCCGGCACCCGGATCTCATCTCGGTTCAGGCTCTCTCAGCCGGAATTGTCTGGGTGCGCCAACTACCTTTTGCGACCCAAACCCTGTCTCTCTCTCCCACAAAATGTGTGCTCTGCTTTCACGATGCGCAATATTATGACGAGCTCATAAGTAAATAAGGGGTCGTTTTTTGAGAGTGTATAAGGGCATAGATATGACAGCCCAGATGTGAGAAACTTTTATGTTATGATGACAGCATTTACTTATATTGTGCGCCTTACGGTGTATGTGAGCTGACAGTGCCTTATATGAAATGGTGTAAGAGCGAAAGAGTTTTAACAGATTCACACATTATGTATATATATATCTCTCTCTCTCTCTCAATATTAGATCTACTAAATAAGTTGGTAGATTTGAAGTAGTTAAGCGCATTAGCTCAAGGTTCAATTGGCTTTGTTTACGTCGCAGACGGAATTATTCAACTCAAGTGAATTGTTGTCTTTAAAAATTCATTGACCTTAAATTCTGTTCAATTTTCAACTCCCTCGACGCTCATTTAGTCGTTATTCTCGGTGCGGGTTTAAAAATGTAAGAAAACATAAAAAATGTATATAAACAATTTGCTAAACCTATTTCACTGCCATTTGTACATAACAGAAAATGTTTCTTGGAACATTAGCATTTTAATGTCGTTTCCCGCGAATGCTTTCTTTCTTTCGGAAGCATTTGCATTTTGAGTTTTTGGGCCGCCATTTATTTTCATTCACTGTTAATCAAAATCCAAATTTGGCGCATTAATTTGTTCTTCGGTGTCCTGAATTTCAATGAAATCTTTTAGGCATTTGACATTCTTTATTTATCTGAGCTTGTGTTTGTAATACAAACTGGATTGTGTAACCTTTTAGATAGCTCTCTGCCCCAGTTAAAGTTTCCAACGATTTTCCGGTAGAATATCACGCACACATGCTCAGTGGGTGACATTTACGCCCACATGACCGACTAGTAAGCCAGCGTGCTACTCGCTACTTGGCTCAAAGTCAGCTGATTTTTGAATAAGAAATGTTTCTTCTGTGTTTGCGGCCTTTCGTGGGATTCGCTTAAATGTCAAACTGCCTTGTGGGAGAAGCAGCATTTGGAATCCGCGTCGACAGTGCCCAGATAAACAGGCGTCCTGCCGCTTGGCTGGCATTAAACTGCTGCCGGTTGCCACAGCTACTTGTAGTGCAACAGCGCCCCTCCAACAGAACGTAAATCTAAAAACCCCTAAAGCCCAAAGCTATTCTCGCTCACTGTGCAGCTAAAACGAACTTTTCAATGGAATCGTTTCTTGTTGTCACTGCTTTGTTGCCACTTTTGATAACAGTGCGAGAAAACTTCAGGAACAATTTACTGAAAATATTAATTACCAAATTTTTTCAATATAAGCTAAAATTTCAAAATTTTAGATTTTTCATTCGAGAACGTTGTTTCTAGCAAGCAGAATTAATCCTCACTTGCAAGTACCAAGAAACTTGGAATACAGAAAATTTTATATGAAATAAGTTAAATTTGGTAAGCTATCTTGCGTTTTTCTCTCTGTAGAGAGACACAATGTCTGTGTTGTACTTATTGTGGTTAGCACGCGCAAAAACAAGCTGACAAGAAGAATGGTTTTTACTGCTACTCGCTGTGCTTAAACTGCAACGATGAGCCGAGAATTTCAAGTAGCCAACTTTTTTGCTACAGTCTCAATTATGGGCAGCCAATTGAGCTGTTTGCTTTTGGCACAAAAATGTCAAGGCTTCACGCCGCAAAGGAGCTGTTAATAAGTCGTAGCCATAAATCAATTGGCTTTCTAGTTATAGCACACTGAAAACTCGACTTCAATTCCAAGAAAAACACATGAATAGCACATCGAGCTCAACAAAATACAAGAAAATACAAGTACCAAAAAAAAATGCAGAACGAACAATGTGCTCATTGGCGAAACTTATCACGCAATTAGAGCCGCCGCACACCTGGCCATAAATTATGGGCCGAGCACAAAGGTAGGCAAAATTCGGGGCGCCAAAAAATTAAAAACCCAAACGAAAAACCAAGAACATGATAAGAAAAAAACCGAAACAGAAAAGAAAATGCACTAAAAGAAAATATAGAGAACTTCAGAGCGAAATACAAATGTCGTTAGGTCAGGTCGCATTCTAGAACAAAATCAAGAATGAATACTAAAAATCTCCAACCCAAAAATTAACACTTATTATTATCACTTAAAAATATATGTGGAATCTTGATGCCTGTTGTCCTTAAATTCAGGAATCTCATTTTTCTCGAAGTGAGTATTTGTGATAACTAATGTGTTTGAATACGTTGTGCTGTGTGCAAAAACTTTGCACTTTCGCAAAGCGCAAAGCAGCAGGGCACACAGTGCGTATGATTAATGCGTTATAATAAAAGATGATTTGTTTTAAGGTTGGGGCCACAATGGCAATGCGAGAAGTCAACAGACGCTACATAAAAGTCAAGCCTTGGGGCTCAACATTCGGAATGGCCTCAGGTGTAATACACACACATACCTCCTACCCACAATTTCCGGATTTGTATTTGTGTGACATGTAAATTGGCTTTCGGCGCCTTTTTGTTTTGGTTTTGTTTCATTCAGGTTTTGATTTTGTTTGCTGTTTCATCAATAGCCAAAAAAAAAGGAATGGGGAGAAAAATTGTGCCATTTTGTGCGCAATACATTTCTATAAATACACAAGAAGTTAAAGAGCAGTAAAGAAGCTTACTTAAAGAAATGTAACCAATTGACTTAGCATCAAATATATACTTATACGTGATACTTAAACATGCTGCCCCAAAGAGTCAACTCGTTTTCGGAGCAAAGCAATTGACACATTTAAGAAACTTTCAAACAATATCTTAACTACTGAAATGTTAAATGCGACAGAGCATCCCACACCAACAGGTTGTCTTGTTTGCTTTGAGATGTCGAAGGCAAGGATAAGAGCAATATCAAATTCGAAATATGCGTCATCAGCCTTAAATATATGGGTATCAAACTGTCCCACCCTCTTTAAATGCTTTAATATATGTGTGTCGTGTTTAGTCCCAGACATTTATATAGATGTGGCGACAACTAAACCAAAACTTACCAAGACTGAATCCAAAAAACTTCAAGGAACAATCCATTCAATTATCAAGGACACAGCTCCCAATTGCTTTCAATTGCCGGAAGCAGTTTGCATAAATGACTTTCTCTGTGCTGCCTCTGTAACTGTGACTGTGATTGTGACTGTGACTGCACTGAAAAACAAAACACAAAAACAAACATTTTGAATGCTATAGCTATCAGTCAGATAGCTCGATTAAGAAGATACTCCAAAGCAAGCTTTAAAATATATCAATGTCAATATATATATTAATGTCAACTAAAGTCAGTCGACACAAAAAAATACATAAGGTAAAAAATTGATTAAATTATATTCAAAATAAAATTTAAAATTAAAAAAAATTTACATTAATAAATAAGAAATATTTATTATATTTCTGAGGTATTTAAATGCAAAATCGTCCAACATTTGTTGCATGGATTAGGGAAAATTCTGAAGAAGGCCCAATCCTACCAAAAAAATACTTAGTATGAATTAGTTAGTTGTAAGGCTATATCTTTAAAATTGCGTGTTTTATTTTATAATAAACTTGGTATGCTATATATTATTATATTCAATATATGAATTCTTGAGATCTTTTAATCTTATAGTCTCTGAGATCGGTTTGCTCACAAACATGAAAATGGGGCCATAGCTAAATCAACTCGACTGAGGTCGAAAATGCTTTAGTTGTTGCATATATAGTTTCATGATCATAAATACAAATACATTATATTCTTTACATTT
Source organism: Drosophila glabriapex (assembly GCA_035042305.1). Classification (NCBI taxonomy): domain Eukaryota; kingdom Metazoa; phylum Arthropoda; class Insecta; order Diptera; family Drosophilidae; genus Drosophila; species Drosophila glabriapex. The sequence continues at coordinate 7,818,102 of JAWNLN010000018.1, forward strand.
TTACAGATATCATTTTAAAAATGTCCTGAAATATGTATTAATAATTGTAGATTTCAAATTCGATTTAGAAACTTGAGTACAATGTTCTTCAGTTTTCTCTTAGTGTGGTTTTGATTGGGTTTGAGACTGGATTTGAGCTTGTCACTTCTGCTTCTACTTCTCCTGCTGCTGTTAACACCAATTATGTGAGACAAGAGCTATGAGATAATGTAATTGAGGCCCGGCACAATGGCACCAAATCAAGCTCAAGTATAATTCATACTACTTCAAATGTTTCGCCCTTGATACTTTCTTCGATTTTGCTTGAGCTTAAAACTTGGTTAATTTATGTAAACTTCAAACCCCCAAAAGCATTTTGGCGTCATTTGACATTGCGTAAATTGTGAGCATTATCAGCAACTATGGCCGAGTACTAACAGACACACACAGGGGTCGTGCACAAAAAAGGGGATCTTAGAAGGGAAGTTGAATGAAGAAATATTAAGAAGAACTTAAAACAATAATTTGTACTTTCTTCCTTATTCTCTTTTTCGACTTCATTGCTGAGGAACACATTCATAATTTTTGATTAAAGTCACCCTCTTGAAACAAGGTTTATTTTCCCTTCACCCAACCTATAGCACAATGCTTTAGCTGTGGACAAAGTCAAATAAAGTGATGGATGGTTGCCCCGGGGGGCGGTTTGGGGTATGAGTAGCTAAGAAAGTGCCAGACAAGCTGGCGGCAGGCAGCCAATGATAAGCCAGTAGTGAATAACACTACTATTAATAGCAAAATCGTGCTTATAAGAGATTTTTAGATTTTGCGACTTTGCGCTTGAGCTCCCTTACAGATTTAGGGGACCTTAAAGCTCACCCAAGTGTTAAGCGTTGCTCTATGACTATATTTCTGATGTGTTTGTTGTTACTGCGGGCTGTGCTCGTAAATTATTTACTCATTAGCAATGGCGTGAAAACACCAATAAACGCCTTGAGTCCATAGCTGAACGCAAAAATGCAATCAAACTGAATCAGAAACTATAGAAACGACATAAACGCCGTTATGATATGATCATAAAAATCCAAACACACACAAAATCATCGCTGACTCAACAAACCAATTTGCTGGCGCCACATAAAAACAATAATAATATTGCAACACTTGTTATTAGAGTCGGAGCATTTTGCTCTGTTTGCTCTGCAATCGTTTTTCAATCCACTTTTATTGTATTTTAGTTTGTACACTGTAACAAATATTGCGCATCATAAAACTGTGCAACACATCCAATGATATAATTTATATACTCTCCAACAAATTCACATTTTCGACAGTCTGTCTGATGATGTCATCTCGGAAGAAGCTATTATTAAAGCATTTTTTGGGTGCTTGTAAATAGGCAACATTTCCATGAAATGACAAAACTTAATTTTGATTATTTTGTGTGCATATTCATAAATTCTCAGTTATCTTCCAAGATTACGCATTTGAATACTCTATACCCATTTAAATAAGGAAATGGGGTATAATGAAGTTGTGTATAAGTGTGTAACAGGCAGAAGGAAGCATGAATAAATATCAAAAGTAAATATGCATTAAACTGCTGAGTCTGCGGTTTTATATTTTCAATTAACTTTCCTTGAATTAATTCATCTCGAATTTGATTCAGATTTAAAATATACAATGCGATATCCTGCTTGGTTGATATGCTCGTGCTCAAGTGCTCTTGTGACTTTTATGTATACTAAAGAAAACTTATATATGTCACACTTTAATTTTAGAAAGATTAATCGATAAATATATATATACATAAAAACGATTGCAGTAAATTTAGATCAAACGATTTTCTTTGTTTTATTGCAAATTAAATGCGGTTTGTATTTCGTTCGGATCTCGTGTATATATAAAATGTTTGTATGGCTGCATATTCGTTTTGTTATTGATGGCTTTGTCGACACTTTCAGCATGCCCCGCATATTGTGACAACTGTAACGACCCTTCATGTTCGCTGAAAATGTCATGCCCGGGGCATTTGGCTACCACATGGCACTTACTGTTGGTCTGTAGTCAAGTCAGAGTTCATTTTTGTATGGTGTCAGCATCATGTACGTGGCACGAGTACTTGCAACAAGCATCATAAATCATCTCACTTCGTTTACTCTAGGTGAATGGGAAAACATCCACTGAAATCGAGAAATGCCCTCGCTTAGGTATAATATTTGTTGCTTCGCGACCAAAAGGTGACTAAAAAACGAAGCTGGTTCTTATTGTAGAATAATAGAAAAGGTTTTGTGTACAACAATAGGGCATTAGAGTGAGGCAAAATATTGGGTAAGCATTAGACAAGTTTGTGGATTCTCAATTAGGCTAAATTGTATTTCTTTCAAACGAACTAAGCTTCTTAGTGTCTTGAAAATGACTTCTTAGAGCAAGAGGAGGAGAAGGTAAGGTAACAGTTTTCCTAGCTCTAATACTTTTGAGTTTTACTTCGACTTTGTAAATAATTCCCAATGTCCTTTTGAAGCATAAATATTAAGACGAGAGAATCGAGCCTTTTAGCATATTATTGACGGATGGGCTTAAATGTATCGAATTCTGTATAAGCTGTATTTCATTTCTATTTACAAACTTATTAATATAATGTTGTGTCTTCCAAACGCTTTCTTTCTTTTTTTGCTTACCAGGTGGTACATAAAAATTATGTAGATTTTCCATTTATTCCAATATATAACTTTTTAAGAATAACGGGAAATTCCGATTATTTTTACAAATACAAAAATCTAATTTCCAGCAAAGTAAATTCTTTAATTGAAAACATTGGCGTTGCATGAATTTACAATTGGAAAGATGCTCGAGTCTGATGCTGATGAAATATCCTAGTCTTCAGTTGCTTGAAATGCTGCTCACACACTTGTCGCGCAATCGTGTGTCGATTGCACAAACACACACACACACACTCACGAAGTCATCACACATACACCGCACTGCTCATTACGCATTCGCCCAGTGGTAATCATTTCTGTAAACCGTTTTCGATCTACACATCATGCTGACTTCCCAAACTACGAACAGACACACGCACGCACGCACACACACCCACACACACACCCACACACGCACACACACACTCAATGTGCGAGACACTGCAAAAAAAACCAACGATAATTTTATGGTTACAAATTTCAACATCGCATTTAATTCTGTAAAACTACGCCAACCTTTGCGAAAATAATTATATACAGAGAACTAAGCAGTAATCACAATAATTATGTGACTAAACAAATATAATATAATAGACCTTTAGGTTTTATTTATATTTTTTGTGTATATGGTCGTTATTGTTATGTGGTTGTCCGCATCTAAAGTCGGTGGCAACGTCAACTTGACTTGGCATGTCCGTCAGCTAACAAATGGAGCTTCAGCAAAACTATTTATATACTGGTCACCCCTTAAGTGCTGAGGTTGGGGTTGGTGTTGTGGTTGAGCTTGTTGCCAGGGAGCGGCCAGGACGTGTGAATAAATAAATAGCTGGCTGCTCTGGTCGAGTCGAGTCGAAGCCATTTATGGGCAGCATATTTAAACTCATTGTTTACGTCGGCGGCTCCTCGATTGGCGCCACTGTTTTGATTAATAGCCACACGGCCCACCAAACAGCAGCATCTTGGAAAACAGTCAGTTGGTCAGTGTTGGTAAATGCTGGGTCGCAAAATAATATTTGCAATGCCAGCAGAAAATGGAATCTCAGGAAAAATGCGCAACCGTTGGCAGCATCATTTCGCGTGCCAGTCGCGTTTCGAAATTCTGTCGACTGGGCTAATTGGATTGTTGTTGTTGTTTCTGTTTTGGGGAACGGGAGGAAGGTAACTGGCTGACTAGCCAACTAACTAACTAAATGCTTGCTGCTCGCTGGCAAGCGTCCCTCGAATGTTTATCGTTGCGTCTTTTTATCAGCTGATGCCATACGCACAAAACGACCCCTTAGCGCTCTCCGCACAATCTTATTGTTGTGAATAATGTTGTGTGACGTGGAAAAGGACATGGAGAAGAAAACGAGCATGATGATGATAATAGCCTTGTTGCCGTTATGCTCCTCCTGTCCCTGCTGCTGTCTCTTGTTTTTATTCGCTTGTTAGCTTAATTGATTTACTCAATGCTGCATCGAGTTTAATAGTCGCTCATCATTTATGTGGAACCCAGTTGAACAACCAGGAAACCACAGCAGCCACAACCAGACCCATGCACTTAATATTTGCCGCCACTGTATAACACTATTTGAGAAGCGACGATGAATATGATGCAAGGAATAAAACCAATCTTAGGCACGCCGCTAATTAAACACCCTAGCAGATTGTAATCCACTTGCTGGGCTGACAGATTGCCAATGTTTGAATTTGGTTTAAATTCCTTGATAAACATAAAAGATATTCATATCAGAACTTTTTCATATTTACACATGAGAAGAAGTTTTAGTTTAGTTTTATCAATTAAATCTGATCGGAAATACATATACTTCAATACCTTTCACTTTGGCAGGGTATTCAACCGGGTAGACAGTTCCATAAACGCCCCTCTACCTAATCAAAGACGCCAACACCACTCGGTCCGAACGCTGCCTCCATCCAGAGAGTTAAGTTTGTTGACCATGAATGGTATCTTATCTTGACAAGCTGAGAGCAGCGCATTTAAATTGGAACAAATTTGAATTATTTATTAGATCGAGTATTAAGAAATTCCAAGAATCTGGATTATCTAAAGTTATAGTTATTTTGAGTTATGCGTTACTTTATATACCCTCTACTAAAAATTACTCACTTTAAAGGGAAGTTAATAAATTGCCATAAGTTGTATTTATTTATAAGAACCTTGTATACCTTTTCTCTTGATACATTGTAGAAATTAAAAACTTTTAATGGAATTGTCATTAACATTTTGAAATTGACTGTTTTGAGTCATCAAAGCTGTAAGGGAATGCCTCCAATAAATCAAATACTAACTCATACATTCTAGTGAATCAAATGCAGTCCAGCAGCGTTCTCGAGGTCAAAGCAAGTGACTTAACTGCGTATTTCAACTGACGGGTTTTGTAAGCCAAGTTTATACATACACACACACAGTAACACGAACATTGCAAATTAGTGTAATTGTTGTTGCTAAAATAAGAAAATATCATTTAGTTGTACTTAAATTAGATCACAGTAGATTTATGTAGTAGCTGCTTCCATTTATAGACAATGTCAGAGACTCGTAACCCAGTTTCATTTAATCAACGTTATATGGACAGACACGATATATAAACTAGACAAGGGCATACTGAATGGAGTCAGTTCGACAATAACCTCTGCCGAGATCGGACTCAAAAGGGTAGGAATATAATATTCAAGAGTCATGATGCGTACAACAGCGGTGAGCACTAAATTAACTTAACAGCTGATTTCAATTCTGTATATCCTTGCAGAGTGTATTATAATTTGAGTAAATACGCGCTGAAAGCCATAAACCATACACTCCTCGCCACTTCAATCCAATCCAGTTCAAATTTTACATGAAGGAAGATTTAATGCTAGGCCTTTAAATATGAGCCAAACATTAATTACTAGAAACATTTTAGAAAGCTCCAATTCTTTTCAAAGCAAAAATTACTTTAAAAATTACTTAAATTTGAGTGAAGTATTTAAAATTTTAGTGAAATTCTAAAATGTTTGCTAAAATCAGTGCAATCCTCCTAGGTTAAAGCATTTTCCCGACCCACTTAAATAAAGATAATACAATAGAAACTTACAGAAAATTGCATTAATTTCTGCTTTGTGGAGAGTGTAAGAGGTGTCCTATTCATGTGTCGAGGAGTGTATGTGTGGAGTGTATCAATTCTTGAGTCGATATTGACTTGTCCCTCTGTCCGTCTATCCACCTTAATATATATGTTGGAGAAGTCTGAAGTGGGTCGGTTATTTAAATAATTTATTGGATTTTGACCTCTGCTCTGCAAGGAATATCAAAGATACTTGCTATTGTTTGGATGATTTTAAACAGATTTTCACCAGCAGCTGTTTCTGCTGATTGTGGCTCTCGCCCATGTGGGCGTGGCACATGTGGTGCCATTAACTGCTCCAGTGGCTGGCACTTATTTGTTGGCGCCAGCTACGCCAGTTTTGCTGCTGGTGCAGCCAGCGCCTGAGGACGATGGCAGCTATAAGCCGTCAATCAGCGAGGATGATGGACTGTGGAAGCCACAACCAGGTGCAGAGGGTGAATACGTTGAATCCTCGACTGGCGATGCGATTGCGAGTGATCCGAATGACGGGCTCTTAATTGACAGCTCACCTTCTGCGACAGGCAGTTCGGGTGGTGCTGAAGGAGCCGATGGTGGTGCGGGTGCTGACGGTGCTGGTGGCGCTGGACAAGGTGGACAGCCTGGAGCTGTCTTGGGCGGTGCAGGTGGTGGAGGTGGTGCTGGCGGTGCAGGTGGCGCTGGTGGTGGCGGTGGTGGTGCTGGGGGTGGTGGCGGTGGCGGTGGTACACTCACGTCCGGAGAGAGCGGACAATCGGGACAGCCTGGCGGCCCAAGTCCAGCCGGGCCACAACCAGATGGTGAGGACGGTGCGAATGGAGCTGATGGCCCCGACGGACCCGATGGCTCCAAGGGTGGCAAAGGTGGTGCCGGTGGGCAGGGAGCACGCAATGGTGCTGGTGGCGGCGGCGGTGCCGGTGGTGCTGCACCACAGCCCCCAGCGCCTGCAGCTGTGCTGCTTCCGGCGCCTGTCTGGCCGCAACCGGAACACAATTTGATGTAAGTGGATAGAGCAGCAGCAAAACTTGACTTCAACTTGAACTCTGAACCTACACTCTTTGTGCCTTGCAGCGCCTTGGTCTAGACAAATGCCCCAACAAGATGAACTCCGCGTTAAGGTAGCACGTTAAGTCATCTCTGTTCTTAGCAATAGTTCTAAGCCAATCAAAGCAAACGAATATTAAAATTCAAAGAAGCACCAGCAAACCTCTAGATATGTCTAAATATGTTTTTGTGGTCTAAACTCTTGCACTACATGTTGCCAAGGCTCGTTACCACGGCAAGCAATAAATCTTGGTAGCGTTTTACAAACTGCGACCGCCAGCAGCTGGACAAAGTTCTCTATCGTAACAACAGCAGCTGTCTGATATTTAACTCAACAATAGCATTCATTGTACATGGGAATTCAGACTTGCTCTTTTGCTCTCTCTCTCTCTCTCTCTGCCTCTCTCTCGCTCTCTCTCTCTCTCTCTCTCTCTGTCTCTCTCTGTCTCTCTCTCTCTCTCTCGCTATCTCTCGCTCTCGACGCTTACTTCCTATCGAGCAATTTAAACAATTGCCAAACGGCCATAAATAATCTTGTCTTGTGTGGTTTTAGCGGAGTTCCCAACGCTTAATAAAAAAAGCTAAGTCTAGCTAAAAAAATAATTCAGTAAAGCGCTGTTTAATTTGAAATCTCATTATAATTTATGTACAATATGATTTTTGGGCACATTGGATCTATTTATAAAATGACAATGAATAGTCAAATGGTCGAGTAAACTTTTCATAAACTATATGAAAATAAAATAATAATAATAAAATAATATCGTCAGTAAACTTACATATTATTAATAATCTTTTTACGTAAACAAATAAATGATGAAATTGATTGTTATGAGTTAATCAGACAAATTATTAAAAATCGGTAAAAATGGTATAATAGTTTTGTGCAAAAACTTCTCCGTCCGTATAAGACATATATTTTTGATAAAATCAACAGTTGATATAGACAAGTCCATCTGCAAGAGGTAAGTAAACTCTTAAAATTGTAAATATAAATTCTCGCATAGCCCGCGTAGATAAAGTTTTTTTTTACATATATAATTTATTATAATTTAATTTTGTCGATGACGGCGAAGAAAGAGTTACAGTTCGGCCTTTGACGGAATAGGTTGCGAGAGCTATGGTTTTAAGACGAGAAACGACACGAAAGATTTTAAAGCCGGCGACGTAAAACACTAATTATGTATTAACGTACTTCATCATATGCACATATTTTATAATAAAAACCCTAAACTGATATTAATTGTATTACTTTCTGTACTTTCTTATCATTTTCTGTACGCAAAAAAAAAAACGCGAGTGCATCTAAGAGAAAGGGATGACGACATAGGCATAATCAACGATTTTGTAAATGTATATATGAATTTATGTATGTTGTACGTTTTTATTATACCCTGAACACATTAAAAATGGTTAAAAAGGTATAATGGTTTTGTGGAAATGTATGTAACAGGCAGAAGGAAACATCTCCGACCACATTAAGTATATATATTCTTGATCAGGATCAACAGAGACTATAAAAGCTAAAGACTTCAAATGTGGAACATAGGTTCCCGTTTACCAGGCGCAGATCAAATTTGCTTTATTTTATAGATAACTGCCTCCATTTCTCGATTATCGATACATTTTAATTTCCGATTGAAATAAATGCTACAATTTTAAAGGCAGAATGTTCTAATTAATACATAATATGCATATGCATATTATTGATCAACAGCCCAAATTTCATTAAGATCGGAAAAGAAACAGTCGAAAATATATTCTCATATTGATCTCATTTCTATCAGTAGCCGCAAGCATTTTCTGTAAGCATTAATATGTGTAAGAAAGAGATGGCATGATAATCTACGCAAGCGTCAATATATTTTTTTTGTGTATGCTAAAAAGCCCCGTTATCCCGTAACGATTGCGTGTACATACATATATATGTATGTATGTATGAATATTCACGTGTTTGTCGGCAGAGCGCACTTGCAGACCTGCTCACATTTTGGTGCAAAACTTTTAAAGGGAAATTTTCCAATACAACTAGAATGTATTTAACAACTGGGTTCAGGGTTAGTCATAGTCGAGCTCACTCGACTACTGCATTTTTAATTTGTATGCTTTTTTACCTTGTCTTATCGAATGCAAGTGTTGGTCACCAACACTCGATAAAATATAAAAATAATTATTTTACAAGTACAGCGTATATCGTCATCCATCCCACTTGACAACATTATTTTTATTTGATTAGTTATTCTTATCGCATTTGAGTGTCCGTCGACAAATTAATACGATTTGCTCAGTACAGTGTTGATTTTCGTTGTGTGTTGTCGAACAATTTGTATATTAATATAAAAACAAAAATAATCGCAATTCCGCTAATTACCAAGAATGATTGAAGATTTGGAATTAAGTCATGTACACGTTAATTACATAAATTATTTTAGATACAAAATAACAGAGTTAAAATTTCAGATTATTCAATATGGTTCTTACAAGGCTCACAAGGCGATATGGAGTAATAAAGAGATCGTAGCAATCCCATTAAGTTCAACTAAGGTTACGAAAGACGATATGGATTTACTTACGCGTGTCAGACATACGAATATTATTGAAGTATATGGCATACAGTACGATTGTTTTGCCGCTTTTGGACTAATAGAATATTCGGATTGTGGATTTCTACATAGTTACTTACATGGAAAGGAGCAGAGAGATTATACAATGAGAGATGTGCTCTCTTGGATGCATCAGGTCGCCAAGGTTTGTTGTATATCTATAAGGGCGTAAGCAATTAAATAACTTTTCTTATTTATGTAAATTGTAGGGTCTTCAATACCTCCATTCTATGGAACCTAACCCGTTCTTCCGACATATGAATACCAAGAAATTTTTGTTATCCAATAACTTTTGCACCTTAAAAATCGGTGGCATTTTGAAAGGAAAGTTGGAATATGAATATATATGGCCATATGCATCACCAGAGGTTCTCTATGAATAACTAAGATATATATACACTTATTTAATGCATCTCAATTGTGTTTTCATGCAGGTGCAAGCAGGAAAAGAATGGACTGCTCACAAGAGCAACGTATACAGCTTTGGGATTGTTTTTTGGGAGTTGATGTCGCGAAAGATTCCTTTCCATCACTTTAAAGGTTACTGGCTTACAAAAATAGCGATTACAAATAATTGTTAAATGCATTACTTTCCCAGGAGAACGACCGATACTTAGTCAAATACAAATACCCAACTCTGAGCCGATTAAAGAATTAATTGAAAAATGCTGGAATTCGCGTCCGGTTAAGAGACCCGCAATGGAAGAGATACTCTCCCAAATCACACATTTTCTTAAGTAAGCTAAATACGAAATTTGTTATTCATGGATATTTTATTTTGTTTGATGACTTATATGATTGCAGTAGTTTCGACCCTTCAACATTGGATCAAGTCTTCAGTGCTAATATAGGAAAATTTTGTGACTTTGCAGCAATTAAAATGGGCGATGTAATAATATAACATAACACATATATATAGAAATAAGATATTATATATTTTATCTTATCTTATCTTGTTTCTACTCCGAATTCATTTATATTTACACCTTACAGGAAATTGGCAAGGGCCACTTTGGCGTTACGTACAAAGCAACTTGGAATGATTCGACTATTGCTGTAAAAAAAGTGACACACATTTTGAGTGAAAACATTAAGCATCGAATTAAGGAGCTAATGCTTTTATCAAATGAACACATTGTGTCTATACTTGGCATCGCAATGGATGGAGAATTTACAAATATTCTAATGGAGTACTTGGATTATGGATCACTGATCGACCTTATCTACAAAAAGACACTAACCATTAATTTGAATATGGCTTACCAGTGGATGCGTTCTGCTGCTGAGGTATTTTCCATAACTGAATATATGCACATATATATATATATCCTCTAGTAACTTCAAAATTGTTTTTACAATTTTCATTTCAAGGCCATTAAATATATTCTATGTGAGATAAAGCTAGACCCCCGTTTCCTTTGTAATTTGAAGTCTAAAAATATGATGTTCCAAGGTAACATCAACTGCTTGAAATTATGTAATTTTTGTTTTGCATTCGATGATAAAGATGTGTTGCAAAATCAGTTAGAGAAGTCCTACATAGCACCGGAGGTTTGTACGACTGCCAAGCAAATTTGCAGTAATTATGTAGTATATTAATTCATCCGTAGGTAATCAAGGAAGGAAAATACACAGCAAAGAGCGTCATACATAGCTTTGGAATTATCTTCTGGGAGGTATTGGCACGCAAGAAGCCTTTCCATAACTATCATTCTGTAAAAATTAAGAGTGCAATTCTAAGAGGTATGAAAGATGAAATTACAACGAACAGAATGCATCATTTTAACTCTGGCAGGTGAACGTCCACCTATTAAGGATATTGGTGTGATGTGTCCAGATGTCATACAACGATTTATTACACAATGCTGGCATGAGGAACCATCGCAACGACATGAAATTAATGAAATATGTTACTTATTGGATGCATATGAAATTGATATCAGACAATTAAAGTAAGTACAAATGAATTTTCAAAAAATCTTAATACGATTAATCACTAAATTTAATTTATATATTTTTCAGGCTGCCGGTTATAGCCGTCATTGCTGACGATGAATTAAAACTATTAAAAGTATTTTTCTGTAAAATTCGCTTATATATTTTTCTAACCAAAATTTATTTTCTGCAGACTGTTGGAGAAAGTCAATTTGGCATTGTCCATAAAGCTGAATGGCGTGGTTTGGAGATTGGGTTAAAAAAATTTAATAAAGTTTTTAAAAGCGATATCAATTCAGGTCGTGAAGAAGAGATCACACATCTCTCACGCATGGACCATGAGAATATTGTAACACTATTTGGCATTGGCTTTATTGGAGGAATTGCACATTTAGTCATGGAATATTCTAATTGTGGATCTCTCTACAACTACTTGCATGGTGAGGAACAGCGAAGTTACACTGCTATAAATTCCCTTCACTGGATGTATCAGGCGGCAAAGGTATTTTACTATTACTTTTTTGTCCGATCAATTAATAGATTTAAATTTTAAATTCTGCTTAAAGGGGATCCATTACCTATTACACGGGAGACCAATTACAACTATACATTGCAATTTAAATTCTCAAAATATGTTGCTGTTCGATAAATTCAGAGTCTTGAAAATCAGTGATTATTGCTTTCCGGTAGAGAAGGAATCTCTTTTAATCTATCAAGATAATGCCTATGTAGCACCAGAGGTTTGTGGTTCTATTCAATAAATGATTTTAAATTAACAAAATGAATTCATGAACAGGTCTTTGAGACAGGAAAATATACAAAAGAGAGCGACGTATATAGCTTTGGGATCGTGTTTTGGGAGGTGATGTCCCGCAAGAAGCCCTTCTCTCAATTCAACAGACCATTTGAACCTACTGATGTAGAAGAGATCCAAAATGGTACGAAAGTTAACCGATTACCAATAAAGCGTAAAACAACTTTGAGTTTTTCAGGGAAACGTCCGCCTCTGAGTGATATAATTGAATCAGAATTTAATTACATACAGGAAATAATTGAAAGGTGCTGGGATACAGACCCAGAAAAACGTCCTACAATTTCGGAACTAGTCGAAAAGCTGCATGAACCTGAGTAAGTTAGAAATGAAATATATGTTTTAATTTTAAATTAAATTTATTAATATAAATGGTCTACCAATGTTCCTGTTGTTCAATATAAATATGTAAATTAAGTCTAAAACTATTTCGCAGGTTGTTTGAAAATGTCGACTATGCAGATATTGAATTTCGAGAGGTTAGATGAAATAATATATTTTTCACTATTTATAAACATTAATTTTAACCCACCAGGAATGTGTTGGTCGAGGTACCTTCGGAATTATCTGCAAAGCTAATTGGCGTAACAAAGATATCGCAGTGCAGCAATGCAGAAGTATTTCAGGGGAATTCGACTCTGACGATGTCGGAGACATTGAAAATGTTGGCAGACAACTTTCCCGCGTTCACCATGTGAATATTGCGGATCTATATGGAACTACAATTCATGATAAGAATGCATTTATACTAATGAATTATCCAGATTGCATAACCCTTCACAACTACATGCATGGAGAAGATAAATTAGAGTATACAGTGGGGCGTGGACTCAATTGGATGATCCAGTGTGCTAAGGTTTGGTCTATGGCTATTATATTAATATACATGAATATTTATTTAACAATTATGATTTTAATTTACATTCCTATTTATAGGGTTTAGCTTACTTGCAGGCCATGAAACCAGAACCAATTTTACATAATTGTTTAACGGCAAGCAACCTACTCCTAACCGATAATTACCAAATTTTGAAAATAACCGATTTTGGCATTGCTCACACGCTGCCGATGGCTTTTGACAAAAATCTTTCAGATGTATATGTGGATCATTTAGAAAAATACAAAAAACTCTCAAAATGCAATACGCATATTAGAGATATTTGCAGTTTTGGCTGTATTCTATGGGAGGTTATGACACGTCAGATATTTGATATTATATTGGTTGAACCGTTAATCGTTAACTTAGACGGCACAAAGCGTGTAGAAAATATAATTACATCTTGCTTGATGTCGCATCGGAAAATGATAAAAATGACATGGATCGTCTCTGAACTTACAAATATAATTATGTAAGCTTAATATGAATTTCAATAAGTAAAATTGTAAAATATACGAAGCAATTTGTTTTATTTTTTTGATTGCAGGATTTCTGAATCTAGAGTACTCTCACAAGTCATAATACCAATGAAGAAAGAAGAGGTAAGTAATATGAATATATTTATGCGTATCTGCTGTCACTGTTAATTTTTTCTGATCCAGTGGAACAATCATAGACTAGACGTCATTCAGATTAATTCGTACGTTGAGAATGTGGATTTTGAGGATATTGAAATTTTTGAGGTATCAAGTAACAAAATCAATGAATGTGCAATTAATTTAATTTTAATCTTGCAGAATATTGGGAAAGGTGCCTTCGGCGTTGTTAAGAGGGCTCGATGGCGTAATAGAAATATTGCGTTAAAACAATGTATGAAAATAAATAATTTAAAAGATACAAAAAATTACCTTAATGCAATTAACAAAGAGATCAAGTCGCTTGTATCTGTTGACCACAAGCATATTATGAAGCTATATGGTACCTCCTCACATTCGGAATTTCTTTATTTGCTCTTGGAATATGCAGAGAATGGATCGCTGGAGGACTACTTGCATGGAAAGAATCAACATCGTTACAAAATGTCAAATGCAATTAATTTGATGAATCAGCTTGTTAATGTTTGTTTGTGTAATATTTAATATAGCATGTCATTTACATCTTATTTTCATTTCTAGGGTATGGCTTACTTGCATGAGAAAAAACCAAAGCCCATAATTCATCGCGATTTGAAAACAAACAATTTATTACTAACCAAAGACTACACACAGCTGAAGATCGGAGATTTTGGCATCGCTAAAGAATTAGCGACAAAAAATACGACTAATAAGGGCACAATTTCTTATCAGGCACCCGAGGTTTGTGGTAATTAACAAATTTAAATAAAGTCAAAATATATAGCATGTTGTTCCATTTACTCGCAGGTTTACTGTTCACCAGCAAAATATACGGAAAAATGCGACATTTACAGCTTTGGCATTATTCTATGGGAGGTGATCTCGCGCAGAATACCTTTCGATCACCTTGAAGATCCCAATGCAACCGCATGTTTTTTTAAAACCATAATGGGGGATCGACCGACACTGAATGTTGAACTTATAACAAAATGTGAGCCATTGCAAAATTTGATTGAGAGTTGTTGGAATCACGATCCAGAGAAGCGACCCTCTGCCAGATCAATTCAAAATTCCAAAAAAATTAAAGACATTAAGAAATTAATGCGCAAACAGCAAGATTACATTCCCTAGCAGACCAGAGTTCGCCTGCAGATAAATAAAAAATTAAGCTATTGATATAAAAGGTATAAAGGATGCTGTACAAACTTCATTAACATGATATAACTACCGCAGACTTCATTAAAAATAAACAAAATTTCTTATCAACAAGTCTACTATGCATTCTAATTTTCAAACATTCAATCTTTTTTTAAATGGAGGAAAAACTATCTATTCTAGTTTGCCTAGAAATTACCATAAAAACAGATGGAGATCGACTTAAGAATGAATATATTATCGGTTGGAAGGCATCACTTTCAATGCATTACACTACTCACACAATAAAAACTATAAAAATGTAAGTATAAATAGGAATATATAAATTTAAATATATATACTTTATAATCCAAGGTCGTATTTTCCACGATGCACGAATGACAACTTTTCACCCTTTTATGCTGTTAGATGCTGTTAGATTTCACATTGCAGTAAATTCAAATGAGACGATTTTTAATAATTTATTGTGAATTAAATGCGGTTTGTATTTAATATGTTCGTCTGGCTGCATATTAATTTTATTATTGATGCCCTCGCATATTGTGACAACTGTGACAACCCTTCATGTTCCCTGAAAATGTCATGCCCGGGGCTTTTGGCTGCCACATAGCACTCACTGTTGATCTGCAGTCAAGTCAGAGTTCATTTTTGTATGGTGTCAGCAACAAGCATAATTAATCATCTCACTTCGCTCTAAAGTTGAATGGGGAAACACCCACAGAAAACGAGAAATGCCCTCGCTTAGGTATAATATTTGTTAGCATTGTTGCTTCGCGTCCAAAAAGTGACTAAAAAACGAAGCTGTTTTTTATTGTAGAATAATATAAAAGGTTATTTGTAGAACAATAGGGCATTAGAGTGACGCAAAATATTGCGCAAGCGTTAGACAAGTTTGTGGATTTTTAATGAAGCTAAATTGTTTTTGTTTCAAGCAAAGGAAGCTACTTAATAACTGGCTAGAGCAAGAGAAGGAGGTAATGTAAGAGTTTTCTAATGATTTTTGTCTTTTTCTTTAATTTTTTAAAGAATCTCTAATAACTGTACCTAATTTTTACGTACAAACTTAATAATATATTGTGTGCCTTCCAATCGCTTCCTTTATTTGATTGTTCCAATGTATATATTTTTGAGAACAACGGGAAATTCCGGTTATTTTTACAAATACAAAAATCCAATTTCCAGCAAAGTAAATTCTTTAATTGAAAACATTGGCGTTGCATGAATTTACAATTGGAAAGATGCTCGAGTCTGATGCTGATGAAATATCCTAGTCTTCAGTTGCTTGAAATGCTGCTCACACACTTGTCGCGCAATTGTGTGTCGATTGCACAAACACACACACACACACACACACACTCACACATACGCCACACTGCTCATTACGCATTCGCCCAGTGGTAATCATTTCTGTAAACCTTTTTCGATCTGTGCATCGTGCGGTCCAAACAACGGACGGACAGACGCGCACACACACACAAACACACACACACACACAAAAAGTGCGAGGCACGTAGAAGCCTTTTTGTATCGCACAACAAAAATCAGATTCATGTAGTTGCTACACAACAAAAAAAATCTACGATTATTGCGGATAGAAATTCCAGCATCGCATTTTTGTGTGAAACTAAAAAAACTACAGCGAAAATAATTATTAATTATTATTAATTACAATTATGTGACTAAATGAACTGAATACAATACTCTTAAGGTTTTTTGTATGTTACTGTTATGTGCTTGTCCGCATCTAATGTCGATGGCAACGTCAACTTGACTTGGCCTATCCGTCACCTAACAAATGGAGCTACATCAAAAATATTTATATACTGTTCACTCCTTATGTGCTGCGGTTGCGCTTGGAGTTGGGGGTGTTGCCAGGGAGCGGCCAGGACGTGTGAATAAATAAATGGCTGGCTGCTCTGGTCGAGTCGAGTCGAAGCCATTTTATGGGCAGCATATTTAAACTCATTGTTTACGTCGGTGGCCCCTCGATTGACACCACTGTTTTGATTAATCAGCAGCACCTTGGAAAACAGTCAATCTGTGGGTCAGTGTTGGTAAATGCTGGAACAGCACACTGGGTCGCTAAATAATATTTGCAATGCCAGCAGAAAATGGAATCTCAGTAAAAATGCGCAAGCGTTGGCAGCATCATTTCGCGTGTCAGTCGCGTTTCGTGATTCTGTCAACTGGGCTAATTGGCTAGCAACTTGATTGTTGTTGTTGTTTCTGTTTTGGGGAACGGGAGGAAGGTAACTGGCTGACTAGCCAACTAACTAACTAAATGCTTGCTGCTCTTTTTATCAGCTGATGCCACACACACAAACCATTTAGTTTTGCGACACAACAGAACCCTCTCCCCATCATCATCCTTGTTGTTGTTGACCTGAATAATGTTGTGGGACGTGAAAAAGGGCATGAAGAAGAAAACGAGCATGATGATGATAATGGCCTCGTTGCCGTTATGCTCCTGCTCCTGTTCTTACTCCTACTGCAGATACTGTTTCTGCTGCTGTCTCTTGTTTTTATTCGCTTGTTTGCTTAATTGATTTACTCGATGCTGCATCGAGTTTAATAGTCGCTCATCATTTATGTAGAACCCAGTTGAGCAACCAGGAAACCACAGCAGCCACAACCAGACCCAGGCACTTAATATTTGCCGCAACTGTATACCCCTATTTGATGCAAGCAATAAGAGCAATCTTAGGCACACCGAATTAAATACACTAGTAGATTGGAGTACACTTGTTCATAAATAAAATTTGGTTTAGATACCTTGACAAACATTAAAGTTTTTCATATTTACACATGTGAGAACAAATGCAGCTGGTAGATCTTATAGTTTTAGTAACAGTAAGTGAACAGCAATACATATGTGTCAATCCGTGACACACTTCACAATGCACATATAATTATTTTTATGGTAGGGTATTAAACCGGTTAGATAGCTCCTCGAAACGCCTACCTTGGAATCAAAGACGCCAACACCACTCGGACCGAACGCTGCCTCCATCCAGAGAGTTAAGTTTGTTGACCATGAATGGTATCTTATCTTGACAAGCTGAGAGCAGCGCATTTAAATTGGAACAAATTTGAATTATTTATTAGATCGAGTATTGAGAAATTCCAAGAATCTGGATTATCTAAAATTATAGTTATTTTGAGTTATGCGTTACTTTATATACCCTCTACTAAAAATTACTCACTTTAAAGGGAAGTTAATAAATTGCCATAAGTTGTATTTATTTATAAGAACCTTGTACACCTTTTCTCTTGATACATTGCAGAAATGAAAATCTTTTAATGGAATTGTCATTAACATTTTGAAATTGACTGTTTTGAGTCATCAAAGCTGTAAGGGAATGCCTCCAATAAATCAAATACTAACTCATACATTCTAGTGAATCAAATGCAGTCCAGCAGCGTTCTCGAGGTCAAAGCAAGTGACTTAACTGCGTATTTCAACTGACGGGTTTTGTAAGCCAAGTTTATACATACACACACACAGTAACACGAACATTGCAAATTAGTGTAATTGTTGTTGCTAAAATAAGAAAATATCATTTAGTTGTACTTAAATTAGATCACAGTAGATTTATGTAGTAGCTGCTTCCATTTATAGACAATGTCAGAGACTCGTAACCCAGTTTCATTTAATCAACGTTATATGGACAGACACGATATATAAACTAGACAAGGGCATACTGAATGGAGTCAGTTCGACAATAACCTCTGCCGAGATCGGACTCAAAAGGGGAGGAATATAATATTCAAGAGTTATGATGCGTACAACAGCGGTGAGCACTAAATTGACTTAATAACTGATTTCAATTCTGTATATCCTTGCAGAGTGTATTATAATTTGAGTAAATACGCGCAGAAAGCCATAAACCATACACTCCTCGCCACTTCAATCCAATCCAGTTCAAATTTTACATGAAGGGAGATTTAATGCTAGGCCTTTAAATATGAGCCAAACATTAATTACTAGAAACATTTTAGAAAGCTCCAATTCTTTTCAAAGCAAAAATTACTTTAAAAATTACTTAAATTTGAGTGAAGTATTTAAAATTTTAGTGAAATTCTAAAATGTTTGCTAAAATCAGTGCAATCCTCCTAGGTTAAAGCATTTTCCCGACCCACTTAAATAAAGATAATACAATAGAAACTTACAGAAAATTGCATTAATTTCTGCTTTGTGGAGAGTGTAAGAGGTGTCCTATTCATGTGTCGAGGAGTGTATGTGTGGAGTGTATCAATTCTTGAGTCGATATTGACTTGTCCCTCTGTCCGTCTATCCACCTTAATATATATGTTGGAGAAGTCTGAAGTGGGTCGGTTATTTAAATAATTTATTGGATTTTGACCTCTGCTCTGCAAGGAATATCAAAGATACTTGCTATTGTTTGGATGATTTTAAACAGATTTTCACCAGCAGCTGTTTCTGCTGATTGTGGCTCTCGCCCATGTGGGCGTGGCACATGTGGTGCCATTAACTGCTCCAGTGGCTGGCACTTATTTGTTGGCGCCAGCTACGCCAGTTTTGCTGCTGGTGCAGCCAGCGCCTGAGGACGATGGCAGCTATAAGCCGTCAATCAGCGAGGATGATGGACTGTGGAAGCCACAACCAGGTGCAGAGGGTGAATACGTTGAATCCTCGACTGGCGATGCGATTGCGAGTGATCCGAATGACGGGCTCTTAATTGACAGCTCACCTTCTGCGACAGGCAGTTCGGGTGGTGCTGAAGGTGCCGATGGTGGTGCGGGTGCTGGCGGTGCTGGTGGCGCTGGACAAGGTGGACAGCCTGGAGCTGTCTTGGGCGGTGCAGGTGGTGGAGGTGGTGCTGGCGGTGTAGGTGGCGCTGGTGGTGGCGGTGGTGGTGCTGGGGGTGGTGGCGGTGGCGGTGGTACACTCACGTCCGGAGAGAGCGGACAATCGGGACAGCCTGGCGGCCCAAGTCCAGCCGGGCCACAACCAGATGGTGAGGACGGTGCGAATGGAGCTGATGGCCCCGACGGACCCGATGGCTCCAAGGGTGGCAAAGGTGGTGCCGGTGGGCAGGGAGCACGCAATGGTGCTGGTGGCGGCGGCGGTGCCGGTGGTGCTGCACCACAGCCCCCAGCGCCTGCAGCTGTGCTGCTTCCGGCGCCTGTCTGGCCGCAACCGGAACACAATTTGATGTAAGTGGATAGAGCAGCAGCAAAACTTGACTTGAACTTGAACTGTGAACCTACACTCTTTGTGCCTTGCAGCGCCTTGGTCTAGACAAATGCCCCAACAAGATGAACTCCGCGTTAATGTAGCACGTTAAGTCATCTCTGTTCTTAGCAATAGTTCTAAGCCAATCAAAGCAAACGAATATTAAAATTCAAAGAAGCACCAGCAAACCTCTAGATATGTCTAAATATGTTTTTGTGGTCTAAACTCTTGCACTACATGTTGTCAAGGCTCGTTACCACGGCAAGCCATAAATCTTGGTAGCGTTTTACAAACTGCGACCGCCAGCAGCTGGACAAAGTTCTCTATCGTAACAACAGCAGCTGTCTGATATTTAACTCAACAATAGCATTCATTGTACATGGGAATTCAGACTTGCTCTTTTGCTCTCTCTCTCTCTCTCTCTCTCTCTCTGCCTCTCTCTCTCTCTCTCTCTCTGTCTCTCTCTTTCTCTCTCTCTCGACCCTTACTTCCTATCGAGTACGCTTGTCGTACTTGTGTGTTTTTAGCAGAGTTGCCAACACTTGAGAGACAAAAAAGGTAACTACAAGAAACTTGAAATATAAGAAAGCAAAGTCAAATTCAAAAAATGTTTGAAAAAAATCTGTTTATTTTAAAATAATGGTCTTCTTCTACTATGTCATTATTCTTATAGCTTTATGATGTGATTTAATATGATTTTTGAGCAGTTGGGGTCAATTTATAATTGTATTCATTGTCGGAAGGCCGAGTAAACTTTTAATAAACTATTTGAATACAAAATAAAATATAATTATCGTTAATTTCGATATGACTTGAAAAAAGCGTTATTGGCAACACTGTTGTCCAGCTCTGACATATTAATAAGCTTTTGTCAGTTGCTTTCAACTGTCAAATGGTGACATAAATTAGCCACATGCCTAAAAGTAGACAACAGCAGATTTGCTAGACATTTACATGACAGTCAACACTAGTAATTAAGAGAATAAGAGAGAAAGACTAAGGAGGAGGTATCTTAACAGCAAATTTGCAGTTTTCCGGATTTTTTTTTTTTAAATTCACTTGATAGCTGTTTGCCGCACTTATGAGGCATGAGACAATGGGCAAGTGTTGCAGCTCTCACGCACGTGGCAAACACCGAAATCAATTTGAGAGTTTTCCGCTACACCAAAAGGAAAGCCATGGAAAATCGTTTGGCAGACAGCAATCCGCAATCGCATTTTCCTCTTGCTTACTTTGTTGCACAAGTGTGCGAAATATCCGCAGCGCATTTGCTGCATCAGCAGCAGCAACAACAATAGTCGCATCATATTGTGTTGCACTGTTGCATTATGTCTGCTTATTGTTTCAATTCGCTGTCGCATTTGCAGCTCTTGCATTTTGTGCGTATTTGTTGTTCAGTGTTGAGTATAATTGGGTTTTCGGCAACAAAATTGAAAAGCTAGCAAAAAGCTACAATCATTTGATGTCATAAATAAGAAGCGTTAAGCGTCACTTAAACTTTTTTAAGTGCTACAAAAGTACACTTTACGAAAAAAACATGCATATCCTTTCTAAACAAGTGGTTATGATTAAATGGGGTTGGTAGCCACATTTTCGTTTAAAAAACAAGTTCATTTATTAAATCATAATTATTATGAATAAAATACAACCTAAACGTTTGAATTATTTCCCTAATGCGTTGCGTTGATCATCAATACTTCATTCAAATGCATATTTTGAAAAAAAAAAACACAAAAGACGCCCGACTCAAATCAGGCCAGCTTTTAAATATCCATAAGTGCTCCTCTGCTCGATGTTTTTTTGTGGAATTCCATGTTCTGATCAAACGTGAATAACAAATATGTGTTCTTTCACTACCGTCCCCATATATCGCGCAATTTAAGAGTTCAAGTTACCAAACTTGGAAGGTAGATTACTAGGAAACTCCTCCAACATTTATTTTCGGCCCCGCCGACATCCATTCTTTTTTACTACTGAACTTCAATCTTTTCTCAAAAACATATTCAACTGCCATTTCGTCCAAAGGTTGTGTCAATAGGGGAAGCCCATCAGAAACGATTTCAGCATCTCTATAGCTTACTTCATTACTACCATTAGGTATAACCATATTATCTTTGGTGATGTCCACTATGACTTCACGCCTATGCATATAAAGCGTTATGGAGCCGTTTGATATCATATTCTGCGTATGGGCGCCAAAGTTTAATTTATTGTCGAACAAGACTCCGAGGTATTTTAGTTCTCTACTCGGTTCTAATTGCTCATTATCAGTAACTTATATCTTCCCGTGAAGGGGAGGATGAACCGCTCGGTGGCTATTGCTCCACCTATCGTACTCTAGCATACATACATACATACTAGCTTCATCCGGAATAAAACCCATTGACCTGCGAGCCGCAAAGGTGCCGCCGGGTAATCCAATCCGTCTGATTGTCCCCTGGAATTTTGCAAATTTTTTCCATTAATTTGTCTACAATATAATTAAAAGTTACCCACCAAATTTATTAAATATTTATTTATTTTTTAAAGACACTGTCATTGAGAGTGCACATCAGTTTTGTTCATAACATTCCTTCAATTCCTTCTTATTAACAAGCACAGGAAATTAAAATCTATGCAAAAAAAAAAGAAAAAAAATCAAACCCACAAACTGAAGTCGAGTTTTATTTACTGAGCATGCAATATGCATTTCAACACAAAAGCGCTTTAGCAAATATTCAAATTGATTCAATTAGGACATAAATTAACGCCTTAACCATAAATTAAATTGATGCAAAACATAAAAGCCACTTTAATGCCAAAAATATATGCAAAATGTGCCAAGTAAACGCCTACGAACCAAAACCAAAAAAATAACTAATAATAAAATGGAATATCAATTTGCCAAACATTGAAGAGAATCAAGAGTCGAAAAATTGCTTAGTAATTGTGTTATTTTATTCAAATTTTTTGGCGAGCATTTGTTTGCTTAGCTGTTGTTGGTGTTGTGACTGACGTTGGTCGCTGGGCTGGAACTGCAAGTGGAAGTGGAACTGACCCTCCAATTAATCGCCGTTCTTTCTGGCTAGCGGCAAGAGCAAACTGGTTGCCAAATTGCTGTGCATGCAAATGACAGCCACAAACGAAATTCTTCGATTCGTTTGAAATATGAACGGGAATAAAAGCAAAAAAGCGAACAACTAAGAGATGCCCTGTACCAAAGTGATTTAAGCAAAACAAACACAAACTAGTTTTTCATAGTGTGGAAAAATGATAACTTGCCAATAAGTCAATAAGAAATTACGATTGGGTTAATAAAATTCTGTGATTTCGAAGAATAGCAACAGCAAGAACAAATTTTTTGTCCGATCGTCAATTTTGT
This sequence comes from Drosophila glabriapex, assembly GCA_035042305.1. Taxonomy (NCBI): domain Eukaryota; kingdom Metazoa; phylum Arthropoda; class Insecta; order Diptera; family Drosophilidae; genus Drosophila; species Drosophila glabriapex. The sequence continues at coordinate 7,841,463 of JAWNLN010000018.1, forward strand.
ATATTTATAAATTACAACTGAGAAAAATAGACAGAAATGGCTTTATCATTTATCACTTAAAGCTGATTAATCTTAAAAAAAACTTTTCTCTTCCAATGTTGTACAGGGTATGGGGTACAGGGTACACAAATAAAGTAAGCAAAGTCGTGGCAAGAAGCAAGAAGCGAGTCTGTTTGCCACTTGTGCAAATCAACGCCAAAAATTGCAATAATAAAGCTAGCAAAAAAAATAAATAAATGCACCAACAACAAAGACAACAAAAATGTAGCACATTCACTTTTGACGTGGGCTGAGTGCCACGCCTCACAGCTTGTGGCAAGCTGAACGAACTGCACGTTACGGTCAAGCTACTGTTGCAACTAACTCTTTTGCAGCCACTCGCACAGATACAGACACAGATATTCTGAGCTGGCCATTTAAGCCCGATGTTGGTCGGCAATTTAAATAATTTCAACTGCACATTCTTTTCACCGGTAGCATTATTAATTATATTAAATAAGATTAGATAAAATTAATGCACCGTTGTTATGGTACACCTGCTCCAAAAGCTGTCTTTAATCTCAAGGTCATTTGGCTTGGCCCAAAGCACTGATTTGCTCTCCCATGCCCATAAATTCAATTGCCCAACTGCATGTCTAACAAAGTAAACTAGAGCATCCAACAGAAAATCCGGGTTGTAATTTATAACGGTATATCCTTATGGTGCAATTTGTTCTGAAATATTTGAATTTAATACAGAGCTTTTGCAATCGCGTAAACACATTGCAAAAAGTTCTAGTAATTTATTGAAGAAGACTTTTCTTTTATAAAGTATTTTCCACATTGACTTGGATTAAGAAATGGACGCCTTTTTGGTGGTCGGGTGGTGTTTTTCGACTGCGTGACCCTTCTGTTATTTATGCGACGCAAAATCGAACCGTTTTAGCCACTTGTTCTATGACCTTTGCGTGTGCGGCTTCAATTGTTAATTTTTAATTAGTTGGTTTGCCACCGCTCGATAGGGCCTTCGAGGTTATTGATTTGTGCAAAGGTTGCATTCAAATTTATGGTCATCTAACATGAGGCCTTGCAAATGAATTCGTCAGTCCCAAATAAAAATATATATATATGTATATATATATATATTAGCCAATAGAAATGCAGGCACACACGGTCGTAACATATTTGTAAAGGCGTTAATCGTAAATAGTTGAGGTGAAAATTGTTACTAATACCAAAATTGATTTTCCGAATTGATTGGCAGTCTATACGAAAATAAACTATGCCAGCCATCTACCGTTCGATAGTAAACAATTTGCTACACAATTCTAAAAAGCCTTCATTGGCAACGTGGAATGCATGTTTCAATCTCTGCAATGCAAATACGTGTATACAAACACACACACAAGCACATTAACAAGTATGTGCACCCTTGGCAAAATAAATAGAGAATGTTACACAAGCATGTTACAAACAAAAACCCTGCCGTTCAAATTCGTATTAAAAACAAAATCGACAACTAATAAGTTGAGCGACTTATAATTATTTTAGGCACGAGCTAAGATTTTCACTAAAACCCAGGAATTTCAAGTATTAGCTATGCTTTTTCAAGAATATTTAAAATTCATTTGTATTTAAAACTATACAAACAACAAATTCCCCAGATACTTCAAAATCGTTTTTCTCAATGTACATCTGTGATAAAGCGAGGACGAAGTTGAACAAACTGTCGCCAGAAAGCAAAAAAAATAAATAAATTTAATGCCATATGTGTAACTCAATTCCATGGATGAACTCCGGCATAGATGTAATGCCTGTAAAATGGCAATTCATATGATAAGTTTGTCCCTTTTTAACACTCTCTTTCACCGGGCAGTCGAACAGAGAGACATTATTTTTTTCTCAATTTCTTGGAAGGCCCAAACTTTTCTTGGAAATCACCTGTGTAGTCCGACAAAGAAAAGGTAAGAAATTTACAAAACGGCTTACAAAATGTCTGACAAGTTCAATCAACTCTCTTAAAAACATCGTTCCCCTCATCGAAAATTGAACCTAAAGGCATTGCCAAAATGAACCGATTCTTATAGGCAATGGATTTTAGCCATGTTTTATTTTAACAAGAAAATATGATTTTTTGGTGAAAATTTTTGAGAGTCATGTTACGTTTCTACACAGTAATACTACTGTATACTGTATATACTAATCTGAAACATGTTTATACATGTATATATATCATTGAGTTGAAAACAGCAAAAACAAATAAATAAATAATGTTTTTTGTCCAAAAGTTGTAATTAACATCCATTAAGTGTTTATTAACTTAACTCTTTAATTTGTTGTAAAGAAATGAATACACAATTGCATTTTTTTGTGATCAAATACATTTTTGCAGTTTATTTGTCTGTTTGCAGTTTCATATAATAATAAACATAGATACATATCGGGTGCACATGGGTGCAAGATATATATATAAAATTACAACAATTATTTACAACATTCTCGTTCAGCGTTGCTCTAAAGTCAAAGAAGAATGAAATAAAGTTGAGGAGCAAAGCTAGTGAGAAGAGAGACAGAGGGGGTGAGATAATGAAGAAAGGCAGTTAAGACATGGAGAAAGGCAGGAAGACATGTAGACAAATAGTTTGACAGATTTTTACTTGAAAAGTCAGAGATGGGAAAAATAATTGAAGCGGGCAAATGAGACGGCAGCTCAAATCTCCCGTGTGTAGTCGTTTTCCGTTAAAGTGTTTCTGTGTAACAGAGATAGTTGCGTGAAGGAGAAAGCGAGAGGGAGAGATAGCGATAGAGAGAGAGAGAGAGTGAGAGAGAGAGATAGACGCTAGCTTGCTTCGGTTGTCTCGGGCAGATAGTCTACGGTTGCTCGTCGTTATCGTTGTCACAATGGCAATAACTCCTCCTTAATAGTGATTGTAGTGGGCATGGTATTGGCCATCATCCTCATGGGCAGAGCCACCGTAGTAGCCACCGTGACCGGCGGCACCTCCATGGCTGGCAGCTGCCACCGCATTCAGATGAGCGGCACGAGCATGTTGCACCTCTGCTGGCTCAACGGGAACACCATTGTGGATGACGGGAATGTGAATGGGACCCTTATGCGCATATCCTGTGGCATAGCTATCGTGACCGCCCTCCCAGCGACCATCGTAGTGACCATCATCCCAGGAGCTGTGAGAGCTGCCGCCTTGAGCGGATGCCTGCGAGAGGGCGGCATAGTGAGCGGCCTTGGCGTGCTGCACCTCGGGCGTATCAACCGGAACACCATTGTGGATCACGGGCACATGATAGCCGCCGTGGGCAATCGGAGCAATGGCATGTCCACCGGAACGAGCCGCGGCATGGGCAGCAAAATGCGCGGCCTTAGCGTGCTGCACCTCGGGTGTCTCAATGGGAGCGCCATGAGCATGAGCCGCCTGACCGAGTGCCTTGGCATGGGCAGCATAATGCTCGGCCTTGGCATGTTGCACCTCGGGTGTATCAACGGGTACGCCACCGTGGGTCAGGGCGACATGAGCGGGAGCCGCACCATAACTCCAACCACCGCCATAAATCGAACGCTTGTACAGATGATGACCAGCATGGGCGCCATGGGCAGCGGCGGCATGTGCGGCCGCATGGGCAGCCTTGGCATGTTGCACCTCGGGTGTATCGACGGGGACGCCACCGTGGGTCAGCACCGGAATGTGAATGCCATGAGCTTGATGAGCATATGGCACATAGGCGGCATGGGCATGAGCAGCGGCATAAACGGGAGCAACGGCATGGACATTATGCACTGGCGCCTGAGGCAGATTGGTGCCGACCGCATTGAAGCCATGATGGGGATCCGCTGTATAGGCCACAGACTGCAAATGGCCATGTCCATCCACATATGAATAGGAGCCGCGCGTGGTGCCATCGTGAGCACGCGTCTCGTGCTTCTGTGAATTGGGATCGGAATAGCCATACGAATAGGTGTGGCTATGAGGATCCAAGTGCTGATATTGTGTGGAGACAGCACCGTGCCAAGTGGCAGACACTGTCGAGATGAACAGCGCAGCGGCAATCAACTGCAGACAGAAAGAGAAAGAGAGAGAGAGAGAGAGAGAGAAAGACAGAAAGAGAGAAGGAGAGTTAGAAAAATTAAAATTATGAGTTATGCCGTTAACCCGTCCACAGCTCGTCTAAAACTCACTTAAAGTACATCTCAAAAATAAAACACTTTTAAATTTCGACTATTAAAATCTTACTTAAATTTAAAAATTGCCACATCAAGAATAGAATTGTTAAATATTTCATTTAATTTCTGTTATATGTTTTTTGTCGGCATAATAATTGCGATTGTCAGTCGATAAATGAAATTGGCAAGTTGGTCAGTTGGTCAGTTTACGAGTTGCCAATTTCTTGCGTTTCTCTTTCACTTTCGCTTTCGGCTCGAACCATCCACACACGCCCTCTCACACACACATGTATGTGTGAATCTGTGTATCTCTGTGCGCCGTCAAGTGAAACGTTTGATTTCGATTGGAGATACATGTTACTATTAGCCAAGTTGTAGATATTACCGCATTTGCAAGAGGGGCCATTATTATTATGTGGAGCAGCCACATAAGCAGTCTTTAACTATCCGACATGCAACATGTCAACGGCTTATCAACGGCAAGCTGTTTGCTGTTGCTGTTGGCAGCAGCTGTTTCTGATTTGCTGGGTGGCGTTTTTCTCTGAGTGCCACTTGACATGCACCCAAATTATTTGACTTGGCCGGCAAAGTGATGGTTGAAAAATAAGCACAGCGGGGTTCATCGTTTTGTAATTAAAGCTTAAATTACTCAAATGACAGAAAATAAACAAGGATAACTGACGCTCATATTATCAAAATGCCAACTGCAAAACCTCCACTTTCCTTATTAAATTGATTTAAATGTCCTTACAAATCAGCTAATAAGGTATAGTCAAGAACTTATGTAGAGTATCCAAAATATTTATAATGCTTACTTTGAGTTGGGTCTTATATTATATGAAATTATTGGTGAATCTAGAAAAAATAACTTTACTTTTAACTGAGCACTGCAATTTATTGATAAAGTGAACTTATATAATCTAACTATTTAAAAATCTAATTTTTAAATTTATCTTTGTAGCCTGCTAGAGATAAACATATAAATATTATTTATCCTGGTCAGATTTAGTATATCATGGTTTTTTATTTAAATTTTTTTTATTCTGCATTCGATGTGTTTTTCTCCAACTTCTAATAAATTGTCCAAAGATATCTAAAACTCAAAACAACACAAAACATATAAAATATATTAAAATTCACTACATTAATTTGTATCTAAATATTTTACAACAAGAAAAACATTTTTGATCCCTTCTAAGCTTTTCGAATTATAAAATCAATTAAATATTGCTTCGATTAATTTTGAATATAAGTATAGGTTGTTAGTAAGAAAAGACTTCTAAGTTTTAATCCTACATCAAATCACTTTCAGAATTTGCAGTATTGCAAAGATTCCTTTACTATGCTTAAATGTTTTTGTCATATCCAATGCAGCTATAGTATCCTTTTCACAAACTAAACCATGTTCAAAAATTATTAAAAGTATTTAATACTATTTTTCTTTAATTAGGCACAGTTTGCTCTTTTTACTTACAAATGGCTTCATTTTTGTTTCACAAAAAGTTAATCACAAAAGTTGAGTTGGTTTCGTTTCGAACCGTATGTTCAAAGGATTGGTTTGGGGTTTGGTTTAACTGGGAGTAACAGAAAACAAACTACACACACGACGACGACGACGACTGGTCGCTGGACGCTGGTTGAACCTCCTAGAATCTCGGACTAGGACTGTTAACGAACTGTGCTGACTGTTGGCTTTTGGCTCTAATATATACCTCAAGAGACACACAAAGTTGGCTGAGACGCCGGCGACCAAGACACAAAAGCAAAAGCAATAGCAATAACCAGAGCAACAAATGCATACACATACCACACACACACACACACGCGCATATATACACCCAACAATAACAGTAACAGTACAATGAGAGCACTAGCAGAACAATGTGGCACAAGAGTAATCGAATTACAACGTTAATCGCGGCTCGAAGCTGGTTTTAGCCAAAAGTTAAAGCCGAAGCCGAAGTCCAAGTCGAGGCCGAAACGAGATACGACGAATATGTTGCCAAAGCCATGTTGCCAGTCATTTAGCTAGATATTGCTAACGACTTAGCGGGTTTATAGCTGGAAATGGCTATCAAATACAATATACACTGAGAGAAAAGATCTAGTCTTGACTCTATATCTCAAATTGCGTATTTGATCAAAGTACGATTTTACCAGTCTACAATTTCAGGTAGCACACAGAGAAAAAATACATTATATATAGGCCCATAAAATTGACGAATTTGTTTCAAGAATCAGTAAGTTTAACTTTTACTTAATTCAATAATGCATTCTGCAATTTATTTATATAATTTTAAGTGCATTTCTTGTTTTACTCTAAGATTTCTTTGCTCAACTTCATTAAATCATTCTTATGGTGTACTTAAACTGCAGAAATGTACGTTATAAATAAAAATGATTTTAAATACGTCTTGTTTCTCTCAGTGTATTAATGCTTGTGTGTACATCTATTACTGTTGCATTTTGCTTTTGTCACTGCAAATGCTGCCCTGACCTTGCTTTCAATCTTGCTCAAACGTCGGAAAGGAATTTTAATTACCAACTGACTGCTATTTTTTATTAGTTTTGGGCTGTTTATTAATGTGCGTGTGTGTGTGTGTGTGATTTGGTGTGGGCCAGCAATTGAACTTCCGTGCATTGAACAATTAGCACTCATTATTTGCTATGAATGTTAAACACTTCGATCTTATCGATTCGTGCCTTTCCAAAATAAAATGCCCACCACACCACGCCCAACAAAAGCCGCTCACATAATAAACAGCTAACAAGACAAGGGGGCAGGGGATGACGGGCTGGAGTCAGTAAATTAAAAAATTCTTATGAATTTTGTGCGACTAGTACAAAGCTTAGGGAGCCGTCAGTTTGCCACAACTTGCAACATACCACGGGCCACACTAACAACAACAACAGTACAAATCGAAAAGCGAGCAGAAAAAATATAAAATAGTAAACCAATTTCTGGGCGTTTTGCCTCTTTAATCATTGAACTGCATCGAAAGCGAGCAGAAACGAAAAGTTTGCAAATTAAAAATAAAAGCGCAGCACACAACACAAAAGACATAAAATTGAGTATTGCTGCTGCTGTTGTTGCCACATGTTGCAGCATTTCTTTAGAGCAGTACATTCAATCTTGATGTTGCATTTGCCACACTTTGCAATAGTTGTAGATGTTGTTGTTGCTGCTGTTTCTGATCGCTTTTATTGTTTTACCTGACACACAAGCAACAACAACAAACAACACAAGAAACACATTTAATAACGAATTCGATCATTTGCATTCGATAGGCGCCACATCTACAAGTGTGTGTGTGTGTGTGTGTGTGTGTGTGTGTGTGTATGTGTGTGTGTGTGTGTTGCATGTGCCACATAGCGGCAACTTAATTTGCTCAACTCTCTGGCCGATACGCCAGCGCCCAATTTCATTTAAATAAACCAAAATGCAACTTGCTCTATTGAACTCCCTCAACAATTGTTTTTATATACACTAAAAAAACAATACAATTTAATTGATATTAAAATCGTTATAATTCCTTCCGTAAGCCAAAAGTAATTTTTGATTTTCTTGATATAGTTTCCGAGATACATTTCTGAAATACATTTGAAATGCACGCTGCTTTTTGAAACGCTTAAAAATAAATTAAAGTTATGTTAAAATTGTAATAGTTAGCTCTCGACGCCAAAAGTAGAAATGATTTTTTAGTTAAGTAAATACATTAATTAATAGCTGAAATATTTTAGAAAAGAGGGTTGCAATATTCTAAACATTCTTTTTATTTTTTGAGTGCATGCATGTGTCTATGTATATTTTTTGGGGGCGTGGCGGGTGTGTTTTGGCATTTTTGCTGCATGCGCAACATTATAAATTATATTCCCGTTGTCACCTTCGCTCTCAGTTTTTTCTTATTTTTCTACACACTATTTTTTGTGTGGTTTTTTCTGAGCCATTTGCCGACATGTGGGCTGAACTACTCAAGTGCAATCTACAGATTTGTGTGTGTGCCCACCTATCCAGCAATTTCTGAGCTATAATTATCATTTCAGATGGGTGCGCTACAAACTTACCTCTACGGTATATGTATGCATAAATATATAGAACAATGCAAAAAGGTGCTAATTAAATAATAATATATATCAGGAAATTGTATTTGACCTCTAACTGATATATCGTATTTGCCTAAGTATAGTAATTAAAGTCTTTATGCATACACTAATGCTCAATGGTTGAGGTGAACGGTCTTATGATTTCTGTGAAATATATTATTGAGATTTTAGTCATGCAATACTATTAATAGCGCATTTCCATGTGCTCTTACAGTAATTTTAACCGTTATATGTGGAATAAAGTGTCCCAATTCGGAAAATTATTTCAATTCTTTAAATCACACATTTTATTGCTGTTTGTACAATCGTATCAAAACAATCAAGAATAATACATTGAGATTTTAATGTGAACATATTACGTATACTCTCCATTAACATGAAGACTATTTTTATACCCTAAACCCATTAAGAATGGGTTGAGCTATAATGACGCTGTGTATGTAACAGGCAGATTCCATAACGTGTATATATTATTGATCAGCATCACCAGTCGAGTCGTCTGAATGCAATAGTCGATCTCAGAGACTATAAGAGCTAAACAATTTTTAATTCCAGTTCCCGTATATCATATCACAGATCAACTGTATTTCATTTTATCAACAACTACCCCTACTTCGCGAATATTGAAATATATATTATAATAATTAAAGAGACGATTTTAAGTGTATAACTTTAAAGATATATTATTGAATAACTGTAAACATTTTATTAAAATCGCATAGGAAACACAGATTTTTGTAAAATATAATGTTTTTTTTTAAATTGAACAAACTGCTATCAGCATGCTCGACTACGAGATACCCTGATAGCTGGTATATGCAAATAAGTAAATAAAATATAAAAATAAGGGTATCTGCCAGTCAAGTTCTACTAACTAGCGCATTCTTGTTAAAGTTTTTACGCCTTAATTTTATGACAATTAGAATCCACTCCATGCCATAATTGACCTACAATTAGATACAAATAAATAAATTCCCATGCGGAAATTCTTAAGCAACAGCTGCAAGCATAAGAAGTACTGCAGAAGGTGTTTCACAGGGCACACTTGCAGTCATAAGCTGAGCAATGCACATTGCACAGTGGGTGTGGACAGTCTGCGGCCATTTTATGTATATTATTAATGCGAGATACAAAAGACAAAATCTACTCGTAAACTGCATTGCCAAATAGCCAGCCGATTGTCAACTTAATTATTATACTTAATTATTCGAGCTTAAATGATGGCTGCACTCAGCGAAAAACGATCTTCTAAATTCAAGAACAATTGGAACTTAAATTTACTATATGAATTAATCTTGAATAAAAGTGGATCATTACAGTTTTAACTAGATTTAGACACTGTTTGTACTTGGCTTAAGTACAACATCAACTAATTGTTTTTATGAGTATAGCTAGCGTATATTTTGGCATTTATACTAGCCAGCCAGTCAACCAGTGGTTGTTATTGCCCCATTTGCAGTTGTTTAGCTTGCAATTGGCAGTTAGATAATGCATATTCATAAGCAAATCATGATTAATTAATTGCGCTTGCTGTAAGACAACATAATTAACGAGAATTCTACAAGAAAGTCGCCGCGGGTGTTGGCCATTTAACCAGTTGACCAGCTGAGCTGAGCTGGTCAACCTGCCGGATCATTAGGCAAATTAACGCGTCCAACACTTGGCCAATTAATATTTAAATTTCTGACAGCCGAGACAATAAAATGCAACACCAGTTAGCAACCACGTGGCCAATTCACAACCTGGGAAAAGCACAGCAAGGCCTCTTTAGACCCACATCACGCACCACCTCGCTGTAGCTTGGCATTGAAATTCTTGCAATCGACACTCTCAAATTGTGTTTCCACATTATTTGGGGGCACTCAACTCTAACTGCACCACTTTGTTTACTGGTGCAGTGAAGCACAACCATCGCCACTCTCTGGCTGACTTTTTCTCGCCCCCGAGTATGGGTGTATCAATTATTGCATTACCCACTCATGTGTCTGGTCTCTATTTGTTCTTACACAAGCCGCTGGTTGCTTCAAATATTTACTGCTAATTAACTAACACAAATTTCTTAGAAATCATTGCATATTGTGTATACAGGTTGTTTCAGTTGGAGATACATAATATTAGCTCAGCTTAGGTCGGACAAATTGACCACTACTGTGGTCTAAGCGAATGCTACACGCGATTCAAATATGAATGGGGTTTGTTTTTTGTTTATTTACATATTGGGTATATATTGCAGCAGTGAGCTTGATGAAAACATTTATAATAAACATTTTTCGCAGACGAGTATGTATTATAATATTGCTGAGGAGTATGTTCTTATGATATTCTTAATTTATGTATTTGAATAGCTATCGGCAGCACCCTGTTATATTTAACTCAAGAATTAATTCAGTGTGCTTGCTAAGCGTGCAAAGCTGAAATAAATCATTAAAATTTATGAATTTAATTGCCTTCAATTATTGCCACAGATAAAAAGCGTTGCAAACTGTGATCGCAGAACGCAGATCACAGATCGCAACTTGAACTGCAACCTGTAGAAACAACCATTTATAAGTTGTAGCCACACTTGCTGTTGGCCACTTTTCTGACCATTTGGCTTTGGATTTCAAGTTGATTTTACGAATCTGAGCTATTCGCTATTCGCTGCTGAATGGCTGATAATTCAATTCAATCAACGGTGGCCGCCCTAACATAAAATTACGAAAATTTTGAATTATATACAGAATAACATGCTAACATGTCATTACCGTGTTACCTGTACGTAGTGGTAGTGCGGGGGGAGTTCAGGGAGGGGAGGGATTGGTTCAAGGCAGGTGGTCTGCATCTGTCACAAGGGGCGGCGGCGGAAAACTGCATGCCGGCCAAGTTAATTGCCTGCTACATAGGGCCAAGTCAACCGGTGCAATTGTAGCTGTACATAAAAATCAAATTACAAAACCAATATGCCAATATGAACATAATAGCACTCATAGCTATAGATTTCGGGTCAGATATCATGTAAAACAAGCAAAATATTCTAAAGCATAAATCATTCATCATTTCAAAAACTAGTTAAATATTTAAATAAATTCTGTAATTTCTTGGTCCGAGTTTATAAAGATATATTATAGATGATATATGGATTTATTCAACGACTTAAGTATTAAAGAAAAAATACTTAGTTTACATCAATCCAATTTACTTTATGAAAATTGCGTTATTAAAAATAAATTGTTAAAACCAGAACTTTTATCTTGTCCGGTTTTATGATCAAATGTGTACTTAATTGTATATATACATATACACCTTATGGATTCAATTACCTAACACATTTCATGACAAAACTATAATACCCACTAACAGGGTATACAGAAATGATTGATTGGCAAGTTGTGTGTGAGCGTATTAGATGGCAATTTGACTGGGAAGCGATTTGGGTGCAGTGCACCCAGAGTTGACCGCGTGGGTTGGTTCCCCACTATTGATATTGATATTAATATTGGAGTTTTGTGGCTAAAATTGGAGTTAGCGGCAGCTGCTGCCATCCAGCAAACCAACTTCAAAGCAATTTGACACGCTTCAAACCAGTCTTTTCGGTCTGGTCTCAACTGCTCTTGCAACACTTTTCGGTTTCTCACAATTCGGCAACGATTCGACACAGGTGCCAGCCAGGCCAAGCCCTAAAACATAAGCTCTGACCACCTACCGCACTGTCATAAATGGTTGGCTGCCAGTGGCAATCCTGTTAAGGATATGTTGGACGTGCCACGTATGCTTGCGCCTTACATTTTTAACCACCATGGAAATATCTAAGCATGCGATAAGCGAGTGCGCAAAAAACAAAACAGCAGAGTCTGAAATAACGACACACATCCATTTCAGGGCTAACAAAAAACAGCCTAAAAATAATAAAAATGACACATAAACCGCAGTGAAACAATGTGTATATCCTCCATGCACCACTCTGCATCGCCAGGTTTGGCCAGATTCATGCGTATAAATTGCGCACAAGCGAATAAAATGACGAGCGAAACAACTGGTGAGCTGGCTGGAGGCGCGGCCGACTCTTTTGAGACTCTTTTGGCCTCTGATATTAAAATGCAAACAAATCACAAAAAAAAAAAGTCTGCATAAATACAAGTAAGAGTGCTCTAGTTAAGAGAACTCAACTCGATGATACCCTCTAGCTATTATAAATCGTACGCAGATATATTAAAAAAAAACTTCATCGGAAATCGAACCAGTTCCAGTATCTTACTTCTATTGGCTCAGTATTGTATCTATACAAAATTTAGATGTAGGATTTGAATACCGTTTGCTAGGAATTTCCCATTTATATCGTATTTGTAATTAAATTGGCAAATATTTTTTTGATATTTTCATCTTGGGCATACCATTTTATCATTTGAACATACTAGATAAGTGTGTATCAGCTGGCTACTTTTGCCACTTTTGCGCATACCCCTTTTTCTCAGTAATGTTTAATGGGTACAGGGTATATGAAAATAAGTCAACGAACATGCATACAAAAAATACGCCAAAAAGTCAGAGTTGCGCTCACTCTGCAGCACTCAGCTGACCACCCAGCAAATGCAGAGACCCCAAAAACCCAAACCCCAAAAACCCAACACGTCGCTAGCTGATGGGGCAAGCTATGAAGCTACGTGAAATGGCAGCCGTTGCAAATAAAGTTGGTTTGGCTTAAGCAAACAAACAAGAGTTGAGTGGAGCTCAGGCTGAGATTGATTCAGGAGGTGAGGTTTGCTGAAAAGAGCGTATAAAATAAGGTAAGCACTGGATTAAAAAGCTGCTGCGGCTGCTGCTGCTGCTGCTGCTTCTTTCAAGGATGGTGAAGCATAACATAGCATTAAATTTGAGCACCATAAAATTTTATAAAATACGGTGGAAAATTTGAAGACTTTATCTGCGGGTGGCTCACTTCAGACTTGAGCGCAGTGAAAATTATGCATAACATGTTAATAGACCCCCACATAAATTGTCAAATCATTTAATGCTGCTGACTTTTAAGTGGCTACTTACTTGCACACAATGATACAATTCTTTTGCCAATTTTGTGCTTTCAATGAGATTTTCTTGATAGATGCGATACATTTAAGGCAACTTAAAGCTGTAAATATGTTGCCTTAAGGTTTTCGTGTGCTTTAAAAAGTGCCGTCAAGTTTTTTAATTTGTGCAAATAAGTGAGGATTTAAGTTTAAAATGTACTATATATGTTAAAACAATACTTATTTACTATTCAGTATATATACTTATTTATTATTGACTATTACTTATTTTAAAAGTTTGTGTAAAATTCATGCTTTCCACATTCATCAGTTGGTAAACCGAACCCTCTTAATCTTCGCAATAAGATATTCCAAATAACCTTTACAAAATGTTATTCCAAAATTTTGATTAATGATAAATAGGTCTCAGCTCAAACGCATTAGTTAAGTAAAAAAGGATACGCTAACAAGTCCATCGGTTTCACATAAGCAAAAAAATTAACATAATTTGTATATTGATGTATGTTCAGGCCACATGTCAGCTTTCCTTTGGGCCCTCATTTCATATTTATTTTGTGATCATATTTCGGACAGTTTTATTATTCAAGCTTCATTTCAAGGTCATAGATGTGACCCCTCTGCCTAAATAAGTGCCCCGCCCAAAAAGCACAAAAAAACACCAAATAGCAGCCAAGTTACGAATAAATGCCCGTATCTCAATATCAATGCCTTAGAGAAGAAACATAAAAACCACCAGAAAGCCAAAACAAAAATATAAAAAAAAAAACTAAGAATGAAAGCCAGCTTTGGAACGCCGAAGATTATATACCTTTGAAAAACGGAATCCAACTGTTTTCATCTGATTGTTCCTACTGAGAAATAAATACAATAGTTTCCCAATGCTAATAGTTTTTTATTCAAATGTTTAAAGAATAGTTATACTTGCCAAAAATTAGTTTAATTAAGTAACATGGTGTAGAAAATAATTTACTTGCATAACAATTCATCTGTCAACCGAACTTATGGGAGTTATATGATATAGTAGCCCGATCTGGTCAATTTCATTAAGTTACAAAGTAAATGATATATAGAGAGACAAACGCACATTTCACTATCGCAACTATTTTAGATTTATATATATCATGAATATATATAATTTATTCAGTCGAAGTTATCTCTTTAAATGTGTTACATGCTTAACGGCAAAATTAGAATACCGTCTGTAGGGCATACCAACAAAAAGAACAAAAAACAGAAATGTCGCTCAAGTGTCGCACGCTTATGTCTCACTCTACTCTGGCCATGCATCTTTATCTAATCGCAGGGCTGACAGTTTCAACTTCAGCATCAGTATCAGTATCAGTATCAGCATCAGCATCAGCATCAGTATCAGTATCAGTTTAGGTTTCACTTTACTTTCAAATTCATGCAATGACAGGAACGGAAAATGTCCACAATGACTGCTGACAAAATGAGAGCTGCTACAGAATAACAAAGGTCACAAACTGTAAACTTTTCAATTGATTGATTGCATTGGTAGGTAGATATCTAAGTCTATGGCAGCTCCCTTCCCAAGTAGACCTCTGACAAAGCCGCCACTCAAGGTTAATAAGCACACAGAGAGAGAGATTGAGATTGAGATTGGCAGCCGTACATTAAGTATAGGAAGTGAGGTCTGTAAATGTTAATCAAATTTCGTTATTCGTCTTTGCAAATTGGTAATATTGGACAAATATTTCTTACCTTTAAAAGTTAATTTTTAATTTTGTTAACGATTAAGTAAAATTGCGATTCCTGATTCAACAATTCTCAAATTGGTATCTACAATTTCATAGCAAATAATAGTTGTTAAATGAAAAGTAAGACACCAACTAACCGAATGCAAAGTTCTCCATTCTACAATAATTGGACTCAATTGAAGTAAATATTTGTTATCTTCTTTGTGTAGCATATGATCTGATTTTTCGTCATAATAATTAATTGCGATGCCAGGATAAGAAGTATAAGCAAAAAAAAAAAAATACATTTATGAAATGCAGCAACTTTTGTGGTTTTGTGCTTTTCAACAGCTGTCAAGTTCATTATAAAAAAAAGAAGATTAAAATCGAATTAAGCAGTGCAAATGAAAGCACAGAGCGGAAACCTAAAAAATTTGAAAAGACAAGTTAAAAGAACGTGCTGAAATTGGATAGCACAACAGCTCTTTCAAGCCAGCGGCTAATTACCCGAGCTGAAGCTAAAGTTTTGCCCAAGTCCTTTTTTAATTGCAGTCATTTTTTTTATAATTATTTTTTGCTTGCTTTATCTTGGCTTATTGCTAGCTAATTAGCTTAATCGATTTTGCATAATCGATTGCCTCACCAATTGAATTGTCACTTCGCAATCTCTAACGTGAAAGTCCGCAACGGCAGTGATTCAAAGAAAATCGTACGGAAGTGCATTCAAGCAAATTCATTTCAATTCAATTTAATTCAAAACAAATTGCATTGGATTAAACACCACGCTACTTGGTAATGCTATTAGCGACAAGTGTGTCAAATCGAAAGCAACAACAATTCAAACACACTCACACATATACCTACACATAGCTGCATTACGTTACTATGCGAGTGGTGCACACTGCGTATACGCAATATCTGGTAAATCAGCCTTGAAGTGCGTCCAAAAAAAAAATATACAGAAAACCAGTTGCAGTTACAATTTAGCAGTAAAATTGCGTGTGCCAACGCATTTGTAAGTCAATGTCATGGCTCAAGTTCAGGCAATGAATGTGGCAAGTGGATGTGACTAATTTATGTGTGGTATTTTTGGAGTTCAATGATTTTTAGCGGAACAGAAAAGTTAACGCGAACTTCGCATTGATTAGCAACTGCGGTGAGCGTTGTGTCTAATTAATATGAACCCTTGAAGTTGGAGCCAATGTAAAAATAATTAAGGTTATAGAATGTGCATTTTAAAACCCCTGTATAAAATTACGTTTTCTTATCATTTATTGGGAGTGAGCAGTGAATTTGAAAGCAAGTTAAGGTCTTGTCTTACAACAACAATGTGTACAAGTTAATAAAATGACATAATATGCAATATGTAGTGTTGAATGAATTAAATATATTTTGCAGTGCTTCATAAGAATATAATATTTGAGCGACTGACATTAAAGTAAGTAAGTAAAATAAGTATTACAGTTAGTATCACTTTCAGTCCAAAGATGAATATACTTTCTGTTCACCACGAAATCAGCACCAAATCCACGAGCCCATCCTTCAAATTACTATAAAAAAAATAAAAATAAAATAAAATAAATGCAGTGCAACACTAAAATGCTTAGTTTTTTTTTCCGAAACACGATTTTCAACAAGCAAAAATTATTTTGTTGAAGTAGCTCGACCAGAAACCCAGTATTTAAATGTATTACTTCTTTCAAGCATAGGCATTGCTAGAATTCCCCTTAAATAACTAAATTTTGAACTTACATAATACCTTGATTATATTTAAGTAATAATCAATTAAATTAAATATAATCAACAAGTTATGCAAGACCTATACAATTTCTATAGCTTGCGCAGGCTTTCTGCTATTATGTGGTAACAAATGAAATTACATTTTCTTTAATAAAATGTGTATTACTTATTGAATCGTAATGAAAAGAGATCTGAATGTAGTATTCGAGAAACTTATATTCCAAGTCTTCAGCTCTTATAGACTCTGTGATCATATGGCTTATATCGACTCCCCTTTTGATGCTGATCAAGAATATATATACTTTATGGGATCGAAATAACTTCCGTTTGACACTTACAGATTTTTTACCCATATTTAATGGATGCAGTGTGTAAAATATCCATTTCTTAGAAACGACAAATTTTAATTCCATCTGTAATGTTGCAATCGCATTGTTGACAACCGAGCAACAACCTACAAAATGCTAAGCTCAGCAGTCAGTGTCGGCTGTTGGTAATATTATTAAGCATATCAATATACAGTTAGTGCAACAACAAACACCTCTTGCACATGCTCAACGTACACACACACACACAGACAACACACAGCACACAACAACAGCAGAAAACGGAGCGATAGGCAAAGTTGAAGCTAATGTTGATGGTGGTCAAAAGCTGATGCGGGCAAGTGGTGCGGGTGGGTGGGTGGTGCGGTTGGTCAGTCGGGCAATTGTAATTGCAATACCTATCGTAAAAGTGCAAAGTCACGGATGAAAGAGCAGACAGTTGGAGCCGGCTGGAACTTTGCTTCAGCGAGTCGTTTTAATTGATTTTTGTGTGTGTAGCTTGTGTTGGTCAATTGCGCCTGCACCGTCAGCAACCGGCAACCACCAACCACCAACAGCGAGCCGATGAGTTGCTAAACAAAAATTTGCGCTTGGGCAACTAATTTAGTCGAACATGAAGTGGAGACAGTGAAACTCAATCCAAATAGTCCGGCTATGCAAAAGAGTTGCCAAACATTCGCGGCCAAATTCGGTGGTCACCTAATTGTGGATTTTGGCATCCCATTGGCGGCGCAAACCAGCACCACTTTGCTGATAATTCCACGCTCTCGCTTCAATGCCTGATTTGAATGGTGTTGATATACCCTGTCCTCATTCCAAATAACCAATAAAAAGTATCAGAAAATTGTCGCAAAATAGACGTATCCAAATCATGATATCAAAACGAATTTAGCTTCCGGTTAGTGATTAATTTCGGTAATTATATCAGTTCCGGTTAGTAATTCCTAAGAACTGTTGAATTGTAAGGAAAATTTGTACATAATTCACATTTTTATTATACATATTTATAATTTGTTTTTCTTTTGAATAAACCAATTTTCATACAGCTCCTTAGATTTATACAACACATCAAAACTGTGTTCAACATTTGTTTTATACTAACTAAATTATGACCTAAAAATGAGAATTATATACAAACTTATCTTTATACCATACATTTTTTCTTGAACTATGTAAAAAATAGGTAGGTAACGTAACTTTAAAAATAAAATTATTTCCATAAATTGAGTAAATATATTAAAACAATTTTATAGATGTAATTATTAATACCGATTTTCCAGGATTTTAAGTAAACATAAATATGATTTTGTGCTAGGGTATTCTGATAGTTTCTGCAATTGTTTTGGGTGTTATTGTAATTGCTATGGTTTGTAAATTTTTTATTAGCTAATTTTCAAATGCTGTGGCGTTGGCCCAATGAATTTTCATTTCCACTCGCTAGCCATAAACTTTTGGCGGCAAATGTTATTGGGCCACTCCAAGCCGTAGTTGTTGTTGATATTACTATTACTGTTGATGGTGCTTATGCAATCAAAATTCTTGGCAGCCTCGTGGCAACGTGGAAAAAACAACAAAAGCAACGACTCGAATGGCACTTGTGGGTGCAATTGTAATTATCCTAATTTATGTGGTGTGTGGCTCGATTCGCTACAGCTTTCAGGTTTTGCATAGTACGCCCCACCATCGAATTCTAATGCCGCACCGATTTATTGTAAATTATCTCGCTGCTTGACAATGATCGATAGCACAAAAATTGTATGCACACAAAATTAAGGTAATAAAACTGCGCTGCATGTTGCCCATTTTGGGGATCAACTCTTTGCAGGCAGCTACTTCAACTGTACATTTTTACCAACTCACAATCGAGTGCTCTCGAATCGAGTTATTGGTTTTGATTTTGGTTTTGGGTTTGTGGCTGCTAACTAGCGCTTTTCCATTTCTGTGCGCTACAACTAAGTAGGCCTAAATAGGCCCAAATAAATGAGCCGACACTTTTGAATTGGATTAGTTGTTGTGTAGTGCATTAGGGAAATGTACAAACTAGATTATTTCAATAAATTATTCGGTACTAAGTGATTATGTAAATTGAGTACTCAGCACACATACATATACATCATTTTTGAATGTGCAATTTAACTCTATGAATGCAAAAAGTAAGAATGCTTTAACCGAGAGAGCTCTACTACACAAGATAAATCGACTCAGCTTTTGGTGCGTCTCAAGATAACATATATTTTATAAACAGCATACTTCTGTATGACAATGGGTATAAGAAATTTTTTTTCCTGTAAATATTAGCAAATTATAATATTTCGTCTGAAAATTATTCATTATTACAAAAAAAAAAACATTTATAAATTTCAACTCAGGCTGAAAGAATTTCACACTTTGATTGCGTCTTCCACCATAGCAAAATGTAATTGCTCACATATTATATTAATAGACTTAACGGAATTTGAGAACAAGGTAACAATATAAATAAATAGTTTACGTCATATAACACATAGGTAAAAAATTATTCAAAATTGTCATTTGTGATTTGCACAGCAAATATTAGCATAGGGCGTCACAGCAGAAAATGCATTTTGTATATTAAATGAGTGCTCACAATCCCAACAAAATATTGAATTATTAAATAAGCTGGGCCATACAACAAAACCTACAACAATAATAGGTAAGCAATTCAATGTGTTAAACAATTAAGCGGCATGCAAAAGTCACTTTAAATAACAGTTAAGAGGCTGGAGTTGGCGGCTTTGTGTCTAGACATGACATAGCAACATTCACCTGCTCGAAGGTGTAAATAATAATTAAATAACATAAAAGTAATAATAAATTTTCGAACTGATCAATGTTCTATCGGCACCCTAGGTGTGGTTTACAGACCACACACAAATTGAAATGTTCTTGTCAAAGTCTGACAGCAAATAAGCTTAAACATAGCATTGCATTTGTTCAATCATTCATTCGAGCAAGAACATAAGCGCAGACAATGCTAATTCCATTGATTAATGGGTACTCTCTGCTGTTTACCATTATTAATACCACTCGACTGGCAATTGATATTTATGTGCACGCACACTCAAGTTGTCAGCTCGAATATGATTTTTTCTGAATTGAATTAACTGCGTTAGCTCAACCAGCTGAAATGATATTAGCTGAAAGCAGGTGTGAAAGGTAATGTTGGAAGCAAGGTAAAAAATGACGTTAGAGCGAAAACCATTTCTATATTTCTTTCAATATCTGTCTCCCTTCTTCTTCCTCTATTGCTCTTTTACTTAACATCCATATTTTTCTAAATTTTGCCTCTTTCTACAGCTCTCTCCCTCTCCCTCTCTCTATTTCATTTTTTTCACGTCATATCATTTTCCTGAATACTGTTCATGTGTGGGTCCTCCTCAATATAAAAACTATCAAGTCCGAATAGACTCAATTTAAAAGTAATTCCATCCTTTGTCTTGTGTTCCCTTTAACAGAAATCCTAATCTTCGTTTGTCATCGTACTCCACTTGGCGTCTTCTTGTTAATCTTCCATCGTTGGTTACTAGAAATGTTCACGTATTCTCGGTGAGTGCCTCTTTTCCTTTCAAAAAATGTTCAATACTGACACTGAGCCATCTTAATATAATAATTTATATAGCCTATCTAATTTATATATAATTTATTTGCCTATCTCTTCTTAATTTTATCTCTCCTTATTTTTATCTCTTGCTTTCTCCCTTTCCTTTTTATCTATTTACTTTCCTAATTACTAAGCTATTTAGTATTTGCAATTAACATTTAGCCATTTTTGATCTCATTTAGTTTTTTCTTGCGTACCCCAATCCCTGTAATAAATGTTGGACCATTTTACATTTGAATACTCCGCCGATTTAGTTGTTAGTTTTTAATTAATTTAATGCACAATACTTTATATGCTTTTTTTCTATTTTATAGACTGTGTTCAATTCATATAAAATAAAGTGTCAGTTCTTTGATATTAGATATTTTCTCCCACTTTAGGCTATCATCATTTACATGTTAAATATTCACTTTACAGCGGTTGCAATAAATCACTTTGTGATTTAGTAAAGCTCCAAGCTTGTACTATAAAAGTTTACTCATATGCAAACACACAGATACACACACACACACACACACACACACACACATACACACGAAGAGACACAGTCATTCGATTGAGAAGCACTTTGAAGTCTTGGGGTGCTTTGCCTATTAAGTCAACTGATTAAAGTTGAGAAACTCTGACTGATAAAGTATTAGTATAAGTATGCTTACAGCTGAGTTCCCATCTGATATTCACAGTGAGTGTACGAGCTCAAAGCAGATGCGTCTTGTTGCTGCTGCTTTGCACATTTCAATTAGCGGTAATCTCGCGGCAATTAAAATAAGCAACGGCAAAGTACTGGGCACATTAAGTAACAGCAACAGCAGCAAAAGCAGTAGCTTCACCGTTATCCAGGCAACAACAGCAACAAGCAACAACTAATCGGTGGCTTCGTCGCTTCAAGTCGTGAAGTTGGCAAAACATTCGAGACTTCACCTCCAAGGCGATAACAGGCAGATGAAGCAGCATCCGCTCCAAACAAATATAACAACAACGTTTGCCCAATCAATATATTAAAGCAAGTACGCCTTCGAATAGCTGGAAATTGTGCAAGTGCCGTGAAGTGTGTTCAAAAGTTGCCATGTAAGTGTGTTTTGTACACAGAATTTTACTGCGAACTTGCTAACTAAACTTCATTTCGCTAAAAACAAGTTATGCAAAAAAATACTTGTCAGATATTCTGAATTCCTAAGAAATATGTTAGTAGAAAAAGAGCGTCTACAAAAAATGTGTTTAAAAATTGATAGTCGAACTCATCGAGAGATTCAATATTCCTTTATCATACCCAATTTACACAACACACGCCTCACATAAATTCATTTATACATATAAGTTGAAGTGTAGTTTTCACCAGATTAGTCTCACTGTCTGCTGATCTGATTGGGGTTTTTTTTATTTGCTAGCTGATAGTTTAGGCAATTATTGAATGACGGCGCAAATCAAAAGTTCATTTAGAACTGGCATTAATTCATTCGAACTACATTCATGATGTGATTCATTATATTGGTTCATCTACCTGATAACGCTAAATTCTGAATTCAGAGAGTATAAACATTGATTCATGATTATGATTATAATGCTCTTGAACTAGAGATCAAATGAGAATACAATTATAAGCCACTCGTGCCGGAGGCTGCAATTGAAGTAAGATTTGTGTGTCTATTTGTGTGTGTTTGGGTGTATATATATCTGCTGATAAATTGACATGTTCTTTCCAATCTCGGTCACAGTCGCTAATTAAAAGGTTTAAGGCTAAAATTAGCATATGAGGCAAATGGCAATTCAAATTGAAAACCACTACAGATGCAACACACAACAAACTACAATCACACACCACACACTCCCATGCATCCCACTACTCTCACACACACACATACACATATGCAAATTTGCGTGTTCACTGTTCATGAAACTAAAATTCATGCGAAGAAGCCGCGTCCCCAACTCAGAAACGACGAATTTTCAACAGGCTGTCCGATGCACTGAGAAAATTAAATCGGTAAAACTTTCGAAAATACATACTAATTTTAATATTGTTGTTAATTTGAGTCGATATAGGAATGGTTTTAGATCTTATATTTAAAAACGTTTAGCGGCTACTTTCTGACTAACAAACCCGTTTCTTCATAAAATAAGTACTTTTGGGTGCTCAGTGCATTCGTGTAAGTGGTCGAGGATTGTGGTTGCAAATGAGCTGCGTGGCGTCATATTGGATGGCATCGCATGCCAGCAATTATCCGCATAATCTTGTAATACTAACCTAAGCCCGAAACGATGTCGAAAGGCAATTTACTTGCAAGTTTTTTGTTTTTTGTTTTTTGTTTTGTATTTGATGCCGTCGCAAGTAGCTTAAATTAACTTAACTAGTTGTTTGCGTGTGTAAGTGCGTGTCGTTGCCTCTGTATGTGTGTGTGTGTGTATGTGTAGGCCAGTGATTATGCATATAAACAGTAAATACATTTGACATTTTCATAACATTTATGAATATTACGTATACGCACCGTGTGCCTTGAGCAACTCTGCTTGGGGGAAATGCTTTATGGTCAAACCTTTGAGGGGATTTATGTAAGTCTGAACTATACTTATGCAAGTCAGCATCAAGTTACCTAATTTTATTTAAATGCTTACCTACAGAAACCTGTTGATGTGTAACAGGAGCGTCGTTAGAGTTTAAGTTTTTTTAAGTAAGTTAAACAAATATTAAATAAACACAGAATAAACTTAAAATAATATATTCTCGTCTTAAGATAGCAAACCAACTAAGCAAACCCCGCTTTTTTGGTTTCCATTTCGGATCGCTTGAAAGTATCTACTTACTTGTGATTACCAAACAAATCGAATTGTCAATATGCCCCACCTACAGTAGAAGGTAGCATATGTCTATGCGCACGAAAGTTTAACCTGCTTTTTGGTTGCCATCTGTTCTTCGGTTGTGTTCTGTTTTCTGTGCTCTGTGCAATTGTTTTGTGAAATTAAATTAAATTGATTGAATTTAGACTCAATTCAAAGCTGAACCCACACGGAGGTCAAAAGCGGAGGTGCCCCAAGCTTCATATATACATGTATATATAAATATGTATATATATATATATATACATTGCTTGTGTGTGTGTCTGCCAGTGATAATGACACTAATTTGTGAACGATCTGCTTGTTATTGCGATGCTGCTGATGTTTATATTGTATTGTTATAACAAAAAGTTGTTTGTTGATCAGCAGATATTAGCGCGCATTAATGTAACCGGAAGTAGCTGCTTTGTGTGCAGCTTCAAATGAGGTTAGCAGGTCAAATGTCGAACCTATGAAAACGCGACTAGCTCAGGTGGAGGTGCAGGTAGAGGTTCAAGCCCTTGTCTAAGGTCAAATACCCAATGATATCAATATTTATGCACTGGCGCACAAACTGAATGATACACTTGAAAAAAGTATAACAAATATATGAAAATAATAAATAAAGGTCCACAAGCTGTTATCAACTATGACAAAATTTTACACTTTACGTTAACTCCGTAAATCTTGTCCGAATATTGAAGATAATTACAAGAAACAAATTTTTGCTGTACTTTTGATTATAATCAGACAATTTCAAATAGTTATATTGTAAAACGACAGTCGATTTCCAATTTCGTAAATGTAAATATATATTTTATATTATATCTCACTCAGTTTCTCTGTGTGCTTTTCACTAATTATATATATATATAAACATATTTTTTTGAGTGTAGTTCACGTACGCAGCGCTTGGACAGTAAACAAAGATCACAAACACTGCGCCAACATAGAAACCAATCTACTAGTTTACCACTCCTTTGGCTGCTCCAGCTCCTCCTCCTCCTGCTTGTCTATCTGCTCTCTGCTCGCTCTCTACTTTTTAAGGGGATTTTTTTAATATATTTTTTTTATTGAAGCGCCGCTTTGTCGCCGTCTGTCTGTCTGTCTGCCTGTCTGTCGTCTTCATTCAATTGTTTGTCGCGCGCCGTGATTCGCGTCCAGCTTTGACCGGCGCACTGGATTGAGCTCTGAGCTCTGGGAGCACTTTTAGTAGGCAATCCGAGCGCGACTGATGCGCTCGCTCGAGATCTCGCCTCGCTGCTCGCTGCTCGGTATCTCCGTTTCTCCGATTCTCAGTCTTCTCGGTACTCATTTCGCAATTGCGTCGCGCTAAAAATTGCGTTTAATTAAAGTATAAAGGCCTTTGTGGACATATATTTTTGGCACTCACATATACATATTCATATTCATCGTCGTAATCATATTCGTTTTGTAATATTTACTATGAGTCGTCATAGTCCGTTGAAGCTGTCGCTGGTGCAGGTGCACGGTGTGCCACCCAGTGCCCCCTCACACACTTCCGCCGCGCCTCGTAGCGGTATCAAGTTGGGCTTAGGTGTCAATCAGCAGACAGGTCGCGTCCAATGGTGTCCTGGTTTAACGTGCTGCAAATTACTCTTGCTGCTTCCAGTGGTTATGCTGCCATTGACATTGGTCCTGCTGCTCCTATTCCGACTCGATGGCATGTTGCAGGCGCTCCAGCTCAGCGAGGAGCAACAGCGACACCAACGATCTGCGTCTGCCTCGCGGCCTGGCTATCTGGATGACTATGAAACATTGCTGCCGGAGGGTAACACATATAATGAGCTGATCAACGATGAGTTTATATTGCCGCAAGCCAAGCGCTCTCAGCTAGAATTCTTGGCGGCGGAGCGGGCGAGACGCTGCCTCCCCTATCGTTATGGAAACGTAGAGACGCTCGAGCTGGAGGATCGCAGCATATTGATGAAGGATGCGCGGACATCGTTTCTACCCCATGGCCAGCCGCGTGAATGTTATGGCAATGAACTGGATATACAGGAGACGGGCGAGGAGTTCGAGACGAGCCACAAAAAGGATATGCCCAAACGTTATCCAGAGACGTTTCAATTCTGGTCGCGACGTGGACGTCGCGAAGCACAGGAACAACTTATTGATGAGCTGGCACTTATTGAGAACTCGCTGCCCTCCTTCTGGAATGAGCAGGGAACGCGCGAGGACATCCGTCAGGCTCAATCGAAGACCATGCAACGTTATATGAGTCCCCAGGTCGATCCGTGTGTGGATTTCTATCAGTATGCCTGTGGCAATTGGGAGAAACTGCATCCCATACCCAAGGATAAGGCTGGGTTCGATACCTTCGAGATGCTGCGTGAAAGTCTCGATGTGGTGCTGCGCAATCTGCTCGAAAAGAATGAGGTACACGCCCAACCAAATCCGGAGACGCGTGTGCGTCAGAACACCTTCAAGCTGAACGACCAACAGTCGGAAACGGATCCGGCAACCGAACTAAAAGCCGAACGACTTCGTCGACATATTGTAGAACGAAGAGATCTTCTTAATCGTGTCCTGGTAAGGTATAAACGCTTTTCAAACGGCACCAAGCGGAAACGGCTCATTGAGCAGACGCGCGAGAAATCCAAAGAGGAGGAAGCCCCGCCAATTACATTCAATAAAGAGAAGGAGCCCGACAAGCACAAGGAGGATGCGATTCATACCATTCAATCCAGCACCACCAGGGAGTATCTCAAGCCCAAATACGATGCCCAGGCAAAGGCCAAGAATCTCTACAAATCCTGTGTGAACAGTGAGCTCTTAACCCGTCGAGGATTAGAACCGCTCCATGCACTCATCCGCCAGTTGGGTGGCTGGCCAGTCCTCGATCACGATTGGCAGGGCAGCCACTTCAATTGGCAACAATTGGCGGCCACATTGCGTCGCTATAACAACGACATTCTCATCGTTCAGTGGGTGGGCGCCGATATCAAGAACTCAGAGGAGAATATCATTCAATTTGATCAAACTGGGTTGGGTTTGCCCACTCGCGAGTACTTTCTACAGCAGAATAATGCCAAGTATCTGCATGCCTATCAGCGCTACATGTCCGAGGTAATGAACAAATTGGGCGCCAGCAAAACAGATGCATTGCGAGTTGCCACTGAATTGGTTGCCTTCGAGACGCGTTTGGCGGCGATTACAGCGCCGGCGGAACAAAGACTCAACGTGACAAAGGTGAGTAACTCAAGCTGCGACTTATAATAATTACAATGATTATATATTATTATTATAATTATGGACATTTGCATGGTAACTCTTCTGACAGCATTCTGATTTCATGCAAACAAAATCAAAGAAGAAATTTTAATTTTTGATAACATTATAAAAGCACATTTTTTAAAGCACAACTTCAAGCTGGCAAAAAATAAATATTATATACCAAAAAGGGTATTCGTGTCATCAAAAGTACGGTTTTCAGACATTAACTATTTTTTATTTCAATTTATTTTAATTAATGTGGGCTAAGCACGGTACTCAAAATTAAAAGCGGGTATTTTAGGCAAGCCGAAGATTAAATACTCTTATAGACCGTAGTTATTAAATCTTCTAAGCATAATATTTCAAATAGAATCACTAGCTAAAATACCTGAGGTCTGCATCTTTAAGCATGATTACTTACACATTTTGATACAAATTATTACATGTTTTATATCAAATTATTAATTTAAATTCATAACTGTAGCACTGTGATGCCTTCTAAAATTGATTTGATAAGTGACGGGATGTAAGATACACTTGGTGACATTGTTATTTTTCGGTACTTTATTCACTCTAAATCTTTTTCACAATGTACGTTTAACGATCAGATTATTTATATTACTTAGATGTCATCGCAAGATACATTTTAGAATTTGGGAACCCAATCCTTAGTTATACGTTAAAGTTAACAAATAAAAATAAATTAAATTGTGTATTCTACTTAAATTTCTTCAAAGATGTCAGATAGATTCTTTTGGAAATGCTTACATAAGCCCAACCAATTTATCTAGTCTTTTTTCTTAATCTGCAGCTCTATAAGCGAATGTCGCTGCAGCAGTTAAAGGCAACTGTGCCACAAATTAGTTGGACCACATATCTGAGCACGCTCCAAGGACGCACTGTGAACGATACGGAACAGGTGGTCATCTATGCGGTGGAGTACATGAAGCAACTGGTGGCACTGCTGGCCTTAACGGAACCCCGAACTGTGGCCAACTACATGATGTGGCGCTTTGTGAGGCATCGGATTAACAACGTGGACGATCGATTCGATGATATCAAGCAAAACTTTTATCATTCCCTCTTTGGAAGGGAGGAGAGTCCGCAGAGGTGGAAGGTATGCATTGCACAGGTGAACACCAATATGGGCATGGCTGTGGGATCGATGTTTGTGAGTCGCTATTTCGATGATAATAGCAAGCGGGATACTTTAAGGATGACCCATGAGTTGCAGCAGGCATTCAGGGATATATTGAAGACCACGGACTGGCTGGATCAACACACAAAACTGCTGGCCGAGGAGAAGGTAAATGCGATGTCTTTGAAAATTGGCTATCCGGACTTCATACTCAATGCCGAGGAATTAAATGAGAAATATGCTGGTATTGACATACATCCGGATATGTATTTTGAGAACACACTGAATGTCCTGCTGCACACGGCCAAGATGGAACAGGCCAAGCTTCATGAGCGTGTGAATAAGACCAACTGGCAAACAGCGCCAGCCATTGTGAATGCTTATTATAGTCGCAATAAGAATCAGATAATGTTCCCCGCTGGCATTCTCCAGCCACCATTCTATCATCGCCATTTCCCCAAGTCACTGAATTTTGGCGGCATCGGTGTTGTCATTGGGCATGAGCTAACCCATGGCTTCGATGATAAGGGTCGCCTTTTCGACAGCAATGGCAACATTCACAAATGGTGGACGGACGCCTCAATTCGTGGATTTGATGACCGCGCCCGCTGCATCATTTCACAGTATGGCAATTACACCGTCGAGGAGGTGGGCATCTCACTTAACGGCGAGAGCACGCAAGGTAGGTCATTAATCTATACCCTGCAAAACGTTTGAATCGGCTGTTCTTAACGGAATCCATATCTAAATCCGTATAGATTAAATAGCATGAGTAGTTAATAGTAAAAATCAGTTTTCAAATCAGTTTTCAAATCAGTTTTTAGCGGAGAGGATGATTCTAGTACCCTTAACTACTTAAAAAAAAAAAACATTAAAGCGTATCCCCCAGTCGGTTACATTCGACTGAACCATTCTAACCTTATCATATTTTCTATGGCTCATCATTAATCTTTCCCCATAGGCGAGAATATTGCGGATAATGGAGGCTTGCGGCAAGCTTTTCACGCCTACATGCGCTGGGCAAATGAGAATCCCCACGAGGCAAGGGACGAGGTGCTGCCAGGGCTGAATATGACCGGACCGCAGCTGTTCTTCTTGAATTTTGGTCAGGTCTGGTGTGGAGCAATGCGACCGGAGGCGATAAGAAATAAGCTCAATACGGCCATACACAGTCCGGGACGTTATCGAGTGATTGGTACCTTATCCAACTCCTACGATTTTGCACGGGAATTCAATTGTGCGGCGGGCACACCAATGAATCCCAACAAGAAATGCAGCGTTTGGTAGCATTTGTTGTTGTTGCCCGCCGTTTCCCCTAAGAGTATTACACACACAATGATGTATTCCTAAATACCAGTATATACCAGTTGGATCCAACGCTAACTGTAAGTAGATAACAACAATTCAACCACTTAAAATCGCTCCACTTTCGAAGATGCCACTTGATAAGGAGTACGTGTCGCTTGTCATCTCCATACCCTCATCCCCTGCCCATGTCTCAGTCGCTTGTTGTGTCAACAACAGCGGCGCAATTCACTTGCCACATTCGCCACATTCACTTAATTAATGGTGATTTATGCCCAACCGTTGTTGTTGGATGCATGCTTTCTCAATGGCCAACCTCCTTTCCCTGCTTGTTAGTTTGCAAAACTTCTTCAATTGTCTTTGCACAATTATTTTGCGACACATTTTTGCATATTCTCAGGCTTTTTTCAATACATAACGACATTGAGCATAAAAATAGGAAAAACTTTCAATCATTCTGGACTTAACAAAAAATTGACACACAAACGAAAAATTCAAAAAATATCAAATTTTTTGATTATTTTATACAAGCAATATACCTTCCCTCATTAAAGTCAGTTATAGTTTTAGTTGAAAAGTTTTTCTATTCTTTCTCTTTCAGTACACTGTTATTGCTGTGCCTATTCACCAAAGTAGACTTGCCATTCAACATTATGAATTAACCGAATATACTCGCAGCTGTATTTATTCCCATATATAAAAACAAAACTGTGCCAAAAAAATAGTGTATGATAATGTTTACTATATAATTTTATATATTTTATAGTAATTAACTATTTATATTTTTAACTTGAAATAATTTAGTTGACACTATTTATGTTTGTGATAATTCTAATTAAATATAAACGAACAAATTGCAAAACAAAAAAAAATTGCTCAAGTAATTGAACATTCTATGATTGTTTTGTTATGGGAGCAGATTTTGATAGTAAATAATTGAAAACCTATGATTTTTTACTAATTAATTACTTAGATCTTAAGCATATAGTAAAATGGAATATGGTAATGGACAATCTTATTTTGGGATTGTTCAACACTGTTGAACATCTGAAAATTTTCCAGCTTTTAAGCTCAAAAACCAAATAAATATTTTGGAAAACTTTTGAGCATATTTTTTTTATAAAAAATGTAGCCCATTTCTTCAGTTAGAGCCGTTTGCTCAACGGGAACGGAACGCCGAAAAATCAGTACACGTCTGTGTTGGTGATCCAAAAATAAATATAGACAAAAAAATCGAACAAAAATAGACACGAAACCAATTGATATGGAATAATAAACAAGCCAAAAACAAAAATCGAAGATAAATAGAAAAAATTGTAATGCATTTGTGGATAATTTGTTTAGTATTATTGTGGGCCAACAATGTGCAGTGTTATGGGTCTAATAGCTTTGGATTGGCCAGCGGAGAAGCCATACGCATTGGTAAGCTAACAGAGAGAGTGAGAGAGAGTGAGAGAGAGTTTGAGTGAGAGAAGATAGAGTGAAATCACACACTCAATGATTTGCTCTCTTTGACACAAAACAAATGCCGCAGGCCTTATCACAGATGATAGCACTGATAGAATACGACAGACATTTGAGCATGCCATATCTGTGGTGAACAGCGATCTCAGCGTTCCTTTGGCCGGTGAAACGGAGCAGGTGGCCTTTGGCAATTCCGTGCAGGCATTTTCACAACTATGCAGACTAATGCAGGTGAGCATGTGAAATGTAAAATTAAATCAACGAGTGTTTTTTAACTGAATAACTTTCTTCTTTTTTTTTAGAATGGTGTAGGTGCTGTTTTTGGACCGGCTGCCAAGCATACAGCAGCACATTTACTTAACGCTTGCGATGCCAAGGATATACCCTTTATATACCCACACCTTTCGTGGAGTCCACAATCTGATGGCTTCAATTTGCATCCGCATCCCGAGGATATTGCTCATGCACTCTATGACATTATCACACAATTTGAATGGTCTCGTTTTATATTCTGCTATGAATCTGGTAACTTCTAAATGTATATATAGAAAAAGAACATGAATTGATTATGACTCGGGATTAATTGCAGCGGAATACCTCACAATATTGGATCATCTAATGACACTCTATGGCATCAAAGGACCCGTCATTAAGGTCATGCGTTACGATCTTAACCTAAATGGCAATTACAAATCGGTTTTGCGACGCGTTCGCAAATCGGAGGATAATAGGATTGTGGTCGTTGGTTCGACGGAAGGTGTCGCTGAGCTGCTCCGTCAGGCTCAGCAGGTGGGCATCATGAATGAGGATTATACGTATCTGGTGGGTAATCTGGATCTGCACACCTACGAGCTGGAAGAGTACAAGTACAGTGAGGCTAATATAACAGGCTTGCGAATGTTCGATCCCGATAAAAAGGAGGTGCGCCAGTTAATTGAAACCCTACAGCAGGCACTGGGCGAGAGTGAACCCACTAATAATGGTAAGCTCCGGAGACTTCCTTAACTTAATTTCTAAATTTGATATTCTCTTCAGGTTCCTCGCCCATTACACTGGCCATGGCTCTGACTTACGATGCGGTTCGTGTTATTGCCGAAACCACAAACTTTTTGCCGTATCAGCCACAACAGTTGAACTGCTCGGAACGACACGATAATGTCCAACCGGATGGTTCTACTTTCCGGAACTATATGAGATCGGTAAATATTTATTTCTTATCTCTTTGTCGAGTACTTTCGACTAGAACACTCTCACATAATTATACTCTTACACTTCTACCATTACAGCTGGAGATACTAGAGAAAACGATCACTGGCCGTATCTTTTTTCGGGGTAATATACGAAAGGGATTCAGTTTCGATGTGATTGAACTGCAGACCGTTGGCCTGGTCAAGGTAGGCACCTGGGAGGAGGGCAAGGAGTTTGAGTTCAAACGTCCACCACAAATAACCAATTTCAATGACAATGAAGAAAATTCGTTAGTCAACAAAACATTCAAAGTACTTATCTCAGTGCCGGTAAGTTAGAACCCAAAAAAAAAAAAAAAAAACATTATATCTACTCAGAATTATGTTAAACTTAGAACAAACCCTACGCCAGTTTGGTGGAGAGCATTAACACATTAATTGGCAATAGTCAGTATGAAGGATATGGCATCGATTTGATCAAGGAGTTGGCGGAAAAACTGGGCTTTAACTTCACCTTTCACAATGGCGGCAATGATTATGGTTCTTTCAATAAGACCACAAATATGACAACAGGCATGCTTAAGGAAATTGTAGAGGGAGTAAGTTATGTGTACTATTTATAAATTGTAAATATTATGATCATTTTACATAGCACTAATTCCTTAATATATTTCAGCATGCCGAATTGGCCATCACAGACATAACCATAACTTCGGAACGTGAGGAAGCAATTGATTTTTCCATACCATTTATGAATTTGGGTAAGTTTCGTGAGTTTTACAATTGCTGTAACATTGCTGATATCTTAAATAATACAAATCTTTTAAGGTATTGCCATTTTATATCTGAAACCACAAAAAGCGGAGCCAGCACTTTTCTCCTTCATGGACCCGTTTTCAAAGGAGGTTTGGCTCTATCTGGGCATTGCTTACCTAGGGGTCTCTCTGTGTCTCTTTGTACTTGGACGTTTGTCACCCTCCGAATGGGATAATCCCTATCCTTGCATTGAGGAACCGGAAGAGCTAGAGAATCAATTTACCATTAACAATTCATGGTGGTTTGCCACGGGAGCCCTGTTACAGCAGGGATCTGAAATTGCACCCAAGTAAGTTATTAGAAAATTCTACAAAAATAAATGTTTTTCGAATTTCCAAATTCCACAGAGCCCTGAGCACCCGTACAATATCAGCTATTTGGTGGTTTTTCACATTGATCATGGTCTCTTCATACACAGCCAACTTGGCTGCGTTCCTAACCATTGAGAACCCATCGAGCTCCATTGATAGTGTTGAGGATTTGGCCGAAAACAAGGACGATGTGCAATATGGAGCCAAGCGCACGGGTTCAACCAGAAACTTTTTCTTAGTAAGTTTCATTCACAAAAGAAAGAAAAATGCTTTATGATTTATTCTCAAAGAACCCAACTGTTAAGTATATAACAGCTTCAATGTGAAATTTCCCATTAGAAGTTTTTCACGTTCAGTTTTGATACATTTGATCTTTTGGTCAATAACAATAATATATTCTTGATTTTAGTATTTTTTTTACTGACTAAAATCATAATCCGTTTTTATTTTTAGACTTCTGAAGAAGAGATATACATCAAGATGAATGCGTATTTGAGCAATAATCCAGCCTTTCTGACGGAAACCAATCAGGATGGCGTCGACATGGTCAAAGCGGGCACAAAATTTGCATTTCTTATGGAATCTACATCCATCGAGTATAATACGGTGCGGGAATGCAATCTGAAGAAAATAGGTGAAGCGCTCGATGAGAAAGGTTATGGAATTGCAATGCCTAAGAGTATGTTACACATATAAAATAATTGAAATAAACACTTATGAGATTACTTATGATAGATTGGCCATATCGCGATAAATTCAACAATGCGCTGCTTGAGCTACAGGAACAGGGCGTGCTGGCCAGGCTTAAGAACAAATGGTGGAATGAAATTGGAGCTGGAGTTTGCAGCGTGAGTCTAAATTGTAATCTTGCAATGCTAAAAAGCCTACTTAGTCAGAGAAAAACCTTCCATTTCCGATTTGCCGACTCTTTTAAGCACGCTTTAAACCAATTATCCAATATCCAATAACACACTCTTTTTTGCAAATAGGCCAAAGGCGATGATGATGGCCCTTCGGAGCTGGGCGTGGATAATTTAAGTGGCATCTATGCTGTACTAATTGTTGGCTCCTTATTATCCTTTGTCTTTTCCTTCTCCTACTGGTGCCTTTTTGTCTTCAAGAAAGCCAAATTCTATGAGGTATGCACAGTTTATTAATATATTAATATGAAAAAAAGCATATACATAATCTAACTACAGGTGCCATTCTGTGATGCACTCGCCGAGGAGTTTAAAATTGTTGTGAGTTTTGCGGAGAACGAAAGGGCCTTGAAGAGTGCCCAATCTGTCTATTCTCGCAGTCGCAATTCTTCGCAATCCATTGAATCGCTACAAATGGATTCGGATAATGATGACACGGTGCCCGAGGATGATTGAGTTCAATTTTTTTTGTTGGTATATATATTTTGTATAATATTTCTCTTTGTTCTTCACTCAAATAAAAAACTTTTTATGCTCAAAGCTTTTTTGTCGAAACTTTTACTCAAAGCGATGTACCAAATCCACATTTTGGAAAAGATCACAGTTGTCACTTTTCGCTCAACGTGAACAGCATACAAAATTGGGATAGACTTCATTTTTATTTTGTAATTATAATGCATATACATATACAGTTTATGCAATAAAAATGCCAAAAAGGAATATATTGCTACACTTTTCAATAACATTGTTATTAAGAATTGTGATGCTCAATGCACAATACGAGAACTATGGCGGTTACGACAGCCTTCTAAATGTGGGCAGTGTACCGATTGGTAAGTATTTTGTAGACGCCCGATTTATTTTTAATGCCTCATAAATAGAGAAGAACATGCTGTTCGTTCCATCAACGCCGAAAGCTCATAAAAATGCTTTTAAGTATTTGTTTGTTTTGGATTCTCACCAAGCAGCGTCCAAATTTACTATGGATATACCAATACATATATTATATATCGATGTAGATTGCGTTAAGTTCAAGTTTTTGTTGATAAACAAACAAAATTTTATTTATTGTTTTTTTTTGGCGTGCTTTATAGGTCTACTTACTGATCAGAATACGGAGCAAATGAACATAGTATTTGATCATGCTATCGAAGTGGCCAATGTGGAACTTGGCTTAGCCATGTCGTCCCTCAAAGCGGATGTCAACTATGGCGATGCCTATCACAGCTATGGCCAACTATGCAGAATGTTGGAGGTAAGTGGGAGACAAACTTGAATTCTTTCTAAATATTCTTTACTCAACGAGGTCTCTTTTTCGTTTTTACCCATATTAGACTGGCATCGCTGGTGTTTTTGGTCCTTCATCGCGTCACACGGCTGTGCATTTGATGTCCATATGCGATGCAATGGATATACCACACATCTATTCCTATATGAGTGAATATGCCGAGGGCTTCAATTTGCATCCCCATCCCGCTGATCTGTCCAAGGCTTTGTACAGTCTGATAACAGCATTTGAGTGGTCGCGTTTCATATTTCTCTATGAATCAGGTAAGTTGGAAAAGGTTTTTTTTGTTTGCTTTAATACCACATACTAATTCTGTACTCCCTTCTTAGCGGAATACCTGAGTATTCTAAATGAGCTAAACACTCTGTTTGGCACGAATGGACCCATTGTGACGGTACTACGATATGATATGCAACTGAATGGTAATTATAAGCCGATTTTAAGACGTGTTCGCAAATCCATGGATAATCGAATTTTAGTCGTCGGATCTACTGAAACTGTACCCGAGTTTCTGAATCAGGTGGGTTCTCTTAAGGAACATTCGATCCTCACGTAATATCTATAAATTCTTTGTATTACGGTTTTCAGGCTCAACAAGTGGGTATTATTAATGAGGATTATAGCTATATAATTGGCAATCTCGATTTTCACTCCTTCGATCTGGAGGAGTACAAGTACAGTGAAGCGAACATAACAAGTCTGCGTCTGTTTTCGCCAGAAAAAATGGCTGTTAAGGAATTGATGCAGAAAATGGGTTATAACAATGATCAAGATGATTTTCGAAATGGCAAGTAGACTTTCTATTTGCAACAGATCTGCATTTATAAAAAAAGTAGAGCAATTTGAAAAACGAGTATCTTTGATTTTGAAACATGCATTTATAGGTTCTTGTCCCGTAACTGTCGAAATGGCTCTCACCTACGATGCGGTTCAACTATTTGCTGAAACTCTTAGAAATCTGCCCTTTAAGCCAGTCTCACAAAATTGCTCACAGCGCACCGAAAGTGTGCGAGATGATGGTTCGTCCTTTAAAAATTATATGAGAACGGTAAGTCTCTTGATTTCACCATAAAATATTGATAGATATTATACTGAAACCCGATTGTTCTCTCAGCTGCGTCTCAGGGAACGCCTGCTCACTGGACCCATCTACTTTGAGGGGAACGTGCGGAAGGGCTACCACTTGGATGTCATCGAACTGCAACCGTCTGGTATTGTCAAAGTAGGGACTTGGGATGAGCAGCGGGACTATAGACCTGAGCGCTTGGCACCCACTAATTCTCAGTTCGATAACATCGACAATTCTCTGGCCAATAAAACATTTATAGTATTGCTATCGGTTCCGGTAAGAAACTTAATACAGCCGAGATTAAAAAAGTGTATATATATATATATATTTTTTTTTTTAGAACAAACCCTATGCCAGTTTGGTTGAGAGCTATAAACAGCTCGAGGGTAACAGTCAATATGAGGGATATGGCGTAGAACTCATCAAGGAATTGGCCGATAAGCTGGGCTTTAACTTTACCTTTCAAAATGGCGGCAATGATTATGGCTCATATAATAAGAGCACCAATGAATCAACGGGCATGTTAAGGCAGATAACGCATGGTGTAGGCTCTAAAATATATAACAAATTTACATATTTATAACATACATTTTCTATGTAGTACGCTGATTTGGCAATTACCGATTTGACTATAACATCGGAGCGTGAAGAAGCCATGGATTTTACCATACCATTTATGAATCTTGGTAAGTTCTTACTTGTAGTCTTCATACATGTTTTTCCAGCAGTTTAAGATGATGATATTATATATAATAGTTGAAGATCATATTTCATATTTTCATATTAAATATATTTTTGTTTGTATACTTTAGGCATTGCTATACTGTATCTGAAGCCACAGAAAGCCACTCCAGAACTGTTTACATTCATGGATCCATTCTCTGAGGAGGTTTGGTGGTTTCTGGGTTTATCCTTTTTTGGTGTCTCATTGAGCTTTTTCATACTTGGTCGTCTGTCACCATCCGAATGGGATAATCCGTATCCATGCATTGAGGAGCCCGAAGAGCTGGAGAATCAATTCACGATAGGCAATTCCATTTGGTTTACAACTGGAGCCCTGCTGCAACAGGGATCCGAAATTGGACCCAAGTGAGTTGTCACTGGTCAGCTTAAATATATACTTAACGCTTTTGCAATCTCCATTAGAGCCTTGTCCACACGAACTGTGGCCGGTTTCTGGTGGTTTTTCACTTTGATTGTCGTCTCTTCTTATACAGCCAATCTGGCTGCCTTTTTAACCATTGAGAAGCCACAGAGTTTGATCAACAGCGTTGACGATCTGGCCGAGAATAAAGATGGCGTTGTCTATGGAGCCAAGCGAACCGGTTCAACTAGAAATTTCTTTTTGGTAAGCCCTAAAAATTAATCAATTTCAGTTGTGTATTTTTTTTTATTTAAACATCTTTCAGACTTCCGAGGACGAGCGGTATGTGAAAATGAATAAATTTATGACCGAGCATCCAGAGTATTTGACGGAGACCAATGAGGAGGGCGTGGAGCGCGTTAAGATAAGCACTCATTATGCCTTCCTCATGGAGTCCACCTCAATTGAGTTCAACACGAAACGCGAGTGCAATCTCAAGAAAATTGGCGATGCTCTCGATGAGAAGGGCTATGGAATAGCTATGAGAAAAAGTAAGTACAGAGCTATGGGAATATTTGGGTAAGTTTAGACTGAGTTTGACTCTTCTCTGAGAAGAACCATTCTATTTTCAAACCTCAAACCGTCAATCGAACGCTGCTCCTCCTGTTGGAATGAATTCGCTTCTACTCGAAATCTATTCGAAGAGCATCCCTTAAGCCATTTAATATAGAGAAATTCATTAAAATATATTTATTACTCTTGACAGATTGGCCACATCGCGACAAATTTAATAATGCACTGTTGGAGCTGCAGGAGCAGGGTGTACTGGAGAAAATGAAGAACAAATGGTGGAATGAGGTGGGCACTGGCATTTGTGCAACCAAGGAAGAAGCACCCGATGCCACGCCCCTGGCCATGGACAATTTGGAGGGTGTCTTCTTTGTGCTGCTCGTTGGTTCATGCTGTGCTTTGCTCTATGGCGCCATCAGCTGGGCATTGTTCATCATCAAAAAAGCCCATCATTATAAGGTATGTATTCTCAATCTAAATCCCTGGAGCATTCTACTCAGCTGAGCTGACTTTCAGGTGCCATTGCTGGAGGCTTTAATGGAGGAGTTGAAGTTTCTCATTGAGTTCAATAACTATGTACGTGTGCTGAAGAGCTCCGAATCGATTTATTCGCGCAGTCGCCAGTCATCCATGTCGGTGGGTTCCATCAGACAGCAGGAGCCACTTGCACAATACAATTAAATGTTAAAATTCTCAACTTTATTAAAAGTTTACGATGATTAATTGAAATGGAATGCTCGCCAGTAAACAGCCCTTAAAACATTATTCTAAAATATTTCAAATAATCTTTTGATATACTATTCGTGACCTCAACAATTGCGATTAGCTTAAGTATTAATAGTTTTTATGTGCAGTGAGTGTGCCACCAAAATCATCCCAGCGTGATTCGTTCAACAAACTAATATTCAAAAAAGTGGCTACTTGTTGTTGTGTTTTAGCATTTAGTGGATTAATAAATATTTTAACAGTATTAGGTAGTTGTATTTAGTCTGAGATCGGTCTTAGGTCCAGTGCTTGGCTCGCCACAGCAGGCAATGTATGTGATTATCCACATCAATTGGTGGCACAGATTTGGCTGCCCCGTGCGTCGGTGTACTTGCCACAGAGTTGGACGTATGTGATGTGCTTTCACCCATGTCCACATACCGCGTGATCAGTGAACGATATCGGCGCCCCAATGTGGCAATTAGTGGTACACTGGCATTGGGCATGGTTATGATAGCCTTGACCTGAAAATGGAAAGTGAAAAGAACAAACAAAGATGAAAATGATTTGCATTAAGTGGAAAATAAATATTTTAAAGAATATAATGGAAAGATTTGATTATTTTTCTTTTCAAGTAATCATCACGTATTTAACTTAAACTGCAGTTAGCTTAATGATATCCAATTCGGCAAGCATACGAACAAATGCCGATTAAATACAAATCGTACAAAGCTGCTGACAATAAAAGATTGACTGTGAGTTTGAGAATATCATTAAGAAATCGGGCTTTGATTAAAAATTGTTATTTATTTTTTTTAGTCAGTGGCTTGCAATTTGAAAACTTAGCTACTATATTTTAATTCGATATATTTCCAATCTCTTCGGGATTTGTCTGCAGGGAGGGATATAATCCACCCACCAAATTTAGGTAGGTTCACATTTAAACTTAAATTGTGACTAACAAAAAATGTGATGAACAAGCTGACTCAGTTTTTGTTCGTTTATAATGAATTGTGTCTGTTAAGCCTGTTAGGCCCTTTTCCAACTTGATAAAGATATATGCCAAGAAAGCGATTTTGAAAAAAAATAACAACACCAGTTAGATTAAAAATTATAATAATATATATTAAAAATACTACATAGAAAACGTTAGTGCATAATGCAATTAATATACCCCACAAATCATATCAAATGTGCCTACCTCATTCTCATATGGTCGAAAAACGCTAACGGGACGCAGCGTTTGCAGCTCGGCGACAATGAGACAACCCCAGGTGGTGCCAATGTACAGCTCCGTGTTGTGTGCCGCCAAGGCAGAGATTTGACACTTGATCAGATTAACATGCTCATCAATGGCAATGCTCTGCAGTGACTCGGAGCAGGGCAGCAATTTGGAGCAATCCAGTTTGTTTTCAATGCGCTTTGATGTTGCGCCCCATTGGTAGACCATACAGCCGGGATAGAGACAGCTAAAGACATGGCTATCATTGCTGCACAAGCGCACCACTTTCACATCCTCAATCAGATTAGGCTCCTCGCTGTGGCACAAGGCCTGGTGTCCACACACACCCGACTCGTTCAGCGGAAAAACATTAATTTTACCAGCCAATTCACCGCACCAAAGTTCATAGTTGCTGTATTGTGCGAAATCAAGCGA
Source organism: Drosophila glabriapex (assembly GCA_035042305.1). Classification (NCBI taxonomy): domain Eukaryota; kingdom Metazoa; phylum Arthropoda; class Insecta; order Diptera; family Drosophilidae; genus Drosophila; species Drosophila glabriapex. Next base: position 7,881,676 of record JAWNLN010000018.1, read on the forward strand.
TTATAGGGGAGACATAGAAAGAGAAATAGTTTGGGGATTGATAACTCACCCCTCAAGGAATACAGAGCAGGCGGCGTGCAGCACAAAACCGGAACAGATTTCGGTGAGCACAAATGAGCCTTCGGCAAAGGCACAATTGCTGGGCACACGATCGGCATCCACGAGAAACACCCGACCATTGTGCAGTCCGACAGCAACGCGAGCAATGCCCTCCATATGGACTAGACTTATCACAGCTGACTTAATGGCAGGATCGAGCATATAGGAGAACAGATGCGCATAACTTGCGGTGCTATATGCGTGCAGATTGCCAGACACATCGCCCATCCAGATAGCCTCGCCGACAAGACAACAGCACAGCATATTCACCTTGGGTATACGCTGAGCGGAACGGGCACGAACGGTGGCGCTATTCTCCGGCGTCTTGGGTGTTGCACCCATCTGTGGCTGTGGCGCACAACTGATGCTGCTGCACTGCAACAAACTACCCGTTGGCGATACATCCAAAATATCAACGCGCGAACCAAACGCAGGCAGCCACAATTCCAGCCCGGAGCGCTCCTCTTCCAAACCACCCATAAGCAATTGAAAGGCGCCACAAACAATCTTATCGCTATGCGGCAGCGCAACCACATCCAAGAGATGAATACACTCGGGTGCACTATATAATAATAAATAATAATATTTTAATATGTATATAATTGTAAGATAATTGTATGCCAATCTCACCTAAGTATGGAGACAATTTGGCTAGCTGATGGTCTACGTCGTGGCTGCTCGTGCCAACAGAGCACCATTAGATCCAGACAACAGGTTGGGAATTGAGTTTCACGTTGCGTCAGCGCCGGACGGCTGCCTTCGAGTATACACTCCTTGATCGACTCGTGACCCTCAAAGGGCTGACGCAGGCTAATGTTCTCATAGATGAACATGCCAAACGAAAAGCAATCTACCTGAATTACCACATCGATAACAAATCATCCACATTAACTTTATAGCTGCCATTTTTATATTCTGATACCGAAGATGTCTAGAGTATATTTATGTTGTGCACTGTCCGTCATGCTGTCTGTCCTTCTGTCCGTTTGTATGGAAAAGCCAGAGCTTGTAACTTGTAACATTTACTGGTCTGTGCAAGCGTCAGTGAAAGTGCCTGAATTGGGGTGATACGTCCACTAGTAAACTGGGAAATCCCTGTTCTCTGGCACCTGTTATCAGCTGGTATTATCAGAGTATTTCTCAGTCGACTGTATCGTTCTCAATTGATTTACATACCTTTTCCGTGTATTCCTCCTCACCGTTAAAGCGTATGATTTCCGGTGCCATAAAACCTTCGGTGCCACCAAATCCTTTGGCGCTCAATCCAGCCGCAGTCTGACGACTGATGCCATAATCGGCAATCTTGATGTGCACCTGATTGCGCGGACAATCCTCACTGTGCGGTTGCGGCAGCTCCCAAACGAGCACATTCTCCGATTTCAAGTCGCGATAAATGATCCGACGGCGATGAAGATACTCTATAGCACGTGCGGCCTGCAGCACCAGCATTTGGAACGTATGCGGACCCATGTGTGCCCCACTGCGTCTATATTGTCGCAAAAGGGCGTCGAGTCCGCCTAGCGGAGCCAACTCCAGCACCAAGGCTAGTGGTTTAATGCAAATACCCACTAGGGGCACAATATTCGGGTGCTTCAGTGTCAGCAGCACGGCCAGCTCCTGTCTGGCGGTGCAGTACGCTTTGCACGAATGCTGCAACGGATCGCGATCCCATTTGCCCAGCGCCACCTTGTAGGCCATCAAGGCACTCTAGCGAAAATATGTAAAATTAGTAAATTGATACGCATTTGCCATCAAAATAATAGTAGTGCTGCTTCTCAAAGCATTTCATAATAATATGACTCAATTTATGTGTAGTTGATAAAATCGAGACCTCCTCAACATTTTCAATATGAAGAAAAAATCAAATCGACTAAACGGAAAATATGTGATTTCAAATCTAAGAATGCTTTTTAATACTATTATTTTCCAAATACTAAACGTAAGGAAAAATAATTTAACTAATAAATAATTTAAAGTATAATTATCTTCAGAAATTATTTCTTATGTTTAAACAAAATTCTCCTAGTTTTTAAATAAATTGTGAGTAGTTAATTCTTAACTTGTTTCAAAATGTATGTGTTCAGTACTATTATTTTGACCGCAGCTTTAAATATGTACGTATAAATATTCTATTGGCTCACCTCTTTGGCCCGCGCACCTGGCGGCACTGGCTGCAACATTTTCATGGCGACCGGACGAAAAGCGCGTGCTCCACGCAACTTGCAGCTGGCCTTGAAGACAAAGCCAAAGGCACCGCGGCCCAACAGCGACCCCTTTATGATGCACTCCGTGGGAATTGTGTGCTTATCGGGTATATCGGCAAAGATGACATCTGGCGCCAGCTGAGCCATCGACTGCTCCAGATGTACGGGACAACTGAGTTTGCTTTGATTGTACACCGATAAAATGCACTCCTCGACCATCCACGCGTAGCAGACATTTGAGTTATCCGGCAGATGATGGGGTGCATACGCTGGATGGCCATCCACAGAGGTGTTTCTCGAAGAGAACGCCGAGTCGGGACCGACGCCGGAATCCGCATCCGAACCGGCGCCCAGAGAGTCAGCTGATCTTCGCTCCCTGCTAGCAGTAGCATTCAGATAGGCAGAGAAGACATTCAAAGCACCATCGTCACCCGGTTCGCCAGCTCCATGCAAAAAGAACGGACCACGTTTGCCACTCCGACTGGGACGATTGCCACTCATGGTGGGCTCTCGTTCCAGCGGTTCGGCTCCGTTTTGTAGCTGCAGCTTCCGCAGACAGCGCGGACACAACACCAGTCGCGTAATGAGGAACCTGCCCTCCGAGGTGTGCACGAAACGGGTGCCCAGCGCTGGATACCAATCCTCCAGCAGCAGATCAATATGATCCACGACCAAAGCCAATAGTTTGGCCACCTGTGACATACTCGGCTGCAGCTCCGCCAACAGTTGTCGTTCCCCAGCGTCCAGCTCTTGGGCAATGCTCACATGATACAATGGAAAGTAAACCTCCAGAATACTCGACGAATTCAGATTGACATCACTCCAAATGCCGTCCAATTTAAGCTTGAAGCGATTGCTGGCCGTGCGAAAAGGCTGTGTACGCTCCGTGCTCTGGTAAGGCACTTCCCAGATGCGAAATATCAATATGGGTCCATAGTACAAGGCCAGACCAGTCTGCCACAGATTCCACTGGGTGTCCTGCTCAAGTGAGCCACGCAAATCAAAGTCGAGATATTTCTGGA